>CM053785.1:936726314-937926314 GCA_028749045.1 Cupressus sempervirens | reverse complement strand
TTAATCATCGTTTCAGCCTGATCCTCTTCAACACATCTCAACAGGGTCCCATTAAAATCCCTCCTGAATAGGATATCATCGATCACAACATAGGGAATGGATTGTAGTCTATATTGTCTTCTTTTAGCTCTATCCAATCCCTGAGGTTATCCATTCCCTGATAAAAAGTTCCTCATGTCATCCATCCAGCTCCTTGGGGCACTAACATTTCTTTCCCCCTGCTGCTCTGTAATTACCATAGTAGCTTCTTCATCTGAATCCTGACTTGATAACATTTCTTTGCATAATCCTCTCCCTCTTACCAATTTGGTAATCTGAATGTCAATAGCATATTCCATTACCCTAGTGATCCATCTAGCTCTCTTCTCACTGATATCTTTGTTTAACAGGAAGTCTTTTACACTTGCATGGGGCACCAACAAATGGATCCTACTATGGGATAAGAGGTGTCTGAATTTATTCAAGGCTCTAATGACTACAAGGGCTTGCTTCTCAACAAAGCTATACTTATCTTCATATTCCTTGAGCCCTTCACTAAAGAAGGCTATGGGCTGCTCCTCATTCTTGTCATTTGTTTGAGTCAAGACAGCAGAAAAACTTTACTCACCACCTAAAGTGTAGGGGATGAAATCTTTCTCAAAATTTGGGTTCATGAGGGTAGGGGCCGATGCTATGGCTGCCTTGATCTTTTCAAAACTCTCCTTCCCCTCCTTGGTCCATGAGAAGACCAAATCTTTCTTGAGCATGGCTGTAAGGGGTTTCACCATGGTAGCAAGATTAGGAATAAACCTTCTTACAAAATTTATCCTACCAAGGAAACTTTGCAGCCCTTTCTTGTGTTTAGGGAGAGGAAGGGCAAGTATTGCTTTTGTTCTTTCTGGATCAATGGTCAATCCATCCTTAGATACAATGTGTCCCAATAGTTTTCCTTGGTTTGTAGCAAAGACACATTTGGCTGGGTTGAGAGAAACCCCAAATTCTCTACATCTTAGAAATACCTGTCTCAAATGATCAAGATGATCTTCTACATTCTTGGAATACACAATTATATAATCAAGGTATACTAAGACAAACTTGTCAATTAATCTTTTGAAAGCTACCTCCATTGCCTTTTGGAATGTGGCACCTATATTTGTTAATCCAAATGGCATTTTGCAATAAGCATAGGTACCCCATTTAGTATTAAATGTTGTCTTGTATCTATCAGACTCTTTAACCAGCACTTGGTTATAACCAGAAAACCCATCAAGAAAAGAGAATCTCCTTGACCCACTGACCTTGGATAGAATTTTCTCCATAGAAGGAAGAGGATGGTGATCCTTAAGGGAAGGCTGATTAAGATCCCTAAAGTCCACACACAATCTGATTTCTCCATTCTTCTTCCTCACAGGGACAAGGTTAGCCACCCATGATGAGTGTTTAATAGGAAAAATTATGTTAGCTTCAATCAACTTGGATAGCTCTTTCCTCAGCAAAGGTTCAATCTTGGGATTCACTGGCCTCTACTTTTGTCTTACTGGTTTGACCCTATCAACCAAATCTATGGTATGCTAAAACAAACTAGGGTCGAAACCTTTTAAGTCATCATACGTCCAAGCAAATACATCACTAAATTCTTGACATAGATGAATGAAATTTTCTTGCTCAGCTTCAGAACATACCTTCCCCATGTTAAGAGATTTTCCATCAGCAATAGTAACTGGGGCATGGTCATCCTTTTCTGTAGCTAGATTCATTCCTTTATCCCTTGACTGATCATCAGGATTAAAGACACTCTCCAAGGTAATGAGACCCTTGGGCAGCTTGTTGGAACTGAGATGAATGATCTGATCACCATATTGATCTTGTACTCTTGACTGATTTCTCTCTGAAAATTCTGCTTCATTCTGCAAGAAGCTCACAATTTTCTCATCAGACTCAAACACTTGCCAATGAGTATTATTATCAGGAATAGCAGGCCTTACCACCACCCTTATTTGTTGTTTCTTTTCTTCCTCAAGATTCCTTGGCACATCATAAGATGCACCCACTGTTGCAAGTCTATCAGCATATTTATTTTCTTTCCTAGGAATGCTTTGAATATTAAATGCTTGGAAACCCTCAAGCAAATCCCAGACTCTGTGTTTATAAGACTTGAGCAGGCAATTTTTGGTGATATTCTGATTTCTCACTTGGTTCACTACCAACTCACTGTCCCCATATACTTTCAAGGATTGAATTCCCCTCTTTTGGGCAAGTAGGAGACCTTGGATCAAGGATTCATACACGGCCACATTATTGGTACAACTGAATTGGAACCTAAAAGAGAAGTAGTATCTTCTTTGTGCAGGAGAGATCAACATAACACCAGCCCCTGCTCCATTTCTATTCCTTGAGCCATCAAAGTACATACTCCATACTCCATTTATGTCATCATTAGTCCTAACAAGGTTAGGAACTTGAACCTCTTTCTCTATTATGCAATATGTACTAAGGCCTGTCTCAAGGGTTTTTGACATAGGCTCAAACTGACATGTATTTGCCACTCATCTAAGAAGAAATCAGGAATCTCTGCTATGGAAGTGACATGCTCATTTACTATGTTGTTTTCGTCCATCTTTAGGATAGGGCAATTCATATTAATGAAGTTGGGAGTGTAGGGTTCAGTGTGATGAAGGGCTTGAGGTTTTTCTCTTATTGAAGCATTGGCCTCATATCTAGTCTTAAATGACATATAAGACCAATCAGCAGATATGAATCCACCAATTTGAGCAGTGAAGTCTCTTGAAAGACAGATGGCAAAATAGGGCTTAACCTCAGCAATAGATATGTCTTGAATCACAGTACAACCAGGGCATGCATGTAGGGCCATTTCCACACTTCTAAGGATGCCTACGGTTTTGACAGTACTCCCATCTAGTTGTAACACATCCCTAACAATGGGCTCATATTTCATCCCTAAAGCATGAACAACACACCTAGGCATTACTGAGCTGCTAGCCCCTGAATCTATCATGCAATTATGGACTAACTTGCCCCCTATAATCAAAGAAACATAGAATGGAGGAGGTCTAACCTTTTTATTTGTCTCCACATCTCCTGCCGGTTGTACTAAACTAGTGGCACTCTCCATGGTAGATGACTTATCCTTGGGTTCAATCCTTTTGAATTCTTGCTACAGAATCTTCCTCTGCATTGGTATGGTAGCAACAGCATCCCACATGGAAATGTTTACATTGGTCTTCTTCATTTTCTCTACCACACTCAATGGTGCATTAGGAATTTTGGTAGAAACTTTGGGAGCTGCACTCATGAGAGGTTGAGATGGAGCAACATAGGGATCACTTGCATTCTCCTCTCTTGGACCTTGCCTTTGCTATTGTGAAGTGTTTGTTTGCTCATTTTTTGTCAGTGTGTTAGGTATAACACTTGAAGTTGAGGCCTTCTTAGGAGAAGGAGGAGCAGCATGTTCCATAGCTCTCTTCTTCCTTCATGTGTTATGAGCAACAAAATCCTGGTTTACATTACAATGCTCCTCCATCTGGTGATTCATAAAAGAGCAATCACCCTGCCTCTAAACATATGAGGCCTCCTTGGGATGATCTTCCTTGTGTGATTGCTTTACTGTGGACTCCTGGACAGTTAGGGCCAAATAAGATTCTGCTTTCTGACATAGGTAGTAGGTATAAGAATAGTTACATGAAGGACAAAAATCTTGGTCTTGGGCCAAGTTATTTTGAGGGACTATAGCTCTGTTTTGATTTGAGCTTGAAGCAGAAGCATGACTATTTTGCCTATTCTGATCAAAAGAGCTATTCCACTGATTAGGAGGCCTACCACCACTTAGAGCCTGGTTTTGTAATTGGGGGGGCTTGCTACTTTGGGCTTGCTACCTTTCTAAGGCCACCACCTTATTACTCATTTTTTCTATTAGAGAAAAACTATCCTCTAATCTCTTCCCTTGGTCCTTCAACTCCCTCCCCTGCTCTTGTAATCTTTTATCCAGGGTCTTCTCTCTTTTATCTGTGTTCAGCACTAGACCTTGGAGCATTTCCTTGAGTTCATCTATTCCATTTGAGGATGTGGAAGCTTGGGGAACTAGAGTAAGGGCTTGTGACGTAGAAATTGTAGGAAGAGGGGCTATTGTTGGTTGGTGGTTGGGAACATCAAGAAAGAAAGGCATAGGAGGCCTTGGAGCCAACTTTCCACCTTGTATTAGGATATTCTTAGCTTTTATAGCCATCTCATAAGCATTTGGTAATGTATCTCCTCCCATAGTTTGGATTGTGGTGGCAATGTCACTGTTGAAAGCTCTAAGGTAATGCAAGAAAGCATTACCAGGGGTAGGTTTTACTATAGTAGGTATTCTATCCCATGTCTTTTGGAATTTGTAATTAAAATCAATCATACATTCATGGGGGGCTCTTTTTATTGTAGTCAGCTGCTCTAGTAGTGACAAATGGTCACTCTTATCCTCAAAATGTTTGTATAATCCTACTGCTAGTCCATCCCAATCAGTTATGGAACCATGAGCTAAGCCTCTATACCACTGTAATGCTTTTCCTTTTAAAGATGAGGCTAGAAGTCTGATGGCAACATCATCTTCTGTAATACCATGAATATTGCAGACATTCGCTACCTCTTGGATATGCTCTAGGGGGGAAATAGAAGTTTCACTAGTAAAATCAGGTATTCTTTTTACTGTAGCTACTGGTATATCATGTCTTTGGGCTAACAACAGAGGACTTCCACCATTAAAGGTGGCAAAAGGATGAACTCTTGGCTGTGCCATATAAACAAGTGTTCTATTGATGAGTGTTGATGGCAATCTAGGCTGAGTTCGAATAGTAGGGGGAGTAGAGACAGATCTTACAGGTATATCGACTATTATTCTACCCCTAACTGGTGATAATGAAGTTCTAGTCCTTCTTCTCCTAGGATTTGAAATAGAAAGCTCTTGATATTGAAATTTACCTCTAGAAGACGCCCTTGTTTTAGTCCTGGGCATGAATTACTGCAAACTTGGTCTGGAACCAGACTTTTTGATGTTTGGAGTTGCCAAGTACTTGAAGAACCAGCCTCTTAAAGGCTCAAAAACTGAAGCCATCACTACTTCTTCAGCATTTATCTCTAGAATTCTTTCTTATTGATACTAGTAGACCTGAAATATTCTGATATGAGTCCCACCGGGCGTGCCAAAAACTATTGTCACTTACATTTGCACCCTTGTCCAAGGCCTATGCATGAGGACAACCTAGTGAAACATGGAAACAACCTCCAAGCTGTGGGACTTGAACTGCGAGGTTGAGTCTCTGGAGAAGGCCGGCTTCCTCTTACTGTCAAGGTGCACCTATCTATTCTCAAAAGGGAAAGGGAGAAAGAGGGCATTAAAGAAAATCTACCTAGTCTAATCTAAGGCAGTGATGCACCAAAACAGAGTGTTCAGACTCATTCCTGCCCATATATGCACTACAAAACTAGGGTAACATATTAAAGTCATACACGTCCAAACTTATATCGATCAATAATCACATACAGATCAGAAAACCAACTAAATGACACCAGGAAAAGGAGATTTCACTTGTATATTATCCAATAGGCCAAAGATAGATACAGTATGTGGACCACTAATCTCAATAATGCATCAATGAGAGGCAAAATGAAGCACATACACATTGACCACTAAAGAGAATGACACAGGATGCTATGTACCTCAGAGACACAAGGATTCTACACTGCAAGTATGCAAGCAGTAGCAAAGAAAACCAAGAAGAGTCGACCCTAAGAACAAGTCACCAAATTTCCTTTATAGATCAGGCATAATTAAAGATTTCTGTGTCACACTCACTTCTTACCTACTGGCATTAACTTCCCATCTTGAGAATCCAATCAAAGATCTAATTGAATCCTAGCTTGCATACCAAGAAATCTCATATCTTTCTGAGAAAGAGCTTGGAGAAGATAGAAACGGCACCACAACATTCCTTGACATGGTAGATGGATCGACTGGATAGATGGAGTGTCCCTCTACATCTGATATTCACTCTGAGTTGGTGGCAATTGATTATGAAATCAGATCCATGGAAAAAATAAACAATGATTTCTATCCTTTCTGGTTCACGAAACAGCAGGGTCAAAAAGGTCAACCAGGTCCACATGCTGACTGGGCCACGTAGGGCAATCACTTTCCTCCCCTTTGCCACCCTGGCAGTCCTCTTCACGCGCTGACCACACCTTTATGTTTGACTGGACGCTATGTCACTATGGGCGCCATGCCCTAAAGTTCCTAATAGTGACATAGTGCCCAACAGTTAACTCTATCCGTGGTGGTACCAAACTGTGACTGCGATACCCCAACCAGACTGTATCATTGACTTGGCAACTTAACTGTCAATCGTAACTGTGATGTTAACTGCGCATCCAAATCCAGGCCCATGAGGACACGCGGTGCATGGGCGCTGACTCGCTATCACAAAATTTGCGTGGTTTCTCCATTGCAAGATAGTGCCCACCGCTAATCTTCGTAGATCTGACGTTGTAGAACTCGCCCCTGCAACGTGCTGGTTGCATTGAAGATCTAGTGCCACCTCATGTGTATGTTCTGATCTGGCATATGTGGTAGTCCTTCATTGGCTGTAACACTAACCGCCATTAGTACACCTTGTCGACAACGCAGTCTGCCCATTGTGAGACTTCTAACCTACCGTGAAATTTTCAATCTGTGACCGGGCCCATTCCACTTGCCACCACCTCAGCGATGCATCCTGGCGAGACTTGGCCCTACTGACACGTGGTGAAAGGGCACCATGTCATTATACTAAAAATTTGGCAGCTTCGCCATGGCGAGATGGCACCTGCCGCCGATCCATTCTAATCTGACGGTCGCAAAATGTGACCTCCCGCGAGCCTCCTTCCTTTATGATTCGCCAGGCTTGCCGAAACGTGGCGTCAACTTATTGGTTTGCTGGTCACCCTGAACCTAACTACGCCGACAACATGAAATGCGGTCCTGCCAGAACACATGGTGCAAGGGCACCAAGTCGTCGATGTTATCTACCAAGCTGTTCTCGATAGCGAGATAGCACCAGTCGTAGATCTATTCTAATCTAGCGGTCGTGAAGACTTTCCATGTCTCTCGAAACTACTAGGCCTGCTGAACATGTGTCATCATTTGATTCGTTCTCCTAACGTAGATTGGTAAGACCTAATTTCTTTAACACGTGGCAAATGGTCGCTATGTCGCCATGTTAAAACTCGTGCATCTCTGCCATAGCGAGATGGCACCATCCACTAATCTGAATCGATCTGACGGTGTGCAAGGAAGATCATTCCCCTCAGCGTATCGATGAATAAGAACTGGCCACGTATCAATGGTCTGACTAGTCCTCGTTGACATCCCTGGACCCACGAGGATGTGTGTCCTTCAGGCGCAATGTCGTTAACATAAGACTCGTGCAGCTCTTCTATAGCACAATGGTGCTTGCCGTCGATCGGCCCTGATCTAACGGTGGAGATCTTACCTTTTCATGTACTGGTGACGCTGATTAAACTCTGACTTGGAGGATGTGGTCGCTCTTTATTGGCCCAATGAAACACCTCCTTGGTCTGACAGATCACCAACTCGGAGGGTCCGTATTGGCTTGACCCCACTGATGTATACGTGGCTACATCTAATTTTCCATCTTGACGCCGAGCTGGCAAATTGCGTTGCAGAGTACCGACGAGACCCATTTGCCTGACCCTTCCACACCACGGTGGATTTTCTAATTGGGCGCTATGTTGCCATCAAAAAATGCATTGGTTTTCTGTTGCCCGCCGACATGAGCATCTCTGCCAGGTGCTATGTCGCCATGGAGATTTTTTGGCCGACGTGCAATAGTGACATAACGCCTGCAGTGCCGAAAAACTTTCTCGACCCGCCCTCCATTGTAGCCCGCTAGTCGGACCCACCAAACATGTGTCAATTGGGTGCAATGTCACTGATGCTAACTCTTGGGCAATTCTTGATGGCAAGATCGCGCCGACCGTCGATCCATTCTGAAATCTGACGGAGAAGATCCTGCGGGCTGCGAAATACATCATAAGGTCCGATCTTGGCATAAAAAATAATATTTCCGCGACTAGCCGTTGGACAAGCCGAGCGTTTAAAATTTAAACCTTTGGCGGGTGAGTGAAAGGTAACAGGTACTATATGAAGAAGCTACTATAGGTGCTGATGAGACTAGCTACTTCAGGAGAAATTCATAGTGCTATATCTCCATGTAGCTCCCTGGCTGTGAGCATAGAAAAAACATCATTCACCCTATGGAAGTGTGCATTTCTTTGTTTTAATTGCAAGGGGGGTTAATAATTATAATTTTTTGTGATTAAGCTATGCTCCCCATAAGGATTTAGATTGGGCCATGATTTCATACTAGCAATTTCGTACATTAGGTATGAGGACATGTAAAACCCTTGAGTAGCATTGAAGCTTGTTAACCAATGACGATGGGCATTGCTAATCATTTCTCCCCAATCTATAAATTGATTTCTCCCTAATCTATAAAATTTTTTCCAGTAGTGATGGTACTAATGTACAAAAATATCCAATCCTAAAAATCCTAAGCCATCTGATTTCCCACCACTCTATTGAGAATAATTATCATGTCAGAAATGTCTTCATTAAAGATATTTCTACGTAATACTCTTGGAAACTATGCCTATCCTTGTCTAGGTTGATCAAGCCAACTCCTACCAATGACATTCAGACATGTTTTCTTATTCTAATAGAAGTATCCTTGGGCACCTTCTTTAGAGATTCCTGTGAGTTCTTCTCTTATTAGAAATTTAAATGTGATGGATATAGATACTGGATCTAGCCTCACCATGACATTACCTCCTATAGTCTTGATGTCTCTAGAATTCTAATCATATGCCTTGATACTTTCTATAACCAATTCCACACATTGAACTACAAGTGGGTGTCCTCCTACATGGGCTAGACCACTTTGCAATGTTCGATGTGCTAAGGGTGATTTATCTTCTTTTCTCATCATTTTGTAGAAGTCTGCAAGTTCTATATGTCCCATCTTTGTGTGGGATATTTTAGGAAGCGTGCTTTTTAATATCATAAGAGATTCTTTACCTTTAAATTTATACCTCCTAGTATCACTTATCAAGTACTTTGATCAATGCTCCTTTAGTATAATTTCAGATTTCGAAGCACACGAATTCACTTAAAGTTTCATACCAATCAGCTCACTTTCCTTTCCTTCTCTAGCTCAAGCCCACTATTTGATTTGAAAAACCTTTTCAATTTATATTATCTTCTTTTTAAAGCTCCCAAGCATATGCAAGCCTTTGATCTATTGATTTTATTTTTTCCTTACTAAGCATTCACATTATAACAGAACTAATTCGGTAACGACCTATTATTGAAGCATTTAATCAAACAAGTCAAGAGCTTTGTTAGATAAATGTGGGCACTTTCAAATTCGGCATTCTATCAAACAGTTGGCATATATTTGTATCTAGTAAGACTTAGAAGACTTCCTTTGGTATTTTTCTTACTTTGAATTTGGTGAGATTCATGTACAATGTCGGAGGAAGGAAGATAAAATCTTAAATAATTTTAGATACCTCACACAACCCATTGCATGGCTTGGAGATTTTTGAAATCTTAAAAGTGACCAATGTTCCCATAGTAATTGAATTTAGAGTGTTCAAATGACACCAAATTAGGTAGTTCGTCAAAAGTATTGTTCCTACATTTCTTATGATCACTGCAAACAACTCAAATGCCATCATTCTTATTCATTAGAGAGGTCCTTGTGTTCAATGGTGCTTCACATCTAAAAATTATTATAATCCACAAGGTGATACATCAAGAGATATTTCATCAAACATATCATGGGCACCCTACATATAATTTTTGTGTTTCCATTTTCCTGAATCTACATTAGCTTTGAGGATTTCTGTAAAATTGTTCATGTGCCTTGGTTCATGCCTGTGGTTTTTATGAACTTTAGAAAATTTAGTAAAATATTTCATATGCTTGGACTCTCATGGGATGGTTGAATAATAAGTATCTCAAATAATGCACCATTATCATTTAAGTTTCTTGACGTCTCCCATGTTTGTCATTCCTTCAAGAAAATCTCGTACTAGTTTACTTGTCGAACCACAGGTCTTGACTTGCATGGATGGGTGAACAATATGCATTTAAAATAGTGCACCCATTTATATTTGAAAACTTCCCATATTTCTCACGCTCATCATTTCTTCAAGCAACTCATGTTCCTAGTCAAATGTCTATTTGCAACTCATAATGCTATTTCAGGAGTGAATATAGAAAAATAAAAATCAAAACATTAGATAGAAAGATGATGAACTAATTATGAAAGCGTATTCCAATAAAATTTGTGTACCATGAGCAGATAGTGTCACACTATCTAATAAAAATTGAGAAAACAACTAGTACTTTGAGAAATTCTATCAAAAGTTGGTGCCTTTGAAAACACAGTCTTCACTTTTAAATTTAGCATGGCTGACTTGCGAGTGCCTTCTCTACAAATATAACCAATCTTTCAAATTTTATCAATGAACTTTATTTCCTACTGGTAGTTTCTTTAAAGTTGAAGTTCGGGTTAGGATTAGGTTAAAAAGTTGGAGTACATGGAGAGAGAGTACTTTAGTATGTGGAGAGAGAAGATTGTGAATGAGAGAGGGCAACTCAAACTTAAACCTTGGACTTCTCTCTAGAAGTAGCAGTACGTAGTGAGAGGTAGTATAGGGAGAGATAAAATGTTGAGGAGAGGATGAAACTTAAACTCAAACCCCAAACTTCTCTCTATAAGTTGGGGTACAGGGAGAGAGAAAAGTATGGGGAGAGAGAAAGTTGGTTTAGCTGAGAACTAATCTCTCTCTTTCCAGAATTAATGTAATTAATCCTCCCTCTAAATTGTTCGGGTAACACATATGAAGATGGGATGATGGATGGGGTACAATGGGAAAGGGAAATGGGTTGGTTGGGTAGCCGACTTCTAAATGTGAAGCCCTAAGACATGGATTTGTCATTAGGAATTAAGTCAAAAGTCTTATACTACTTAACTCATAACTCATAATCAATGAAAAAATCAATATGCATATCAAGTTTGTAGTAACTTATAGAAACAAAGTATGAAACTTAATCAAAGAATTTGATACTTTCTATATTTAACTTAATTTAAAGAATTTGATGCCTTCAATATTTAACTTATATCAAAGAGAAATGATAATATCATTGATATGAGTAGTACAAAATAAGTTAAATAATTCTAATATAGAAGTAAATTATGAAACATAATTAAAAAAAATTAGGAGTTTATGCAAAAGTGACCATTTCTTGTAGAATTTAGTAACACAAAATTAATATAATAATATTTTAAAAGAAAATAATAACATATTAAATTAATGTTATAAATTCACAAATTGACTTAGATAAATATAATTTTATTTATTAAAATATTTTTTGTACTATGAAAAATTTGATGGATAATAGTTTGTAACCACAGCTCAAAATATGTATTTAAATATTTCTTTAGAATTTAAACTTAATTTTATTATAGAGCTCCAAGTTATTTACAATATAAATAAATTTATCACTTACTTTATTGGTAAAGTGGTGATATTATTCTATGGAACAATATTCAAATTCTATTTAGTTCTTTGATTTTAAGACATTATTATCCGAGTGTATTAATAAGATTTTTTTATTCAATATAAAATTAAATATAAATAAAAAATCAAAATATTTTTAAATATAGAAATCAGTAAGAATATATGAAAGATAGAAAGAAAAATATACAAAATAATGACTACAATGTACAACATTAAATCACATCACTGTCTAGATTCATTTGGAGAATTATATACATAAAGAACTAAAATACAAAAAATGTTCTAAACTCTAAATTATAATCATATAATACCACATCTATGATCAGATCTATGATGACCATGACCTTTGTAGATGTGACAACCACTATTGTATCGATTCCCTATGTCACCAGTATGAAGCTAAATCCATGGGACCTCATAATCACTTACAATTTGTTAAAAATAAATATTAAATCATATAAGGAACTATACTAAAATATTTAAATATAATAATTAATAAATTCTAACCCATGTAATTTTGTAATGAAGTTTCAAAATTAACCAAAAAGCACAAGCATGATCTATATAAATAAAACTCTCGAAATTGAAATTCTATAATATGAGTCAACAAGCATGTTATTTGTATGTGTTTCCAAATCAAAAATCTATAATGTCAAAGCCTTTAGTCAAAGGGCACCATAAAAATTATCTTCAAAAAAAGTATCCAAATCCAACTCTAAAAATGTAACTCTAATTCATAAGTATCTATAATAAAAGCCTTTAATAATATTTTTCAAAATAAGATTTGTATAAGTTTCAAAATTTAAAATATTCTAAAATAAAACACCCATTACTCCATTAAGAAGGATCCCTAAAATTATAAAACATATAAATAAAATACTACTTTATAAGATCCAATTCTCTTCAAGAATTGTCTACCAAAGAAAAATCCCTCAACAATAATGTCTCTAAATAAAAAATCTATTAAAATTAAACTCTAATGAAAAAAAAAAGTCCCAAAATCAAATATTTCTAAAAATGAAACACTAAATCACAAGGAATAAAACTGGAAAATTTGTTTTAGAAACTCTACAACAATAGTGGGATAATTATGGTGTACAGTACAAAAATACATAGTCTATCAAAATAAAGTATGCATGTTTAAAAAAAGTTTATAAAAAATATAGGCAAAAAGAAAAGAAAAAAATGTAATTGACAAATTTTAAGAAATATCATTTTAAAATTATTTTTAATTTTACATTGAAAAATAAATAAAAATTCTTCTCGTTAATTTTGAGTTCAACCAATGAGATTTTAAAATCATTTGTCATTTTAATAAACACATTAAAAAATTTAAACTTCACAAGACTTAAAAACTTTAAAAAAATCTTAAATTTATTAACTAATCAAAAGTTTTAGTTCTTTTTTATTGTTAATGTATCATATTGTGGTTTTGATAATATTTTGAAAGTTTTAGGTTTAATAATTATATAATTAATTGAAATGAGTAATGAAGAAAATGCAGGAGACTGTAATATGCTGACCAAGGAAATAGAAGACTGTTCTTAATTTTGTGTTTGTTATATTTCTTTGGTAGCGATATAATGTTGTATAAGGGAAGGGGGGATAACGAGTAACAACTAATAGTCATGACTCATGCTGGCATCATGTCTATTGGGCATGACTCAATGTCACCTCGATACCCTTCAAAATAACCTTCTCAAAGGGGTAGCAGGTAATACGTAACACATTTTTTAATGCATATGATTAGTCATAATGTCGATAGATAGGTTGATTATCATTGCTTTTACATATGTTATCAGGATTATATATATATATATATATATATATATATATATATATATATATATATATATATATATATATATATAAACTAATCTACACATTAACAATCCCTCTTAGATTAGTAAGAGAAAAATTACACAGAAGAAGTCTTTGATCAGAAGACTTCTTAATATCAAATAAGAGTTAATTCATCAATGAAATGATCTTCATCAACTTGTATTTGATATTATAATTCATGAGAGTTGGTCTATCAGAATATCTATAAAAAAAATATTCACCAAGCTCTTGAGAGTAGTGGCCTATCAAAAACATCAACTAAATGATGATCACCAAGTACATAGTGTGGTATTGGCCTATCAGAACATTAGTGCAAGATATTCACCAAGTACCAAAAATATATCTATACAAGCACTTTGTAGATAATCAAATTAACGATATCAACTGCCTAGTTGTTTAATTTATAAGATAAAGCCTTTACATGAATTAATTTTGCAAAAATGAGTCATGCTACAAGTTATTGTAAGGATGGCACTTTACAACAACTTCTCTTGATACAAGTGAAATCATTTTGAAGTTGTGACTTATTAATGATTAACATAGGTTTTATAAATTTATAATATAAAATTGTACAATAATCAATTTTTCTGAGACATTTCCTTAGATTTTACAATCATACCAAGTTCTTTACGAAAATGCTTCACGTTTGTTTTAGCAAGTGGTTTGGTAAGAGTTTGCAAATTTGATCCTCTATACTAATACATTCCAACTTGATTACATCCTTCTCAACCATGTCTCAAAAATAGTGGTATGGTATCTCAATATGTTTTGATCTGTTATGAAACATTGGGTTAAGAAATAGCTTCATACAACTCTAGTTATCACAATAAGTAGTAGTAGGTGGAAGTGGCTTCCCAAATAATCCAAATAGAAATTTCCTAAACCATACAACTTCTCTTGCACCCATAGATGTAGCTATGTACTCAACTTTTTTAGAACTCTATGTTATTGAAGTCTACTTGTGACTAAATTAGGATATCATTGTTGAACCCAAGGTAAAACAACATCCTGAAGTGATTTTATGATTCTCTTAGATTTAGATTTAGTTTTTTTTTAGTGTATTTGAGACCATATCCAACTGTACCACTGAGATACTTGAGAATGTGTTTTGTTGCTACTAATGAGTTTTTTTAGGTTTGCACATGAATTGACTAAGGACATTTACAACTAGGTCTTGTGTTTACCAAGTACATTAAAGAGCCAATTATCTATTGATATAGAGTAGGATCAATAGTTTTAGAATCTTTAGTTACTTCTTTTAGTTTTTGGAGTTTTCTTTCCATAGGAGTTTTCATAGCTTTGTAGTCCAACATGCCAAATATTTTGAGAAGATCTAGAGTATACTTCCCTCAATTTAAGAATATTCCATTAGAATGTTGCCATACTTCTAGTCCCAAGTAGTAGTATAGTATTCCTAGATCTTTCATTTCAAATTCAGATATGAGATCTTGTTTACATTTTTCAATTAGACGGTCTTCTCTTGTAATCAAAAGATCAACAACATATAGAACCATGATTAACATATCCCCCTAGATTACCTTGTAATATAGATTTGGATCTGCAATGTTTTTAGAGAAATCAAGTTTGGTTAGATACTGATCTATCTGCTCATACCAAGCTTGGGGAGCTTGTTTCAATCCATATTCTGCCATTTTCAATTTGCATACATGAGTTTATTTATTATGAACTTTAAATCCTTTAGGTTGTTCAAGGTAAAATTCATCGTCTATAACACCATTCAAAAATGTAGTCTTTACATCCATTTGATGAATTTTCCATCCCTTGGATGCAACAATGGCTAAAATAGTTCTGATTGAGGTATATCTGACTATTGGAGAAAAAGTTTCCTCATAGTCTATTCCTTCCTTTTGGGAAAATCCTTTTCCTACAAAACTTTCATTGTACTTGTCAATACTTCCAATTGTAGCATGTTTAATTTTAAATAGCCATTTTGAGGAGACAACTAATTTATTTTTGGGTCTAAGAACAATATCCCATACATCATTTTAAAGTATGGAGTTATATTCTTCTGTCATGGCATCTTTCGATCAATGTTGATGTTTTATATCTTCTTTTACATCAAATGGTTAAAATTTGGAGATTTCACTCATTAATGCAATGTAACTTGAGTATATATTAGGAAATTTTGTTTCCCTAATGTAGTCAAAGGGAATGGAAGTGTTTTCTTCAATTAGCTTTGTAGCCCGTAGTGATCTTTTCTTTTCCTTAGAAGTGTGAGCAATGTCCATGGGTTCAATTGATTTATCTTCCTCCATTAGAGACTCCGTCTCATTATCATATTTTTTTTCTTCTAGGATTTCTTCTAAATTTGATTCATATTCTTCTTTAAATATTTTGTAGGCTATATCTTCATCAAATATTACATCTCGACTTAGTTCAATATTTCTTTGTCCAGGGATATAGATATGATAAGCTTTGGAAGTTTCACTGTAAGTTGCAAAGATTCCTTTCTTTTCGGAAGGCTCTAGTTTGGTTCTCTTTTCTTTGGGAATATTTACATAGACAGGGTAACCAAAAAATTTCAAAAAGCTAAGGTCAGGTTTCCTCCTAGTAAATACCTCTTTAGGGGTCATGAATTCAAGATAAGAGTGAGGACACTTTTTTTGAAGGAAAACAATAGTATTTGAAACTTCACCCAAAAGAAAAGTTTCAAGGTTTTGATCATGAAGCATTGCTTTAGTAGATTGAACTATGGATCTATTCTTTCTCTTAGCTACTCCATTTTGTTGGGGATTATAAGGAACAAACCATTCCCTCTTGATCCCAATAGTTTTACAATAATTTATAAAGATATTAGAAATGTACACTTTTCCATTGTCAGTTCTTAATACTTTTATTTTCTTTCCAAAAAGGTTTTCTACAATGGCTTTAAACTCTTTAAATTTAGTTAGGATTTCTTCAGATTCTTTACTTTTAAGAAAATAGATCTAGGTCTTCCTAGAGAGATCATCTACAAATATGATATAGTATAGGGAACCTCCTAGAGAGGGAACTGACATATGACCACATAAGTCTGAATGAATAAGTTCTAGAATTTATTTGGATTTTGTTTGACTATTTTGGAATGTAGTTTTAATATTCTTCTCTAGAGCACAACCTTTAGAAGTTCCTTCATGGTAAGGATTAAGTTTAGGTATACCTGTTACTGTTTTTCCTATGGAAGGTAATCCTCAAAAATGAAGATGACCTAGTCTCCTATGCCAGATTTCATTTTCTTTGAAAGAGTCATGAATTAGAGTTGAATGAGAGTGAGAGTTAATCTAATAAAGATATCCATGTCTACAGCCAATTTTTTATGCATTTTTTATGTTAGAATTCTTAGGCCAAGCTAAGACCTTTCCTTCCATAAATTTAATTCTAAGTCCTTCATCTTCAAGAGCAAAGATAGAAAGCAAGTTTCCTTTTATGCCAAGTACATATAGTACCTTAGTAAGTTCAATTGTTTTCCCTTATTTTAGATGAATAGTACATGATCCTATTCCCACTACAGGGTAACTTGTATCATCTCCAATGGTTACTTCATCAACATAGTCTTATTGAATAGTGTTTATCTATCTTTTAAATCCTATGATATGTTGAGAGTCTTCGCTATCAATTGCCCAGGTACTAGATCTAAATGATGCTTCACTGGAGAGTGTTGAATACAATGCATTGTGTTCAAAATTTCCATTAGAGTTTTGAGTGGTTGCAAATGAAGCTTGTGACTTAATTCTATCAAGACATTTAGATTCTAGATGTCCAAATTTATCACACCTATAACATTGCATTTTGGAGAAATTAGTACGCTTTTTCTTTGCTTTGAATTTTCTTTTCTTTTTATTTATTTGAGTGGAAAGTATTTAAACTCTTCTTTTGAGGAGGAAATTTTTTTACCTCGAGCTACTTGCATACACTCTTCTTGAATACATTCAGCTTTAAGTCTTTCAAATTTAGGTAATTTTGACATTGAGCATACCCCTTATTTGAAGGTATCCCATGATTTTGGAAGACCTTTAAGAGCCATTAAAGTTATCTCCTTTCCATCATAGATGTTTCCTATGGAAGAAAGTTGATTTTGAAGATCAGTTATTCACATAAAGTAAGAGGAAACTTTCTCTCCTTTATTCATTTTAATATTTGAGATTCTATCCTTTAATGTGATGATTCAAATAGCGTTATTTATCTAAAACGTGTTTCAAAGAGCATTGTACATCTCATGTGCAGTGTCTCGTTCTTAAATTATAGGTAGAAAATGAGTTTTAACACCATCCTTAATAAGTTTCATGGCTTTATTGTTGTCACTCTCCCATTTTTCCAACTCGTTGATTCCTTTACATGGTGGATATGAATTTTCAATAAACTTATTTAGACCATGTTCTTTTAGTATAAGCTTTAGTCATAATTTCTAACTTGCAAAATTTGAATCACCTTCTAATCTTTCTTCTAGCCTCATACTGTTGACCATTTTATTTTTATTTTTATTAAAAAATATTTAAAAAATTCTTCTTTCAATCTAATATTAGGATCAAATTCTTTTTTAAACCTCCTCGGATACCATGTTAATATATCCAAGTATGATTTTAATAATATTCTAAAAGTTTCATGTTTAATATTGATATAATTATTTGAAATGATAATGAAGAAAACACAAGAGATTGTAATACGATGAATAAGGAAATAGAAGACTATTTTTAATCCTGTGTTTGTTATATTTCTTTGGCAATGATATAAGGTTGTATAAGCAGTCGTGACTTGCACTAGAGTCACATCTATCAGGCATTACTCAATGTCACCCTGACGCCCTTCAAAATCACCTTCTCAAATTAGTGGCAAGTAATACGCAATATAATTGTTAATGCATACGATTAGTCATAATGCTGATAGATAGGTTGATTATCATTGCTTTTACACATGTTATCAAGATTATATATAATATTATATATATGATTGTATTTTAATATCTAAGACACATATGTCAATAACATAAATAATTTAAAGATTTAATTTATTTTTTAACTAATCTACATATTAACATTTATTAAAGTGAATCATTCTATTAGTTTACCTCCTATGATATGAACTAATAACTAAAGAAAAATTGAATTACAATGATCATAAAAAAATTTAAAGCACATTCAATATAACAAATGGGCAACCAATACCTAAATTCTATTTTGTCAAATTATCTAAAGAGAAATCTTAGAATAAGATTATTCTAGATTTAATGAAAAAATTGGTTTCTATAATAGAAGAAAATAAAATCATAAGATTAAGAGTTAAAACAATAGTCGTAAAAAAT
This sequence comes from Cupressus sempervirens, assembly GCA_028749045.1. NCBI lineage: Eukaryota > Viridiplantae > Streptophyta > Pinopsida > Cupressales > Cupressaceae > Cupressus > Cupressus sempervirens. Next base: position 937,907,557 of record CM053785.1, on the reverse strand, counting down.
AGAAAGTCTACATGATAAAGAATTAATTCCATATTTAATGAAATAACTTGTTTCTAAATCAAAAGATTAAGAATTTTAAAATGTAAAGATAACATCAAAATTAGAAACTCTAACATAATTCCCAAAATTTAAAAATAGGCATGGACAAGTAATTCTTATGTTAAAAAATAAAAATGGGAGAAGGGTTGCCAGTATAACATTTATCCTCTCAAGAATTGAAAAGTGTAGTTTCATAGGATAATGAATTGTAACCAAGAACTTTATTGCAGGTATTCTATGACACAACATAAAATCTTTGTCTAGGCTATTTCTAGGGAAAGGTCAATTCACATGATAAGTTCATGAGGGGATGTTGTCTTGGAGATGATTTTAACTAAATGCTTTGAAGCCCGTAGTTTGTCTCATCACTTCATTCAATTTTGAGAGGATTTTTTTGTTTCATTCTTTAGATTACTAATTTTCTATGAAATTTATATATAGAACTCAATTTTTAAATAAAAAATTTCTTGAACTTTTGACCCTAAGATTTTTCAAAAACCTCTAACAATATCTTAATTTTTCAATAACCAACTCTAATATGAAATTTAATGCAAAAGATGAGATTATTCTATTTGAAACCCAATAGTCTAGCATGTAATGACTTGTGTGGGTTAGTAGCTAAGTGATAGTGCCACAAACTCTCTTTACAAAAATCACCTAAGCTTCAATATAATCAACTATAATAGCATAGAGTATAATGTTTATATCACTATCAGATTTTTTTAAAACTCATTCAAATATTGTATTGATTATTTATCTATAAGGGGAAATTGAATTAATGAATGAAGTCCACACTATAGTGATTTACAGTGTTTAGTTCAACACCTCAAATGCATGTAAAGCTTTGATCAACCCACAAATTTGTAAGTCTAAAATATTGGAACCTTTGTTTCTTCTCTTCATCCAAATCAACAAAATAAAACGCACAATAGAATAATATTTCAATTTCTCTCATTAATTTTTTAATAATATTTCCACCATTTTTCTTTACTCACTTTAATGACTCACTTCATTCTCTTTTATTTCATTTGATGATTTTATTAAAGCAGGTAAGATAAGGGTCCTGAACCTAAGTAACAACAAATAAACAACATAATTTTTCCACTCTGGGCCATTATAGCCAAGTAGTAGAGAACACCTTCTCTAACACAAACTACTAGGGACCTACCAAAGAGAAAAACTTAATAGGAAACTATGTAAAGCATTGTGAGTATCATAGTCTTACTTATCAACCAAAATGTTGTTGATAAACCAAAAGGGTAATGTAGTGTCTACCCTGATTCACATCTTTTCTGGACATTGTTGTTGTTATTATCAGACTATGATGGACTAGCTTTAGTTTTGATACAAACATACATTATGTTATGGATTCAGTGGTTATATGATGAGATCATTTAGACTTTACATTTCATGCATACATGATGATCATTATATTGTTTTCAGTTATTATCGATGATTAGATGGATGGTTTATTATCTTATGTGTTTTATTATGGATACTTACCCTATACTTGCATGTGTATGGTGTGCGTGTTTTCTTATTGTCTAGCATTTCTGATGTGGTTAAGCAAGGGAGTTGTAGACACCTACTTAGTCAGGATCTACACGATGCACCACTTCCTACCATTCTTTGTTTAGCTTAGCATTATATATTGTATGTACATGCATGGTTTTTATACAGGTTGCAGGTACTGGGTATCGGCTTCCCTGAATTGCCAGGATGAATGTACCGTATTATACTATGTCAATGATAAGAGGACGGAGATAAATTCTCAAGTCCAAATCCCAAACCCTTAAGCCAATTGTCCTAGTGAGGTAGGACAAGTGTCTAGATATCTTACCCACCGAATGTGTCGGATGACATGATTCAAGATTTCTAACCCTTTAGATTGATTTTGAGTGATTTTCTCTATGATGGGTTTTCATATTTTATCTTGGAGGTCTATGGTGAATTTTCTATTAATTAAGTCTTAATAAATAGATTTAATTAATAAATTAATTATTTGAGAAAATTAAAATAAAATATAATGTTATTTGATATTTTGATTATAATTGATTAAATGTGAATTATTGAGGAAAAATGAATTAAATAAAAGAAAATTAGAAATTAAAATTAATCATAATTATAAAATAATAATAAAGTAATAAATAAATAATAATAATAAAAGATATAAAAATTAAAATAAAAGTTATAAATATTTAAATAGAAATTATATAAAAAGTGAATTGGAGTTATAAACTTGCATGCGAGTTAACGCACTTTTCTATTTCTCAAGTGTCAACAACACGGGGGTTAGTGCATCAATTAAGCACATGGTGTCTACAACCCTATGGCTCATCTTGAAGGTTGGAAAAGACCCATGCTTAGTTGGTAACACCTTCCAGCTGTTTCTAGAAGCATTCTGGATGTTTCTTGAAAGCTCTTTATATTCAGGCATTCATAGAGGCTTAGATATAGTGTTTTGGAGTGCAATTGGAGCATTGGAGGACTCAAGAACTCTAAAGAAGGGAGGAGCTTGCTCTGTGAATTTTTTGAGGAAGAGCGATTTAGCATCAGAATTCGGGTAGATTCTTGTGATTTTACTTATGCTATTTCTGCATCATGCATTCCCTGTCTTCTTCATGTCTTCCATATGTCTTTTGAGAATTTTTTCTATTTTAATTGTATGTATTCTCAATATGGGTAGTTACATTTATTTGAGCATCTCATATGCATCGATCTGAAAAGATCATGGGGCTAGGGTTTAGATTTATAGCCAAATCCATTAGAAAATTAATTGAGTGAATCTATAGTGCAAATATTTTATAGAAATTTTTTTAAATTGTAGATGTAATCTTTGTGGAAAAACATACATGTTTATATATTCAGATCTGCATACATATATATGTATATATATTTATATATATGTATATGTATACATTTATTATGAATCTAATACAAAATTTGAATATATACATAAATACATACATACATGCATACATACATACATACATACATATATACATACATACATACACATACTGATATATTTATATATATACATATGTATATATATATAATACACCGAATCAACGATTGATAAATCGCAATGGGGGAAACTTAATAAACTGCATCACCATTCATATTGTGTGGAAACAATGTTAAAAAATATATACATTAAAATTACCGTGGGCACGATTTCTACCCCATGCCTGCGGAAGGCAAAGGCCTGCTATCGCAGGTCTACGACAATAGGGGTACTACGTACCCATTGTCAGTACAGTCCCTGCGACCGCAGGTACTACGTACCGCAGCAAGAGAGTGGCGGGGGGGGGGGGGGGGTTAAATAATAATATTGTTATGCAAAAATGTTTATGTTAAAATGTTTAAAACAAATGTTATATGAAATTGATTCTCATTGTTATTTAATTTTCATATGATATATGGTGTCAATCGAAATTGTTAATTCGATGTTATGAAACGTAATAACTATTTATACATATATGTATATATGTAATATGTAGATATGTTATTAATAAATTTAAGTTATTATTATTTGATAAATGATTTATATTGAAGGTTTATTTTCATAATGGTGACTCTTTAATGATTTTCAACTATTAAGATTTAATTGTTTTAAATTACTAAATAAAGAATTGATAGTTTGGTGGGGGATGTATCAAACAAATATTATAATTGGAAAATGGATTTTAGTTCTATTAAGGAAAACTTTTATTTATCCAAAACAATACATGTGTTAGGGAAATGTACAAAATTTTCCTCCATTCATTCTTCAAACTTGGAAAAATAAACTGAGATCTCTACATTTAAATTCAAGTTGTAAATTTAGCAAAACCAAAATATGTGTTTGCATTGTGTATTCTTTACGCTACTATTTTCAGTTTTGGGTTGACTAGTGTTGACCAGTATAGGATGTCTACCAGAGGCTTGGGGGTTATGTGATTGTGATGTCATGATGATGTTTTAATCTCGATCTTTATAAACCCAACCATGGTTATGTGATGGAATGCTCTATGTATTGGATATGATTACTGATTGTTATAGTTGAGGTTCTTATGTATGAGATACTTGACTTAACCATTATTTTTGGTCATCGATCAATTAACCTTGGTTATTTTCTAGTTACCATGATGGGACTAAAATGTAGATTTATTCTTGATGATGTCATGTTGTGACATGTTTGACTCAACCATTTTTAGAGTCTTCGATTAGTATGATTGGGATATATTTTGGTTATTGAGAACCATATGAATACTTTTAATTATCAATGATGCTTCAGTTACCAATAGAGAGTTGTTGTGATCATGATTTTCTATGGATGCTTGCTCATGGAGATTTGATGCTTTTATGCATATTTGATGATTTTATTATGGATTATCTTTTGTGATTTTGAGATTTATGATTCCATGAGCATTAGGTTAGGATATCTGCATGTAGTGATGGGAAGTGGTTTGCAATGGGGGCCAGGGCCCTAAGAGGCTACCAGGGTAACTCATTGTAAGTTGGATTAATAAGTGATAACATTCACACCTAATACTAACTGAATGAACCTAAAAGGATAAGTGTTTTATTCTTGCCCATGCCTTGAGTGCTTGTATAGGCTAGGATGGGAGTAGTGAGATGCATGGTTCCAACCTTGCATTCCATAGTATGCCTCATCAGTATGAGAGGATACTGGTGGCCGCATGAGATCAGTATGGACCCGTGGAGTTTAGCTAACTGCTAGGGTAACTTGTAAGTGATAATTGCGATGACACTTTCCTGCTTGCATAGTAGGTTCCTACATGTCATTGTGTGCCTCTAGAAATTAGATGTCAGATTTTGTGTTTGGAACCTTTGAGTTAGTATACTTTTAGGATTTCTGGACTTATAGAGATTTGTGCAATGTGATTTTGATAGCTTGTTTGGGACTTGAGATTATCTCCTTAGCATGGTGGGAGTGGACCACTTAGGTACCATGTGGTCAGGTGGTAGTGTATTTTCCACTCTTATCATTTTGAGATTGATTGAGACATCGTGGTTGATGCGTCCTTCATGATGGTGGATATGTATCCTTTGATTGATGATTAGCATATGTTAGATGTTGTTATCTTATGTTAGATTAATTTTTACATATGATGTTGTATATGTTAGGAGTGACATTCCTACTATGTAATACCGATGATCTCTTCAATGATTTGGAATGTTATGCATGGAGGGATGGCTAGGATCAACGATGGTCTAATGATGCTATTAACGGTTGGGAGGAACTATGCGCTTAGTTTATTATGTTTGATCTTTATGATGGATGTATATGTCTTCTATGATGATGTATCATGTGTATCAAGTGATTATCTTTACTTTGATATATCATGGATTAGAATAGGAAGATGTACCTTATTCTATGTGTGTATATTCTTTTGAGCTTGTCATACCCTGTGACATGTATAGTGGATGATTGAGTATTTGAAATGTAATGCATAAACATTGGACTTATTATTATTATTTCATGTATGATAGATGTTTTTAGATGTAATCCAACATTAAGAGATCTTAAAGAATGTAATCTATTATGTATGTTATGTTTAATTTCAGATGGACATTACTATTGCTATTACGTGGTGTTTACTTTCATGAAAATAAAAAAAATGCTACTAAACTTAGTGAAATTCTAGGTTAATTCTTTGGATCCCTTGGCAGGGCATTACATTTGGTATCAGAGCCCAAGTTTCTACATTGGGAGCTCTAGGTATTTTGGAACAACTAGAACTTTGAACTATTAAGTGTATTTGTTCAACTTGAAACTAGGTGAACTGAAACAGAACTTGAACTGTTACTTGAATATTTTTCATACTTTGACACTTAGTTTCAAAATTGGAAATTTTACTTAAACCTAAACATAGAATTGAACTTAGTACCTTGTGCTATTGTAGGATGGTATCTGGGACCAGGTCTTCTATTAGAAGCTATGGTAGAGGCCATGGTAGAGGCCATGGTCGTGGTACAACTATCAGTGCCCATGAGTCTACCCATGAGGGATCGGCTCATGTAGAGAGAAGGGAAGAGCACTCTAGTAGGCAGCAGGAAGAGAGCCATAAAGAGGACCAAGCTAAGTCTGAAGAGGTCAGTTTGAGACAGATGATGTAGACTATTCTAGAATGTCTACCTCCTGTTCAAGAACAACCCAAAGTGCACCAGACAGAATAAGAGCATAGACCCAGATCTAGAAGTCCTCAAAAGGATCGTTAGAGTTCCATTGTGTCCACTCAGATGAAGGATCTTTGAAGATCCAAGGTTAAGCCTTTCAATGGGAAAGGTTCTGCTTATGTGGCCGAGCAGTGGCTTATTTCTCTCGACAAGATGTTTTCCATGCATGAGTTCGATAGCAATGTTAAGGCAAGATTTGTGATCACTAATCTAGAGAATTTTAGGGCCACTTGGTGGATGATAGAGGAGAAGAAGTTGGGAATTGATATGAGTAGTGTTACATGGGAGTTATTCCTAGAGAGTTATTGTGAACAATTCCTACCAGAGGAATGGAAATAGCAAAGGGCTGATGAATTTTAGAATCTCAGACAGTACACTTTGTCAGTGACCAACTATGAGCGTAAGTTTTATGAGCTCATGTCTTTTTCAAGGTTCAATGAAAATTCAGCTCAATCGACACAACATTTTATTAGGTGTTTGAATAACCTATTATTGGGGGAGTTAAGGTATTTGAGCCAAAAATCCTCAAGGATGCGGTGCATTGAGCTATCCTTGTTGAGCAAAGTGTCAACCTTGGTCAAGGTGGTTTTGTAGGAGTGCCAGTAGCATCAGGATCTAAAAGCAACTACAATTCAGGTGGTAACAAGAAGTTTTCTTTCTCTAAGGGGAAACAGTATCAGCAGCAGTCTCAGCAGACTCAACAATAGAAGGGCCCAAATTCTCAAGCTCAAGGCAGTGGCAAAGGTTCTAAAACCAAGAACAACCGTAATGCTCAACGCAACAAATAGAATTAGTCCAATCAGCCAGCTCAAAGTAGCCAATCTTTTGTTAGCAAGAACAGTCACCAGCAATCTAATGTACCACCTATGGGAAGAGGTTCTGGCAGAAATACAGAATGTTTTTCATGTGGTCAGATTAGACATTATGCAGCTCAGTGTCCTCAATGAGCACCTTAGTTTTTAGGACCTAGACCTACTATTTCAGAGAATATAGTTGGTGATGCAGGTAGAGCTCATAGAGTCTTTGCAGTAGTTGATCAACGTCAGGCATATCATCAGGGAATAGTGGTTGAGACCATAGGTGCTATTAGAGGTATATCTCTTTTAGTATTGTTTGATTCAGGAGCTACAGATTCATTTATTTCACCATCTATAGTTTCTAAGTGTAAGCTGGATGCGGTGAAGCAAGATCATGGTTGGTAAGTGGAACTAGCCTTAGGCATTAAAGTCTCCACAAATTTTGTAGTTCATAAGTGTGGGCTTAGCTTAGGAAGCTTTGATACAGCAGTGGATCATCGAGTCATACCCCTTGGTTCCTATGATATGGTTCTAGCCATGGACTGGCTTGGATCTCATAGAGCCAGTATAGATTGTAGGAAGAAGATTATTATGTGACAAGATGACCAACGGAATGTTGTGCAGATAGTTGGGATACTGAGGCCTATATCTTTGTGGATGATTTCTGCTATGTAATTGAAGCGAAGTTTCTATAAGGGATGTCAAATATATGTTGTTATGGTAAATGATCTAGATGAGGAAGACTTTGGACCACCTAATTTTGCAGGAGTACGCAGATGTTTTTCCAAGTGAGGTTCCAGGCATGCCTCCAAACAGGGACATTGACTTTAGTATTGATCTAATTCCTGGAGCAGAGCCTATCTCTAAAGCTCCTTATCGCATGACTACACAGGAATTGGGTGAACTACATCTTCAGCTAGAGGAACTTCTGGCCAAAGGGAGAATTTGACCTAGCATATCACCTTGGAGAGCTCCAGTGCTCTTTGTGAAGAGGAAAGATGGTTCTTTGCACCTTTTTATTGAATACAAATAGTTGAATAAGGTGACTATTAAGAACAAGTATCCTTTACCTAGGATTGATGACTTATTCAATCAGATCAAGGGAGCTACAGTATTCTCCAAGATTGATCTTAAGTCAGGATACCACCAACTTTGCATTAAGGAAGCAGATATTCACAAGATCACTTTTCGAACGCGCTATGGGCATTATGAGTTCATAGTGGTACTACCTTTTGGGTTGACTAATGCTCCATCAGTTTTCGTGTGTTTGATGAATGGTATGTTTTGATCTTATCTGGATAGGTTTGTACTCATGTTTCTTAATGACATATTGATATATTCTAAGACTCAGAAGGAGCATGAAGAACACCTGTGGTTCGTTTTGTAGTTTTTGAGGGACAATCAGCTTTATGCCAATGCAGCTAAGTGTGAATTCTTCAAATTAGAGATTTAGTATTTAGGGCATGTTATTTTAGGTGATGGTATTTTAGTGGATCCTACAAAGATTCAGGCGATAATAGAATGGCCTACACCGACTAATGTGTCAAAAATTTGTAGCTTCATGGGTTTAGCCAGTTATTATCATAGATTTGTCCATAACTTCTCTAGGATAGCACATCCTATCACTTCTCTTCAAATGAAAGGAAAGAAGTTCATATGGATAGAGAAATGTGAGGAAGCTTTTCAAAATCTCAAGGAGCTTTTGACCAGTGCACTAATTCTAGGTGTACCTGATCTAGAAGGTGATTTCATGGTATGTACAGATGCTTCTCTTGAAGGGATTGGGGTAGTGTTGATGCAGAATGGACGAGTGATTGCGTATGAATCACGCAAGCTCAAGGATCATGAGTTAAATTATCCTACGCATGATCTTGAGTTAGCAGCAGTAGTTCATGCTTTGACAAGGTGGAGACATTTCTTGTTGGGGTACAGATTTGAGCTACACAGTGATCATCGTAGTCTTCAGTACATTTTTACTCAGCCTAATTTGAATGCTTTCCAGAGGTGATGGATGGAGTTTCTATGCGAGTATGATTTTGAGGTTAAGTACATTCAAGGTAAGGAGAATGTGGCAGTGGATGCTTTGAGTCGCAGGAGACATGTGGTATCATCGATGACCCTTAGTGTGGATTTGAGGAGTTGGATTCTTCAGGCACTTCCTACAGATTCCTAGTATAAGAAAGTGTGTAGAGAGATTGATTCAGGAAGATCTCTGGAAGGTAAGTTTGTAGGTTACGTTCGAGAGTCAGATGGTCTTTTTAGACATTTGGGGAGGATTTGTGTGCCATTTTTAGATGAGCTTCGCACCTTGATACTAGTAGAAGCCCATCGTACAGCTTACTCAGTACATCCAGGTGTCAAGAAGATGCATGCTGATTTGAAATGTTTGTTCTTTTGGTCTGGGATGAAGCAAGATATTGCTGATTTTGTGGCCAGGTGCCTTGAGTGTTAGAGAGTTAAGGCAGAACATTAGCACCCAGCTGGACTTTTGCAGCGTAATCTCATTCCTTCTTGGAAGTGGGATATCATCTCCATGGATTTTATAGTAGGATTACCTATGACTTTCTGTCGTCATAATGCTATCATGGTCACCATTGATCGATTGACTAAGGTGGCACATTTTTCACCGATTAGGTCTTCCTACACAGCAGCTTCTATAGCTAATGTCCTTATGCATGATATTGTGAGATTACATGGTATTTCTAGAAAGATCATTTCTGACAGGGATCCTATATTCACATCTGCATTCTAGACATCGCTACAACATGAGCTTGGAGTGCAGTTAAACTTCAGTTTGGCATATCATTCAGAGACTGATGGTCAGACAGAGAGGGTGAATCAGGTTTTGGAGGATATGTTATGGATGTATGTGATGGATAGGCAAGCACATTGGGAGGATTATCTCTACCTAGTGGAGTTTGCTTACAACAATGGGTATCATAGTTGTCTTGGTATGGCACCATTTCAAGCATTATATGGACATCCTTGTCGTACACCATTGAGTTGGGACAGTCTTGAGGATCACATCCTGTTGGGTCCTGAGATGCTTTGTGATATGGAGCAACAACTGGTGCGTATCCATGAGCATTTGACTATTGCACAGGATAGGCAGAAGAAGTATGCCGATGCTCATAGGACTGAAAAGCAGTTTGTTGTGGGAGATAAGGTTTTCTTGAGAGTGCAACTGCAAAAGAGTCCAATCCAGTATGGAAAGGGTTCTAAGCTAGCACCTTGTTTTGTGGGACCATTCGAGATTCTAGAGAGGATTGGCCTAGTTGCTTACTGCCTTGCTCTACTGCCCAGCCTAGCTCGCATTCATGATGGTTTCCATGTTTCAATACTTTGGCAGTATATTCCTGATATTGTACATGTTCTTGATTGGAATGCATTGCAGGTAGAGGATGGGTAGCTGGCTTTGGAGCTGGTTCGTATTCTGGAGCAGCGAGAGTTGACCCTCAAGGGTCAAACCATTGAGCAGGTAAGGGTCCAATGGGACCCTACTAATGATTCTTCAGCTACTTGGGAGGATGCAGCTAGATTGAGGGAGTTATATCCCTACTTATTTGTAGGCTTCCAGGAGTAAGCCTAACCCAAGGGGGGTGGATGTAGTGCCTACCCTCATTTACATATTTTCTGGACATTGTTGTTGTTATTATCAGACTATGATGGACTACCTTTTTTTTTGATACAAACAGACATTATGTTATGGATTCAGTGGTTATATGATGAGATCATTTAGACATTACATTTCATGCATACATGATGATCATTATATTGTTTTCAGTTATTATTGACGATTAGATGGATGGTTTATTATCTTATGTGTTTTATTATGGATACTTACACCATACTTGCATGTGTATGGTGTGCGTGTTTTCTTTTTGAATGGCATTTCTGATGTGGTTAAGGAAGGGAGTCATAGTCACCTGCTTAGTCGGGATCTATATGATGCACCACTTCTTGCCATTGTCTGTTTAGCTTATTATTATATATTGTATGTACATGCATAGTTTTTTTGCAGGTTGCAAGTATCGGGTATCGACTTTCCTGAATTGCTAGGATGAGTGTACCCTATTATACTATCTCAATGATAAGAGGAGGGAGATAAATTCTCAAGTCCAAATCCCAAACCCTTAAGCCAATTGTCCTAGTGAGGTAGGACAAGCATCTGGATATTTTACCCACCGAATGTGTCGGATGACATGATTCGTGATTTTTAACCCTTTAGACGGATTTTGAGTGATTTTCTCTATGATGGGTTTTCATACTTTATCTTGGAAGTCTATGGTGAATTTCCTATTAATTAAGTCTTAATAAATAGATTTAATTAATAAATTAATTATTTGAGAAAATTAATATAAAATATCATGTTATTTGATATTTTGATTATAATTAATTAAATTTGAATTATTGAGGAAAAATGAATTAAATAAAAGAAAATTAGAAATTAAAATTAATCATAATTATAAAATAAAAATAAAGTAATAAATAAATAATAATAGTAAAAGATATAAAAATTAAAATAAAAGTTATAAATATTTAAATAGAAATTATATAAAAAGTGAATTGGAGTTATAAACTTGCATGGGAGTTAACGCACTTTTCTATTTCTCAAGTGTCAACAACACGGGGGTTAGTGCATCAATTAAGCACATGGTGTCTACAATCCTATGACTCATCTTGAAGGTTGGAAAAAACCCATGCTTAGTTGGTGACACCTTCCAGTTGTTTCTAGAAGCATTCTAGATGTTTCCTAAAAGCTCTTTATATTCAAGCATTCATAGAGGCTTAGATATAGAGGTTTGGAGTGCAATTGAAGCATTGGAGGACTCAAGAACTCTGAAGAAGGGAGGAGCTTGCTCTGCGAATTTTCTGAGGAAGAGCGATTTAGCATCAGAATCCGGGTAGATTCTTGTGATTTTACTAATGCTATTTCCGCATCATGCATTCCCTATCTTCTTCGTGTCTTCCATATGTCTTCTGAGAATTTTTTCTATTTTAATTGTATGTATTCTCAATATGGGTAGTTACATTTATTTGAGAATCTCATATGCATCGATCTGAAAAGATCACGGGGCTAGGGTTTAAATTTATAGCCAAATCCATTAGAAAATTAATTGAGTGAATCTATAGTGCAAATATTTTATAGATTTTTTTTTAAATTGTAGATATAATCTTTGTGGAAAAACATACATGTTTATATATTCAGACCTGCATACATACATACATACATACATACATACATACATACATACATACATATATATATATATATATATATATATATATATATATATATATATGTATATGTATACATTTATTATGAATCTAATACAAAATTTGAATATATATATACATATATATATATAATAATAATAATTATATATATATATATATATAATACAGTGAATGAACGATTGATAAATCACAGTGGGGAAAACTTAATAAACCGCATCGCGATTCATATTGCGTGGAAACAATGTTTAAAAAATATATATATTAAAATTTCCGTGGGCATGATTTGTACCCTATGCCTACAGAAGGCAGAGGCCTGCCGTCGCAGGTTTGCAGCGATAGGGGTACTACGTACCCATTGTCGGCACAACACCTACGACTGCAGGTACTGCGTACTACAGCAAGAGAGTGGGGGGGGTTAACTAATAATATTGTTATGCAAAGACGTTTATGTTGCATATTTTAACAAAAAAATTTATGTTAAAATGTTTAAAACAAACGTTATATGAAATCGATTCTCATTGTTATTTAATTTTCATATGATATATGGTGTCAATCAAAATTGTTAATTCAATTTTATGAAACGTAATAACTATTTATACATATATGTATATATGTAATATGTAGATATATTATTAATAAATTTAAGTTATTATTATTTGATAAATGATTTATATTGAAGGTTTATTTTCATAATGGTGACTCTTTAATAATTTTCAACTATTAAGATTTAATTGTTTTAAATTATTAAATAAAGAATTGATAGTTTGGTGGAGGATGTATCAAACAAATATTATAATTGGAAAATGGATTTTAGTTCTATCAAGGAAAACTTTTATTTATCGAAAACAATACATGTGTTAGGGAAATGTACAAAATGTTCCTCCATTCATTCTTCAAACTTGGAAACATAAACTGAGATCTCTAAATTTAAGTTCAAGTTGTAAATTTAGCAAAACCAAAACATGTGTTTGCATTGTGTATTCTTTATGCAATTGTTTTTGGTTTGGGTTGACTAGTGTTGACCAGTATAGGACGTCTACTAGAGGCTTGGGGGTTATGTGATTGTGATGTCATGATGATGTTTTCATCTCAATCTTTATAAACCCAACCATGGTTATGTGATGGAATGCTCTATGTATTTGATATGATTACTGATTGTTATAGTTGAGGTTCTTATGTATGAGATACTTGACTTAACCATTATTTTTGGTCATCGATCAGTTAACCTTGGTTATTTTCTAGTCGCCATGATGGGACTAAAATGTAGATTTATTCTTGATGATGTCATGTTGTGACATGTTTGACTCAACCATTTTTGGAGTCTTCGATCAGCATGATTGGGATATATTTTGGTTATTGAGAACCATTGGAATAATTTTGATTATCAGTGATGCTTCAGTTGCAAATAGAGAGCTGTTGTGATCATGATTTTCTATGGATGCTTGCTCATGGAGATTTGATTCTTTTATGCAAATTTGATGATTTTATTATGGATTAACTTTTGTGATTTTAAGATTTATTATTCCATGAGTATTAGGGTAGGATATCTGCATGTAGTGACAGGAAGTGGCTTGCAATGGGGGCCGGGGCCCTAAGAGGCTACTAGGGGAACTCATTGTAAGTTGGATTAATAAGTGATAATATTCCCACCTAATACTAATTGAATGTACCTAAAAAGATAAGTGTTTTGTTCTCGCCCATGCCTTGAGTGCTTGTATAAGCTAGGATGGGAGTAGTGAGACGCATGGTTACGACCTTGCATTCCATAGTATGCCTCATTAGTATGAGAGGATACTGGTGGCCACATGAGATCAGTATGGACCTATGGAGTTTAGCTAACTACTAGGGTAACTTGTATGTGATAATTGCGATGACACTTTCTCACTTGCATAGTAGGTTACTACATGTCATTGTGTGCCTCTGGAAATTAGATGTCGAATTTTGTGTCTAGAACCTTTGAGTTAGTATACTTTTAGGATTCCTATAATTATAGAGATTTGTGCTATGTGATTTTGATAGCCTTTTTGGGACTTAAGATTATCTCCTCAGCATGTGGGAGTGGAGCACTTAGGTACCACGTGGTCAGGTGGTAGTGTATTTTCCACTCTTATCATTTTGAGATTCATTGAGACATTGTGGTTGATGTGTCCTTCATGATGGTGGATATGTATCCTTTAATTGATGATTAGCATATTTTAGATGTTGTTGTCTTATGTTAGATTACTTTTTACATATTATGTTGTATATGTTAGGAGTGACATTCCTACTATGTAATACCGATGATCTCTTCGGTGATTTGGAATGTTACGCACGGAGGGATGGCTAGGATCCACGATGGTCTAATGATGCTATTAACGGTTGGGAGGAACTGTGCACTTAGTTTATTATGTTTGATCTTTATGATGGATGTATATGTCTTCTATGATGATGTATCATGTGTATCAAGTGATTATCTTTACTTTGATGTATCATGGATTAGAATAGGAAGATGTACCTTATTCTATGTATGTATATTATTTTGAGCTTGTCATACCCTGTGAGATGTACAGTGGATGATTGAGTATTTGAAATGTAATGTATGAACATTGGACTTATCATTATTATTTCATGTATGATAGATGTATTTAGATGCAATCCAACGTTAAGGGATCTTAAAGAATGTAATCTATGATGTATGTTATGTTTAATTTTAGATGGACATTACTATTGCTTCCATTATTGTGCATAAGTTATACGTGGTGTTTACTGTCATGAAAAAAAAAATGCTACTAAACTTAGTGAAATTTTAGGTTAATTCTTTGGATCCCTTGGTGGGGCATTACAGGTCACTAAGTCTTAGTGTACTAGTCATGAACAATATATAAATTTAACATAAAAATTTTCAAATCATGTCTCAAAATTACATGTAGGATCAAAATAATCACGAAAGTAACAAACTAAAACTACTCATCATTAAAACATAAGTAAAAGGGGAAAACAAAGGCTCACAAAAACTAGGTCTGACTAATATTCTCCTAATCCTCAACTAGGTACTCAAGATCTTCCATCCATTTCTGAACATCCTCTGCACTCTTCATCTACACACACACATTTTCCTTCTACATTCTAGCATTCTTGAGTTTTCTTTGACCCAATAGTGCCAAAGATAACCTTCCTTGTTGTTTCTTTCTAGACCATGCTATTATCAAAATAGGCACAACAAGCTCATTTCTAGCAATGGCATTAGTAAGATTTTTGTTTAGAAATAACACTTTGTCATTGAGGTCCTTGATTTTTTCTTCCAAGACTTTGTTAACATTTTCAATAATAGTATCCGCATAAGGCATGTGATTAAATAAAACCTTAATTTCCTCAGCCATAGGATTATTAGCAATGGGGGTATCAACATTTGGCTCTATAATAACCTCAATATGATCCTTCTAATCATCCTTCTTGACCTCCTCGAAATCTTCCATGTTCACTTTCATTTCAAATTCCTTGTCAATGGCACTGTTATCATATTTCTCTAATGATTCTTCAACCTCAATCTCATAAATCTCCTCATCTTATTTATCTTGTATGCCATCTTTACTTTCCTCCTTGTAATTTTCCACGTTTTTAACCCTCATCCTAGAAATCCTTCTCTCCTTAGATCTATACTCAATTTCTAACCCGGAGCCTAGCTTTCTTGTCTCCATATTTACCTTTAGACCCTTCCAAATCATATTTGTCTACCTTAATTATCTCCTTAAGGATTTTATTTTTGTTTGGAGTGCCAATTGAACTAGTGTTGGCTAATGCATTTTTGTGTTTACACAAAGTTTCAAAAAACAAATATTCTCCTAGGGTTTGGGTTTTACCTTTAGGGTTTTTTAGGTTTATGCTTGGGATTATGAGTTTCATGAGTCATAATTGAGGGATTATCCAGGTTATTCTAACATTTTATTTCTTCAATAAAAATAGAGTTCCTAGGAGGTCAGGGGATAGGGATTTCTTTACATGTAAAACATCTTCCAAAATCTAGGTGGTGGGAGAACACATCGTGTTCACAAACAAAAATCAAACACTAATGAATGGGCAAATTATCATCATTTTTAATACTATTAACAAAGGATGAGTAAAGAAAAAAGGGCATATCAATATTTTCCCTATGTCTTAACATATTAAGAAGTAGGAAGTGGTTACCATGGTAAGTGGTTAACCTCCCTTCTAGAGTAAAATATTGAATATAACCCACAAGAAAACAATGCAAAATGGCTAAAGAGGGATAAATGATCATACTCATTACCAGATTTAATCTTGATTGACTTCTTAATGCCTTCAAATAATTTATAGTTGAATTTTCTGTCATCTGATGTCCCCATCCTCTCAACCTTCTCCCCTTCACAATGGAGTCATGTCACCTCACCAATCAGCTAAGGGGTAACACCAATGGTGACCATATCTTTGTACCAAGAGTTGAGAAAGTTTTCCAAGAGTATCAAATTATGGATTTTGATAGCCTCAATGTATTTTTTCATACCTATCCTCACAAAGTATTTCCATATTTCTCTATTCTACAATAATTCCTTATAACTTCTTGACTCTACCAACTTTGGAGGTCCTCCCATAATGTAAACCTTATCAAATGTCTAGACTTCTTCAAGAAGATAAATATTAAAACTCACAATACCCTGATCAACAATATATCTTTGCATTTTAAACTCCCACTTGAAACCTCTGAAAGAACCCTCACTAATTATGAACAAAATTTCAGAGAGTCCAAAAGCCACTTGAATAATGTTGTTATGAATATCTTTCCAAGAATTATAATAAAGACAATACTTATCATGCAATCTTCCACTTTTCTCAAGGAACCTTTGGCATTAAAATTGGAAACTTTTGTGCCCTTGAAAAGGAAGGATTCATTATTACACTTTATGCCATATTCCCAATCCCGCAAATAGAGGGTGTACTTAAAATGATTCATTGAGATTTTATTTTCTTTGGAAATAATATCAATTTATTTATCATAAGTTTAGACATCATATATCTGTACACCAAAAATTTAATGATGAACATGTAAAAAGTAACTTCACTAAATTTAGTAAAGCCAACTTTAGCAAAAATTTGTAATTAAAAAATTATCGTTATTGCTAAGATTTCCTCTCAAAACCTAATTAGAACTTCTCATGAATTTCCACAAAGTAGATATCTTTAGTGGCAAGACCAAAATGTAAGTACTTTTATTCATCGTAACCTTGATGATTAATAACTTATATAATCTTTTTGTTCTTTTCCATAGTTTTAACTTAGACACCATCGAAAATAAAATTAAATCACTTAAATAACTGATTGTTTGGTCATGGTTCCATTGCCATTTCAAATTATTATTAACATGGAATTATTATATGCTGTGATATTGCTATCATG
Organism: Cupressus sempervirens; assembly: GCA_028749045.1. Classification (NCBI taxonomy): domain Eukaryota; kingdom Viridiplantae; phylum Streptophyta; class Pinopsida; order Cupressales; family Cupressaceae; genus Cupressus; species Cupressus sempervirens. Next base: position 937,889,906 of record CM053785.1, on the reverse strand, counting down.
ATTTAATTATGTGATTTTTGAGTCAAACTCATTAACCCATGTTTCATGAGTAGTGATTCAACATGAATCCATCTCACATTAATAAATGAAACACTTAGCACTCATTGGATCTAGGTGATTATTTTATGTTATTTAATTTCATTAATTTCATTATTTTCAATAACTCCCAAGTTAATCTTTAATCACCACTATGAATGGCGATTTGACTCATCATTAAGTACCCTTGTACATTTACCTACCCTCTTAATTGATTTACTATAAATATCAAGTCCTTAGAAATTCTCCAAAAAAAGTTAGTAGGAAACTATAATTGGTGACAATATGTACTCTATCATGACTATCTCTAGTAGCCATTTCCAAATATAGCATGTACAATGAAAAATTATATATTATAGATGGTAAGTCCCTCAAACTGTACCAAAAAAGACAATGTGTCTAAAACTAGCTAGAAACCATTATCCACTCTAGAGAAGTCCCAAAATCATAGGTAATAGTGAATGAATGTTCCCTCTACCAAACTAACTAGCCAACATTAGTTGTAGTGATGGACTAATCTTACAATCACTAGATTGAGTAGGAAACGAGACATTTTACTCATTGTAGATTTGACAAACCAACTAAATCACATATTGCTTGTTACTAGTTTTACAACAACCACATTATAAATTGACTTGAACATACCTTTCTTGGCTTTATTAGTACTAGTTATATCATGGACCTTTAGAGACATCCCCAATTCTTTTCTAGTGATCAGTACCTATGAAACTCACTACAACACTTTGTTCATCACGTTAATGCTTGGTAACATAAGAAAAGTATACTAGCCTAGCTCTACAACTATCCTCTTTTGGGGTTCCTTTTCTATGTTTAGTTCCTTCCTATCATGGATCCTCTTTTGCAGGTTGGTTGGGTCTCTTTATCACTTTTCCTATCCTCTTAATGACTTCTCTCAAAACCACCTATGTTGCCAAGATGGATTCCTAGCCTTATGTTAGCTTGATTTTAGCTACAATCATCTTTTGATATGCTACCTCTATTGACAGTAATGATTCCCCACTTCTATCCAATAGAAAAGGAGGATTATTTATAGAGGAGGTGAACAATGAAACCTCATTGAATACGATAATAGTTAAATCTTATATTTCTTGCTTCATAAAATGTACTATTATTATTGTCTTGATGATGAAATGGATGAGATTGTCAATGAAATGGAACTAACCCTTGTGGGAAGGTTCCTTTTCTTTAGACCTTCTATTGGCCAAGTGGTAAAATTGGTTGCATCTCATTGGGCCCTAAAAGAGAACGTGAGAATGAATGCTCTTATTAATGGTTTGTGTTCAAAACTAAATTTGAAGAAATTATTATGTTGTTAATAATGTTAAATCTGTTGGTAAGATAGAGTGTCAAGCCTACTGGAGAGACATTTCACTAATAGTGTAGAGTGTCATATCATTTGATTGATGAAGAGGATTTGAAAAGAAGAGATCATGAGATGACCTAGTGAAAATTGGAGTTGAGATGTGCTAAGTATAATGGAAATACAATGATCACTTGATAAATTAGTCCTTGATGAGATAATGTGTTATTCAATCAATACATTAAGTGAAGAAGATAGTTGGATGAATCTTAGAGTCAAAATAGGTCAAAAGTATAACCTTGACCAAGCATCATCATCAGTTGTTCAATGAAGGAGTTGAAGTAGAAGATTAAGGAACTTATGTAGATGTAGAATAAAATAGTTTAAGTTAAGCATTAGTTATTGCTAAAAAATGTATGAAGTATTAGTAGCGACCAAGTATAGTAATGCTTAAACAAGCCTATTGATGCCGAGTGAGAAAGTATAGTGTTTGTCAAGCTACACAATAGCTACTAAGAAAAAGAGCATAGTGATTTTTGAGTAACAAAAAAATTTTCTGTTTGAAAAATATTTGAATTTGAGGCTCAAATAGTTGGAATTTTGAGTTAGTCAAATTGCATGGATGATAAAGATTGGTGAGCTAGAATATTTAAGGTACGAATAGAGTTTCTTAAGTGATTGAAGGAAAGGATTTGATCAGTAGTTTCTAGTAGAAGGAGGAGAAAAAAAGATGGAAGGATTCGATGAAGATGACCTAATCCTAAGATCAACAATGACATTTAAGTGGCTAAATATGAAAATTACCTATTTAAGGATGGATAAGAGATATTTTTTAGGGTTGGTTTTTTTTGTATTGGTGATCATAAGGAGAAGTTGTGAATGAAGGGTGAAGAAGTGATTTCTTGAATAGATGCTAAGAATATTAGTGATGGATGTGCCAATGGAGGTCAGTCAATGAATCATTAGATGAGTAAATAGAGATCTAAATTTGTAAAGTGATTTGTACTTTATAGATCATACTTGATATAATATTTAGAATAACTAAGAGGTGGGTGAATTAGTTATCCAAGGTCCAGATGTACTAATTGAACAAACAAACAATTAAATTATATGAAGTCTCATCATTCCATTGCTCAGTCTCTAATGTAAACTATTAGAAACATTAGTTAGTTGTCCATTGTTATAAAATAATAGACTTGTAGAATATAAACTTTAATTATTAAAACATCATAATAAAATCCACACAAGTTTGACACTGGGATTTAGTGTGGAACATAGTTTAGGAAAAACCACCAGCAACATAGTCACCAATTTTCACTCATCTAAAGTGAGCCCTATTAGGAGAAAACCATGTTAAAGGTTGCAATACACACTATTAAATGTGACCTTATTAAAGGATTTAATCACCCTATTAGGGATGTTCTTGGTAGAGGACTTTAGAATAACCCATTAGAATATCACTTGGTTAAAGGATCTACACAAACTATTAAGTCCTTATGAATGTTAGGTCAACCTTGATTAAAGGATTTCAAATACTATTTCCAATGGTTAGAAAGTAACAACAGGTTTGATCTATTAAGTACAACTCACTGTGTATGTACAAATCTCTATTCAACTCCTATGTACTAATTCACTTTCTACCCTCCATTGTCATCTCAATCTCATATTCACTTACCAACCCTTAAAAAAATCACCATTAACTTATTCTCAAATCAATTAAGCATTCATCTAAGATTCACCAGTTAATAATGTTAGCAACAACTCCAATATTATGCAATATCTTCATACACACATATCCTTTCTCCTCTCTACACAAGCTCTCTTCAAATTTTACCTATGTTTCTCCTTAAATAGATAGTTTTGATCTTTTGTCACTTAAATGCCACTGTAGATCTTATGGTTCACAATTTAATCCATCAGATACATTGTATCTAATTGTCATTTTTTATCTCTTCTTTTCTAGAGACACCTATTTGGATTCATCTCTTAGGTCAATTACCTAATACTCTCCTAGAATTGAATGATCCAAACGATTGATCCTTATCTTCAATATGCTTTCCATATCCCAAGAAATCAACTTAGTTAGCTAAAAATTACAATTTCTCACAATGAATCAAAATTTCATTCCTTGGACAACACTACATTTTGACACTCAATCATTACTAGGTTACTAAGTCGTTATAGAACTTCTCATTCGACATCAACACTATCACTCAATTGATACTGATTCTTGGTCAACACTTAAAGTTTTTCAACACTTACTGTTATTCAGTTGACACTAGCATCACTTGATATGTTCATGAAAATTCTTTAGTCTTTTATTCTATTAATAAGTCAATCCTACATATTTGATAAATCTTTTCTCATACTTTCAAGTATTGTACATTACTATCTTCTCCACTTGCAACATAATTTAAACAATCACTTTATCTTTTCAAAGGCCAACTAATCAAATGTCCATTTGTAGTTTCCTCTTCATAACTCAACCTATCATGTAGATGATTTTGTGATGAACAACTTCTCAAATCATCTTCATCGCTCAAATATATATGACATTTAGATCATATAGAAACCTATCTCATCAATATATTTCACATCAATGAGAACATAAGAATTACATTCCAATTTCAGTTTCCAAAAATCTCCCTCTTTGGTATTGATGACACTCCTTCTTAAAATATTTTTATGAATACTACAGGTTACCAAAAATCTAAATCTTGTGCTGTCTCAATTAACACTCTCAACATATCAAATCTTTTTTAATATCCTAAGTTTCATTCTGACTCATATCTAGAAACAACTCTAAAATAAATCTTATGAACTCCTTCTAAGTAATCACTCTCTATTAGCATATCTCTACCAGCTTTCACTTTCTCCCTCTAGGATATTCTCTCCCATGGAATTCACACTCTCACTCTCTTTTCTTATTAGATATTCTCTCCCTCTTTATGTTTCATGGAATATCTCCCTCTTTGATTGATCCAAGTGGATCTTGAAGACCTAAAAACTTCAGCCCACTCAAAATCTCCCAATATTGACATCAATGCATAGAGCACTGCAAAACATTCCTAACACAATTTGAAGTGTGTCAAAAGGAGTTTTTTTTATTGATATGTGCTTGGTCAAATTTTTAGGACAACTGGTGAACCATTGGTTGACCAAAAAGGTGAAATTTGATAGTCTCAAAAGTGGTCAACAATGGGTTTCAAATTAAAGAGCCCATCAAGAGCTTTCCAATGTTATTCGTTTCATCAAAAATGGAGTTCATATGTGAAAGTTATGATGATTTGAAATTGGAGAAAAAATGCAAATTTTGATGATGTCATCATGATATCATCATCCTTATTTTATTCTCTTAATAATATAACAAGTTTTAAAATAATGTATAAATATAATATGTGGTTAAGATGAACCATATATTATTATGATTATTATTTTATTAAAAAAAAGGGATGCATATTGTTATTGGTTAAGGGGTTGGTTTATTTTGTATGGCTTAAAATTATAAAAGCCAAAAAGGGAGGCTATTTAGTTGGATATAATTTTGAATGGGCTCCCATATTTGTTGGAGGTTATAATGTAAGCCCAAAATTATAAGGCCCATCATTTTCAAGGATAGTAGGAAAATTGGGAGATTTGGGTTATTGGGTTATTTTAAATAAGGAAAATACTAATTATATTGGTTATACGGTTTAAAGCAAAATATAGCCAATATCAAGTATAAAATGAGAATTATTTTTCTTTGAGAGACAAGCCTAAGAAGGAGAAAAATCTAAGGAGAAAATTCTTGTAAGAAGAGAGAGTATTCATGTTTCTTAAATTCTTCAAGAGTTATTTTACTCTTGATAAAGAGTTTTGGGGAAGTGAGAGTTTTTCTTGTAAGCTAAGTGGTCTCTTTAGAGATTAAAACTTGGTGAGTTCCTTGAGAGATTTTTCATGACTTTTAAAGTCATTTTTGTAAAGGTTTAAAACCCATTGAAAGAGAGTTGTAATTTTATTGCTTAGCATTATAAAAAGTGGTGAAGGAGCTAGGCACAAACATGTTGCTAGCAAGTTCCTATCATTGCAGTGTGGAAGCAGGAAGCAGACTATAACTCCATGGAAGATCATGGTGATATATGAGTTTTGCATCATAATAATGGCATCGATCTTGCAATTTTTTAGATCTGGAGACCTAGCCAGGAACTGGTGAACTTTGAAATCAAATCCTTTATCTCTTGTTCTTTCTAATGCATGTTTCTTTCTACTTAGTTATTTTCCACATGTCTAAGTATTATTTGCTTAGTTCACAAGAAATGTCAGTTATGATCTTCATTAAATTTGTATCCTAGTGAATTGTAAAATTGTAAGTGATTCATAACAAGGAGTTTACAAATCAAGTTTGGTATCAAAACTAGTTTGAAAAGTTGTAGGTTGTGAGATACTTGGAGAAAATTCAAGCAAAGTGAGGTATGATGGCTTCAGAGGAGTAATATCAGTTTTCTTTTGTCTTTGATGTACAATTTAATGAAGCATTCATGGTGATGAAAGCAAAGGTTGATGAGATGTATGAGGAATGGAAGTCTAAAAAAGAAGGCTTCTTGAAGGAAGATAAAGATGAAAACTTAGTGGAATTTCCTCATTCTTCATATTCTCTTCCTTGTTCTCTTGGTGATTATCATAAGCAATATCAAATGATGGATTGAGGTTGTTAACCAAGATGGGCAACAAAAGAAAGGGCCTTGGAATTTATGAACAAGGTAAGGTTGAACCTGTGAAGGTGGAAGGTTGACCTCTTGATGCAAGATTACAGGTTGGTGAAGGAGAATGCTCCTATGTAGTGGGTGCAAATAATTCTCTAGATGAAAAAAAATCTCAAGAACAATCTGAGAGAGGAAATGGTACATCATCTTTAGGAAATGGTGATACATGCAAGATGTCCAAGAGAAGGGGAAACGTAGATTCTTCTTAGCATGTATGCACCAAGGGTGACCATGAAAGGTATAGAAAGCCTAGTAAATCCAATCTTTCTTTTGATTTTAAGAAAGTTGACAATGTAAAAAGTTTATGGTTTAGAAAACCATGTACATTTTGTGGGTTGAATAACGATAATGTTGCCAAGTGGTTGAAAAGAATGGCTTTGTACAGGAAGGTCAAGTCAACCAATAAAGAGACAGTGCATGAAGAACCATCCCCAAATTAAAAGAAAGAGAAGGGCAAGAAAGGTTGGATGTTGAAAACATCTTTCTCTTATCTTAAAAAAAGTGGACATCAAAATCTCATTGTTGGAAGCTTCATCAAGAGATTTGTCCAAAAAAGGACAAGAACAAGATTGCAGTTGATTCTCCATTGGTGAACACTCGAAAAATGAAGAGGCTCATTTATGTTAGAAAAAATTCTTCACTCATGTCTGTAAAGGTGGGAAAACAAGGTGATTTGAAGCATGAAAATGATGTAGTTTCTTGTATGCCTAACCATCATGTGCTTAAGGGATCATCAATCCCACAACATGAGGATTTATCGTGGAAACCTATTATGAGGATTAAGAGTATTGTGAGGTCATTGTCATTATCATCTTTGTATTTTTTAGTGCTGCTAATGTGTTATATATGGATAGTAGTTGGAGTAATGAATACACAAAGATGTGTGAAAATACAAATGGGTAGCAATGTGATTGCAATTTTCATATTTATTGTACAACATTTTGGTGAAGCAAGTGCACAAATAAGGTGGATAGATACTGGACAAGCGGGAAAGTGTTTCCCTCACTTAGTGTCTAATTAAAAACCTTTTGGAGGTCCAAAAGTTCCTTTAGTGTGGAGGAATGATCCAAATGGATCTTGAAGACATGAAAAATTTAGCCGACTAAAAATCTCCCAAAATTGACATCAATGTATAGAGCACAATGAAACATTCCTGACACAATTCGAAATGTGTCAAAAGGAGTTTGTTTTCTTGAGATGTGCTTGGTCAAAGTTTAGGTCAAACTAGTGAAGCAAGGGTTGACCAAAAAGGTAAAATTTGATCATCTCAAAAGTGGTCAACAATGGGTTTCAAATTAAAGAACTCATCAAGAGCTTTCCAATGGCGTTCATTTTGTCAAAAATAGAGTCCATATATGAAAGTTAGGGTTATTTGAAATTGGAGGAAAATTGCAAATTTTGATGATGTCATCATGATAGATCATCATCCTTATTTTATTATCTTAATAATATAACAAGTTTTAAAGTAACATATAAATATAATATGTGGTTAATATGAACCATATATTATTATGATTATTATTTTATAAAAAAAGGGGATGTATATTGTTATTTGTTAAGGGGTTCGTTTATTTTGTATGGCTTGAAATTATGAAAGCCAAAAAGGGAGGTTATTTATTTGGATATAATTTTGAATGAGCTCCCATATTTTTTGGAGGTTATAATGTAAGCCCAAAATTATAAGGCCCATTGTTTTCAAGGATAGTAGTAAAATTGATAGATTTGGGTTATTTGGTTATTTTAAATAAGGAAAATAGTAATTATATTGGTTATATGGTTTTAAGCCAAATATAGCCAATGTCAAGTATAAAAGGGGAATTATTTTCCTTTGAAAGACAAGCTTGGAGAGGAGAAAAATCTAAGGAGAATTATTTTCCTACCATCATAGTGTGGAAGCAGGAAGTAGATTGTAACTCCATGGAAGACCATGGTGATGTATGAGTTTTGCATCATAATAATGGCATCGATCTTTCAAGTTTGTAGATCTGAAGATCAAGCCAGGATTTGGTGAACTCTAAAATCAAATCCTTTGCCTCTTGTTCTTTCTGATGGATGTTTCTTTCTACTTAGTTATTTTTTAAATTTTTTAAGTATTATTTTCTTAGTTCACAAGAAATTTTAGTTACAATCTTTATTAAATCTGTATCCTAGTGAATCATAAAATTGTAAGTAATTCATAACAAGGAGTTTACAGATCATTGACAATGATGCCAAAGAAATTATCTCTATCTCATGCATCTTTATCATGTACATACTTTCATTTTAGTTCTAAATTGTAGCATCTTTCTATCCTTCTTCCTCTCTAGTATCTTAGGTAATCTACTAACGTAGAACTATCTGCATCAACATGTAAGATTATTTTTTAGTACATTTGATGCAAAGATTCAATCTAGCTTAAACTTATCTTTATGTAGGGGAATCAACTATAGTTTAATTGTATGATATTCATTAGACTTCTTAGGTAAAGCTTTAGTGAATATGCTAGCTATTTTCTTTTTTGTGTTCACATATTCCAATTTCACTTCTTTGTCTTGAACTAGCTCTTTCAAGTAATGATACTTGATAGAAATGTGCTTTGTCTTGGTGTGCATAACATAATTATTTGATATGTTAATCAAAGTTGTATTATCACAATAGATAACCATGAGATTAATAATATCTTGCTTCATACCTTTCAACAAAATTTTGATCCATATAATATTTGAACAATTTACAATTGTTGTTTCATAATCTACTTCACCTATTGATTTGGAAATTTAGTTTTACTTGTTTCTTGTCCATAAAATTAATCTCTTTCTTAGAAAAAAAATGCACCACTACTTGTGCTCTTCCTGTCATCAACATTTCCTTCGTAATCAAAGTTAGTGAATACCTTTAGTTCAAATCTATCATTCTTCTTGTAGTACAATCCATACATCTTATGTTTCATTCAAGTATCTCAGTATTCTCTTCACTTCCATGATATGATTTTCCTTAGGAATTTCTAAAACTATAGCAACTATCCCAATAGCTAATGCAATATCTAGTCTGCTATGAACAATATATTGTAGTTTACCAATCATTGATTTGTATTATGTCTAGTTTAGATTAGCAAAATCATCATTCTTAGATAGTTTGTGTCTAGTAACCATAGGTGTACCCATTCTTGATTGATGCATATCCATATCCATGGCACCATAATAAAGTTATGATAGATCCATTGCAAAGTGTGGAGATATCCTACATTCCTAATTGAAGATCTACATTACATGCACATTACAGAGACATGAGAAAGGTAAAATCTTTAACTTTTATGTTTTTCTTTTATAGTCATTTGCATTTACATTTTAATTTATGCCGAATTCCTTGACCTAGGGCTTGACCAAGGTAATTCCTCATCAAATCCCAACCCCCAAACCTTTATCTCATGTGTTGATTTCCAAATTAGGAACAAAAAGAATTGCAGATATGCAACCTATATTTGCAAGATTTTTGGAGTCATCAATTTTGGAGCCATGGAATACATCAACCTAGTTGTAGGACATCTTTTCATGTCAACTTACTCCTTTAGCCTTGGATTTTGAGAAGATTTTAGGGTTTTATTCATTCTATCATATCATTCCAAGATTCGTAGATGGAAGTTCATAAAAGTTTCAAATCGAAAACTTATTGAGAATAAATGCATCTTCCTCTATAAATTTAAAGGCGATTCTTTCAATATTATATTTACTTTAATATATTTACCTTATATTTTCATCCTAATTGGGTTGATTGTATTCATATAGCATCTATATTTATATTTCTTAAGAAATTAGTTCAATTTTACATGCACATTATCCTATTAAAGGCCTAAGAGAGTGTATTTCTCAATATTGCATTCCTCTTTAAATCTTGGATTTAGTATTAGCACCCATCTTCCTTTGGGTCCTAGATAATCTAATTGAGACCATAAGTGGAATCATATTTAGAAATTCCCCTCTTTCCCTCACACACATATTTGAATGGCTTAGTGTCCCAATAAAGTGGAAGTCTATAGTCCTATCAAAGTGTTTCCATTTTTCAGCAAAAAGCATAAAAGAAAGTTGTTCTCCTTTAACACTAATAAAGATACCCATGATAAGATATCCTCCATTTTCACTTGCAAAAGTGTTTCCATTCTGAACACTTAAATTGGTTGCCCCTTCTCTTCTTTGTCTCTTTCCTTCTTATTAAATATTTTGGTGGAAAGGTTTAAAGAAAGCTCATTGAGTGAAAAGGGAAACTTCTTAGTTTGGTGGGTGGGTTTCAACTTTGTAGGGTTGATCTTCAGAGCATCCTAGTTTATCTTATGTCTCTAAAAATTATGGTCTTGATGGTGATAGAGGATATTGAAAGAATTCAAAAAGACTTCCTTTAGGACATGTTAAATGACTACGTAAAGTCCAGATGAATAGATAGAATAAGAGATTGATTTAGAAAAATGCTAAAATGGAAGATCAAGACAAAAATAATGTGTTATGAATTTTATGATATTTGGAGTTGGACGGTATGTTTCATAATATTTTTCCATCAATGTCAATGGGGGAAATTGTTAGACATGAAAAACTAATGGACATTAATATTGTCAATGAAGAACTACATTATAACTGAGCTATAAATATATATGGAAGAGTTAGATTAGGTGTTATATTGTTATTGATATCAAGCTATTTGACTGTACTAGTTCGTGTAAGTTGTATATCATCTCAAGGTTTTTATTTTGGATAAAGAATCTCAAGAAAAAGTATGAAGATAAGATGGAGAAGTGATGTCAAGTATTAGAACCTAGTAGGGTAATTGATGAATCATTATATGATAGTGTAATGTTGATTTTATTATTTTACATGATTTTATGAAGTATTTAGATGATGTAGAAAAAAGATAGTTTGGTTAGTAAAAGACGCAATGAAGTTGGAAAGTAAAAAGAGACTATACACCAAGCTAGAGATAGTGGTTGGTAAATGAAGAGAATGAAAGTTGAAATAAGTAAAGATAGTATTGACCAAGTAAGTTGGGTGTTTAATGAGTTTGTCCAATATTAATTGAGTTTAGTATTAATTGAGTTTGAAGATGTCGATGAAAGAAGAACATCATTTGGTAAATGAAGACTATTTTGTGATAGATTGAATAAGGGAACACATAAAGAAAATATCGAGACTATTCTAGAAGATTCTAATGTAAGGACAAAGTTTTTTATCATGATCAACAGTTGGAATGATTAAGAAAAGATCTAATAGTGAAGATATGATATGTGCTTTGACATCCAAGAAAAGGTACAAATTCCAACATGGAGCTACATCCATCAAGATTCAAAAATAATTTTATCTAAAGCCAAATCCAATGAACTTGAGATTGTGTGGTTGAGAGGATTTCATTGAAACCCTAATTCATGAGATGAAGTGGCAAAAATATACTTATATAAGGAATAGACAAGAAGGTAAATGTTTCTAGTCATATTGATAATAAAGTGGATGCAAAGTTACTAAAAGATATCCTTCTAAGAATATATAAGTAAATTTTGAGAAGAAGGAAAGTGTTGATGTGACAGACTTTCAATGAGTAGAGATATTGGAAAATTTTGAATTCTAAATAAGTAAAGTAAGTTTCATTTTATCAGATTAGTTGATTGTTAGTCTGCAACCATTGTAGTAGAAAATAATCTTAATGAAGTGCATTTAACACTATTTTTACTTGTAAATCCTTATCATAAGGTAACATTCCATTGAATGTGTGTAAGTCTTATAAAGAGGCCACTCATTTAAGGGTAAAAAGGTCTAGAAAATCTTTGGTGAAAATCCCCTAATGGGGTCACTCTTGACAAGTGTGTTTGTGATCTTTAGCACAATTGTCTCTTAATTGAGTTCACTTTAGAAGAGTGAAATTATTTTGGGTGACTAGTCCTAGATATTTTTTACCCTAATCAATCTTTTGCATTAAAAATTATGGTGTTCATATGTGTATGGTAATTTTGAATGATATTTTCTTTTGCATATTTAGATTATTATCATTTATCTTAGTCAGGTAATGAATCTAATATTTGGTATAAGAAGAAAATCTATTTGATGTATGAGAAAGATTAAGTTTACTTTTATTATCAAGTTCATTAATTGACAAGTTAAATTTATGATAAGTGTGATGAATTTTTTGAAACATCCAAAAGATAATTGATTCCTACCCCACCCCTTAGTTATAATTTGAGAACTATAACCTAAAACCCTAACCATAACTCAAACCTAGACCTTCAACCTATTAGAGTAATTAGGTTTTTTATTATTAGATAAATCATTTTGATTTAATTATTAAGTAACTTATCAACTCTTTTTTACTTAAGCTAAAAATTAGAGATACAACAATTAATTCTTTTATTAATTATTTAAATACAACTTAGGTTTGTTTCTTTTAGGGTTTTGATCTTATTTTATAAGGATTGATCTCTCTTTGTAAGATATTCATTAAATACAAATGAAATTTATCTTTTGCACATAAAGAATGTGTAATCTTATATGGATCTCTAAATGAAAGCCTCCATAGCTTTTATTCTCTCATTTTGTGATAGGTGTTTGTATGAAATTGATTCTTAAGACTTATGGGTTGAGCTTTCCTCAACTTCAGCATGGTATTAGAGCTTTAGGATTCCATGATCCTATTCTCTCAACAATAATTTTGGCATTAGTTTTTAGATCTATATTTTCTATAGAAGATTTTGTATTGGATCTATGGGAGACCTTTATTTTAGGGAAATTCGAGCTCAAATAGACACTATCATTGATCTCAAGGCACCCAAAAACCCCCCATTTCTATAGAAAAAACATTCAATTTGGACATCATTGAAACCTATGGGAAAAACATTGGCCAAAGGCCATAAGGCCTATGGCAATAAAATTGTGGTTCCATGTTTTTTTTTTTAAATATCAAAAAAATTAAACAATTTTTTTAACTTAAATTGCATGGTTTGCTTTTTCTGTTCAGTGATGATGGATTGAAGTCTAGATTAATTATTACCATTATTTTTTATTACAATTAATTATTAGTATGTGTTAAGCTTCAGTGGATTTGAACCAAAGACCTTCAACATGAGAGGCACAATCTATAGTTTTTTTATGGGCTCTTGCCTATAAATTGCATGTTTTGTTCTATAAAGAAATGTGCATGTTTTTTTTTTATAAAATTTATTAAAAGGGGTGTACAAATAAAGTGAAAAAGTGCTTTAAAGATCTTCCATTAGTAATACAATTACTGATAGATCAATAGTACATAGGTACAACTATGTAGATTGTGACATTATCATATTTGAGCATAACTTTAATGGTTGCTAAATCATCATGTATTTGATTTGTTTTTTCCTAAAGACTAGTTGATGGCTTTTTTATCATATCTTGTGCATATAGAGGTTTTTTTTGACAAATCTTATATTGTTAGAAAATCTTATTGAGCCCATTATGATGGCACAATCATTTTAGATTTTGGTATTCATTTATTGCCCATTTTTTTAGTCAAAGCTAGGGGTTGTATTTTTGCACTCTAAGAGGCATATCTTGAGCTTCTAGATTCTATTTTTTCATAACTTTGTATTGGTGGAGATCATATTGTGTTCTCTTTCTAGTGATTTTAGTTTTTTTCTACATTCTTCTCTAGGTACATTCTGTTTGGTAAATTTGATTTTTGCATTCTAGTGGATATCTTGGTTTTTTCAAATTTGGGGATCATTTTTCATTACATGGGATGAATCTTCTTGGGTTGTAGTTATTTTTGTACTAACCTGATGTTTCTTCTAATCTTTGTTGACATATTTTATAGCATTTTTTTGCAAATACACTTAGAAAAATTACCACTCTATTGCATTTAAATTTTTAAACATCTTTTTTTTCTTGTTTTATTTGCACAACATTAAAAGTCCCATGGGGGGTTTCATGTCTACCAACTTTTCCATCTTCCTTTTCCAAGTGAGTGTTCCTTCTATAAAATTGGCCTCATGACGTGTCAATGTCATGTGCCTTTATAGGTGTTTGTACTTTATCTCTGGTCTTGATGTTCCTTGTTCTTTATTCTATAGAAGTTTATGCCTTTAATTTTAGTCTACTTGCCTTACCTCTTAGTATTATAGTGGGGTTGTGTTGGTTCTAATGCTTTCTTTCTTTTATAGATTGAGCAATTCATTTAATAATTGTATTAAAATTAACCACAGACTAAAATAAAAATTACATGTAAATATAACCAATATCACAAAATAATAAATTACATAAAAGAGAAAACAAGACAACAATTCAATGTGGTTCATCCAATCCCTAGGCTACATCCACCAACAAGTCCAATATTATCATTATCTAGTTATTACAATTTGTAATCTTTTACAACTCAATACCGCTACAAGAAGTGACAATATCACCATACATTATGAAATCCCTAATACAAAACCATTTTATACAAGATTTTGCCACTTACAAGTTAGGGATAAAATAAGTCATCCAATAGAAAAATAATAGCCAACACCTTTTACAATAGTGAGTCGTTTTTGGCTTTGGAGGTTACACCCTTGAAAACCCCTATGGTGGCATTGCCCCTTGAACCGACCATGTAATGCGATAGGGAGCAGACTTGGGACACTGCCCAAAGACCCCACAAGGGACACTACACCCAAATCCCCATAGAAATAACTTGTGGTGGGGGGGGAGAAGTTACACCAAATAAACCTCTGAGTCTAATTAGGCACCACATCACAACAATCTCCCACTTGGGGAGTAGTTAGACTCCACAACAATAATCTCCCACTTGGAGACCGATTATAGTACCACTAAACCCATAGCTCTCACTAGAATATCAAACCACTATGGATTGTTCTATTTTTTTATTTTGTTTTGTCTAGAAGACCAACTAAAGTTGAAGAGCTCCCCTTGTTATTTCCTTGGTAATCATATCTTCTAGATTATCATTTGTATGTATCTTCTCCATCTTTAACTATCCATCATCCAAAACTAACCAAATGAAATAGTAGCATAGCTATATCTATTTTGTCTTTGAATGTAAAGAAGACTTCTTCGCAAGATGAATGACACTTTAGCTATCTATATACAAATAATAATCCCTTTATGGGTGTCGCAATTCTTCTAGATGAAGAATTGAAGTTGTATAATCTCATTGGTTACCTTTATAGTGGATAAAGCATTCACCTTATGTAACCAAGAAACCTAGCTCATTACTACCCCACCAATAGTAAACTTACTTCACCTGGTATTAATATCCCTTGCCAAACATGAGTCAACATAGCTCTGTAAATCAGTAGTAGAGCCCTCAAAATGTAAACACTTACTGGATGTTCCTCTCGAATATTTGATACTCCATTTGATTGCATTCAAATGTTCAAGTCCTGGATGACTCATATACCTACTAATGGCTCCCACTACATGTGTAATATCTTTTCTTGTACATATCATGGCATACATTAAAATCCCTACAACTGCAACATAAGGTACTTTGGACATTTTAGCCCTCTCTTCCTATGTCTTGGGACACATCGTCTTAGTCAATTTTAATTGAGGAAGTAAAGGTGTGCTGATAGTTTTAGCATTCTCTATAGATAAATGTTGCAACACCTTTGCAATATAATCTCGATTTTATATTTTTTCTATCTCTACAAATCTTCATACCAAGGATTTTTTTCTGCTCTCAAATCCTTCATAGAAAGTGAATGTGCTAAATATGCCTTTAACCACTTAATGTGATCTATGATAGACCCAACTTTAAGCATATCATCAACATATGAAGATAAAATAGTGTAGTTATCATCTTCTAACCTCTTAAAACAAACACAATGGTCAAAATGACACCAAATGTAACCAAGCTCATGCATAAAATTATCAAATTTAAGATACCATTGCCAAGGTGCTTACTTCAAGCCATATAAACTTTTCCTTGATTTGCATACTAAGTTCTCCTTGCCTTTGACATTGAATCACTGTGGTTGTGCTATATATCTTTATTCATCCAAATCAACATGAAGAAAAGTTATTTTAACATCAAGCTTCTCCAAGTATAAATCTTTACTAGCCATACTATTTAAAATAGTATGAATAGAAGTCATTTTAACAACATGAGAAAATATATCATCAAAATAAATCTCCTTTTCTTGTGTAAATCCTTTTACCACTAACTTGGCTTTAAATCATTTCTTACCTCCATCATGTTCTTTTAACCTATAAACCCATTTATTCTATAAAGCCCTTTTACCTACATGCAAATTTCATAAATCTCATATCTAATTCTTCAGTAAGTAGTCCATTTCTTCTTTCATTGTAGACTCCCACTAAATCTGTGTACTCACCTACACAGCTTCATCATAAAATTCAAGTTCTCCAACATTGGTTAAAAAAATAGAATACAAAGAGGGAGAAAATCTTTGTAGAGGTCTACTTATCCTTGTTAACCATCTAACATTCACTAGGGTGTGTGGTATGTTTTGTCACAGAGCATGAGGGACTACTAGAACATCTTCCTTTTGAGTATCACCCAACACTACATTATCATTTTCTTTTTTCTCATGTTGTTGGAATAGATCTTTGTACAATAATTTTGTATTAAATATGACATCCCTACTTCTTACAATTTTGTGTTTTTCAAAATCCCAAAGCCTATAATGAATTTTATCAATTCCTTATCAAACATATATATATTTCTCTGACTTAGCTTCCAACTTGGTTCTATTTTTTGAATCAATATGTGTAAATACTTCACAGCTAAAGGATCTATGAAAAGAATAACTCATCTTCTTACTAGTTCATGCTTCCTCTAGAATACCACAACCATTGAAGGGGTAGAGGGACCTCTATTGATCAAATATACAAAACTATTGATAGCCTTAGCCCATATGTTTAAGGGTAGCCCGGCATGCAACCTCACACTCGTTGTAGGCTCCATTATTGTCTTGTTCACACGTTCAGCAACTCCATTTTCCTATGGAGTCCTTGGAACAATTTTATGTCTATGAATACCATTAGAGGAAAATAATATTCAAATTATTTGCCGCAATACTAACCACCATTATCAGATCTAAGACATTTTAGCTTTTTACCAATCTCATTCTCAATCAAGCATTTCTATTTTCTAAAAGTTATAAATACATTATACTTATGTCTACAGAAATAAACCCATAATTTTCTAGTTGCATCATCAATAAATATAACATAATACTCAGAGCTTCCAAGGGAAGATACCTTAGCTAGTCTCTATACATTTGTATGCACAAGCTCTAATTTCTCATTTTTCTTTTCCTTCCCACTCTTCCCAAAATTTGTTCTCTTATGTTTTTCATATACACAGCTTTCAGAGAATTCCATATTGACACATTTTAGATTCGGTAAAACTTTCTTTGAATGAACTAATTTCATATCTTTCTCACATGTACCCAACCAAGTCTTTTGTGCCATAGTGATGAATCAGAATCTAGAACAATTGTTTGTTCTCCTTACTCAATTGTAGTAATTGTTCATGAACATTCATTTTTCTCTAAAATAATTAAAGTAGAAGGAACAATATGACATATACAAAGATATAAGGTGTCTACCTTCACACCTTTTGCTACTACAAGGGAACCATTTGAAACCTTCCAATTTTTATTATTAAAAGTAAATACACAACCCTCATCATTGAGTTCACCTTCTGAAATTAAATTCCTACTCAACCTTGGAACATGTCTTACTTCATGTAGTAGCTAATGATTCCCATTCTACAACTTAATCTTAACTTTTCCCTTTCCAAAAATCTAGCAGGGTTCATTATTCCCCAAATAAACAAGCCCATAATCCCCTTGGATATAATAAATACAATAACATCTATGGGATATAGCATGAAATGAAGCCCTAGGACCCTAAAAGGTGTGCTACCCCTTGACCCTGTCTTAGAGGCACTCCCTTGAACCCTCATAGAAATAATTTGGGGGAACCTTTGAGTCTGATTAGTTTCCACATCACAAAAACTTATTTCATCTATTAGGCAATTATAGTGATTGGATACATATGCATTTTGGTGAGATAGATCATTTACCATATAAACACTCTTGTTAGTGTAAATAATTATTACTTGCACTTTACTTAAGTTTACTTAGAATAAATGCATTATTTTATTATTTATTTGGTTAGACACCTAGGAGTTTGTGTACTCATATGAGTTTTCATGTTGGCAACATAGGAGTAAGCAACTCTAATTTAGCACATGATGTCTATAACATGATTTTATGTGAAACACCTTTGTAGGCTTATCCTCTCATCATGACAATAACTCCTATGTGTAATGGAGGATAATCCGCACTTGGTGAACATGTGCAGAGTTGTGAAGCTTATCATATTGCTAAATCCTAGACATTCTAGAAGCATTCTAGAGGATTTTATATATAGGCACTCCTAGTGTACTTGTAAATCAATTGAATATCATATTGTTATTATAATCATACTTTGTTGGTCTATTGTGTGCTAGTTGTCAAGCTTCTTGGTCTTGGATGATTTTTCCCTAAGCCAAATTCTTACATGATATTAAAGTCATAGAAGCATCATTTCTTAGCCATTAGAAACCATTCTTGCTTCACCTCTCTGAGGACACCTCAATTAAAATCTAGAGGATCCACAGTTATTGGGAGCATCTAGAGCCAAAGCGGACCTCATCATTGCATCCAGACCATCGATTCAATGAAATTGACTATAAATTTTTCTATGTTGGGCCATAGTCAAATTTGGGGCAATTTTTTTTGTAAACTAACACTTGAAGGCTCAATTTGCAAATTCCATATGATCTATTAGATCTGCACATTTATTTTGTTTCAGATCTGTATTAATTTTCTCGTCCATTATTTTACAATTTTTAGATTTGTATTTTCAATTTTTTTTTTGGCCATCATGCTTGCAAAGATTTTTTTTGCAAGAACTAGGTGGTGAAATATCGACCCCCATAGGTAGAATATTCTTTTTAATATTGGCATATTCCAACTAATCGCAACATACCAGATATTGGTAGTTCAATCCCAGAAATTCTAGTGAAATATTCCATTGGCATCATATATTTTGGCAAGCACCACACAAAAATGAGTCTGATGATCACATTTTGACAAACACATATCAACAATCGACGACTTCAAGTTTATTTCCTCTTGGCACTTTGCATTTTTTAAACACCTTTACATCCACAACATAATGGATGTGGGAATAAAGTCCCCACCTACCAACATGATTTTTGTTTGTCAAAACCCCTCCTCCAGCCTATTCACTAGCCATCCACAGCACCCACTTGCAGCTATTTAAAACTCCTCTTTAGAAAAGGAAAATACTACGCTTTTTGGCATCCTTTCATGGGTCGACCTCACCATGTCAAACCCCTAATATATAGTCAAATAACACCCAACACCTCCACAGTAATGTGTTGACACCAACTAAGACTCTGACATGATCATGTCTACAGAAGGCTAGCTCACAATCCAACTTAGTGAATAGCTACAAGTCTAACACCATGTCACATTTTGTACTATTGACATCATCTAACATGTTAGATCGTACAATACAGCATTGCCACATCACCCAGGAGAACCCATTTTTTGCAGACATCAGTCGATCAATATTTTAAAATTGATGGTCATTTGAACATCATTTGTAGGCCAAATTACATTTCTATGATGGCTATTTGGATGTCAAATTTAACCTTGCATTTTGCTACTCAGAACCCTCTCTAGATTCAGTTTTGTTTTGATAGTCCAACTTTGGGAGGCCATATCTTAGTCCTTCAGGCTCCAAATTAGCTGCAATTTTTTTGATTTTTGCTAGAATTTCTTGAACTTTCCAATGGTGCTATTATTTTTTAGTTTTAGTGCATAGATTTGTTAGAAATTACATTTTTTAGCGATTGTACCTATCTAATCATACATTTTGCAACTTCAAATGCTTCATACAAGCTCATATGGACTCCAAATTAGCTTCCATTTTTTTGAAAGTGTGTAAATTTTTATCTACTTTCTAGATCTAAAATTAGATTATAGGCTTGTATGGATAGAAATATCACTTTTAGAAATATGTCCCTTATTTGTGTTGTATTGCTTCGAAATTGTTATATTTTTGAGCTACATTGTAAAATTCTAGATTTGAACTACAACAGCAGGTTGTAGACAAAAAAATTTAGAAGTCCACTAAGTCAATTTTGACAAAGTGGTCTATTGTAAACACATTATCTATAAAGTGCCAAATCATACATTGGAGGGGTTAATTGATTATTTATGCATTTTGGAGGGTGCATACATATGTTAATCTCATGGAGTTTTCTTTCACATGTAGATTTGGTGTTAGACTAAGGTTGACAAAAAGGAACTATCAGAAATGGAGTGCTTTGATAACTGATCATCTAACAAGAGAGCATAAGGAAGTATTTCCTTATTTATGTTCCAAAGAATGACCCTCTAATGATTGGACACCCACTAAAATAATTATGGATATCATTTATTTTAGTGTCAATAAATATTTCTTTAATTTTATTGACAAGTTCAATAATCCTTATGACATTTGGATGGCCCTTTGGAAAGCATATGGAGACCCCATAGTTCCTCAATTTTTAGAGGACATTCTACCTATAGTTACTCTAGTTATGGTACCTTCAACTCCAGATGAGATCTTACCTCTTGATGCTCCTATTACTTCAACTAATCCAGTTCTATCCATAGATGCTTCTAATTTAGTGTAGCAAGAATTACGATGTCTTTCTACTTCAGCTTCATGGGATGACTTCCTTCTAGACATTGTAGGGCTGCTCGTGGAGTCTTAGATTAAAGATGTGGGAGACATCATCGATGACATCAATCTTGTCTTTATTGAGGAGACTTTTTCACTCATTGTGAATGCACACTCTGACCCTCAATTAGTTGATCATTTTGACATGATTGTGGACATTTCTTTATGGTAGATGGAGAAGGACTCTTTTACTTTAGAGGAGTAATATTAGTCTTTAGAGATTGTCTTCCAGTTTCCTCAGACATCATATTTTCTAAGGATTCTTCCTACCAACTCAGGAGCATTCTCTTCTACACCTATGGCACCATTTCTTCCTACAAGGAGAAACTTCATTCAACTTTCATTGTGCAACTTCTTTATTCATTGAGGAGATTCTTTCATTGATGTGCCTAATCATTAAGGAGAGGCTACATTGCTTCTCTTCCTACATCTTCTTATCAAGATGGTTCATCGCCTTTAGAGGTTGATTCAATTTCATCCATGGACATGTTCCCTTGTTTTCCACCTTCTTTTTGGCATTGACTAGATTGGTTCATGATATCTACATTCATTAAGGACTTTTCAACATATGAGTCGACTTCAGAGGAGGCATCCACACCATGCAATATATGGATCCCTCTTCCATCTTCCTATCCATAGTGGGAAGCATACTTGCACCTATACTTGGTGTATCTTCTTCCTAAAGGGAAAATTGTTGTTTGTACGCATTGGATTTTCTATTGTCTTCACACACTCATAACCAGGAGATCCTTCACTAAGAGGGGGATTTCATTGAGGGATTCTCTATTATATATTCATGATGTATGTCATAATGGGGGGGGGGGTCTTGATTAATCAATCTAGACATGCATCTTTCCTTATTGTACTTATCTCTCTTTTTGGAGGAGGGCTTTTCCCATGAAGTTTTCCCTCTTTCTCTATTTGTAGAGAGATTGTATTGTACTTTGGTACCTAACATGGCCTAGTAGCTGGTACCCATTACGAAATTCATCATAGATTTTGTGAGCTTAAGTGCATTCCCTTAAGTTTCACTTAAGGGGGGATGTTAGTGTAAATAATAATTATTTATAGTTTACTTAAGTTTACTTAGGATAAATGCATTATTTTATTATTTATTAGGTTAGACACCTAGGAGTTTGCATACTCATATGAGTTGTCATGTTGACAACACAGTTGTTCACACTCTTAATTAAGCACATGATGTCTACAACATAATTTTATGTGACATGGCCTTGTAGGCTTATTCTCTCATCATCATACTAACTCATGTTAATGATGGAGGATAATCCACTCTTGGTGGACGTGCGCTTAGTCCTGAGGCTTATCATACTGCTAACTCCTAGACATTCTAGAAGCATTCTAGAGGCTTTTACATATAGGCACTCCTACTGTACTTGTACATCAATTGAATATCATATTGATATTCTAATCATACTCTATTGGTCTATTGTGTGCTAGTTGTTGTGCTTCTTGGTCTTGGGTAATTTTTCCCTAAGGAAAATTCTTACAACTCTTTAATTTCTATTTTTGGAGCTCAGAAAGTTATCTTCCATATTTAATTGATCGACTCTTTAGACTTAGTATTCTCTATGTAGTCATGTTTTATTGAGTGGAGGTTCTTAAGATTAGCGGTTCCACATTTTTTTGTGTTGGAAATGATTGAAAAGATCATAAATGAAGAATAATGGAACTGGTAATGAATTTTTTCAATCATTGTTTTGTCATTGATGACAAACTTGCTACTTGAAGGAATGACAATTTCTTAAGTGATCCAAATACTATCAATTGGTTGATTGACAAGGAGGAGGCAATCAATTAGATGTAACTAGAGCACCTGGAGAAAGGTTGAAGTTATGATGTTGTAATGAAGTATAAAGATCAGCTAATCCATTGATGAAATAGTGTATTGATGACATACTCTAAGACACACGGAATGGACACACTAAGACACATCAAAGATGTAAGGTTTAACTAAGTTCATTTGTGAGTGTCGAGCAAGCTAGTTAAAGTCGATCAAGTTCAACTCCAATGTGTTTCGAGCAATCCTTTAGACGTCAAGCATTAGAAAAGGTTGTGGATGCCGAGAAAATTTCTTCAAATGTTGAGCAAGCCTTCAGGTGCCAAGTGATTCAAGAAAATAGTAGAAGATGAGCAATATAGGAAAGCTTTAGGTGTCGAGTAAAGTAGAAACTATAGAGGATGCAAAGAAATCTAGAACTAGATGGTGTCGAGCATTAGTAATAGTAGTAGAAGTTGAGTAACTCAGTTAATATCAAGCATCAATAAACCAATGATGTTGAGTTGCTACATTATTTGTTAAGTCAAAAGATTTGCCAAATCAGTAACGATAAGTTTGTTACAATGAATTTTGTGAATTAGTTGGATGATAAGGATGATGAGTAGATGTTACAGAATTTTATGTAAATGATGCAAACCAATTCAAGGTGAATAGTGATGGACTTATCATGACATTTCTAGAAGAAACAAATTGGAGGGAAAACAATATCGTTCTCTTAGATCAAATAAAATTGATGAGCGAGAAGACTTGAGTGGGAAATGGAGAACATAATTTCCTTATAAGGAGTTATAGGTCAGAGATCAAAAGAGTGAGGGAGTTGGTCATAAGTGTGGTCGTACGAAGAAGCCAAGAGAAGACTAGTGTGAAGTATCAAGAAGAGAACATAGTGAGGAGTAAGCACAGAGCATCAAGACTCTGAGTTGATCAAGTGACCATAGAGTGCATTGGCATAATGAGTGGAAGAACTCAAAGAGATAGATCTTGAAGGGTGAACAACCTATCAGCACTGCAAGGAAGAAAAGCCAAGCAAAGAAAAGAACTGAAGAGTGATCTCAAATCTTCTAAAAAGTTAGAGTTGCAATCTTTATCAGTTCAAAACCTTTCTAATACTTTCTTCCCATTGTATTAGACATTGAAATCCTACACTGTTAGGTTAGCTTAATAGCTAGGTATATAAGCTTCAGGAGAAGGATAGAAGATCCCCAGGAGAAGGATAAGAGATCCTCAGGAGAAGGATAGGAGATCCTTAGAGAGGGATAAAAGATTCTTTTGAGAAGGTGACTGTAAATCCCATGGATTTGGGTGGGCCTAACAACTCTATGTAAATCCTTTAATAGGGTGACATTCTAAGTTGAATGTTCTTAAGTCCTCTAATAGGGTACACTCCTAACAGGGTGTAGAAATCGTTTAACAAGCTCACATCTAACAGTGTGTAAAGCCTTTAATCGAGCAAACCTTTAACAGGGCAAACCATCAGAAGTGGTTGAGATCTATTGCGCAGTAATTTTGTGAGTATCATCCCCACCCTAGTTTTACCTTATTATTCCTAGAGGGTTTCTGGTTTACCAAAATTCTTAGTGTTATGTGGTGATGCATGTTTACTTTTCATGATTTTTTAATGTTTAATTGAATGCATGATAATTTCAATTATATGCCATTAAAGATTTAAAAATTTGTATTGGACATTATTGGATCTTGAATAACTGATTCACCCTACTCTCAGTTATTCTAAAATAATTCTAACAATTTTGTAGTTGGCTAAAGTACTAACCTATGTCACCCTTTTACAAAGAACAAGGCTAACAAAAGTATAGTTGTTCACCTTCGATGACATAAAATTGGTAGTAATATTTAGAATTTGAAAATGAAGTAAAGTAATGGAATGTATAGAAATAGATGAAGTTTAGGATTATAATTTTTCATAATTATTTGGAATAAAAATTGATATATTTTCCTAATTATTAAAGTCAATTTTTTAGTTTTGGAAAAATGCTAAAAATTAGGGGTCTAGTTCCCACCACAAAACTATATAGAAATAAACTTATTTCCCTTTGATATTACACTATGTTATAGGTAACATATATAGCTAGAAAAATAAAAAATAAAAATTGTCTTTGGACCTGTATTTTATCTTTTATAATGATTCAAATTTAAACTCACCTCAAATTGATAGTTTTCATCTCCCACCATGTTTTACAAAACAAATCTAGTCATATGATTTTTCATTTTTTTGATATGATTTAATAATTTCTTTCTTTCTGAAAATTGACATCTTCTTGACTGTGAAAATATATACTTGTAAAAAATTTTAATTACAATATACAATATCTAATTGAAAAAACTATAAACTCTATATGAAAATATTATTGACTTTGAGCTATATAAAATGGTTTTTATATGTTACTAAAAAAATATCATGAAAAATAGTAAGAGTTATTGAGACATCATTTTTATAAATAATTTTATTTCTTTAGTAATTAGATACAAACTAGTATAAAACATGCATTTGATAGACATTTCCAATTGGAAAGGTGTGAGACCATATATAACTTAGCTAGAATAAATTTATCTAGATCATATATTTGAAGAAAAAATTTAGATAGAAATACCCAAATTTAGTCATTCTGATAAGTTAGCCTGAAAGGTGACACTACTTTGTATTTTTACCTACCTTCATTCTTTAATGGTATGCTTCATGATCATCTGTTTGTTCCTATTTTTGAGGAGATTCTCTAGTTTGGAGGATTCTATAGTCATGAACTAGTTTTTCATCATTCTTTCCATCTTTTCTTGAAGTAGTACTTTTTCTATGTGGTCTTCTCTATTTTTCATCTTTACTAATATTTGGCTGTATTAGGTATCTTATCAGGCCTTATTGGGACCCCAATCTACCTTCAATAGTATTTTTAAGGATTTTGGCTACTCCTTAAGTTTATTTTAAGGGGGTGTATAACATAGTGAAAGGTAGGATAATATCCAATGGAGATGTCATAGCCTCTAGCAAGTAACCATATAGTGGAAACAACATACAAGATGCAAGATTTGATGCCAAATACTCTTATTTATAAATGAACTAATTACATGCAATATGTTGGGCTGTAAGGCCTTCCCAATTACAAAAAAAAGTAATAGTTCTACAAGATTCCTCAAGATCCAACCCAAACTCTGGCTAGCTTAGATCTATAACACAAAAACAATCTATAGAAACTTTAAGCAAGATCTAAACTTGTGCTTGCAAGCCACCAAACAATCTCCTTATTTCTTAAGTCACAACTACTAGCTCTACTTACAATTACTAACTCTAGATTCCAATTTTAAATCTTTTCTATCCAACCCTCTAACTAAATTATCCTCCTACAACTCTATCCAAGGCCTCCTTAAAGACTTGCATGGCCACAAGTCATCCAATTGCTAATAGAATCATCTAGAACCCAAATAAACCCAATATGCCACAAGTCAAATTAAAATATTCATTACATACACCTAGGACAAATAACCAAGACTCAAATAGGTCTAAACACATCCCTATAATCAATCCATGTCATGATTTGATATGCTACACACATTAAATAAACCAAGTTGACTGATCAAATTAGTAAGAGTAACATTTAGTAAATCACATGACTGAGCATTAGATAAACTATCAAGCAACCCAGACATCACCAAGCCAACATGCCTTCTGAGGTCCCCAAGAATTGGTGAACAAGACAAGAAATGTCAAGCCAACATGCCTATTGCTCTTAGTAAGCATCATTGAGAAATAAAATAATTTTTGACCCTACATGTCTACAGAGCACTACCAAGAGATGACCAAGAAACATCAATAGAGCATGAGCTCAATATTCATTGAGCTCCTTTGATTAATGAGTTCCTTAGATAAAATTATACCCCAAGAATAAGCTATAATAACTTAGAATCAACCCTTCTTTGATTGGGTTCTCCAACTCTAAGGTCAATGTAATCCCAACATACAAGATTGCCAACTACCCTAGGATGCTTCTTCATTACACACCCCAAGTGTGAAAAAGATGTTCTTAGTAACAGGAAGGACATCTTCTAGGATTCAACACATAATCCCCAAATTTTTTCTTCACATACATGTCCTCCAAGACCTCAACTTGTACACACTTTCCTCTATTCCACTTCTTCTAACCACTTCCAACAATAGTCAACTATAATTTTTGCTCCTTCACATCTCTCTATGGTGTATGACGTGTCTATTTTCCACATTGATCTCTAACCCTTTCAGCTTTGTTCAATTCAACTCAATTACTAAAATTTAGGTTCCTTCTACCAAGTTCCTCATTCTGTAAAGGAATTAGTGAAAACTTCATGCCACCCTTCTCAACTATAAACACATTCTTGATAAAATCATGCATAGCCCTGCAATCATACATCCAAGTTGTACCAAGTAACATGTGATAACTACTCATGTCCATAATATCATGCAACACTTGATCAACAAATTGTCCAATCTAAAAATTAACTAGATACTACTCCCTCACTTTGAAAGCATGTTCATTTTGCAGCCAACCAATCCTATAATGACAAGGATATCTTACTCTCTTCAAACCAAGTTTTTGAACCATCTCCTTAGGAACAAGATTATCAATACTACCACCATCCACTATCAGACCCCATTATTTACTAGTAGACTTACAATGAATATGAAAAAAACTCCTCCTCTAACATGGTTCAAATACCTTCTTTCTGAGAAACACTAGGTGAGCCAACAAGTTATCCTCCCTGTGTTTGGGTTAATTGACTAGGTCTATATTTTGATTTACCATAACCAATTTCCTATTACTAGCTTTTTGAGAACATTAAAAGATCTATCACCTTCTTCTACTCAATGAAAACAAGTACCCTTAAAATCGCCTCTATATGTCCTTTTTTCTCAATAGGTTTTTGCTCTCCTTCTACACTTAGTTTAACTTTTCCCAAGTCACCTACTTCTCCTTCCCTTAAGAAATACATTGATATATTCTTTTCAACTTATAATCTACCTTCAAAAGATCCTCAATAAAATCAATCTTCAGCACATGAACTCATCTTGGATATTGAATCTCAAACCATTAATATATCAGACACCTTCTCTTTAGAAAGTTCTCTATGTCCAGACTAAATTGTCAACTTATAAAATTCCTTGGTATAACATTTCATAGACATGTCCTTTTATTTGAGATTCTACAATATTTGAAGCAAGTCAAGTTTATAATCAACATCAATGAGCTTAGCTTTCAACTTAATCACCATTAATCTTCAACAAGAGATCTTCATTTCACCTTTCTCTTCTCTATCTCTTTGCAATTATTTCCACCAAAGAGCAACATGTCCTTTCAACTTAGTTTGTGGGAACCTCACTTTAGGTACTACCAATATCCTTTAACTCAAATCAGTCTTCCAAATCACCAATCCAATAAATCATATCTTTAGGATTCAAAGAAACTAAGAAAATAGAAATATCCATCTTGTGCTTTAGCTTGAACTGAGCATCAAAACTATCCAATTGACTAGCTCTTTCATCCAAAGATATTTCCATAGGATCAGTTCTATCTTCACCAGTAGATCCAATGAACTCAAATTCCTTAGTAGCTTCCTTATAAACATCTTTAGTATCCACATTCTTAGGTACACCAAAAATATCTATCGTGATCTCAATGACCATATCATTCTTCATCAATTCTTTCTTAGATATGAAATATACTTAAATCTTTTATGACATCTTAGTTTCCATAGCATTAAAGATATTTGTAATCACCATAGAGTCCAATCTTCTTGGAGGCATCTTCCAAGAATTTTGTAAACCCTCTACAACAAATTATACCTTAGCACCTTGTGACAAAATTGAGTTTCTTGCAAGTCATATTCTAACTCGCCACCTCACACGAAAAAAAAAGAATAAATGACAAGTCAAGGAAAATTAATTTGTAATAGAAATCATATGAACTTCTCTACAATCATCCTCCAATAGTGACCTAAGATCCTGGGGAAAACTGTGTCTCAATTGGTGATCTTTTTACACACATAGGAACCTCCTACTCTGATATCACCTGGCATAGTGGAAGGTAGGATAATCCCTAATGTAGATATCATAGACCCTAGCAAGTTACCACACATTAAAAATACTACACAAGATGCAATATCTAATGCCAAAAAAAAATTATTCATAAATCAATTGATTACATGTGATGTATCAGCATGTAAGGCCTTCCCACTTATGACCAAAAAAAGGAAATTAACACTTTTGTAATATCCCTCAAGATCTAACCCAAACCCTAGGTAGCCTAGATCTATAAAAAACTAGTAATCTAAAAAAACCTCAAGTAAGATCTAAACTCCTGCTTACAAGCCACCAAGCAATCTCTTTGTTTCTTAAGCCACAACTACTAGCTCTTCTTACAAATTCTAACTCTAGATTCTAAACCTAAATGTTTTCTCTCTAGCTCTCTGACTAAATTATCCACCTACCACTCTACCCAAGCCCTCCTTAAATACTTGCATGGCCATAGTTCAACTTATTACCAATAGAATCATCAAAAAACCCAATAAACCCAATATACCACAAGTTGGTTACAACAATCATTAAATATACCTAGGGGAAATAACAAAGACTCAAATAGGCCACACATATCCCTATGATCGATCCACACCATGATCATATGCTACATGAATTAAATATAGTAAATTAGTCGATCAAAGCCTCAAGAATATCATTTGGCAAACCACATTACCAAGCGTCAATAAAGCTATGAAGAAATCCAAGCATCACTAAGCCAATAAACCTTCCAAGCTCCCCAAGCATCACTGAGAAAACCAACACACCTATCAAGCTCCCCAAGCATCGTTGACCAATCCAAGCATTGTTAAGACAACACATCTAGCAAACACCACCAAGAGATGGCTAAGAAAATTCAATCTAGCACGAGCTCAAGATTTACCAAGCTCCTTTAATTGTATAGTTCCTCCAGCAACATGATACCAAGGAAAAACCCATATTCACCAAGCATCAGCCTTCTTTGACTAAGTTATCCAACTCCAAGGTCCAAAGTACTCCTAGCATATGGGATTTCCAACTATCCCTAAAAAAGAAGCCCTTGAAACCCTAGGTGACTTCAAAACTATAGCCCTTTGTAGCACCATTTATAAAATCTTGTCTAAAATTCTATCAAACAGTCTTAAATCGGTTCTCCCCAAAATTATATCAGAAAAACAAACCAGTTTTGTTCTTAGTAGATCAATCCTAGATGGTTTACTTATAATTCAAGAAATATTACACTCAACCAACAAGAATAAACTAGCTAGTATATTCATGAAATTAGACATTCAAAAAGCCTGTGACATGGTTGACTGGAGGTTTTTATGCAAAGTCTAGAAGCCTTTGGGTTCTTTCTCCAATGAATTAACTTCATCTACCATTGTATATCCACTACCAAGATCTCAGTCCTTATCAATGGAACCCCTAAAGGTTTCTTTGATACTTGTAGAGGAATTAAAAAAGGAGACCCACTATCACCATTCTTATATATCATTATGGAAGAAGCTTTTGAAAGAGCATTAACAAAAGTTCACATAGAAGGGAAAATAAAAGGAATTATAGTAACTAAAAAGGTTCCTAATATTACCCATCAATAGTATGTAGACGATACCATCCTACCAAGTGTTAGCTTAGCAAATGAGGATCTAAATATCAAAGCTATCATCTAGTAGTCTATGGTAGCCTCTAGTAAAAAAGTGAATGCTACAAAATTGGAAATTTATTTCATCAACAACAAGCCTAAAGAGGAAACACATATCTATAATATCATGGGCTACAAAAAAGGCACATTCCCATGCAAATATTTGGGAATAGAACTAGCAAAGGGCAGATAATCTAATCAGGCATAGTATAGTACTCTTAAAAAATTGGATGCACAAATAGGAGGTTGGAAAGAGAAATGGCTAAATAAAGCAGGTAAAGTTACTAAGATTAAAGCAGTTTTGCCTACCTTCCCAATGTATCCTCTTTCCTACCTTCCTTTAGCTAAACATACTAATAAGAAATTTGACGCTAAATTCAGAAATTTTTCTTTGGAACGATTAAGATGAGTCTAAAAAACTAGCTCTAATAAAATGGGATAGTATCTATAAACCTAAGGATGTAGAAGGTTGAGGCATTAAAAACTTAAGCTGGTAGAATGAGGTACTTGGAGCTAAAGCCACCTTCATCTCTTTGTAGAAAGAGAAGATAAATGGGCCAAAACCATGTATAACAATTATCTGAATGAAGCTAACCCCTATTCCATTTTTAGAATAAGGTCTCTCCCTAAAGGATATGAAAGATGGAACGTTATTGTTAAAAGCCAAGCCCTCATGAGTAAATTCCTAACATGGGATGTTGGGTCAGGACATAAAGCTTTATTTTGGGAAGATTCATAGGATGGGTACCCCCAATAGATAGTAATGGGATCCAAAAGAAGATCAAAGTACAATTAGTCAATCTCTAGGGAAGTAAGGTCAGTGATTATAAAAACAAAATATGTATTGATGGTACCAAAAGATTGGAATGGAAGTCAATGGAGAATATAGATATAGACCCAATAGACATAAAGGTATTCAAAATTTTAATCTGAAAGAGGAAAATCAAGCAACTCAATAGGATAGACAAACTCATTTGGGCTGCATCACAAGATGGTAGGTATAATGTCAAAGAAGGATATAGAGCAATCACTCATTCCCAAGAATGGGAAGAAGTGGACATTCCTCTTAAGCTATGCTAGGACCTAGCCTATCTACCAAAGGTAGGATTATTTTTATGGCTAGCAACTTAGAATAGGATATTAACAATAGATAGATTTTGTAAGCTAGGTTTTAAGGGCCCATCGAGATGCGTACTTTGTAAGAAAGATAATGAAGATGCTAACTGCATCCTATATAAATTCTCATATACTCAAATTTGCTAGCAATGGCTCAAACAAATGCTAGGCTCGACTTCCCCCTTGCTAGCATCCCTTAGAGAATTCCTATAGGAATAGCCTATAGAATGGAGCAAAGGGATATATAGAAAAATTATGGAACATTTTTCTAGCCATCCTTATGTGGGAGATATGGAAAGAAAGGAATAGAAGAATCTTCCATAATCAGGATATGTAGTTAGATGAGATTCTTATAAAAATTGAATCATGTATCATTGATACATTAAAATATCATCTAAGGAAAACCCAAAAAGAAGAAGGAACATTTTTGAGTTGGGATGGATTAATAATTTTTTTTGGAAAAACCTAATCAACCCATTGCTTACATACAAAAAGAAAAATTAAAAAGCTAGGAAGAATTGCAGATGGTCTCCTCAACCATTGGGGTGGACCAAACAAAATTTTTATGTGACTTTAAGAGGCAACCTTGACATTGTTGGAATTGGTTGTATTATCAATAGTTCATTAGGTAAATGGATTTCTAGAAGGTCCAAACCCTTAAAACCTACAATTAATAACCTTGTGAGCTAGAGGCCCTTCAAGAAGGCCTCCGAATGTGCTTAGATTTAGGATTATCAAAGATCATTATTGAAGGTGACTCTCAGATTGTCCTCAATTCCATTAGGAAAAGATCCATGCTGAATTTGGTCCTAAATTCTAGACTGGTAGAAGTCCTTAATATATTGGATCATTTTCCAAATATTTAGATCTATCACATTTTTCTAGGAAGGTAATCAAAAGATGGATCAATTAGCTAATAAGGGTGTCGAGGGAGAATTTTTTTTGGTTTTTCATGATCAATAGTTCACAAGTTCATAGAGTATATTTAGCTATCTCTTAACTCTAAAGCTTAAATATTATAACCAAAGTATTATTTAGTTCCTTATACAATTGGTGTCCTCTTCCAATTTAGCTTGGTAACTATATTCAAGTTTTAGGCTTTGAATATCTTCCTCCCCTCTTGATTGAATGTTCCCCTTTTCCCAATCTTATCGAATCTTTTAGTAATTTTCTTTCTTAGCCTTATCTCAGGTGATATAGGATCACACAAGGGATTGGTGTATTAGATGTTAAGTTCTCTATACAAATAGATTGTGAAACATAATCTTATATAAGAAGTTTTTAGGTATTCTTAGTAAATACTATATGTCTATCTAGATGTCAAGATTTGCATTTTATTATTGGAAACTTTAAGTTGTTGTCTAGCCAATTTTTATGATGGCCCCAATCTTTTCTAGGTATGATGATTTCCTGCCACCATTTCAGTTCTCTTTTCATCCTTCCCCTCTTATTTCCATCATTTAAGGTCTCATGTCAACGACTTCTGTGAATGACGTTAGATATCTAGGTTTCTCTAGAATCTTTTCGTGAAGTTTTCTTTTCCCTTATTTATTCAGTCTCTCCACATACTTACTAGTTTGTGCATGGTCTAAACCCTATGATGGATTCTAACATCTACCTTTCTATACTTTGAAGGTATAGATCATGGCATTCCAAGGAAGTGTGAAACTGGAAAGGTGGAACTATTTGCTAAAACCAATAGATAATATGACTAGGATTGCAATGTTTCACACCATTGGAGAAGGTACTTTCAACTATGATTTTAGATGGAGGACTAAAATTCACATAATAGGGACATCTATTGGGTGTTCGACTAGAGCTAAGATAGATAAGTGGGAAATGATAAGACTCTACATCAACATCTTGAACCCAATTTGGTGTGTGGGACTGGTAGAAGTCATTAAAAGCATCAATGACAAAATTAGGATCCCACCTCCTAAGATATACATGGCACACCCACTAGGTAGCTTTGATTTGGCTATTGTTATTAGGTGCCCCACCTTGGTAATTTGAGAAAATGTGGCTTTCCTAAAAGAATGGCCTAAAATGGAGGCAAGTATTCAGTTCCTCCTTCGATGAAGATGGATTATCTGTCACAATAACAAGGAATGGCTTAGAAGTTATCTCAACCTCTTCAGAGCATACATACACCCAGGCATGGATCTTGACAACTTGGAGGATCTAGAATTTTGCACCTCAAATGTGGAGTAGTGAAGTTGACAAAAGAGTTCTTTTGAATTCTTGCCAAATTTCCATATAGAAAATCTTAAGGACATCTCCTAGATCATCATGGTTTTTTGGAAATAGGGCATAGACGATCTTTTCAATTTGGGGTTGCCTAATCTCCTTCCATTGGGATTTTGTAGTATGTATGGGGGCACCCCTATTTTGTCTCCCCCCTCCTCTATTCTTGGTCTATCTTAGCCCTTCTTTTCTTGGTAGGTTTTTCTTTTTGTTTCTTCAATTAGCTTTGTTTATTGTTGTCTTCCTTCTTGTCTCTTAGTGTTTATGTTAGGCTCTAAATCCTTTTAGTTTTCTCAGCTGGGGAATTTGGTAGATTTAGGATAGTTCAGCTTATTTAGGATGACATGCAGTATATCCTTGTCTATATTTAGAAGGTCATTTGTAATGTGGCTACTTATATTAAAATATCTTATGTGATCCAAAGAGATTTCTTTGTAAATATTATTATAAAAAATATAACTAAATATCTTACAAATCATTTAGATGAAAGTATCTGTTGCATTTTAGATTCTTGGAATGATTTTGTTTGTCGGGTCGATTATATTATGCTAATATAATCTATCTAACCAAAGCTATAAGAAGGGAGGGTTCTAATCATAAAGCAAAAATGGAAATAAATTAACTAGAGGTCTCCCTACTCACTCTAGTAGAACAAGGCATAAAGAAAATTACAAAATCTTCGTCGACAAGTTCAAATCAAAATATGATATTCAAAAGGATAATAAAGTAATGATGAGGGTCAGGATTTCAATTATACTATAAATTAGTGATCAAAAATCTCAGATAAATTAGCTATGGACTTAATAAGTAGGATTCTAACTCACAATTTGAATTATATTCAGATTTAAATATGTTAGTTCTAAGCAGGCTTTGATAAGGTTAAATTTTTTATTCTGTTTACTATCTTTGTAAGTGCTCTAAGAATTATATTAGACTCTTGGCATACATAAAAGATCTACTCATAAATCAAGTTACTTCTAGATTAATATGATTTTCTTGTTTAGATAAGATACGATGCTATTGAAAATGTCCCTTGTCTTGTTTATATAATGATGGACTCTAATTAAAGTAATTTAGACTTCCAATTTTATTAATTTACTCCAATATTGTGTCCCTCTTGGATAGCTATAGATCTTCTACTATATATCACCAAGATCTCATGTTATCTTATTTTTTATCTAACATTATTGACATCTATTTTAAGTTGCATAACTGAGTAGTAGGATAGTTAGGAGAAAGCATCTCAAAAAAATGGAGAAGAAGAGTCACATATGAATACTTTAAGCTCTGGGTGTACCAATCATCTAGGGTATTGGGTTTAGTTGAAATAATAAAAGGAGAAGCAAAAGATTTAAAAATTTCAAAGGGGATTCTTACCTTTCTTCTCCTAATAATAAAAACTCTTTAAAATAATGATTGGGGTATGCCCTTTTTAATTATGTAATAAAATAAGACTAAGGTCCTAGGAAAGACTCGAGGTTTTCTTCTCCATTCTTTCTGTTCTTTCCTACCAGTGCCCATTTGAACGAAGACACTCTGATGTATTTTATTTTTATTAAATTAATATAATCAAGACTTCAAGTGTTTAGGAATTAAAAAAATTAAAATTGAAACCAAATTCTAATCTTAATAATAACTCTAATCATCATATAAATTATAATACAAAATTGGGTTCTAATCAAACTAATTAACAGTTATGATTGCTAGTAGCCAATATATAATCTATATTTTAAATACATCAAAATGCATTAATTTTTTAAAAAAATCATTAGTCACCTTATGGAAGTTGAAATTGAAGGCATTGAAGTATATATTCAATATTTTCAAATCATTGGAAACACATTCAATAATTTTAACTCATTCATTCATGATGTAATCTAAGTGTGGGAAATCTTGGTGGTCTTAATGCCTATGTCAATAGAAGCTAATGTTGCACCCTACTTTATGCTCCAAAATCAAACCTAATTTAGAAATGTTGCAATAGACTCCTTGGTTTCCTAGCTTTCAAGGTGAGAACTAAAATTATGTCTAAACAAAATTTAGAACCCCATCATCCAAATATGACAAAAATCATCAAAGAAAATGAGGTTTACTATGACAAATGCAAAGATGTTGCCAAAAAAATCAAAACCATTTAGATTCAAAATTCAAATTAGCAGTCAAAATATTAAACCGTGAAATCATCAACCATATCTCTAATTAAGTTGTTACACCTCCATATCAGTGGCCAGTTTTGAAATTTATAAGATGGAGCAGCTCTCCTTTTTTATTGACAAAACTACCAAAAGAGAATCATATTATAAAGAATGCAAAAGAAGTTGTTTCATAGAAAATGGGTTGCAAGATTTTTTTGAGTATGTATGTGTGAGTTTGGTTGGATAGATTTTGTTGAAATATTTAATGCGTAGCTAGTTTTTCCATGGAGCTAAAGGCCCAGCTACCACCTCTAACAATCTCCATAATGTTTAGAAAAATTAATATAGGTAGGTGAGTTTTCAAATTTGGAAAAGAGGGGGAAATTTTTTGTGGCAAGAGACAAAAGGAATGAAACAGTCTCATTCATTCAGTTTAGCAGATTAGATAAAAAGAAGAGTAGAGAAGGAAGAAGAAAGAAAGTGATCAATAGATCAGTCATGTAGAAGATAGAAGGAAGTTCATTTCATGCCTACAGTTGAATGTGTTTCTTCGTGTCTTTCTATAAGTTTGTTGTTTGTTGAATTTTTTCTATGAAGCAGTGATTGCTCCAGGCACTATTGTATGTAGCCATTAGAGCTACAAGTTTTAAGTTTTAAGTTTTCACTAGTTTGAAATTTTAGGGTTACTTTAGGGTTTTTTGATTATAGCTAAATGTTCCCAAATTTTTTAATGTTTTCAATCAAAGTTGAATAGAAAAAAAGCAGGCAAACTTGAATCCATTGCTATTCCTCCATTTTTTGCATTTGAGCAGTATATTGTTGTATGCTTCAAGATTTGGCTCTTTGGTTTTAATGGTGAAAATATTCATGTTAATCACTCAGTCTTGTCTTTGGTTGATTTTTCTATGTGTAGTTTAAGCCAAGCTCAGTCGACATCTTTCTCTACCAAGCTCCACTCTGCAGTTGTGACCAAGCTCACTCAGCATCCACACTATTGAGCTTACTCGACATCCATTGTTGTCAAGTTTCCCTTCACGTGCCATGTTCACTTGGCTCCTTAATGTGCCAAGCTCACTTGGAACCCTCCTACCACTCAACTCCTTAATGTGCCAAGCAAAATAGGCACTCGGAAATAGTTAGTGCTAAGTGAAAAATTTTAAGTTGTGATTTTATTTTTCACAGGGTATCAGAGCTTTGAGGCCCCACATCCATAATGAGTTAAGGCATTTATTTTTTGAGATATTTGACATGGTAGGAGATGCGAGAAAGATATGGCAGCAGCCTCCATCCTTTAATGGACAGAATTATGATACATGGGCAAAGAAAATGAAAACCATAATGGTTGCAAATGATTTATGAAGTTTTGTGATTAATGGGTTCAATGATGTGATAGACCCAACTTAGTATGCTGCTCTCAAAAATTCACGAAAGACTCATTTGAAAGAGTCAAGGAGAAAAGATGCTTAGGCATTAAGTCTGATTGAGGTAGCTATGATAGAGAGAGTTTTCCCCAAGATTGTAGCAAAAAATTATACAAAGGAAGAATGGGATATCCTTGAGACAAACTTCAAGAGAACCGATAAGGTTAGAGCAGTGAAGCTACAAATGATCAAAAGAGAGTTTGATAACCTTCAGATGAGGGATAATGAACCTATTATAGAGTTTAGCTCATGAATCTCCACTTTGATAAACCAACTCAAATCAAATGGAGAAGAATATGATGAGTAGAGAATTGTAGAGAAAATATTGAGGAGTTTACCTCAGAAATATGACAATCTTGTCATGATCATAGAGGAAGCAAAGGACCTCACCACATTGACCATGGATGAGTTGATGGGAACTCTTCAAACCCATGAGCACCAAATAAACAAGTCAGCTACTTCTTCCCAAGAGCAATCTTTCAAGGCTCAAGAGAATTCAAGAGATAGGGGGGAGAGGTAGAAATGGCTCTGGTAGAGGCTCAAGAAGTAGAGGTCATGGAAGGAATGGTCAAAGGAATGCTGGTGTAGAAAGCTCACAAAGTGAAAGCAACCAAGAGGGATCCAACACCTCTCAAAACAACTCTAGAGGAGGTAAGAAGAATTACAACTCCAATAAGAGTAATATTGAATGCTACTACTATCATAAGTATGGGCATTATGCAAGTGAAAGCTAGAAGAAATAGGGTGCTCATTCAAAGCAGAATGCTAATGTGGCTGATGTGAACATGGGAAATGAAAACAATCCCATAGCCTTCATCATGCGTAACATTGGTGAAGAAGGAAGTCTCAAGGTATTGTACAGGTAGATAGCAAATGTAGCAACCACATGAGTAGTAATAAAAGTTTATTCTATTTCATTGATAAGACTTTTAATTCTGAAATTAAGATGGGAAATAATGGAACCATTCCCATAGTGGAAAAATGATCTATTACGGTTCGCACCAAGCAAGGTGAGAAGAAGGAAATACAAAATGTGTATTTTCCCCCCAGTATGAAGCACAACTTGATTAGTGTTGGACAACTCATTCAAAATGGATACAATGTGCTGATGGAAAATGACAAGTGTGTCATTCATGAGATGGATGGGAGTAATAGATTACTTGTAGTAGCCCAAATGAAAAAGAAATGGATGTTCTCTTTGAGAATAGAGACATTTTTTCTCTTCTCAAGCCAGTGCTGCACCTCCCAAACATGCATGTACAGTAGTACACCAGAAATTAGCTCTTAAGAGCATGATTGAAGACCCCTCCAAGCTTTGGCATCTCTGGTATGGACATCTTGGCTTTACTAATTTAAATTTTTTGTCCAAAAAAAGAATGGTAGATGGTTTTTCAAGCATTGTAAATTCATATGACAAGTGTGAGGCTTACATAATGGGTAAGCAACATAGGCTTCCCTTTAATTCTTGAAATTCTAGAAGGGCTAGAGAACCATTATAATTGGTGCATTCTCATTTGGTGGGCCCTATGAAAACTACTTCTATTGGGGGGAGTACTTATTTTATGACATTTATAGATGATTTCAATCATAGGACATGGGTGTATTTATTGAAAAATAATTCAAAAGCATTTGATAAATTTGTAGAATTTAAAGCCCTGGCTGAAAAAGAATGTGGACACTATATTAAGGTCATTAGATCAGATAGATGAGGGGAGTATACCTCTAATATATTTGTAAATTTTTGCAGGAAAAATGGTATCAAGAAAGAGTTGACAGCTAGTTATACTTCGTAGAAAAATGGAGTGGTTGAGAGAAAGAAAAGAACCATTATTGAAATGGCAAGGAGCATGATGAAAGAAAAATGACTCAAAACTAAATATTGGGGAGAGGCTATAGCAATAGTAGTATACTTGATCAATAGGTGTCTTGTAAATTTCATTCATGACAAGATACATCTTGAGGCTTGGTCAAGGGGTAGATGGATAGTTGAGCACTTGAGAGTGTTTGGATGTGTAGCATATGCACATGTGCCTAAGGAAAAAAGGAAAAAGCTGGATGACAAAGGTGTGAAGTGCATTTTTATAGGGTACATCTCAGAATCAAAGGCCTATAGGTTGTATGATTTAATTAACAAGAAGATCATCATTTCAAGAAATGTGGAGTTTCTTGAAAATCAATCATAGGATGGCTTAGTAGATGAATCCTCAAGAACATCAAGTAAAGTGTCCACTATTGAAGAGGAAGAAGAGGACATTGATGATCAAAAAGAAGATGAAGCAGCAAACATGGATTGTAGACAAAGGAAAAAAGGTAAGCAGCCCTTAAAATGTCGAGCAACAACTCCAAGCACATCAAGACAACCTTTGAGCTAGTATGCAAAATAGTAGCAGTAGTAATATTGAAAATTTAGAACCCGCTCTCACCTCCCTATTGCCAAGAAAGACCAAGAGTCTAAGGGAGATATACCAAGAAGAAAGGTATGATGAAGCTTATGATGAGAGTGTGAATTTTTTATTGTTTTCTCATAGTGATCCAATATATTTTGAGGAATCTGTGAATGAAGAGAAATAGTGTAATGCCATGGATGAGGAAATAGATTCTATTGAAAGGAATGAGACATGGGAGTTAACTACATTTCCTCCCAAGAAACAAGTAATTGGAGTGAAATGGGTTTATAAGACCAAGTGCAATGCTGAAGGGAAAATAGATAGGGATAAGGCACATTTAGTGGTCAATAGGTACAAGTAGCAATATGGCAGAGACTATGATGAGACATATGCCCCAATTGCAAGAATGGAAATTATGTATGTTGTCAGAGAAAATGTAGCCAAGTAAAAATGGAAGGTATATCAAATGGATGTGAAGTTCACCTTCGTAAATGGTGTATTGAAGGAAGTAGTGTATGTGGAGCAGCCATCTGATTATGAAGTTGTAGGTGAAGAACACAAGGTGTATAAATTGAAAAGAGCTCTATATGGGCTCAAGCAAGCTCCATGGGCATGGTACAGTAGGATTGACTCATATTTGATGAGCAATGGCTTTAGCAAAAGTGATGGTGGGCCCACACTTTATATCAAGGCAGAAAATAGTAATGTGTCGATTGTTGTCTTGTATATTGATGATTTAATTTCTACTAGAAATGATAATTTCCTTATTGGCAAGTTCAAAGAGGCCATGAAAAATGAATTTGAAATGATAGACCTACATCTCTTGAAGTACTTTCTAGGCATAGAAGTAAAAAAAATGCATGATGGCATTTTTGTCTATCAAGAAAAATATGCAAGGAAAATCATGGAGAGATTCAAAATGTAGAATAGTAAGGTAACCCCAACACCAATAGTAGTAGGTCTGAAGTTGAGCAAGCAAGATTGTAGGAAAAGTGTGAATCCAACATTATACAAGATCATGGTTGGAAGTTTGATGTATTTGACTGCAACTTGACCAGACCTAATGCATGCAGTATGATTTCTAGATTTATGGAAACATTAAAGAATTCCCATTGGCAGGTGGGAAAGAGGATCCTAAGGTATGTGAATGGTACCAAGAGATTTAGGATTTTGTATACTATAGCAAGTGATTTCAAATTGGTTGGTTACATGGATAGTGATTGGGTTGGAATTCTAGATGATAGGAAGAGCACTTTCAAATACATGTTTCATATGGGATCTAATGCAATTTCATGGGCATCCAAAAAGAAACCTATTATTGCTCAAGCTACAACAAAGGCTAAATATATAGTAGAAAATGCATGAGCGTGTCAGGCTATTTGGTTAAGGAGGATCTTGATAGATTTGAATGAAAGGCAAGAGGATGGAAGCACAATTTATTGTGACAACATCTCCTCAATTGCACTATCCAAGTATCTAGTCTTCCATAGGAGAAGTAAATATATAGAGATCAGATATCACTTCATTAGAGAGCTGGTGGAGAATGGGGATATCAAAATGGAATTTTGCAAGTTTGAGCAACAACTAGCAAACATTTTTACAAAGCCTTGAGGTGTTGGAACATTTGTACACCTTAGACAGAGTCTTGGTGTAGTTGATTTGGATTAGATGTGATCCTTGTTTGTTTGGCTCAGGACAAAGGGGGAGTATTGAAATATTTAATGCATAGCTAGTATTTCCCTGGAGCCGAATGCTCACCTACAACCCTTAATGACCTGCACAATGTTTAGAAAACTTAATACGGGTAGATGAGTTTTCAAATTTGGAAAAGAGGGGGAAATTTTTTGTGGCAAGAGACAAAAGGAATGAAATAGTCTCATTCATTCAGTTCAACAGATCAAAGAAAAAGAAGAGTAAAGAAGGAAGAAGAAAGAAAGTGATTACCAGATCAATCATGCAGAAGATAGAAGGAAGTTCATTTCATGCCTATAGTTGCATGTGTTTCTTCATTTCTTTCTATAAGTTCATTTTTTTTTGAATTCCTCATGTGAAGCAGTGATTACTCCAAGGACTATTGTATGTAGCCATTAGAGCTGCAAGTTTAAAGTTTAAAGTTTTTACTAGTTTGAAGTTTTAGGGTAATTTTAGGGTTTTCTGGTTGTTGCTAAATGCTCCCAAATTTTGTAATGTTTTCAATCAGATTTGAATAGAAAGGAAGCAGGCATACTTGAATCCATTGTGATTCTTCCATTTGAGAAGTATATTGTTGTATGCTTCA
Organism: Cupressus sempervirens; assembly: GCA_028749045.1. NCBI lineage: Eukaryota > Viridiplantae > Streptophyta > Pinopsida > Cupressales > Cupressaceae > Cupressus > Cupressus sempervirens. The sequence goes on along the minus strand of CM053785.1, from coordinate 937,847,999 downwards.
AGCTTTGGCTCTCTGGTTTTAATGATGAAAATATTCATGTTATAAATTTGTCACTTAGTCTTGTCTTTGGTTGAGTTTTCTATTTATAGTTTAAGCCAAGCTCACTCATCATCTTTCTCTCCTGAGCTCCAACCTATAGTGATGATCGAGCTGACTTGGCATCCACACTACCAAGCTCACTTAGCATCCATTAGTGTCAAGTTGCCCTTCACATGCCAAATTCACTTAGCTCCTTCATGTGCCAAGCTAACTTAGCACCCTCCTACCACTTAGCTCCTTAACGTGCCGAGAAAAATTGGCACTCAACAATAGTTAGTGCCAAGTGAAAATTATTAAGTTTTGCTTTTATTTTTCACAGATTTGTGAGGAAATTTTTTTTGCAGCAAATGTTAACTTCAATATGCTTACCATCTCTTGGTGTTTTTTTGTTGTTGTGTGTTTGCATGATTGGAGGGATTTTCTTGCTTCTTCCACCTATCTTTGTTATAATTATGGAATATGTATCAGAGATACAAAAGAGGAGTTGCAATGGGAGGGCTGATAACTCATACATCCAAAATGGAATTTTCTTTGAAAATGAAGGAGAAGTTGAAGGTTGGGCTAAAATAAAAAATCAGAGAATTTCTCATGATGTAGAAGATGACATTAAATTTTAGTGTCTTCATGATATGACACAATAATTTCATAACACCAACTCTCTCCGTCATTTAGAATGCAAAAGAGATGTTCGATGTGAAGTCAAACTATCATGTTTGTCCATTTCACATTCTTCTTTTTTTTTTTTTCATATTTTCTTGAAGAACTAATGTATAAATATAAGGGAAAAGCCCTATGTATGTAAGCAACTATGACTAAATAATATATTTTCTCTGCTCTCAGTGTGGACATAGCCATAGTTGTGGTGAACCACCATATATCCTGTCTCTTGTTCTATTTTGTGTATTCTTAATTTATATCTTAGATTAACAATTAGTATCAGAGCATGTAAGATCATAGGGATTAAAGTAGTTTATCAAATCTAATTAAAAATGTAGAGCAAGCCAAGATGAGAGTTAAAACCTTCACTATAATCGACATAAATAGACTAGAGCAGAAAGGACATGAAAAGAAGCTAAGGTCAGTCAATCTATACAGGTCAGTTGGGAAGTATGTAACAATGCACTACTCAAAGGTGAGAGGCACAAGATAATCTGGAAAATGCAAAAGAGTTGTGGAACATGGTGGAAAAGGTGTTGAGGGAGATCAAATGTTTTTTACCCAAAAAACTACCATTGTAAAACTCTGTGCAATGCAATTGCGCTTCCCAATTAGCACCGAGGACCATGAGTACAACATTACTTTCACCTCACACAATGTCTTCAAGAAGAATAAGGTGGCCTATCCACATAAGATGCACTTTGTGAAGGCCAACGGAAAGACCATTTTGGTTGCTGAATGAATTTGGTTCTAATACTGAAGGGTATTATGGAGCAGTTGTAGCTTCAAGTATCAGTGTTGAATGTGATGATTGGTATCATTTTTAGTTTTTTTTTATACCATAAAAATTTCACTATCATGCAGTGGAATTTTTAGAAAAAAATATTAATTTTGTTGTGATTAGATGTTTTCCTCCATGTCATTGAAGATGTATGTTATTGTGTCATGGTGAGTTCTTGATTCTAGATTAGAGCGTTGGCAAGATATAGGTTCTCATGACAGGCTATGCTCTTTAGAGCATGAGGTTCTAAATTATGGTGATCAAGGTTTCATGTTGTGTTCCTAGGTTATGTAGGCATCCAATGGGAGTTTTGACAATTGATCTTGGTTAGTGCTCTTGTTATTAGGTACTTTGGAATATTGACCATGGAGGTGCTCTTGAAAACTAAAAGGGTTGGGTGAGGCTATAGTTCTCTTGGTTTAGAGAACATTTGTTGAGACAGTTTCTCTTTTGAGGTTTCAGCATGAAGTTTGAATAGCCTACAACTGTGGATGGGTGCAAGTTCATTATAGACCTAGTGGAGATTGTTCTTGGAGAAGAGTCATTGGGACTTGGTGTATCCTGGAGGAGCATTCTCACTCCCCATGCTTGGTCTATTTAGCACATTTATCTCCTTATGCATTTAGGTGATGGTTGATAGTGTTCCTAAGTTTTAGAATGTTTGGAGTTTGATCTTCTTGTTTATAGGAGCTTTCATTCATCATGTTTTGGTGTTGTAAATGCTCTCATATGGGGAGGTAATGGAGATCATACTTGACACAGCTAGGCACTTGATGGTGTTGGTAAAAGGATCAGTTATGATTTGTGTTAGTGTTCCTTCAAAGTGTTTTTTGAGGTCATTTATTGTTTTTGTACTTTTTTTTTTTTAACAACAAGATGTGGTCTTTTCATGAGGACTTGGAAGATGTCATTTTTGCAGTAGGTTGGTTGTGGTTCGTAGATCATCTCAAGTTAATGCAATTCTTTTTATGTGTTGATTGGTAGATTGAGTCAGCTTATAGTTGACATTGCTCATGCAATTTAAATATCCTTATAATGATCTTCTAGTTTTTTGTATATCAATAACCTTTTGGAGTGTTTTGTTGGAAGATGGTATATTTGGTGATTTATTGTGTGGGTTGGCTATGTGGGTATAAATCTATTGATGTTGTATTGATAATTGGATGTGATTAGTGATTAGTTGTGGTTTCTATTCTGGCTACGAAGATTCTCTTTTGGCAATTTCTTACCATGAGATTTGGTAAGGGAAAGCAGAGTTTAAGTGGGAGGATATTTAGATATGAGGTTATAGCTTGAGTTGAACTTCATGTGGGAGATTGTTGGATGTGAAGTCCAACTATCATATCTGTTCATTTCACATTCTTCTTATTTGTCTCTCTATCTTCTCTTAAAGAACTAATGTATAAATATAAGGGCAAAGCCCTATGTATGTAAGCTACTATGACTGAATAATATATTTGCTCTGGTCTCGGTGTGGAGATAGCCACAGTTGTTGTGAACCACAATATATCCTGTCTCTTGTTCTATTTTGTGTATTCTTATTTTATATCTTACATTAACAATTAAAAAAAAAAAAATCAATTTTTAATCTAAGATATAAAATAAGAATACACAAAATAGAACAAGAGACAAGATATATCGTGGTTCACCACAACTATGGCTATGTCCACATCGAGAGCAGAGTAAATATATTATTCAATCATAGGAGCTTACATACATAGGGCTTTGCACTTATATTCATACTTTAGTTCTTCAAGAGAAGACGAAGAGACAAATAAGAAGAATGTGAAATGAACAAATATGACAGTTGGACTTCACATCCAACAAGAGATACGGTCAAAACTGATAATTGGAATCCAGACATGTAATATATGTATTTTTAGAATAATTTGAATTTTATGGTGTTACAAGAGCCATCTTCCTCTGTATATTTTAACACAAGATCTTAACTCTTTATTACTATACATTTTGTAGCTTACTAAATGGTTGGAATTTTGGTGAATGAAAGAGGCAAAAAATGCATCATCAAAGACTTCTTATTAATTCACCTTTGAATTAAAGGTTATTTTGTTGATATATTCCCATTGTAAATAATAAAATAGAACTTATTTCAGTACTCTTATTATAAGGAAAAATAAGTTATAATTAATTTATGATGACTATGGATAAGTTTAAATGTGCAAATTTAAAATATATTTATCATTTGCTTAATGAAAATATCTTATTTTATTTTCTATTTTATTGTATTTATTGATATTATTTATTATGTTAATGACTTGCACTCACATTTTTAAGCTGAGAGGCTTTCTACAGTGGCAACAGTCTTCAATGCAAATTTTTTCTATTTTGAAAAAAATTTGACATTCATTTACACATGAGAAAAACAAAATAGAAATAAACAAAATATAATTATAATTAAAATTGTGAAAATTATAGAGGGAAATGAAAGTAAAAATGAGGCAGATCAAGAGTCTCAAATAATTTTCTCTCACCTCTTAGACTCACATAAATATGCAATCATGAAAATTATAGGATTATGAAAATAGATGCCTCGAGAAGGATATCTCTCGGCTTATTATATATATATATATATAAGCTAGTTATAGAATCTATATTGTGAGTTTATTTGAAAGGCTTTGGATTAGAATTTACTTAATAAATAATAATTATTAATTACAATACACAATAATAATAATGAATTTTGACTTCAGTTTCTTATCAATAAATTTTTATTATTATTTTATCATACATTATATAGATTTTTATTTAGATGAAACACTGATATTTTTTCTTTTAGAGATTTCTATTGTTATTAAAAGGTTAGAGAAAACAAAGAAAAATTATCCCTCATTTCAATTGTTAATAAAATACCCATTTCCTACATTGCAAGTGATTTATGATTTGTTAAATGTTAATAAGAAGCGTTGCATAACTAAACCTATATCGTATGTAGAATGTTGAGACTTCATTTTTTCAACATTATTTTCTCTTTCCCAGTCCTCTGATTGTGAAAGTAGAATGTTGAGACTTCATTCTTGCATTGTCCATAATCAACGCTCTACATATCTACAATATCTTCCATTTTGAAATCTCTCGGGTAATTAGATGGATAGAAGATGCGATCACATTATAGAGGAGCCAACATATTTATGTATAAAGGCTCCTCTAGTAGCTCCCACGAATTGGAGTTGTTCATAGTTTGTTCTTGATTAGCATAGTTGCCACTATTTATAGTTTTGTTAGTTCATTCCTCTCTCACAGCAAGTGTACAATGGTTTTGGTTAAAAATTAGTTATGATTTTGAATGGAACTTCTCAGGAGCTCCCTTCTATGGAAGCTACTTACTTTTAATGAGATGAGATTCCAATAGCTCTTTACTTCATTATCTATTCATCTAGAAATCACTATGGAATCAAAGGCCATCTGCAATGAAATAAATATGGCACCATTGTTAGATACAATTTTCATCCCATATCAAAATAAACAATTATTTTGTTCTCAATTCAATTTTGTAAGATTTATATTTTCTCAATTCAATTCTGTAAGATTTATGTTCTCTCAATACTTGGTTCAATGATCACTTGTTTCTATTTTTTTATTTACATTTCACAAATTTTTTGGTTATACTATTTGAGCTTAACAGTTTTCTAAATCTAAGTGTGCATTTTTTTGTGGTTATGCTATTTGAGCTTAACAGTTTTCTAAATTTAAGTGTGCAAAATTCTAGAGTTTGATTGAGCAGCTTTTTTCTAGGATGTAGGTCAACTATTTGTCACCAATGAAACTATAGTTTTTTTTGAAGGAAGGTAGGTCAACCTTTTGACACCAATAAAGCTATAGTTTTTTTTTTAGAGGAAGGTTGGCCTATTTGTCACCAATCATGCTATAGGAGTTTTCATTTTAAAACAGATGCTTTCCTTTTAGACATAATAAGAATTTTTGTTACAATACAAAAAAATTGCATTATGTGAAAAGGGTCCTTTGTAAGTCTCACTTGCATAATTATCACTTTTGATACTTTATCATTTGTTAGTCTTAAAAATAACACTTTTTCATTTTAATGGTCAAATTTATATGGTGAAAATATTTAGATAAAAATTTATATTGTATTATGTTTATATGCATTTACTAAGAAAATATTAAAATTATATTATATTGTATCTACTAAAGTTAATTTTTTATTTTAATAAAAAAATTAGTAAGTAAAAAATGAGATATTTTTCAAATTAGATGTAGTGATCTTATGTTAAAACAAATATCTATCTTTATAAAATGTATTATATTAAAAGTTTATTCTTTTATTTGAATTGGACATTTGATTAATATATTTCAGTCATATAATGTTCAATTTAGAAAGTGGAATTAGCTTTGACAAACGTCATATTATTCAAACAATTATGTTTTAATTTGTAAAAATGAACATTCTTTTACTTCTCTTGATATTGGATCAATAGATTTCATTCTTATAATGTTTGATTTAGAAAGTGGAATTATCTTTTTGACAAGATTTAATTTAATATTGTAATATAATTGTGAATTAAAAATATTGAACACAAATATAAAATTTTTGAAACTAATATAAGATATTTTTAATATCAAGGTGTCACGCTTTATTTTAGGATCAAATTATAGTTCTGATAATGGTTAATAAGGTTTATAGTTGGAATTTTTAAAACTAATATAAGATATTTTTAATATTAAGGGGTCATTCTTTATATTAGAATCAAATTTTAGTTTTGATAATGGTTAATAAGGTTTATAGTTGAAATTATGCTTACAGTTATTAGAAATATTATAATCTACATTTAGTAAATTTTAATGTCATTACAACTCATCTTCCATAACCTTAAAAAATGTAAAAATGTTTATTTATATAATAAATATATCTCTCAGAAAATTAATAAAACTTTCGAAAAGGTTATAAGTTTTATTTTTAAAAAATTATTTTGTAAAATTGTGTAATGAAAAGTTTAATTTTTTATACATAATTATATCTATCTTTACAAACACACACACACACACACGCGCGCGCACGCACACACACACACACACACACACACACACACACACACATTTATCATTAGGTTTATTTAATAGTGGAGATAGTACATAGGGGGAAGAGATGGTAAGAAGGGGAGTGTGTAATTGGAGGGGACACACAAGAGAGACTAGGAGAAAAGAGATAGGGATAGATGCATGAGGTAGAGTTAAATAGTGAAAATGGAATAATAATGGTGAGAATGCGGATAAATGGTGAATGAGAGAACGGGGAGTGGGGAGATGAGGCAAGGAGAGAAGGGAAAGGGGAACATAGCTGATATATAGCTTGAGAAATGAGATAATTAAGGTCTCAGAGGTATGATGGAAGATGGATGAGACAGAGTGAAAGAGAATAGTAAGAAGGACATGATTGGAGGGGGAGGGATATACGAGAAGGGGAAGGGGAGAGATGAGGTACAGAGTTAGAGGGATCATGGGGAAATATATGAGGTGAAGATAAATAGGATAACTATAGCATAAAATAAATAGATATGTTTAGAGATAGAGAGAAACATTAATATATAAAAACTAGAGAGAGAAAATTGTTTGATGGGGAAGGGAGATATAAGCTAGAAAGATAGAGGATAAGTGAGATGTATATGGCGTAAAGAGAGAAAGAGGATTCTTATGGAATGTAGTATATTTTTATGGTGATGGAGAAAGGAAAATGAGAGAGATTTCTTTAGGAGGGCTCAAAGAGACTGGGAGAGATTGTGAGAAGGAGAGGGAGATGAGAGAAAGTAAGAAGGGGAGGGTTTAGTTATAGGGGATTACATGTAGGGGAAGGAGGGAGGGAGGGAGGGAGGGAGGGAGAGAGAGAGAGAGAGAGAGAGAGAGAGAGAGAGAGAGAGAGAGAGAGAGAGAGAGAGAGAGAGAGAGAGAGAGAGAGAGATGAGGTGTATATAGATAGTAATAATGGGAAAATGATGGTGAGAGGGGGAAAATGGAGAAAGAGATAAGGGGAGTGGGGAGATGAGGCGAGGATAGAAGGGGGAGGAGAAGACTGATGTTATAGAGCTTCATAAAGGAGATAATTAAGGCCTAGGAGATATGGTGGAGGATGTATATGCTTGAGTAAGAAAGAATAATTAGGATGAGTGAGAAGGGAGAGAAGGTGAAAGAAAAGAGTTAGCAATAGATAATAATTAGTGGAGAGAGATGATTGGAGGGGGAGGGATATATGTGACATAGTGCAAGGCAAGAGAATCCCCAGAGGAAATGTCCTAGCCCCTAGAAAAAAACCACATAGCAGAAACACAACAACGGTGCAAGATATGATACCAATTCACAACACTTTATTCATTAAATAACTATACATGATGTGCTTGAGTGTAAGGCCTTCCTAGTTATGACCAAATAAAATAGAAATTATAATAAGAGTTTTGCAAAATCCCTCAAGATCCAATCCCAAACCCCTTAGCTAGTCCAGTACCACACTCTAGTAGAAACATCCAAGGAAGATTTAAAATTGTTCTTGCAAGCCCATAAGAAATCTCCTTGTCTCCCAAGCCTTGCCTACTAGCAGTTTTCAAAGTTCACTCGTATGCTTCTCAAAATAAGTGGGAAGATTAATCAAATGGATGTAAAATCAACATTTCTATTTGGCTTCTTGGAAGAAGAGGTTAATGTGGAACAACCACCTGGGTATGAGATTATTGGTCATGGAAATAAGATTTATAAGCTCAAGAAGGCACTCTATAGACTCAAGCAAGCCCTCAAGAACATGGTATAAAAGAATTGATTCTTATCTTTTACAAAATGACTTCAATGGGCACAACAGTGAGCCTACCTTATATGCTAAGCTGAATGAGCAAGATGGGATCTTAATTGGTTGTTTATATGTTGATGAGTTGATTTTCATGAGTGATTTATTAATTTATATGTTTAAATCAACTATGAAAAATGAATTTGAGATGATAGATTTGGGTTTAATGATGTAATTTCTTGGTATTGAAGTGAATCAAAATCAAAATGGTATATTCATCTCTCAAGAAAAGTATGCAAATGATATTTTGAAGAGGTTTAATATGTTGAAATAGAAATCAACGTGAACACAATTTTTTCTTAGGTTTGAAGCTAAGAAAGGATGACAAGGGATCTAATGTAAATTAAATGTTGTATAAGAAACTTGTTGTGAGTCTCATGTATCTAACAACCATAGGACCAAATATAATGTTTCGAGTTAGACTCATTTCAAGATTCATGAGTTCTCCAAAAGTTTCTCATTGGCAAGCAGGAAAAATAATTTTGAAATATATTAGTGGAACAGGAAATTATGGAATACTATATTCAAGATGAAATGGTTTCAAGCTAATAGAATACACTAATAGTGATTGTGCAAGATCCATTGATGATAGGAAGAGAACTTCAGGTTATGTCTTCCATTTTGGATTATGTGTAGTATCATGGGCTTTAAAGAAATAACTAATTGCGACTCTTTCATTAGTTGAAGAAAAGTATGAAGTATCCACAAGCGTAGCATGTCAAGCAATTTGGTTGACAAGAATGTTGAAAGAATCAAGAAAAGAACAAAAGGATGCAACAAAAATATATTATGATAATAATTCAGCTATAACATTATCAAGAATCAATAGTTTTACAAAAGAAGCAAACAAATTGACACAAGGTATTATCTCATAGGGGGGTCATCACAAATGACAAAATTATTTTGGAACATTGCAGATCAAAAGCTCAATATGTGGAAACTTTCATCAAACCATTGGGAAAGGAATATTTTGTGCATCAAAGAGATCGATTGAGAATCATAAACAATAGTTGTGATTAAAGGAGAGTGTTGAAATTAATCCCACCTGTCCTATCTCCATAGACTTCATTTCCTTCTTGTTCTTTTCTATCTCATTATTTTTTTTGGAAAAGATTTGTATTTAATATATTATTATGATACTCTTTAGAGAATTTTATAGTGGACATCAAACATTTATAAAATGTGCTTCAAATATCTCTCTTGCAATACTCTTTTTCTTGCTCACATTCAATGTACAAGGAGCTAAGAATGAGGTGTCAAGAAACTTTTTAAACAAGGGCTTTGTTTTTGAAGGGGAGAATAGTTACAAAAATTAGAAAAAAGAGGAATTTTTTTGTTTCTATAGTAACAAAAATGCTCGAGGAAAATAGAGGTTTTCTTTCTTTTTGCATTTTATGTATAGAGAAGAAGCTTTGTTCTATGGAGTAAATTTGTATCTATTGAATATATGCAATAAGTATTGAAAAGTTGTCTTCAACTCTATTATTTTGTCCATGTCTATTTTCCTCTCTCTTTCCATCATCTCTTTCAATACCATTTAGTATCTCATTTCTTGAGTTCATAATATTCTAAAGAGTAGTAGACCAAGCCATCTTCGGTCGACAAGATGGGCATATGATTAATGTTTGTTGCTACACTCCATCTCTCATGGCCCCTTATTAATGAGATATTGTAATCCTTGTGGCTGAGATATTGTCCATTTCGAAAGGATTTTTATTTATATTTGTTGGATAAAAAGTAATCTCTCCTCTACTTATGTAGTCAAATTTAACTAAACTACAAAGTTATCTATAATCCTTACATCTCCCAAGAAATTATGTAGCACTTTAACATGTCTTCATGTGGGTCGAGTCTTTACCTTTCATGCAATTGCCCGAATATTGAAAACCTATAAACTTCACCCAAGTGTATAGGTTCTCAAAATCTTCTATGAATAGAGGCTTTTTCATCAGTTGGAATCAGTGAATAAATAACCAATCAACATTTTCTTTCAGTGTTGTCATTAGAAATATTTTTTGTAGTTTATATCTGAAATAATTTTTATTATTTCTTGTTATTTTTCTCTTCAATATTCAATAATAGCTTAAAATTTTTTGAATAAAAAGAGACAATCTATATATGTTGTGAATATTCACTTCTACCCTTTCTTGGAAAGACTCTTTTATGGCCTGTCATTAATGAGTCTAGATCCTTCTTAGATTCTCCCCACTCTCAAACCAAACCATAACTTGGTACTTTTGTCTATTTTACCTATAACCCATCCACTTGTTCCTTTGAAAAATATTTTATCTCCTCCACTTCTTGTTGTTATCCATTTGTTATACATATTTTTCACAAGATTCATCAATAGAAGCTCCCCATACTTACCCTAAAAACCAAAACATTTGGATGAAATAAGTTACATCATCTATTAAAATCTAATTAATTTACTATATTAATGTTCAAATTTGTGATGCTAGAGCATCTTGCATTGGAAAATTATTGGAAAAAAATTTGAAAAAAAAAACAAACTAGAGGAGAGAGAAAGTGACACAAATTAGAGGAGAAATAATAAAAAATTAAAAAAATGGAAAAAAGGATAAAAGAAAGGAGAAGGGGATTTCTATTTTTGAGGTGCATAGGTGGCATAATAGAAAAAATAAAAGTAAATGGTTGTCATTCCACTTATCGAGGTCGGTGGGAAGAATTCTAGAAAGTTATGAATATTGTAGAAAGTTATGGATATTGTGTAGATGGAATTCTAGAAGGTTGTGGATAAGTCATGCATTGGGTGGTAAGTGCCTATTTAAGCAAGGAATATGAGAATTTCTAATCAAGATCAAGAAGTTGAAGTTTGAGAAGGAGAAGCTCGAGAAGGAGACTCTCAAGAAGGAGCTTGAGAAGGAAAAGCTCAAGGAGTAGCTTGGGAAGTAGAAGCTGTGGAAGGTGTGAAAGCTTAGAAAAGTCAAGCTAGAAGGTGTGAAGGCTTCAAGGTGTGAAAGAGAAGAGGAAGTGAAGAGTGAGTTTTCCTAAGTCTATGGATAGAGTGCCGAATGTGAGGTAGTTTACAGCAGGATTTTGATGGAGTTGTAAGTGTCTAGACAGAGCACCAAATGTGATGTAGTTTACGCTTGGATCTTGGATAAAGTTGAAGAAGAGCTAGTGACTACGGTTTAGAAACAAGGAGTTTTCTTGGTGGCTTGCGAGCACAAGTTGAGATCTTGGAGGTTTCTACCAGACTATGGATTTGGACTAGCTTGGGCTTGGATTGGATCTTGAGAGATCTAGCAAAAATGTTATTGTAATTGCTATTGGATTTAAAATTATAATAAAATTGCTTGGGAAGCATTTTTTCATCTCTTGTCTCCATATTGTTATTTTTTTGTTATGAGTTGGTAAGGGTGGTGTGGCCCTTCGTCAATGGTATCAAAGTGTACTTTCATCAAGTGGTATCAGAGTGTACTTTCATCAAGTGGTATCAGATCAACCCTCCATCAATTTGTGTGACCTAGAATTGAAATATTGTAAACAAAATTGTTGAATCAAACCATTTTTCTTAATCTTTGTAGGCTATGAAAATTTTTATCCAATCATTGAAGAATGATGTTATAATGTGGAGCCTAATCAGACTAATATGTTAATTTTTTCCCACTTTATTTGGCATGGTTTCCCCCAAGATTTTACTAAAGAGGTTTGGGGGTAGCACCCCCAAGATAGGGTCAAGGGATAGTGCCCCTTGTGGTGTCCTGGGGTAGAGCCAAAGGTGTACTCCCCATCATAGTACAAGATTTCATAATGAGTGATGAGATTGTAGCTTCTTGCTGTAGAATTGAAATGTAAGGGATTGTGGATTGTAATTACTAAATAATAATAATATTGGACTTTTTGTTTGTGAGCGTAGTCATGGGATTAGGTAAATCACATTAAATTTTTGTGTTTTGTGTTTTTCTCTATGTAATTTATTATTTTCTGATATTGGTTATAATTGTTATTTATGTATGTAGTTAATCCTAAGAAATGACCTATGTTTGAATCCAATGGAATTCCCATAAAAATAAGAAGATAAATGCTCACAATTTGGAATCTTAGAGAGTAGACTATTACTTCAAGGAAGTTCAAAATTGTATATGAGTGATCTTTTTTACATAGATCAACTAATAGTGAAAATAAAAACTAGTCACTCTCTACTAAGAAATACCTCTAAACATTCAATAGATAGTTTTCAATTTAATTTCATTCTCTAGGAATATATCTAAAAGTATTAGGATTCAAAGGAGTACAAAAATTAAGAGTTTAGTTGAGTACCAAAGCTAACATTCTCAAATGTTGTTATATTTATTTTATCGAGAAAGGATTGGAGTGCATGAGGAGTAGAGGTTAGGAGGTCAGATATAAGTTTTCTAAAGGCACTAAGAGTTGAAAAGCTTAATAGATCTCATACAAATCTAGTGAAACAACTTCTTCTTTATTTAATAAATAGCGATCTTCATCTGCATCTATCTTTGATACCACTTTGTGAGTAATCTGGTGAAATAGGGGAGATTGGGTAGAGACAGAGAATACACAATAGAGCACAAAATACCCAAGAAAATATTTTACATGCTTGTTTTATAGGAAGAAGAAATCAATGAAGAATTGCATTATTATGCTTTTGAAGTACGACTCTGTAATTTTTTATTTTTATTTGGGTATTTCATGTTCTGTTATCTATTCTTTGTTTCTATCTATCTCCCCTAATTCACTAGATTACTAACAAGGCTAACAATAACAATGATGGTAACCCTTTTATGATTGTGTTGGTCTCTTCCCTTGGCTACTTGAGGTTGTATAGGGATCATTTTCTGCTATCATGGTTTTCTTAGAAGCGTTTGGAGGCTGTGCATATTATAGGGGAGAAATTTATTGTCTTTTGTTGTAACACCTCTCTTTTGTGGGCTATGTGTCTTAAGCATTTTTACCTTATACCCTTGTGGTTTAGGAGCTTTTATGTTAGATTTTTGGATCATGCCTTGTAAGTAGGAGAGCGATGCTACAAAAACTTATGGATTTTTTCATTCTACTCCTTTTTGGGGCTTGGCTCATTCCTTGGCTCTTTTTGAGCAAAGTTGGTTTTGTCCAAAGAGTTCAAGCCCTTATTTTATTAATAGCTTTTGTAGTTTTTTTTTGATGTCTTCGGTTCCTACCCACTGGATGCATTTTGGTTCTCTCATGCACTTTTCTAGTGGCAGATGAGGGACGGAGATTTCTTATCTTTTGCTCTTTATATTGTGAAGGGTACTTTTACTATTATGTTAGCTTCTCTTTGTGCCCATTTAGGTTTTATAATTCTTTATGGTAGAGGTTCTTCAATTTGGACCTTATGTTTTTAAAGTTAAACCCTACATTGGGGCTTTTGGTTCATGTGATACCTTTTTGTTTCTTTCTTGAGAATTCTGGGAAAAGTCATGGATAGGGGTCCTATTACATATGGTTTTTTTTCCTTAGGATTCTCATATTTTTATCTAATCTTCTCTTTGTGTCCATTTCAGGTTTACTGTTGTGCTCATTTTAGATTCAGTTTATGATTAGACATGGTTGTTACATGGAGACCATTCCCCTTTGCAACATAGACCTTTGGAAAATGATGTGACTCTATTTAAAGTTAAATAAGTTGGGTTTGATAAAGAGAATTTTCTCTTGAGAATTTCTAATGAGATAGAGTTGCTAAAATAACTACCTAATGAAGTTTTTATATTTGTTTGAAATATTTATATCTGTTATGGTCTATTATAAGAGGAGGCTTGTTACTATCATTGATGATCAAGTGTGGAAAACCATTGTGATGTCGGTGTTTCTCAAGGATAAGGCACATGTTTCTTCACATCTAGGGTTGGGTGATCATGGTGCATCTAAGCAGGGGTTGTATTTGGAGGGATTACAAATACCTTTTGTGTTTGAAAGATTTGTGGAGGTAGGGTCATTAGCTCTTAGTTTTGGACCATTAGAGTTTTTTTTTCTTTTTTCTATCTTATGGTTGTTCTATTTAGGGGCTAGCATTTCCCTTTTGTACAGAAGCATGTTGTTCTAATTAAGTAAAATGGGAAGTGCTTGAACACATTATACTAAAATAACATCAAGTCCTTGGATAGTATCAATAAGGTCACAAGAAGTGACACCTAACAAAAAAAAGCCAAACCAAAACAAATATCTAAAACCAAGAAAAAATATAAAACTAAAAACAAACTAACCTAGTTGTAGAGAAAAAAATAGCCATGAAAAAAAAGCCCAAAAACTAGACTTGTTACCAATAGAAACCAAAAGATGAAAAATAGAAACCACCTATTGCACCAAACCCAACAACTAAAACAATTGCACTGAATTAAACCAACAACCAGCACCGTCATGAACCACCACATATCAAGAACTTAACATACACCACTCAGAGTAAATACAACATGACCCAACCCATCACCTTTGTAGCTCCTTGAGCTGATCTAGTAAGGAGAACTTGAGGGAACACAAAGACTTAGTCTCACTCAAGGCAGCATGCTATTACTTTTTCGGGGAGTTTTACTATTTTTTGTTTTTTCCCTAGTGTTAGAGAAGCATTTGTTATCAATTTTAAAGAGAACTTAATCATCTTAGTTCTGTCTCATTAGGAAGAAAAGCTAGCTTAGTAGGCTTAGAATTTTAGAATCCTTACAAAAATTCTTAAAGGTTTGCAATTTTTTGGAAAAACCCTACAAGGTTTTGGGTTCATTTCAAAAACCCTATGGACTTGCACTTGGAGACTTGTCTTCTTAGCGAAGTTCATTGTTCATTGTGTTGTTTTACATAGGATCTTATCACTAGAAAAGGTCTTTGGGGTTTCCAATCCCTTTCTTTTTAATTAAAATCATTCTCAAATATTTCCCAATCAATAGATGCACCATTTCTTACAAATTTGAATCGCCAATGCCTTGGTGTGTCCAAGATCACAAGAAGCTTATAAAATAACAAGATCCTTTATCAAATTATTAGTAAGATGACCTTTATAAACAAAAAAGATAAATTAAATAGTGTATAGTATATTTCTATGTTATCTCTTTTATAGGACTATATACACCACTAGATACAAGTTATAAACTATTAAAGTCTATGAGTTTGGGTTTGGGTCTCTTCATTAAATTTGAAGAGGATAGTAAGTGCCTCATTTCTATCCAAAATTAGTTTTATTTAAGATATATCTCTATCTATAGGTTAAAGATGTGTGTTCCAGTCCTTTCTCTTCTTTCTTATGTTTCAACTATGTAAATTGTTGAATTCCTTTGTACTCCTTTCTTTTCATTTTAATAAAGTTCATTCAAATTATGAGACTATTATATTAGGAAGAAAAAAATGAGGAAAAAGTAAAATATTTTTTTATAAATATAATTGTGTTATTTCATGTGATAAGGTGAGCATTTCTATTATTAATTCTTTGACTTTTATAATCTAACTAGTTTGTGTAAAAATAAAAATCATATTTTCTTTTCTTTTCTTTTGAAAGGCTTTATCAATAATTCAATAGATGAATTATATTGTTTATAGTCTATCAAGATTTTAATAATATTCTTAAGCAATCATATGTATTTAACAAACACATTAATAAATCACTGAACATAAAAAGTAACACAATTTATTATTCAACATAAAATTATCAAAAAAAATTTAAAATAAAACAATGGTGAGAGACATAATCTTGGCCTCATTCCTTTTCATGGTTAGAGCCATGCGCATAGCGATACTTGATCCAAGGGCCCATTGACAAGGAACAAACTAATTGAAGATTGATTACAACAATAATTTCATGGAAATGCTACTTAAATGTATTGGACCAATACATCAAGAGATGTTTAATATCGTACTTAAAATTCATTGGTAGGTAAATAGAGTCATATGTCAATTGTGGATGTTCTACATCTCTGCTCTACTTATTACATTCCTTGCAATGCATGTCTAAGAATTGAAGAGAAACTTCTCGACTGGAGGACATATATAGAAGAATCACAACAATTGTACTTATTATAGATTTACTTAAAATACCATCCTCATTAAACTTTTTACATTTATTTTTAATGAATAGACATTTCCTATTAATTAAATATCTTCATATCTACAAAATCAATTCAAGTATACATGTATATATTAGGAAAATTATTTTTATCATAATAGTCTTGGCCAAATACAATCCTTTTGTTAAAATGTCAAATTGATTAACTATGATAATTATCATTCTCTTAATCTTAATAAGGTAATCATGTGTAACTCTGACACATGTTTATTTATTTATGTAGGGATTAATGTCTCTTTAATTGCATAAAATAGTGGAAAATTTAGTTGTTGTGTTTGAGGGCAAAGATCCAATGTGAATTTTCTTGGATTAGTGTATGTTTTAGCATTATTGGATTTAATAATATTACTAAAGTGATGGATGATTATTTATGAGCAATGTCAATAACCCTAATATCGTTCAATAGTAGGATTAATTAGAGATGCTTTGCATAAAATATATGAGTTTTATTATAATTTTAACTATTATGATAGATCAACTTTTAAATCAATTTAAATTAATGCTATATTTTTCCCTTAATAAAATTCAAATTATCAAGCTAAAATATAAACTATACATAATTCACACAGTTTGCTCCAATGTGTCCAAATTCTCTACAATAGTGACTACTACACCATGTGTTGTAGTCCCAACCAAATATGCCTTTCACAATTTGTTCTGCTAGGTTCAATATCTTCGTTTTGCATTTAGAAGATTTGTGCCCATGCTTCTTGCATTTGTGACATTTACCTTCAAATTTTGGTTTCTCTTTTTATTCATTAGCTCTACGACCATGCTTATTGAAATTGTAACATTTTTCATTGAATTTATCTTTAGCATTACTTCAAAATCTTTTTGATGTATGATTTATCTTACCGTAGTGATTGCAAGTAGGCCTTTGATTCTTTTGAGCTCCTTGCTTGGATGATTCACATTCTTCTATGTATCATTTTTTAACCTTTTTATCTATATTGAATTTTCTCATTCAACTAATTCATGTCTGCTTGAGATTTCATCATCCTTTCATTGGTTTTCTTTTCAATGTTCAGATCATTTTATAATCTTCCATTCTCTAATCTAAGATTCATGATTTCTTTATTTGCATTAGTAAGCTGATCAATGAGGTCTATCTATTCCAGAGATAGATGCTAAATTTTATCATTCTTTTCCTCTATCTCTTATTTTTCCTCCATTACTTCACACAATCTTACTGACTAAATTTTCTTGTTCTCTTTTCAGCTTTCTAACTTCTTCTTGAAGATTACCATTATTTTCTAATAGGTTTATGATTGCCTCATTAGCTTCATCTGAATTACTTTTTGAATATATATCTTCAATTCTTTCTTTAGTGTAGAGTTATTCATTCATCCATACTGCAAGATCTTTTCTTCTTTTCAAGGATTGAGAGAGTTGCTCCTTTGCTTTCTTAAGTTGTCCAATAGCCAATTCCAAATCCATCTTTTCATTGTCAATAGCCTTATCAAGTCTGATTACCTCCATTTTCATTGATCTTTGCTCAAGTTGTTAAAGTTATTCTTTGAGAACCAAAATTCTCTGATACTAGTTATTGGAAATATAAGATAGGCTAGGTTACTAAGAGGGGAGGTGTGAATCAAGAACCAATAAAATTTATTCATAATTCACCAATTAATGCTTCATATGTATTTTGATCTAATTGCATGCATAAAAAATTGAAAGCACTAAAATATTCATAACACTTTGATACAATATATGGTGACTTAGAAATCTTCCAAATAGGAAGTAAAATTGGGGCCTGGATGATACCCAGAAGCTTTAGTACTATAGGTATAAAGTTGATTGGTTAAGGCTTACAATTATCACTTCTGATGATCTATCCTATTAGGAGTAATAAGGACTACTAGGACCACCTTGTAAAAGGATTTACAAAACATATAGTGAAGTATGCACTTGGTAAAGAGATTTACAAAAGACTGTTAAGTCTACCTTGTGAAACAATTTAACTATTCAACCTAGTAGGATGAACTAGTTGCTAATCTTTGATCTATAACTCTAATTTTCTAGTTAAGATTCCTTTGGAGTGTAACATGATTACCTTGTTGCAATAGATAAATATTTACTACTCCTTCTATTACTTATAGCCTTCTTAATTTTCACTTCTACTCTCTCTCTCTCTCTCTCTCTCTCACACACACACACACACACACGCACACACACACACACACACACACACACACACACACACACACACACACACACACATATTACATGTAACTTCTTTTGGATATAATACAATACATTACATATATACCAATTCAAATTCAAATTCATCAAAGTTGGCTACAATACAAGTTTCACCAAAATACACAAAGTTGGCCCAACTATTGGTACTCAGCTACTAAAGACAAAACCGGTAAGGTTCTGATACTCAAAAAATATTGTAAACACTCAGCATTGTCATGCTCTTAGTAGACATAGAAGCTCAATTTCTATGAATCACTTCCAAGAAGTCTAAACTTGATCAACACTAGTGACTCGGTAAACAGTGTGAAACTCAACATATAAACTAAATCACTTGGTTGACATTGCATAGCTCAGTCAACACTATCACTATGAGCTTGGTATAAACTGAATTACTTGTTTGAAACATCGTGGCTTGGTCAACAATAGACTCATATTACTAATGTTGTGAATTAGGTAAAAATTGGAGAATTTAGTTTGCACTGAGTAACTCTGTAAACACTATGAAGCCCAATTTACATTGATAATCATCCACTTGGTAGATACTTCTTAGTGCACACTGAATACTATTTCTAGAACTTGGTAGCAACTTTAGAACTTCATAGAACTTGAATTATTTGGCTAACACTATAAACTACAAGGTAAGATTGGTAGCTGCTAACCATTGATTAAGTGTGTGTCACTAATAAACAAACTTGACTATAATGTCAATAGATATAGCTTTGGAAAATGATGTAGATCTTTTTATAGCTAAATAATTGAGGTTGATAGGGGGAATTCTCTCTTTAGGATCTCTAAAGGGATAAAGTTGTTGAAACAAAATGCTAATAAATTTGTTCATCTTTTTTTCAAATAGCAATATTTGTAGTGCTATGGTGTATTACATGAGGAGGCTTGTTACTATCTTTGAAGATTTAGAGTGGAGAACAATTGTGGTATTAGTTTTACTCAATGAGAGGCACAGGTTTCTTCACATCTAGATTTGGGGATGGGGTTGCTTCTAGTTTGGGGCTATATTTTGTGGGATTACAAATTTATTTATTTTTGAAATACTTGTGGTGATAGGGTTAATGGCTCTTAGTTTTGGAGCATTAAATAATTTTAACATGTCTTTACTTTTTGGGAAAGTTTTATTATTTCTATTTTCTCCCTAGTGTTAGTGAGGCATTTTTTATAAATTTTATTGGATATTTATGGATCATGTAGTTGTGACTAGTTAGAAGACAATGTCATTTTTCCAAGCTTGGAAGGTTTAAAAGGTTCCTTTCAAAAATCCTATGGAATTGAGTTTGGAGGCTTTTCTCCTTAGCTAAGTTTATTATTCGATGTGTTTTTGTACTAAGGATATTCTAACTATAAATTTGTTTAGGAGATTCCAATCCCTTCCTATTTAATTAAAAATATTCTCTAATGTTTCAAGCCCATAGATGCACCATTGCCCACAAATCTGACTCAAAAATGAACTTGGTTGGTCCAAGATCACAAGTAGCATATAAAATAGCAAGAGGCTCCATAAGATTATTAGTAAGATGACTTTTATAAACAATAAAAAAGGATAAAATAAATAGTCCATAGGATATGCTACATTTTATCCCTTTTTGAGGTCTACATATGCCTCCAAATATTGTAAAACATTAAAATTTGAGGTTAGGTTTGGGTCTCTTCATCAATTTTGCTTTGACTTTTGGGAGGATAGTAAGAGAATTATTTCTTTTTGAAATTATCTTTGTTTAAGATGAAATTTTTGAATTCCTTTTTAATTTTTTATATATATATTTTTTTAATAAAATTCATTAAAACTTCTGAGATCACTAAATAGGGAGAAAAATGTGAGGAAAAGGAAAACATCTTGTTATAAGAAGAATTGTCTTATTTCATGTGATAAGGTGGATATTTCTATTATTCATTCTTTCACCTTTATAATTTAGGTAGTTTGTGTATGAACAAAAATAATATTTTATTTTATTTTTCTTTTGAAAGGCTTTATAAATAGATGAATGATATTGTTTTCTAGCCTACCAAGATTTTAATAATATTTATGATCAATGACACTTATTTGAGAAGCACAAAAAAAAATATTGAACATAATTAAAAACATAATTTATCATTTAAAATAATTTTTTAAAACTTTTTCTAAAATAAGATACTTTAATACAAGAATTCTACAATATAATTGTTATATTTTAACAAAAAATTAATATATTAATGCCATCATCTCCTCAAAATATCTTTTGTTATATATTATTACACATATTAAATAGTATTTCATGTTTTTTGTGAGAATGATACTAGCAAGCAACCTCTACTCCCCTCTATTGTGGCTTTTGGTTTATGCGATGTTATCTTGGTTTTTCTCTTAAGTATCTTGGGCAAAGTGGTGGAGGGGGGTCCTATTACATATAGTTTTTGTATAGGATTCCCTTACTGTTATTGTTGAAGTTGATGAAAGATCAATCCGACAACTCCAAAGAATCACCACATGCAAACACCTATCACAGAAATAGAGCAGCAAAAAGTATGGAGGCTAAAACTCTTGGTGTTCAAACAAGAATTGCAAATTGTATTGAATGAATGAATGTTATAATGAGAGATCAATTCTTATAAAACAAGATCAAAAACCTAAAAGGTAATTAACCTAGGTTGAATGATAATAATAAATAAAATAATTAATTATTATATGTCCAAAGTTTATCTTAAGTAAACTAGAGATAATAAGTGACTTAATAATTAAATCAATATGATTTAATGAATAAGAAAATAATTTATTACTCTAACACCCAACCTTAAGATAAACATAGGGAGTAGATAAATACCTAAAAACTACTACAGTAAGTAAATTTGAGTTTCAAACACAAGCTAGCCTAGAATGACATAACCAAGCACAACCAAATCTTTGAAAATATGAGAAATAGAGAAACTCACATGGAAAAAACTCTACTCCAAAAAGAAAGGAAATAATGTTGAAAAGAACTAGTAAGGAGTGAAGAAGACTCCAAACTAGGGAATGTCCCAAAAAGATAAGAATAAAAGATAATCACATGAAGAATACCACTGGAGCATGTAGAAGTTGCAAAACTCTTTCAAAAGTAATTGCTGATCCAAAGAACCTCCACTAAAATAGAGCCCGATAAGGTAGAGAAGACTATAATCTACATGAATGTTCTCAAAAGACACTACTCGAATTAGGATGTAGATAAAGGAAAACAACTAAACTCAAAGATATATATGGCATAAAAACCAAAGCCTGAAAATTTCATCAATCAAACATGGAAGGCTGCAACAAAAATAGGAATGAAATGAAGAGTTTCAATATGGTAAATTATCCATCTCACTGAAATGCATAGGTACCTAGCTATTACATCCACATAGTACATAGGAACACAAATTAAATAAATAGCTCACTACATCAAACCAAGGAAGGATAAGACCCAATAGAAGAACCCCACTAATGCAAGCAATGGTGAGGTGAGAGGTAACTAGAAAAGTGAGCCAAAAGAACTACATGACAAGGAACCATGATCAAGATGCACAAAAGAATAGATATTCATGTACTAAGGTGATCAATGTAAGACACATCATGAGGCTAGTTTCATAGAAGGGACACCCAATGGACAAAGAAAGATGAAAAAAACAAGAAAAATAGATCAAACACCCATGACATTTTAATTAGAGTAATTCATGTATAATAAGGCACAAGATATGATAAATCCCAAGAATACAATAATTTTCATGAGTGCCTCAAATGATAGTGCTTGAATCAAAAAGAAAAATAAAGAAAAATAACTAAACTAAAAATACAAATGAAATATGAAACTTTATCTTAGTGTGCTTACAAGAATGCATACAAATGATATCTAAATAGACTAGAACAAACATAAGGATGATATAATAGATAGTACAACCCATAATGAATCATCTGAAGCCACAAAATTGATCCGTAGACCTAGAACAACCCGGATATCCATTAGAATGCAAAAATGCAAATGATTAAATAGAATGTTCCTGGAGTAGAATCTAAAAAATAACCAACATCACTAGAAAAAACTTTGAAAGACCTTTTCAATGCTATAAAGAATTCCTAAATTAGAGATCGAATGTTCCAGATGTCTCTTGGAGTGAAAAACTGAACCCCCTAACTTTGCCTACATCAATAGGAAACCAAACATTATTAAAAATATTAATGACTTGCACCATCATGAAGAGCTCAGAAAGATATTTCCTAAGGTATATGATTTGTCCAAAAATACCTTTGTATTCCCAATATACGAGAAAAAAACTATCAATATATGTTAAGGACAAATACAATCATACATGATGGTGGAAAGACAGTCAAATTTTTCCTAAATTGTGATGACATCAGTGTTGACATGCATCAGTAGTATGCTGACATTCTTCAGACCTCTTAGTACTACATTGATGTGATCATCCTTTTCAAAAAAGTTTTTTTTTTTTTTTAACATTGTTTTTGCATGGGCCTTTTTAACATTTTAAGTAAAAAATTTATGAAGGCTTCAAAAATGGATTTCTTATTTTTTTCATTTATTTTTTAATAAAAAAAAAATCTCCACCTTAGGAAGTGTGTAAGATATAGGGCAAATTATTTTGCCTCAAATTGCAACTGTGTCCAAATTGGATAAATTTTATATGGAAATAGGAGTTTTTTTGGTGCTACAAATTCAATGGTGAGGTCTATTTGAGCTCAAAGTGCATAAAAAAGTGACCCCCCCGCCCACCCAAATCCAATTGAAAAATCTTTTGAAAATAGCAGATCTAAAAATTAGAACCAAACCTCTGATGAAGAGAATAGGACCATAAAACTATGAAGCTCTGATACCATGTTGAAGTTGATGAAAGATCAACCCTACAACTTCCAAAAATCACTGCATGCAAACTCCTATCAAATTATGAGAGGAGTAGAAAATTATGGAGGCTTGAATTCAGAGATCCATAGAAGAAGAGACATTCTTGACGTGCAAAAAAATTTGCATATTTTATTGAATGAATGGATGTTACAAAGAGATATTAATCCTTATAAAAGAACATTAAAATTCTAAAAGGTAACTCACCTAGGTTACATGATAATAATTAAAAAAATAATTAATTATTATATGCCCAAAATATAAGTTAAGTAAACTAGAGATAATAGGTGACTTAGTAATTAAATGACTATGATTTAATTAATAAGAAAATACTTTATTTCTACAATTATCAAATCCTTTATTTTTCACCCATTTACATTTAATGTTGATAAAAATCTATGACATGTGTTTTTCAATTTATGGTTAGACATGGTTGTTGCATGGGAACCATTCCCCTTTAGAAGATACACCTTACGAAAATGATATAGATCTTTTTATAGTTACAAAATTGAGCTTGATAGGGGGATTATTCTATTTACGATCTTTGATGGGATAGAATTTTTGAAACAAAATGCAATTCTTTAAATTATCTTTGTTTCAGATAGTGATATTTGTATTTCTATGGTGTATTATATGAAGAGGCTTGTTATTGTCTATGAAGATTTTAAACTAGAGAACAATTGTGGTGTTAGTGTTTCTCAATGAGAGGCAGGTTTTTCTTCACATCCAAATTTAGGGATAGGGGTTGTATTTTGAGGGATTACATATTTATTTTATTTTTGAAAGACTTGTGGTGATGGGGTTAATGGCTAGATCAACTTTGGAGCATTAAAGATTTTTAATATTTCTTGTTCTCTTATGGTTGTTCTATCTAGGGGCTTGAATCTCCCTTTATACGACATCGTGTCTTTACTTTTTGGGTGAGTTTTATTATGTTTGTTTTTTCCTAGTGTTAGTGAGGCATTTGTTACCAATTGTAAAGGATACTTATGGATCATAGTTGTGACTGGTTAGAAGACAAGGTGGTTTTTCTAGGCTTGGAAGGTTTAGGATCCATAGGAAAATCCTTGAAGGTTAGGGTTCTTTGTTTAAACTCTGCAAGGTTTTGGGTTCCTTATAAAAATTCTATGGAATTGACTTTGGAGGCTTTTCTCCTTAACTAATTTTATTGTTCAATTTTTTTTTGTACTAAGGATATTCTAAGTGTAAAACTTTTTAGGAGATTCCAATGCCTTCCTTTTTAATTAAAAACATTATGTAATGTTTAGTAGCCCATAGATGCACCATTGGCTGCAAATTTGACTCACAAATGAACTTGTTGTGTCCAAGACTAGAAGAAGCATATAAAATAGCATTTTTATCCTTTTTGAGTACTAGATATACTTCCATATACTAGTGATAAAATATTAAAGTCTATGAGGTTAGGTTTTGGTCTCTTCATCAATTTTCTTTGCATTTTGAGAGGATAGTAAGTGTCTCATTTCTTTTTGAAATTATCTTTATTTAAGAAGAAATTTTTGAATTCCTTTTCACTTTTGTGATTTGATTTTAATCTAATTCATTCAAACTTTTGAGATCACTAAAATGGGGAGAAAAATATGAGGAAATGGAAAACATCTTGTTATAAGAAGAATTGTGTTTTTTCATGTGATAAGATGGATATTCCTATTATTAATTCTTCCACCTTTCTAATCTAGCTAGTTTGTGTATGAATGGAAAATATATTTTATCTTCTTTTTCTTTTGAAAGGCTTTATCAATAAATCAATAGATCAATGATTTTTTTTTCTAGTCTACCAAGATTCTAATAATTTTCTTGATCAATGACACTTATTGGTCTAGCACAACCGCTTTGGAAATAGAGCTAGGAAACATTCTCACATGTTAATCATGAGGGGCATTGGTCTCCTCCTAATGTAGGCATTCTTAAAATCAACTTTGATGGTTCTTTTCAGGAAAATCTTGGTCCAGCTGGTATTGGGGAGTTGGGCATGATAGTGTGGTGATATTCAGTTTCTATTTTCTATATACAATGGTTACCATACTAATAACCTCATAGAAGCCATGGCTATCTTGGTTGCAATGGAACAATGCTGTCAACCTGGCTGGAAAAAGAATTATTGACTAACTCGCAGGGTGTTGTGAATTTATTGAATAGAAGGAACCTTGTGCATGTGGATTGGCATTTGGCTCTGGTTAGCAAGTCATTAAATTATGCAATTCTTTGGATTCTATGTTTTTTATGCATATCCCTCATGAGTGGAACGATGTGGCTGATTGTCTAGCTAAATGGGTCTCTGAGCATGGCCGGCTTGGAACATTTTTTATCATAGGATGTTTCCCCTTGATTTATGTTAGATGCTGGTTCAACTTTTGGACCAAGATAAAAAAAATACCCCTCTTTTAATAAATACAATAATTTATCCTTTAAAATAATTTTTTCAAAATTTTTCTAAAATATCTTTTGATATTCTTTTTTACAAATATTAAATATTATTTCATGCTTTAAAAAAAACTCAATTTTATTTTTTCTTCAATAATAGTAATAATAAAATTAATATAACAATCAAACCCAGAGTGCATGAAGAACTAGAAGAAGCGGATTCAAAAAAAAAAAAAATTCTAAATCAGCTCTACCAGTACTACAAATAGTCCATCAGTAATGCAAATAGTCTGCAGTAAACTTTGTGGTTCCTGTATACTTTTAAGATGAATGAGTTATGCATTTAGAATAAAAGAGCAGTACTTGTTTTTTGGACATAGTTAGGAAAATTATACTTAAAAGTTGTGCTCAAAATTTTTTCCAAGTCTGCAATTGTCAATCTGGCATGAAGGTCGACAGGTCTTTATAATGAAAAACTAGATCTCATAATTTGCAAACACACCTCTAAATCTCCAATGCCTAAATCGACTGTTAGGAACAGACTAATTAAAGATTGATAACAACAATAATTTCATGGCAACCCTAATTAAATATATGAGACCAGAACATTGAGAGATGTTCAATATCGTAAATAAAGTCATATGCCGATTGTGGATCTCCTACATCTCATCTCTTCTCATTACATTCCTTGCAATGTCTATCTAAGAATTGAAGAACAACTTCTCGACTATCACACTATATTAAATGGAAATGTAACTGTACTTATTACATATTTACTTAAAATATCGTCTTGGAGAAATATTTTACATTTTATTAAAATTTCCAAAAATAAGACTTCATAGCTGCAAAATCAATTCAGAATATTTTTAACAATAATAGTTGTCCTGGCGCTTGGCGAGTTTTTCTTTGCCAGTTCGTCCTGGTAAGCAAATTGACTACTTTCCTCACGGGTAACTCTAGCATTGTCTCCTTCCATCTTTCCCTCGTGGCTCTTCATCAAAGTAGCCAAATGTTTCCCTCTTTCATTTATAATTGGCAGTTCTTCCATATTCTAATATCCAAAATCTATTCCATACCTAGTCAAAGCTTTAGATTAGCAAAAAAGTATTTAGCATGCCCAATAAATTCAAAAATCTGAAATGCATCTATGCAAATGATGTTCATTACAAGACTCTTTATCAATTGAAATTTGTTGTTGGTTATAGATGGAAGCACACTTCACATTGGCCTCCTAGAAGCAGAGAGGTGAACAGTCAAGAGCTTTCTCAAATTTTAGCCTCTAGGGCGTGTTGCTCTTTGTTAGGACCAGATGTTTTGGCTTGAGGAGGTACTTGTTGATGTGTGTTTTATGACCTACCAAACAGTAGAAGAAAATACCGAAATATCTTATCATCTCTTGAATAAAGTCTCATGTATGCTAAGATTTCTAGAAGATCATACCATGACTTCAAGGTTCCTAGTAGGCCTTGACTAGATAAGATCAGTAGTTGATGTGATTTTCCTATGATCAAAAGGAGCCTTATGTGTTTATTCATATTCATTTCAAGCCATACTGGATGTGGGAGCTATCTCAAGGTTTGTACTTTTTGGAGTTTTGACAAAATATGCAAAACATTAATAGGATAGGGTTCAAGAATTCTATTCTAATCCTAGGGGTAGTGATGACAACAAATAGTACTCTAGTGGACAAATTCTTCAGTTTACCAAGCTTCGCTTCTCCAAGTTATACTGCAACTACTTGTGAACTATTTCAATCTTCAAGGGTTATGCCAAAGATTTTCATACCACTACATACCCCATCATAAAGAACAATGTATACGAATGATAGAAGTTAATAATATGCATGAAAGGGGTTTAGGTTAACTTTGCACAAGAAGTTATAATCACTAAAACATCAGAAGTATAAACCAAAAGAATTTATCAATACACCATCATATTCTTCATTGTAATCACCACACATTAACTAAGCTAAACTTAATCTAATTGAAGAAATTTAAGAGAACAAGCAACCACTAAGACACATCAAGTATTCACCAAGCTCCAATGAAAACTTTATTATATTAGTAGCTCATAGCAACGACCTCATAAAAATCCCCCTCTTACAGATGAGAAATGAGGCCTTTATATAGGTCCTTGATTATAATAGGTGGCCCAGATGATCACTACCAATGACCAAGATCGTTTCACATCATCCCTAATTAGGGTTGGGGAAAAGAAAAGGAATCTACATTAATGCAATAAGAAATCCACTACCACAATGGGTAATGAATTCCCACATTTCATGCTTGCACAAAAAGAGAGTGGGGTGCAATAAATATCCACTATGCATGTCCATTACTCAATAAATAGTCAGCCTTCCTTGAATAAATTATTCTTGATTCCATTCTCTAAATGTGTAGAAGTTTGACATAGAGACCTTTGTTCTTTACCAAAGATAATTGGATGCCATGAAATGATGATAGAGGCTAGATAAGCTCGATTATTTTCCAACTGCATGATTTTAACTTAGATCCAAATTTGACTGACTTTTTTGAAAATCTCTCCTCAAACATTCTCATCTTCCCTTTACTTTCTTGGAAATTTATCTTCTTGAAATGGATTGGAATCCCTTGCTAATGATTATGTTACTCTAGAATTTCTTCATATCAAACTTCCTACACCATGTTCTTGGATTCTTGGATTTGAACTTTCATCTTTCAACCTTGAATGTCTAGGACTAGATGACTTAGTACTTTGATCTTGGTACTAGAATTTTGGATTTGAGCATCTTTCTTGAATTCCTAAAACTAAAGCCTTTCTCCTCTTTTCTCTTCAAATTCTTTAAGCTCACTATTATGTCTTTTTTTACATTTTTGAAGAATTTTTCCTTTTTGTTTATCATCATCAATCATTTTTCTAGTCTTGGGTGCACACTTGAAAGGGGTGAATTTAGAGATCTAGAGGAGGAATTTCCAACACATTTAATTTTTTTCATTTTTCATGAAGGAGAAATTTCAAACACTTAGCCATTTCTCTTCCATGAAGGAAAAATTTTCCAAAACTTGGCCATTTAGTCTTCCATGGAGGAGAAATTTTCCAACACTTATCCATTTTTTCTTCCATGAAGGATTAACTTCCAACACTTTTTATTTTTCTTCCTTGAAGGAGAAAGTTTCCAATACTTAGCCATTTTTTCAAAGATTTCTAATTTTTTTGCAGGTGGAAATTTTGAGTGGTCATGGATTTTGTCCATGATGGAAGAATTCCATAGAAACCATTTTTCTCCAAAGCAGGATTTTAGGAGAGATCATGGATTTTGTCCATGATGGAAGAATTCTACAAAAAACTATTTTCCTCCAAGGTAGGAATTTTTGACTGATCATGGATTTTGTCCATGAAGGAAGAATTTTGCAAAAATCATTTTTCTCCATGGGTGGATTTTTGAGTGGTCATGAATTTTGTCCATGATGGAAGAATTTTGCAACAACCATTTTTCTCAAAGGCAGGTTTTTTTGAGTGATCATGGATTTTGTCCACAATGGAAGAATTCTGCAACAAACATTTTTCCTAATGTTTCCATGTCTTTCCACTTTTGGATATTTCAAGGGTGATTCTAGACTTGGCCATTTTTTTTAATTGACTATTATGCTTGCTCATTATTTTGGATATAGAAACAAGTACCCTTTTGGCTCTTTATTGATCAAAGCTCACTAGTTTCTGAAATAGACCAACCAAAATTAGATTTTCTAAAAATAGTAAGTTATCTCAAACTCAAAGAAAGGTCAATCTAAGAGGTAGTGAAATTTACTAAAAATACATTTTCCAAAAATAGTAAGTTGTTCCAATGTCAAAATAGGGTCAATTTGAAAGGCAGTAAAATTTAATAGAAATAGACTTACTAAAAATAGATTTTCCAAAACTAGTAGCTTGTTCCAAAGTCAAAACAAGGTCAATTTAGAGGCAGTGAGATTTACTAAAAGTATACTTATATCTAAAATAGTAAGTTGAAACATTCAATTCTCAAACAAGCAAACAATTTCCATTCTCAGAGCCAAATGGACAACACTTTCTAGCTTTGGCTGATTTTACCAATTCTCATTTGAAACAAGGGACCTTAAAAGACTGATTCCAATATTACCAAGGATTAAAGCTAAAAGGACAAGACCAGGAGACAAAAGGGGGGGCCCATTTGCAATGGGGCGATGGTGTGAAAACTGTACAACAATACCTTTTCTGGTAAATATTCAGTCTCTGTTAGGTATCAAGAGATAACTAGAGAATTTTTAGGAGATGATCTTCATAAACATGGATTTTAGGACCCCCCCCATTTTGTGTTTTATATGGTAATGGGAAGGAGTTGTAAATTTTGATTTTAGGGCCCCTCATTTTGTGATTTATGTGGTAATGGGGAGGAGTCTGTGTTAGGTATCAAGAGGTAACTAGATAACTATTAGGAGATAATCTTTATAAACATGGATTTCAAGACCCTTCATTTTATGTTTTATGTG
This sequence comes from Cupressus sempervirens, assembly GCA_028749045.1. NCBI lineage: Eukaryota > Viridiplantae > Streptophyta > Pinopsida > Cupressales > Cupressaceae > Cupressus > Cupressus sempervirens. The sequence goes on along the minus strand of CM053785.1, from coordinate 937,817,740 downwards.
GTAATGGGGAGGAGTCTGTCTGCCATCTGTTCTTCCATTATTCCTTTTCTATCAGTTATGGCACCTTGGGTGGAGTGCTTGGGGTTGAAAAGTAAAATGACAAAGAAATCATATAAAATCATTTTTTCCCCAAGACTTCCACTCCTGCCCAAGGTTGAAGATTCAATTTAGGCACATTGTGGATATTGGAATGATTTCCAGAAAATCTTATAAAAGAGATTTTCCCAACTGAGTTTCTCATTTGTTAATGATGGAATTAGGAACAAGGATTTCTAACAAATGTTCCTGCCTTACCATAGAAGGAAACTCTCCTTAACATCCTCATCAGGCCAAGTACCACAAGGTTTCTTAGAGAGCTTACAGATGGAATAGCAATAGTGTGGAAAAGAAACTTATTAAATGTGCAAATCCAATTTCAGAAACATTTTGAGGAAAATAAAATACGAGTACAAAGGTATTTATCATACTTCACCACAACTTGTGGCACCTATGTCGAGAGTGTGGAACTATTATATTAAACAACACACAATCATTTATACAACTTATTCTTTGAATACAAAGGGACTTGACTTGAATCAAAAAAATCATATGACCATTAGATTTCATATCCCAACATCTACCACATGAAGTCCAATGGACACAGCATATGACATCCCATGCTTCCTATTCCTAAATTTAGAAAACAATAAGACCTTATAAGACCTCAACTTTGTCAGAATCTGTTCCAGCAGCACACTCTTAATGATTCTTCTCCAAATCAGATCGGTAAATGTGGTCCCATCAGCCTATTATCGAAATGTTATTTTCTAGAGATTGAAGACATGCTTCTCCAACACTGATCACAAGGTCCCATTGTCCTGCGCTCCTATTCAATGCAATTATAATAAGAGCATCTAAAAGCTCAATGCTCTTAGTCATTCTGAATATAAAAACATCTACTTCATTGAATCCATTGCCCATTTTAGTGAGGAGATCCCAAACATCAATACCTACATCCTTGTTAGACCTCAACAATCGACTTACCTCTAAAGATAACCTTTCGTCATCACCAGCATGCTAAGTCATGTATTGATTAGGATTTGAATCATATTCGATGAACTCGCCTGAAGGAGACAGTGTTGTGCTCAAATGTACAATTCCACTTGCTTCTGGAATCAAGTACACTGTACTCAAATTTCTACACAATGGCCTTACCATTTCTCAACTTCTTGAAGGGCTGGTAGCGAACACCATGTTGTCCTCTCTAAACAAAATTAACATATGAAAAGCTATGTCAATTGCAAGAAGGGACTATTGTTCCTTGAATGGGGAATGCCCAAATACTCAAGCCAATTTTACATATGAAGACTTATGCCCTGATTGTGCACACGCATAGCATCCAGGGCGCATGCTTGGCCATAGAAGACTCTAGCAATGTAACTTCTACGACATAATAGAAAACAATCGAGATGTATGTTAAAAGTATAGTTATCAAAAATATTAAAAAATTGATGCATCTTTTTTTAATTTTGGAGGTTTGATTGTGTGATATTTTTATCATCAATGCTTGAGATCACACTACATGATCTAGCATCAAGATGCAAGAGGTTCTATGAGGAAAATATAGGGAAACGATAGAATGGAGTGGATCAACACTTCATATCAAAGAACGATCAAACAAATTGGAAATAAACACACAAACAAAAATTATAAATCTATATTTGATGCCTTTTTTCAAGAACCAAATACATCTTTATAGAGGATTTATGAATTTTTTAGAAATTGATATAGTAAAAATCACATGCATATTTAATTCTATGTGGTGGAATATGACTCTAGAATGGAGGGACTAGAAGGTTCCATATTTAATGATCCATTGACAATTTGTTTTGTGGTAGAAATTTCTGCATACCAACACTCCCTATAATTTCTACCAAGAATTGCATCAAAATATTTAGTACTACATTGAGATGTTTCTCCTTAATTTTTACAATGAACAGTAAGGCAGTCAAATTCCTTTGCCCCTTGCCTTCCATCTTCTTTCTAATATCAATTCTTTACTATCCAAGTCATTTTTATTTTACTTTTGCCAAAGTTTCATTCTTCAACAGCCTTCGTATTTTATAATGTCTTTTGGTGCAATCCTTGAAATCTTGATTTTCAACTTATCAAAACAAGAAATTTGAGCTTGTTGCAAACTCAAACCATTTTTTACCCTCCTTAAAAAATCTATATTTGCTAGATTTATGTCATTGTTCAAACTTGAAAATTTGTGTTTCAAACTTTTTTGATCATAATGTATTGTTACAATTTGAATACTGCAATATTTTCTTTATCTATTGTTTATCTTAATCATTCATTCATTTTTCTTATTATTGGCTCAATTGGATATTTAATTCCTTGTCCATTCTTTCTTGGCCATTTACTGCTCTATCCCACTCTTTTGTCATTATTTTTAAACCAATAAAACTATCAAAATCACCAAGTGCTTTTGCATTGTCATTGTAATTTAAATGTTTGTCAATACACTTTTTTTATAACGAGCTTCAGAAAAATCACTCTTTAGTAATAAATCCATATCATCTGTACTACATGAAGCATCAGATATTTGACATTTCCTTCTTGTATAAATTATTCTCTTCTTTAAACTTCTTCATTGTTTCCTTTTCCTCTAGATTATCAAGCAACTTTACTTTTTCTCCTAACTCTCCATTTCTTATATTAATCTTATCAAATAATTTAAACATTTCTTCTAGCTCTTTATTTGGCTCTATAAATCTGGCTCATTCTTTCACCTTTCAATTTATGTACTTATTCCACAAATTTTGTTTCAATTTTCTCTTTATAATCATTAATTTAATTTAAAAGCTTACATCTTCTAGTGACTTCTCATTCATTGTTGCAAACTTTTCTAAGTTCTCTAATTTTATTTATTTTTCTTTTGAATAACCCTACTCACAAATCAACTTTACATTTTCTTTTAACACTCTTTTACTTTGTTCTCCCATTCTAATAAATAATCTAACTCACATTTTCCTTCTTTTAGAAACTTTGTATGTTTCTATATCAAATATTGAAATAACTTCAAGCAAATCCTACATAGCTATCCAACTTCTTTCTTATTGAAAGTAGCCAATTTTTTCCAATAAAAGATTAATATAAAGATGAAAAATTTCAAGAAAAAAATTGTTACAATTACTTATCCATGTGAAGTTGAAAGTCTATAAAAAAGTGATTTAGCAACAAAGAACCAAGCAACTTCTTTTAGTTGTAGTATATAGTACAATTATATACAAGCATCAAGAGTTAGTTCAGGTAGTTGCAACATATACTACAACAATTGAAAACCATTTGATTAGGGGTTCCATGTTTTGCAATATCTAAATGGATGAAAATTATTTTTTTGTATCTTGACTTCTTTCAATGATTGTGCATAAGTGATAAAGGAGAATATGAACTGAAACATCTTTTGAAATATTAGCAAATACAACATTGCAACAAAGTTTTCAAATTCATTTGATAATAACCTATCTGCACCAAGGAGATCTGATTTCTAAGACCAAGGTTGAGGGAACAATATAGATGGTATTGGAAAAATAGAACAATACAATTTAAACATAGAGAACAAACTTTTAACTTATTTTTATTGAATAATAGATGCCAATTTATACAATAGCTTGACTCAACAACATACCTAAATGACTATGAATTATATTGACAACACACACATCTAACTAAAACTTATGGACACCTAACTCAACACATCTACAATAAGAACTTGATTCAAACTAAATCTCTTTGACTCAGTCCTAAACTAAATTTCTTTTGTCAGAAACTCAACAACGCTTGCCGCATGTGCAACAATTATTATTGACTACTATCAAAATATTAACTCCAATAAATGGGGCAACGAAAAAAGAGTGCCATGAATTGCAATAATGGCTACAAAACCAAAGTTTCTATTTTAGCACAAATGAGACAATTGGGAAGAGGATAAAAAAACTTAAGGAAATTATGTATAGGCATTTTAACATGAAGGAATCTCCATGTTAGGAGTTGACACTATGCATCAACTTTAGAGTTCCAGATTTGGAGGATAAGTTTATTCATTTGCATTGCAAGAAGGAGCACCTCCACTTGGAATTAAGATGAGATGAGATAAAAATAGGAGGAAGGAGTTGTTTGTAAATGGTTCAAAGGGAGAAGTAGTGGATTACATGTGCATTAGGCCATCCCCATTCATTCAAAAATTTAGCATGGTAATTAAAAGATAACAAGTTGTAAAGTTCAGGTATCATGAGCTCCTGGATATTAAGAATTGGTTGCTTTTAGATGCTATGAGCTAGAAGTGTGATTTCAAGAGAGGCCATCATTTCTAGTTAAAGGTGGAATGGTCCCATAAATTGCAAAAGGTTTTAATTCTTTTTTAATGAATTCATTTTCCTCTAAACCTCTCAATAGGTTTGTGATCTTCTTGAACTAACTTGTTCCACCATATAGAAGAATAAAGGAAACTTATCCCATGGCTAAGGGATTGGTCAAACTAAATTAATTTTGTAAAGAAGGATGGAGTAAGGGTGTAGATCCTTAAGTTTTAAAAAAGGATCTAAGAGGATCTTATCTTTCCAAGTAATGGTCCCCTAAAAACTACCAACACAAGTTGTTTGAATGTGAAATCTAATTAATTCCTTCCAAGGGACATCACCCTCCAAGCCTCTAATTATCCATTTAGATGATAGGAAAACAACTTGTGTGTATGGATCATTGATTTCCAATCCTCTTTTGTGCTTAGGTTGAATGCAATGCTCCTAAGAAGTAGCAGGCATTCCTTTTTGATTTCCTCGTTTAGCCCTTAGGAAATTGTTGATGAGTTGGGTAAGATGGCTGTAGCAACTTTTAGAAGATAGTCAACATTAAGATATATATACATGACTAGCTTGGAAGAAATTTTTAGCCACTTGTATGCGATTATCCATAGATAAGAATCTATTTGTCCAATTCCAATGTTTTCCTTTGATTTTATTAAAAAACCAGTTCCACATATCTTTGAGGAATATCTGATAGTCGTGACATGTTTAATTTATTTCCACTCTCTAGGAATCCAATTTATATGGGAGTTTGAACGAGACATAAAATATTCTTTTTTATGCAAAGCTAATATAGATCCATAATTGGTATAGAAAACATCTAAGGTATCTAAAGTATTAGCCACCTTTTTAGCTGTATTTTGAATTAAAAAGATACTGTCATCAGGGAAGTGAGAGTTGAGGGCAATTGCATTATTATGTAAAGATATGGCATGGATAAGCTCATTAGCCTTAGGTTGGTGGAGGAAATAACAAGAGCATATGCTTCCATGACATATAGGAATGTAGTAAGAGGAAAGCACTGGCAGATACATCTTTGAAGAGGGATTTGAGGAGAAAGAGAACCATTGACAGTTATTCTAGCATTAGCATCAAAGAAAAGCATTTTGATATGAGTGGAGGATTTTAGGACCAAATCCCAGCCATTACATCATGTTGAGGATGAAAGACCAATGCATATGATCATATGTTTTGTCAAAGTCCAACTGAATAATACGTGCATCTGACCAGTTTATTTGGATGACTCAATAGTTTCCTAGGTTGGCACAAGATTATCACAGATAAACTTTTCACCTAAAAATCATGTTTTGTTTGGTGGAACTATCATTTTGGTAATGGGATTAATTCTTATAGCCAAGGCTTTGACTATAATTATGGAAGAGGTATTAAGCAAGGTAATGGGTCTTCAAGCAGCAATTGAATCTTCTTCTTTTCCTTTGGTAATTAATAACTGGACTTAAAGTTTTGGTTTCAACTCTTTGGAGATTAACATAATAAAAATCTTCACAAATGTAGGACCACAAAGAATGATAGAATTGAACAGGAAGGCCATCCATTCCAAGGCTCTTGTCAATAGCCAAACTAAAAGGGGCTTCATCAATTTCTTTAATAGAAAGAGACCTATCAAGAAAGTTACTATACTCTTCATTAATTTTGCAAAGATTACAGCCTGCCACACTTTCCTCAACAAAGATAATTAAAGGGTCATCTGCTGATTCATATGTAAAAAGTTGTCTATAATAATTGAAAAAGGTTTGCATGTTGTCTAATTTATTAGAAAGTGGAGTTCCATCAGCAGATTTGATAACAACAATTTGTTATTTTGTGTGTTTATGGATCTCTGCACCTTTAGCTGTACAGTTATTGAAGAGAAAGATCATGGAGGTTCGCTGCAAGAAGAGAGTGACCTTAGACCATTTAAAGACTGTTCAGGCCTCCTTTGTTTAGTAGCAGCTCTTTGACCATAATCACGTAAGAAAGAGGAGAAAGTCCATCTATCTTGTACGGGTTTTGGTTCAGCATTCCAAGTGGCTAGAAAACTAGTAATAAGAAAACCCTGATTCCTCATAACAAAATCATCAATCTATTCTTACTAGAAATTCTTTCTTATCAAACATTACAGTTACAAAATAATTCTACAAGACTTTTTCTATGTATATTTATTTATTCAAAAGATTTCTTCACCATTCCCTAGATATAAAATGATGACTTCTACTAGTAATTAATTAACTCATTCGTTCTAAGTAGTGTGAAACGGAATTCAAAATTTTGGCTTAATAGCTCATTTGTAGCAGTAAGAATGTCCCTTTCTTTGTGCTTGGGTCAATGACATTTGGAAGTAATGCTACAACATAAAAAATGATCTTCCTCCCTCTGGTGATGCAATGTGGATCAGGATCTCCTTAGCTTGAACTCTGATATTATGAATACAATCAATATTTGTTGTCCAAGAACCAAATCCATATGCTTGTTTATAGAAAACCTAAGACTTCTCAAAAACTTTTTAGAGTAAAATTCTATGCCAGTGTGGAATGGAAAAGCTTGGAAGGTTCCTATCCCAATTTAATGTTGTATTGAGAATTTGTTCTATGAAAAATTACTATCTAAAAATAGATAGATGATAGATCATATAGTCTGATCATATTTATATATATATTTACACAATCTAATTAATATTTATGTAAATTTTGAAAACCTAATAGCTTTGGTTGATGCTCAATCATTTTCCTCTCAAATAATTCTCTTCCCTCCCATAAATCTTTATCATTGAATCAGTGATATTCTTGTTCTATATTATAATAAAAAATAAAATAAAAAACTAACAAAGTTTGTGTATGTCGAAACCCACAATTGTATATTATCAAAAGAATACCTAAATATCAATATAGACCATTGATCACAGTAAATTTAGACTTTCCATCACCTGAAACAAAAGTGTGAAACTCTTATCTTAAATAAAATTAATTCATAAACAGAACTCAAAGACAATTTTAAAAATGATGGATGTTTTTGTTTCACGCTCCATTAGAAATAAAAATATTTTTTACTTAGGTTAATCAAATTTTTCTAGCCATCATAATATAGTGAGTCTTTAATTGGCATGACGAAAATAAATAATTCAAAGGATCTTCTTTCTCTACAATAAACCTCAATAATGCTTATTCGCTGGACAATAAGACACGCAGATGTGTCCTATTTATTATCTCTCATTTTTTTTTAAACCTGTGAGATTCTTTCGCATCATCAAAATCACATGCATTTTTTCTCATCATAAGAATCACATGCATTGGTCCAATGAATGACATCAGTCTCTTTTTCATCACTAGGCGGCTTCCTGCTTCCTAAGTCTCTGACATCTTTGCTCTGTTGAGATCCTAATTTGGATAGTTTCCTCCATCAAACAACTGTAGTACCTATGAGAAATATCAATTAAAAATTTAAATCTCAAACTCACAACCCTAACTCAAAAAATTTATACTCGGCACTTAAAAGTTGCTTGGCACATGAAGGTACTGAGTGCCAATTTTACTTGGCACTTGATGGTGCTGAGTGGTAGGTTGTTGGGCACTTGATGGTGTCGAGTGACAGGCAACAGGTGCCGAGTGAACTTGGCACAAAGAGGAGCACAACACTTGAAACGTCAGTAGCAATAGATGCTGAGTATGCTCGGCTCCAAAAAGGAAATGCTCGGCAACAATAGATGTCGAGTGAGCTCGGTTCAATCTAAAATTTATAACTTAGAAAATTCCAATGTGAATGCATTCACCATTAAAACTAGAGAGTCAAAGCTTTAAGATTTCAAACAAATTTCTCAAATGCAACATACAAAAGAAGATCAATAGATTCAAGTATGCTTGCTTTCTTTCTATTCAATCTTTCATTAAACTATTACAAAATCTGGGAGCATTCAAGTTCAACTAGAAAACCCTAACATAACCCTAAATTGATAATATTTCAAACAACTTTAATAAATTGCAGTTCTAATGGCTGCATACATGAATGCCTGGAGCAATCACTGCTTCAACATGACGAATCAAACAATAAAAAACTTACTGAGTGAGCAAGGGAAACACGTGCAACTACAGGCACAAACTTCTTTCCTTCTTCCTTCTTTGCTCAGCTCTGCAACTTCTCTTAGATCTACTTGATCTGCAAACTCAACGCTTAATGAATGAATGTAAAAACATTCTTTTTGTCTTTTGACCTAAAACATTTTTTCCTCTTATTTTCAAATTTGAAAATCTCACCTACCATATTCATGTTTTTCTATTTGTTCTGTTGGTCATCAGGTGGTAGGTGGGTGTTTGGCTCCAAGGGCAAGACAACCACCGTATTAAATTTTCCAACACTCCCCCTTTGTCCTGAGCCAAAAAAACAAGGATCATAGATGATCCAAATCAACTACACCAAGACACTCTCTTAGGTGTACAAAATATCCAATGCCTAATGGCTTAGTAAATATGTGTACTAGCTACTGCTCAAACTTGCGAAATTCCATCTTGATATCCCCATTCTCCACCAACTCTCTGATGAACTGATATCTGATCTCAATATGCTTGCTTCTCCCATGGAAGACTGGATTCTTAGACAATGCAATTAATGAGATGTTGTCACAATAAATTGTGGTTCCATCCTCTTGCCTTTCATTCAAATCTGTCAAGATCCTCCTTAGCCAAATTGCTTGACATGCTGCTGCATTTGCTGCAATGTATTCAACCTCTATTATAGATTGAGAAATAATAGTTTGCTTCCTAGATGCCCATGAAATTGCACCCGATCCTATATGAAACATGTATTCAGAAGTGCTCTTCCTATCATCTAAACTTCCAGCCCAATCACTATTTGTGTATCCCACCAACTTGAAATCATCATTTGCAGTATACAAAATTTCAAATCCCTTGGTACCTTTCACATACCTTAGGATCCTTTTTCCTACTGACCAATGGGAATCTTTTGGTGTTTCCATAAATCTGGAAATTAGACTTATTGCATGCATTAGGTTTGGCCGAGTTGCAGTCAAATACATTAAACTTCCAACCATACTCTTGTATAGTGTTGGATCCACTCTCTTGCTAGAGTCTTCCTTGGTCAACTTCAAACCTACTGCAGTTGGTGTGGGGGCTTCTTTATTGTTCTGCATTTTAAATCTCTCCAAGATCTGCCCTGCATACTTAGAGCCTTATCACTTTTAGTAAAAATTAAATCATCTACATACAAGACAATAATCAATACATTACCATATGTTGCCTTGATGTAAAGAGTGGGCTCACCATTGCTTTTGCTAAAGCTATTACTCATCAAATATGAGTCAATCCTACTGTACCATGCCCTTGGAGCTTGCTTGAGCCTATAGAGAGCTCTCTTCAATCTATATACTTTGTTCTCTTCAACTGCAACTTCATAACTAGGTGGCTACTCCACATATACTTCTTCTTTCAATACACCATTTAGGAATTCAGACTTCACATCCATTTGAAATACCTTCCACTTGTGCTGAGCTGCAATTGCTATGACAACATGAACGGTTTCCATTCTTGCAACAGGGGCATAGGTCTCATCATAGTCTCTTCCATATTGTTGTTTGTAGCCCTTGACTACCAGCCTTGCCTTATGCCTATCAATCTTGCTTTCAGCATTGCATTTGGTCTTGTAGACCCATTTCACTCCAATCACATTCTTCTTTGGAGGAAATTCAGTTAGCTCCCATGTCTCATTCCTTTCTATGGCATCTATTTCCTCATCCATGGCATTACACCATTTCTTCTCCTTAATAGCTTCTTCAAAATATACTAGATCACTATGAAAAAATAATGCAAAATTAACACTCTCATCATAATCTTCATACCTCTCATCTTGGTATATCTCCCTAAGACTCTTGGTCTTTCATGGTAACAGGGAGGATTAGAATCTTCAATGCTATTGCATTGCCGACTAGCTCGATCTTCACTGGTACTCAGCACTAACTAAACCTACTTGCCTTTTGTTCTATTTGCTCCTTCTACTTTCTACTCATCAGCATCTTCTTCATTCATAATTGGCACTTTACTAGAAGTGCTTGGTGACTCATCAGTTGAACTATACCAAGACTTATTTTCAAGAATTCCACATCTCTTGAAAGCATCATCTTGTTGTTCAATGGGTCATACAATCTATATGCCTTTGATTTTGGGCTATACCCTTGGAAAATGCATTTCACACCTTTGTCATCAAATTTTTTCCTTTGCTCTTTAGGCACATGTGCATATGCTACACATCCAAACACCTTTAAGTGTTCAACTATCCATCTTCTTCGTGACCAAGGTTCCATTGGAATTATGTCACCAACTACCTTTGTAGAACACCTATTAATTAGATAAATTGTTGTTGCCATGGCCTCTCCCTAAAATGTAGTTGGGAGACCTTTCTCTTTCATCATACTTCTTGCCATTTCAACAATGATCCTATTCTTTCCTTCAGCCACCCCATTCTATTGTGGTGTATAGCTGGTTGTAAGCTCTTTCTTTATGCCATGTTTCCTACAAAAATTTACAAAAGAATTGGAGGTATACTCCCCTCCTCTATCTGATCTAAGGACATTGATATAGTGTCCACATTCTCTTTTAGCCTAGGCCTTAAATTCTACAAATTTATCAAATGCTTCAGATTTATTCTTTAAGAAATACACCCATGTCCTACGACTGAAATCATCAATGAATTTCATGAAATAAGTACTCCCCCCAATGGAAGTAACTTGCATAGGACTAAAAAGGTCAGTATGCACTAACTCTAATGGATATCTAGCCCTCCTAGAATTTCTAGAATTAAAGGGAAGCCTATGTTGCTTACTCAAAATACAAGCCTCACACTTGTCACATGAATTTCCTATACATGGCAAACCTTCTACCATTATTTTATTTGACAATAAATTTAAATCAGCATAGCCAAGATGACCATACCTTAGATGCCAAAATCATGAAGGATCTTCAATCACACTCCTTAGAGCTGATTGTGTGTGAGGTGCAACACACACTTGAGATGAGAAACATGTCTCTATCCTCAAGGGAAATATTCTGTTCTTTTTCATTTGAACTGCTGCAAGTAAATTCTTGCTCCCATCCTTTTCTTGAATGACACACATGGCATTCTCTATCAGCACTTTGTATCCATTTTGAATGAGCTGACCAATGCTCATCAAATTGTGCTTCATACCAAGGGTGAAATACACATTTTGTATTTCTCTTTTCTCACCTTTCTTGGTGCAGACCATAATAGATCCTTTACCCACAACTAGTAGGGTTCCATTGTTATCCATCTTAATTTCTGATTTGAAACTCTTGTCAATGAATGAAAATAAGGTTTTATTACCACTCATGTGGTTGCTACATCCACTGTCGAGGTACCAAACCTCAGGGCTTCCTTCTTCACCAACATTACACATGATGAAGGCAGCAACATTGGGTCCACTTCCCATGTTCACATCAGCCACATTTGCTTGTCCAGGCTGATCATTCTGCTTCTTCCAGCATTCATTTGCATAATGCTCATATTTATGATAGTAGTAGCATTCTACATTACTCTTATTTGAGTTGTAGTTTTTCTTACCTCCTCTTGAAGTATTTTGTAAGCTACTTGCTCCATCTACTCTTCTTGAACTTTTTGTTGTAGCATTTCTTTGTCCTCCATTTCCTTGGCCTCTACCTCTGGAGTTCCTGCCTGAGCCATTTCTTCCTCTCCCCCTTCCTCTTGGATTTGACTGAGCCTTGAATGCTTGCTCTTGGGAAGTAGAAGATGTAGATCTATTGATCCTATGCTCATGGGTTTGAAGAGAACCCATCAACTCATTCATTGTCAAAATAGTGAGATCTTTTGCCTCTTCTATTGTCATGACCAAATGGTCATATTTATGACATAAACTCCTCGATATCTTTTCCACTATCCTCTACTCTTGATAGTCTTCTCCATTTGACTTCAACTGATTAATTACATTTGAGGTCCTTGAATTGAAGTCTGCAACTAATTCATTCTCCTTCATTTGAAGGTTCTCAAATTCCCTCCTTATGTTCTATAGCTTTACAGTATGAACTTTATCAGTCCCCTTGAAGTTTTTCTCAAGGATATCCCATGCTTCCTTTGCATAATTTTCTGCTGCAATCTTAGGGAATATAGACTCTGTCATTGCTGCTTCAATCAAACTTAGTGCTTTTGCATCTTTCCTCCTTGACTTTTCAAATGAGTCTTCTATGGATTTTTGAGAGTAGCATACTGAGTTGGGTCTATTACATCATTGAACCCATTAACTAAAAACTCCCACAAATCATTTGCAACCATAATGGTCTTCATCTTCTTTGCAAATGTATCATAATTTTGTCCATTAAATGATGGTGGCTACTACCATATCTTTCCTGCATCTCCTGCCATGATAAATATCCCAAGAAAAAAAATGCCCTAACTCACTTTGGATGTGGGGCCTCAAAGCTCTGATACCATGTGAGAAATATTAATTAAAAATTTAAATCTCAAACTCACAACCCTAACTCAAAAAATTTATACTCGGCACTTAAATTTGTTTAGCACATGAAGGTGCCGAGTGCCAGTTTTACTCGACACTTGATGGTTTCGAGTGGTAGGTTGCTCGACACTTGATGGTGCCAAGTGATAGGCAACAAGTGCCGAGTGAACTCGGCACAAAGAGGAGCACGAAACTTGAAAGGTCGACAGCAATAGATCTCGAGTATGCTCGGCTCCAAAAAGGAAATGCTCATCAACAATAGATGCTGAGTGAGCCCTGCTCTAACTAAATTTTATAACTTAGAAAATTCCAACATGAATGCATTCACCATTAAAACCAGAGAGCCAAAGCTTTAAGATTTCAAACAAATTTCTCAAATGCAACATACAAAGGAAGATCAATAGATTCAAGTATGCTTGTTTCCTTTCTATTCAATCTTTCATTAAACTATTACAAAATTTGGGAGCATTTGGCTTCAACTAGAAAACCCTAACATAATCCTAAATTGATAATATTTCAAACAACTTTAATAACTTGGAGCTCTAATGGTTTCATAGATGAATGCTTGGAGCAATCACTACTTCAACAAGACGAATCAAACAATGAAAAACTTACTTAGTGAGCAAGGGAAACACGTGCAACTGCAGGCACAAACTTATTTCCTTCTTCCTTCTTTGCTCAACTCTGCAACTTCTCTCAAATTTCCTTGATCTGCAAACTCTCTGCTTAATGAATGAATGTAGAAACATTCCTTTTGTCTTCTAACCTAAAATTTTTTTCCCTCTCATTTCCAAATTCAAAAATTTCACCTACCGTATTCATGTTTTTCTATCTGTTCTATTGGTCATCAGGTGGTAGGTGGGCATTTGGCTCAAGGGGCAAGACAACCGCCATATTAAATTTTCCAACAGTACCCTTGTCATTCATTTTCACGTAGAACCTCTGGCGAGGAGATACCTCATTAGAGTCATCTTCCAACATCTTACTCATCTTCTTGTCCCCCATACCACTTTACCAACTTGTTGATGCTCTCCCATACATACAAAGAATGAACCAACCTTGGCACTATACCCAAAAAAAAAAGAAGAGAAAAATATCACATCAAAAGAAAGAAATTAATTAACCTAAAAGTAAGTATTCTTCCCTCACATGTATTTTTTTGCACACAAAGAATGAACTTACTTAGCCACTATAGGGAAGAAACAAAAGAGGGAAAAATACAAAAATGCTATCCTGATGTGGAAAAGAAAGAAAGAAAAAGATGAATCTAAAATTATGACATTTTCACTCACATGTATTCTTTGCTCCTACTAAGAACTTCCAATTTTGCAATATAAGGTTTCTAAGCACCTTCTCTCTAGTTAACCTACACCTAGGTCATGGAAGCAAATAAAGTGTGATAAGATAAGGGACATATGACAAGAAAAATGTAGGGATGGAAAAAAATAAATAGTCCAATGTGAATAGCTTAAGCATTACATACTTAGAAGTTTGATTCCTAGGTTAATAGTTTGATTCCTCAAAAGTGTAAAATAGTCAAAGTTGACTTACATTTTCTAAGGGTTCCCCATAAATAAAAATCATCAATATAGATAGTGGGTAGGTGACTTACATGACATTTAATAATTCAAAATGATAGGTAAGAGAAATATTTTTATTATTGAGTTACCATATTTCATTATCCAATGTTAAAATATCTTGTAGTTAAGATTTAGGTCGAGGTGTTTCTATAACCTTTTACTAAACTTATGACTTGAGAAGTCTCAATGTTTACATACATGATAGTTATAATTTTTTATTTTGTTTCTATAATCTCTCACTAAATACAACTGTTCAATCAAATAAGAGATTTTTAGTCTCACTCTAAAGGAGTTGATTATATCTCACCCTCTAATGTTATTTACATATACATGATAGTTAAGATTTCCATGTTATTTCTATAATCTTGCACTAGACATAAACTCTCCAATAAGGTATCTCATAGGAAACAAAGGTAAGAAATTGTTAATTTCAATTTTATACGAGTTTTCAAATATCTCAAGATCCAATGTTTTACATATACGATAGTGAAGTTTCTCAATTGGTAAACATAAGCCTTAGATCAAATAAGTGATCCCACACTTAAGGAAAGTAGATAAGGGAGATGTTACTTTACCTTTTAGACAAACCAATAGTTTCAAGGTTTTTTTTTATAATTTTCTACTAAATTTATGTCTTTTTGAAAACATAGAATTCAATATAATAAAAATATTTTCTTCAAATAAATCAAAAGCTTCAACTATCAAAGATTTTCTTACCTCGTGATCTAATGGTTTTTATTAATTTCCACTAACCTCATGCCCAAGGCCAAGAAAGCCTTTGGATGAAACTATATTGGTCAATTAAGGAAAAGTATAAATTTACATTTTTGACTTCATTTTGTACAAAAATACATAATTTATATTTGGAAAAAGACATTTTTATAATATTATAATATAATTGATAACATATCTAATTGATTTGGTAGTAATGGTAATATTTATTATAATTTGATTAATACTATTTTAGATGAAACTATAACATAAAAATTCTAATATTCAATTTAAAAGACTTAAAAAAAAAAAAAATGTAATGGTACTGAATTTGGATTTAAAGAACTATAATTTAATATTGTATTCAACTTTGGTTCTTTTTGTAAGAGATGAAATAATGATTTCTTTTTGGTTTGATTAATTTTATGTATTTATGATTTATTGGATGGTTATGTTGGTATAATTAGGAATAGGTTGATAAAGTTTTAATAATTCCAATGTTTAGCTAAATCAATTAATATAACTCCTTTATAAACCTAAATATATAGAAAATAATTTGATGAACTTTTGTGTTATTAAATGAAATTAGAAGTTACATTTTGTTCTACTAAATGTAATAACTTTTTCCGCATGATTGCACTACCTATTTCATTCTTAAAAAGATATGTATTTGTTAATTACCCATTAACATTTTAATTATTTCAAAGTTAGACATATGAAAAGTAAAATGAATATATATAATATAAAAATTGTGAAACTTGAATAGTAAATTTTAAAGAACAATTTTGATCATTTGAAATTAAAATTCATGTAAGAATACATAAAGGTAAGTTCACTTCTCTATACATATGGATAGAAAAAAAAATTGTTACTCATTTTTTAGCAAACTTTTTGTTTTTTTATCGTTAAAGGCCGAAGCCTGTAGATTATAAAATTAAAGAATGAAGAAAGAAAACCTTCAGTCTTTCCTGAGACCCAAGGTCCTATACTATACAAAGAATAAAAAGGACATACCCCAATTTCTCTACCTACTTGAGAGGTTGTCCATTCTTACAAATAGTCAAATGAGTATGTGTAGGATCATGGAGTGTCAAAAAGTGGAGATTTGAAAAAAGTGGTGTTTGAAAATGTCTAAAACTATTTCAAAATGCACTCAGACTTTTTCCACACATTTTGATACCAAGGCAAAACATTTTGGGCCAAGCCTTTTTGGGTATCTGATCTGTTATTGGGTATCTAATATGAAATTAGATACCCAAAACCTATGACATAGAGTTTAAAGACCAAAAAACCAAGAGCCATTTTTGGCACTTCAATTTTGGGTTTGTTTGTTTCTAAGTTGCTCCATTTTGGGTATCGAATCTAAGAATGGGTATTGGATATAGGAATGGGTATCAGATACGGGTAATGTTTTTTTTGTGTTTATTAATGATTTAAATGAATTTTAATATAAATTAGTTACCTTAAATAGAATGTTAAAAATTATGGTTTTTAAAATAGAAATTGTTGAAATTTAGATTTTTTTAATAGAAACTATGATTTGCCATTTAATAGGTATGGCTGACCCAAATGATGACAGTGAGCCAAGAAAAAATGTTCACTCTAGCAAACTATCCAGTACCCCCTAAATACCATCCACCAAATGATCCCCTACCCCCTTAAAACTCTCCTTGAATTAAAGATTTGATATTTGAAAATCTCATCAAACTGGGGATTTTGTAAGCCACATATAACGATATACCTACATTGGCTCCCATGTTATCCATGTTAAACACCATAGTGGATAATATTCAAATAGTAACTAATGAACAAAATTTCACTCTTCTCTGGCATTACCAAATGCATGCCATGTTTGATGATGGGCTGGACGTTGATGAGGTTGCAACCTTAAATATAACTAAAGATGATATAGATAACCTTTTTGCAGACCTAAAAACTGGTGAACTAGTAGCACACACAAAGCCCAAATTATCAATTAAATGGTACACAAATGAGGCTAGGAGTACAAACTTTTGGGGTCATTAGTGGATGATTTTTGACAAACCTCCACACAAAAATTTAGAGGAGTAATTTTATTTCATTAAAAATTTGTATGCCAAATTTGTGTTGCACCTCAAGGTGAACTATTAGAGCATAAGACCCAACATGGGTGTAGGAGGAGGAGCTCCTTAGGATAAACCCTTTGTCTAGTAAAAGAAAGATACCACTTTTGTCCCCCCTACTAATGTCATCCCCCGTCCTCAAGTGCAACATCTTAATGTCATTGTAGAGGCTAGATCTTAGACTATAAGGGCCATCCATAGATTGAGTAGCCTATTGATATTCCAAGCTAGGTCAATGGTGTCTCCCCATGTTGATGATGTTGACACAAGTCCATCATTGGCAAACTAATCACATGTTTGTGTTCCCTATACTTGCATAACATGAAAAAATATTTGTCTAGGTCCCAAAGGTGAACTTTTAAAGCATCGATTTGTATTTGAGGAGGAGGATACACTAGATGCACATATAAAGACTACACACCCTAACATGAGAGAGGAGGGCCATGCAAAGCCATGAGATCCTATTATATCAGTACGTGTATAATTTTTTTTTTTATAGTATATGTGATTTAAAGTTAATCTTTATAATAGATTAATTTTAACAAATACTAACTTATAAATGGATGTGATCTTCATTCATGTTTAGTTGTTGACTGAGGAGGAGCTAAGATAGGTTGATAATGTCATGCTCTTGGCTATTTCATTTGTCCTTGAGACATCTATGGTACATTATGTTGTGTTGTCATTATTTTTCTATTTTATATTGGAGCATATATGGTTTCTAATCTTTCTTTTCTCTTGCACGTATCACCGGTCAGTGGAGGCCAGAGTGTAGGGGTAAGACACAACCCATTGAGAAGGGAAAGGTAATTAGGTTCTTTTAAAGTAATTAGATATTTATGCATTCTTGTAAAATATTTTTGGTAATAAAATTTGATTACATTCTTTATTGTACATGGTTTGGCTACTAGTGATGACTCTAGGAAGATTCAATATCACATATCCTCTGGCACTTCCATTCATAGCAAAAGCCCCTTCCTATGTATAAGTATCATTTATTTTTTATTTTCATAAAAAAATTAAAAATTTATTTCCATGATATTAACAACTAAGCTTTTATATCTCATAGGAAACACCTAGTGCATAGGAGGCTAATCAAAGTTCTGTATCTTTGCTCATGCAACCATTATATCCAGAGGAGTCAACAAAGTAAAGTTGTAGTTTGAATTCTTTCCTATATGTTATAAATTAAGTATGCTATGAATTTTTTTGGTTGTTTGGTGCTCTAGAAATTTGTTATGAATGTATCATGGCTAATGGGAGATTTGATAACAAAAGCTCCCAACGACCTTCTAATAGAATCAGTGCTAGTGTTCAAGAAAGACATGTTTTCTAGATTTTGAATATTGGCATTAGCACCCTTTCCATTGGAGGGTCATGAAGCATCCCCAAAGTCATCTCTATGAAACGTCTTTCACACAATTTATGGAATGGTTTAGTACTAGTTATTGTTGTGGTTTCTTGGAAAGAGATTTGAAAAGCAAGCCATCATCTAGCAATTGGGCTGCTTATCATGACTGATAAGGGAGCCATTTCCAAGAATGAGCAAAGTGTCGATGTAGTACCATATTCAAAATGAAATCAATGAAATCATATCTATAAGATCGGAATAAAGCAATAGCCTATTTGCTATGCGTGGCTCCCTAAAGAAACTTTTCTTTCTCACTCCATTGGCACAAATTTGGAAGTGTGGTTCAATAATGGTTGTTGTTCCAGTGTGTCATTGTGGTGATCTGGAAGGCTGGAGCTTGCATCTAGCACTTGGGATGTTTATGCAAGTGAGTAGGGGAGCTTCTATTGTTTGAGCCTAGTCAGACGGAGAAAATCATGGCACCATCACCAACCATAGATGAATCGTTAAGAGTAGAGTCTAAATCCATGAATCATTAGGGGTGTCAAGTTTGATATTCTCAAGGATTCCCTTCAAAGAATCAACAACCACAAGGATGCACATGAAGATCTTCCATGATAGCAAGGTTTTAACATAAATGGAATCATTGTTGTGACAATCACAAAAATTCAAACTCTCATTGGATCACTGCATCCATAGGTCAGGTGTTTTCATTGGGCTAACATATCTACAAGACATGTGTCTTCATGGGAATATTGCTCTCATAGGTTGTAGGCTCTCACCTAATTGTAATAAGAGCACACCTTGTTGACAAAGGTGTAATAATTTTACATACATGAAGACAAAATAAAGCACTAGCAGGCCTCTTTGGCTTGTTTAGGTCCTTGGTTGTCTTTTTCTTGTCTTACTTTTTACTAGATCTGTCCTCTTTGGCAATGGCCTTCCATTTTCTAATTTTCCTATTAAAAGTAAGAAAAATCAAGGACATTTATTGAATAATTGAGGACATTATATAATCTAAAATTCTTGACGAAATTAATTGATAATTATTGCTAGAGATTTAGACAAACCTTGATTTGGAAAATTTTGAACCACCTAATGTATTTTAGTAACTTTATTTTGTTCGATCACGAGTGCATTTTTGCAAATTTTATAGAATAATTGACCAATTAAAGAGTAGAACTTCACAAGAAAATTAGAACTATCAAGATCATAAAACCACACATAATTTCTAGACAATGAAGGATTAACATGATTTTAATTGTTATTGAATTTTTCATTCTCAAGGTGAAAATATTAGCCGTTGGTGGCCAACTGGTAGATTTGAAGTACTTCACGACCTATTCACACTCTAATTGGTTCAATGCACAATAATCAGATAGAGTCCCTAGCCCTTTTCTTTATCCTTGGGACTTTTAGCTATCCTTTGTTTTCCACAAGTTTTTTCAAGCAGTCCAAGATACTGAGATGTCACCAACATACTAAAAACACAAAAGAACTAGTTAAAAAAGGGCTCCCAAAGAAAAAAACTAGCAAAGAAAAACTCTGTTCATTATACCCATCATAATACAAAGTGCAAAATAAAGTAATGTCTGCATCAAAACTGATATACTAGCCACAAAAAAACATGGGTACATATTTGTGCTAAGCATCTAAAAACCCATAATTGAGTCCTGTATAGAAATCCCCACACCCAAATACATAAAGGGCTCATGAATAAAGTAGCCTATCATACATAAGAAGAGCCAAAATTTATAAGCCCAAAACCCCATATACATTATATGCACCAAGGGTGCTTTCCAAGAATTAATTACATAGTGAAATAAGGAGCCTAATCTTATGAACCAACAGAAAGAAGTAGTGACCTATCAGAAGACAATCATAGAAGCCATTCAGAGTCCAAAAATAAGCCCACAAGAATGTTGAAATGGCATAGATCAACCAAGAGAATTGAGCTAGAATTGAAGATATTTTGTGCCAAAAACATGACCAGAGAAGCAATAAGGGAGTCGTACCTTTTTGTAATCCCAATCATGCTTTGGTCTTTTCATTCTCTTCCCTTCATTTTTGCCAAACTAGGGAGTTTCAAACATCATCATTGTCTTTTGATGAGATTGACTGTAGAACTTTTTGGAACTTATGAAGGTAGTGTTGAGCCACCCTTGTGCAAGATTTTGCTAGATTTGAATCTCTATCATTATGCTATTTATTTCACTAATGTCAATGAATTTTGGGTACTAGGAGAACACTTATCACTATGCAACTATCCATGTCCAAAAACTTGATGATTTAAACCTTTTTCATTCCAGAAACTCTATGATAGCTTCAATATCATCATAAGAGTTTCATGTTGTACTTGAAAGCTACACTAGGAAACTAGTGATCCTTCTATTTCAAATAGGAATATAAAAAATTATTAATAATCAAAAAATATTGATGATAATATATGTCAAATAGTATCTAAATGATATCCCAAATAAAATACATTTAGAACATGGAAAGATTGATTAATGTACAAAACTAGGGATGGAAATGGTGAAAAGTGAGAAGGACAAGTCAGCATATGAAGCCCAATCAATTCTTAAGCCATCTCTATATGGGAATGAATCTTCATTATCACTACTAATTCTTAGGTAATAGTTCGATGATAAAGGTTAAGACATCTGCAAATGTTAGTTTGACACATGTTTTCTATTTCATGGATATATTATGGGGGATGTTATATCGTATCTAATAATGGAGCATGAGAGAAATTACATCTTTAAACTAGAAGATATGGAACATAATGGTTATGGAAATTGTTAAAGACAAAGCACTTTGGATGGTAGTTGTTATTTTCTAAGAATTGTAATCAACCATTTAGATAACTTCTATTAAACTTGTTCTTAGTGGGAAATTACTTGAAAACATAAATATATAAATAGATACCTCTCTTTAGGAAAGTCTCAATCGTAGAAAAGGATGTCTCTTTGCCCCTCTTAGAGGATTTATATTGATAGATTGTCAATTGTGATAGGGCATCAAAGGCAAGAAGAGTGATCGGAAAAAAAAGGAGCCATAAGTAGTAGACACATATTTGGGATTAGGCTCTCACTAATCCATATTAATACATGTTATAATCAGAATTTAATCATTAGAATAATAGCTCTTGTGAACAAAGAGGGTGTAAGGGGTGGAGGAATCTTTTCTTCAAATGTTATTATGGGAGCCTACTTTATATATTAGAAGAAAGTAACAGTCAGAAAAACATGTCAATTACCTTTTACATTGAAGGAGAATTGTCACCCAAGGAGTGGTTATGGTCATCTAATCCATTGATAAGTTATTCAAGGAAGAGCCATGATTAGTTTAAAGAAAGAAACCATTGCATATAAGGTAGTGATTAGCATACATTGATAATCTTAAATAGTAGTAAATGAAGGAAAGGTGTGATTAAATGTGAAATATAAGATATATACATATTAGATGTTTCTCTTTAATGATCCCAATCTATTAGTGGCCACCATCTTCATGGGCTATGGCATCACAATCTACTACCAAGATACTGAGATGTCACCAACATACTAAAAATACAATTTTTATTGTATACATTAAAAGCACCAAATAAGTTACACATATTTTATTGAAACTCATATGAGGCAATACTGTAACCAGCTCAACCTTCATTTGTTTCCTTTAGCTCCAACTTCTAGAATGGACTGAAATTTTACCAGTCAACATTCTAGCTCAATATTTCTCAAAAGACAGATTATTAATTATGACTAAATGGTAGCCAAGCAATGATTTAATCATAAGTGAAGCTATCAAAGTGTTATGTACCTATTGTAAGAATCATAAGAGACACCATTAACCAAGCCATCACAACAAGAAAAAATACATAATAGAACCTACAATAGTGATGCCACAATCTATACCAACATTGACAAAGAACTTCTCTTTCCATTGGTGTCAACCATAAACTATGAGTCACTCATCAAAACAATTTTATAGAGAGATAATCACCTAGTAGGCTAGAACACTTTTGTATCTACTTTTTCAATTTGAAGTGTCCAATCATTGTTTAGTTAAAAGTTAGACCATCACATCCAGATGCCATATATGTTGCATTTATTAAAATACTAAAATATTTTTCAAATTTTTCTCTTTCTTAAAGTTGGCTTGAAACTTTTATTTTTATTTTTTAATGTTAGCAACCTCTTAATTATTTTTTAAAGAAATTAATTTATGTATAAGTGCCGAGATTAATGTATTGATCCCCCAACCTATATTGATAGACACCCCTAACATCATAGTACTTAGTTATGAGTTCCAAACTTCTTAAATCATCTTTGACCAGAGTAATATAGGGAAAATTCTCTTAAAAACAAATCCAATTCAAAATTTAGTGTCTTACCACAAAAACTAGATGTACAGTCCACACACGTAGTGCTGGAGAAGTTGTGACAATTCCTCATACCATTTTCTTAACATTAGAATCTAATGTTCCATTCAAACATATATTATATGAAAGTCAAGGAAAGTAGGTGATAGAAACATTTAATAATCATATTCACAGTAAATAAATGATAAGAGGTAGAAAAGTAATGTATTTAATTACTTCAAGATTGAAAACTAGAATTTGTAAATCCAACATATTTATCAAAATCATGTCAGTCAAGGAATTCTCCAAGCAATATATTAGTAATTTAGAACCATTAAATCAAGAAGGAAAGAATACTACCTTCAAGATAATTTCCTCTCCTATTGAGTGGCCAAACAAAAAAGCATGGCACTCTCAGGTTCTCTAATCTTACTTTTTGTAGAAACATTTTCTGTAGGATAATGTGGTGTAATATATTATTGTATGATTATAATAATGTCTTCCTATATTTGTTAAATATATGGGAACTTGTTTATGCATATTGTGCCTTCAACAACCTGATCCAATAATGGTACATATCCTTGCAACTCATCACTACCGCCATGGCCTATAAAACCAAATGATTAAATAAGTATTCCCTAAAAATGACAGGAGACCTATATAGAAACTTCTATAGATAATGTTTTTTATACACATAGACATAAAGAAACACATAGACACAATAATCAAAAGAAAATAAAAGACATGGATACTAATAATTGAGCATATGCTCTACCATAGCCACATAATTATGTTCATTTTGACTTCAGGTCCCATGATGATCATGATTTTGAATCCATCTTCCGCACTGCCTTTAACAACCTTACACTTTGCTTAGAATGCCCCAAGCTTCTTGTATTTCCCATTTAAAATACAATAGTAATACCATATCTCTTTCTATAGCAAAAAAAAAATCAAAATCATTATAAATTTAAGAAGCAAATGATAAAAAGAAAATACAGTCCAAGCAACATATGCATACATTACTTTTGTTTTCTTGTCACTTAGATAAATTGAGAGATAGTTTAGTTATTTCATAATACTAATTAAGCAATAATCTGAGAACTCCATAGAATCTAAATGATTTATATGAAGTACATGATAAGGAAGAAACAATCCTTATCGAGAGACTTGTACATACAAACTAGTTCATATACACAATCTTCGACATTTTTTAGGACTATTATTAAACATCTTACATAAATTGTGTAACAGAGAATAAAAATGGTAATTCTATTTATTTTTCTGAATTTATTTAATAGATTCCTTGAAAAAGAAACAATATTAAGGGAGGACTCTTCTCAATTTGAAAATGGGGTAGAGCCTATTGGGTGGAGAGTATGCATGGTGACCCAAGTAGAAGAAGCCGAACTTCTTATTCAAATGGCACCCATTTTTACAATTACAATACTATTGAGTACAGGTCTAGTACAACTCCAAACATTTTCTATGTGTGAGGGTTTGACAATGGATCGAAGCATGGGAAAACATTTCAAAATCCCAGTAGCTTCTTTATCAGTAATTCATTTCCTATTTCTAGTCATTCTTACTACAATCTACAATAGAATATTTGTTCCCATTACAGGAGGATTCATTGGGCATGAAGCAGGGATAATACACTTGCAAAGAATAAGATTTGGACTTGTATTGGTTGTGATATCAATGATTATTGTTGTTGTTGTGGAAGTGAAGAGAAAACATGTAGCAAAAGAGAATGGAATTATGGATACAATACCAATAGTTATGCTGCCTATTCTAATGAGTGTATTCTAGTTGGAATTTATGATCTTTTTGTTTTGGTAGGAACAATGGAATTCTTCTATAGTGAAGCTCCTAAAAGAGGATTCTGTGGAGTTATATTTTAGCAGCTCATTGCTTAATTAGTTTTTGTTTGGCATTCAACAAATTGTGTAGTGTTTGACAGTAGTCTACATGAATATGATTTGAAGCTCTGTACATTTATGAGCTATTATCCATTATTAATTTTAAACATGTATATTTCATGTGTTGTGGGAATGGGATGAATTGGCTAGTTTATTATTCCTTAAAAAACCAATATTTCTTTGTATAAGTGAGCAAAAAACATAAATTAAAATGGCACACT
The DNA here is from genome assembly GCA_028749045.1 of Cupressus sempervirens. Lineage (NCBI taxonomy): Eukaryota > Viridiplantae > Streptophyta > Pinopsida > Cupressales > Cupressaceae > Cupressus > Cupressus sempervirens. Next base: position 937,792,659 of record CM053785.1, on the reverse strand, counting down.
TCTATGCATTGAGAGATCCCCAATTCAAGCAAAGAAAGAAGTTCTTATAAACTAATTTTTTTTTATTGTTGTTTGGTTTTTAGCTATAAGGTAGAGCATATATACTTCAAGCATTGTAAGGCTATTAAGAGGTCATCCAAATTGTCTTCACTAAATTTGTATGGTCTACCTGAGAAAGGTAAGAAAGGTTTGAAGAGGCGATCTCTAGTTGAGTCCCTCAATTGAAAGTTTGTCATTTTCCTTTTTATTGGTATTGTGTGGACCATGAAAACAATGCAAAAAGATGTAGCTTTTGGTCCAAACTGAAAGAATACATGACATATGAATCAAAATTAATATGTTGAACCACATAGAGCAATGCCTAGGGGAGGTGGAGGGTGCTTCTATCACTGTAGGGGAAAATGAGAAGATTATTGTGGGGAATTAGCAGGAAAAAGCTTGTACTTGTAATGCTTGGTACCAAGTCTAAAGCTAAGAGATAAGGGAAGAAGAAAAAAATATTTCTCAAAGGTTTCCAAGCAAGCCATTTTGACAAATTGGGCAAGAGTAATGTAGAAAATCTAATTTTGATAGATTGGGCAAGTCATATCCTACAATGATTGTAGTTACATTTAACTACTCTTGAAATTCTCTTCATATCCCATTTGCCAGAAATTCTTCAAAGTTTGAGTTTAATTGCAAAATCATCTAGCATATTTCAAGTTTGGATAAGTGTACAACTCAAGGAATGATTGACTCTCAAATCCTAAATTTTGGATGTTTTGAACTTTGAAGATGGAATTATATAACATTAGTCATCCTCATATAGTTGTCATGTTAGATTGATGCAATGCATTTTCCTATGACGCATGGTTCTAGAATTTTTTTGATGCCATATACAAATGGTCATTTATTTATCTTCAATTCATGTGTATTAAATGGTATGGTTTCTATTTCATGTTATGTTGTTTACTTACTCCTCCAAAACACTTCTATGTGACTATAGATTGATCTCACTCAATTATGGGGAGGCATCATAACGATCTCAAATTTAGAACCTCAACTTAAACTTATGAGTAGTTATGAGTGGCCTAGTTCATATTTCATCAATATATTGTTATGTGATGGTATTCAAAAGTCATCCACTGCGTATTTAATTTTGAATGGTGGAATTGAAAAAAATATAGCTTACTGGTGGAGGATGCTGTGAAGAGAAATAGGAGGATGAATTCTATTGTTAATCTATTTGAATTGTCGATGACCTGCTTCTAATTCATTTGGATTGCCTTGCTTTACATATGCAGCATGAGAATAGAAAAGATGTAGATTCCAAAAACCTTTATTTTTTCATAATATAGTGAGAGCTTCATAGATTTCAACATTTAAATGAAGCATGAAATAATTAGGGAGCAATATAAATTTTGTGTGAGAAGTAGCTCAACATTATCTAACATGCCAATAGATTAATTAGTAGAAATTCAGATCAAAGGTAAAGTGTTGGTAACATATGAAATATAACAATAAGAAAAGTAAAAACCAAAATAAGTGGGGTGCATACCATCTATTTGATCTCCACCAATGACAATGCTAGTTCTAGCCACTATGATCAATTTCATTCCAATTATTACAAAAAATAAGTATTCATATTTTCTGTCAAATGCCATTTTTGTAAAAGAAAAAGGTGTAAAATCATATCAGCTTATGATGAATTGATATAGTTTTCAAAGAATAGAAGATTTTTTAGAAAATAGAAATATATGAAATTTTATACCAAATACTATTAAACTTGTTGAACTTCTATGTTGGATCTTTTTTGTGTGATTAGAATATATTTTTCTACTACACTAATTCATTTCCATGTTAGACACAATGAAACATGAATATATATTGTTTCATCTTAAGTTTGATTATGATCTAAATATAAACCATCCACAAATATAACATGTAAAAGGTGAATAAACCCCTAAAATGAAATGTGATCTTCATTTTCATTCATTTTACAAACACATTAAATGGCTAATGCGACAAATAATGGTTTTTTCGACTAGAATTTTAGTTGACTGATAATATCATGTCACCTCTCTTAGAAGGATATTAAAGAACTAGTAGTAATGGAGCCCTATTTTGTTTGCAAAAAAGTAGGGCCTCCATTTAAGAGATGATGAAAATTTGATGAGTATTATGGCCTCTTGTAAATCTAGTTTTAAGAACAACATTAGTAAACATTTTTTTAATCAAATTATGGGTTAATATGCTCATTATTCAAATTAAAAGCAACTTAAAATATTATCAAATGAAGGCTATCTTTAAACATTTCATATTCACATGTTGCTTTCTCTACTACCGTCTTTTAATAGCAATACCAACTCTAAGCACCAAAAGAGAAAGAGGAGAAATTAGTTTACTAAAGTTGGAATATGGATATAAGTTTACAAGTCTTTCCATTGTATATAAATACAAAAAAAATGTGTTACCTTGGTTTGGATGCAGTAATGAAGGTTGCTATAGTAGTCCTCATTGACTATCGTTTGTGGATTTCTTATGGGGTTGAGGTTGTTCAGAGAAACTGTCAAATGACTACTAGAAACTAGAACACTAAGAAGGGATATAATTACCTAATTAGAAAATAACTAAGACCAAAGACAAAGATCTATTCAAAATAAGGACTATTTGTATGGTAACTTGTGGAATGCAACACCATCTATTGTCATATGGAAGTTATGGTAGGAGTGAAATAGACACATTTAAAAAAAAAAAGAATAGCATAAGAACAAATTACCAACAAGATGGAGGCTATCATTATCAAGATTGTGAATAATAGAATATTGAATATGCAAAAACTAGTAGAAAAGATGACTTATTGGGATGAGAAGATGAGAGGTAGATGGATTGGGTTTAAGATTCCTTGGTATGTTAGTTTGAGCTTCACTTGTTTTCAAGAATACTTTAACATTCTCTACTTAACAAGGCCAACCACATGAAGGTGGAAGATCATTTATCCTCACCCTCTCCCCCTAACATCAATCTAAAGTACCCATTATTATCTAATCACATACTTCATTCATGCATTCATCCATCCATTTATGAACTATAACACTCAATCAATATAGTCACATAACATTCATTAATATGATATAAAATTCATTAATACATAATACTAATCATAACTTTATTAACATATAACAATATTAATTGAAATGAAATAAAAATCAATATTAATATGCAAAATTCATAGGTAATTACTTAAAATAAAGTTCTTTCATTATCCAAAGTTTATCAAAAAGGGTTGATCAAAGAGGATTTTTAAAACATATATCATCCTTTTTTTTTCCCTAGCTCTATTAAGAAACAGGCTTATAGGAACATCAATATCTTCCTCATTATCCTCCTCTTGTGTCATATGTAATGTCAAATTATGATGCCTCCTCCTATTTGGAGGAGCAGGAGGCTGTTGCACTAAAGCAGGCTCTATTGCAAGAAAAAGTAAATGAGTTAAATTGGCATTTTCTTTTTCTTTTTTTAACTGTGACAAGTATTTTATCAAGTAGTAAAACATAACATGCATTTTTCTTACTTGAAAATTCCACATCATGTACATTAACATTTTGATCTACCACCATGTCAACATGCTGAGCACTTGGAACATGCTCCACTCCTTCAACATGATGTTCAACGTGCTCTTAAATATTCAAAAAAAGGATACACATCAAATTGCAATTTAACTAATAAATTGTATTCATAATTGCATAATTTATTTCAAATAGAAAATTAATACCTCCATCACTATAATGCACATCATGGCCTTCATCATGAGAAGGTTCTATGATAGGATATGAATGCTGTAGTGAAATGTTATGCAATCAATTTATGTTCAAAACTAGGACCAAAAAAGAAATTTCTTGACTCTTCAATTTAATTTACTTTGAACATCTGACCAATTTACCTGTGTCTCATTTGGTGCACCGGATTCTTGGGCAAGGATTTTGGATTCTTCACAGAGGCATGCAACCATGAATTTATAGCCTTCTATCAAGGAAATTTTTTTATCTTCATCCATGAGCTCCACATTGAATTCTATGCTATGTATTTTTTGCTTAATATCATTAGTTTTGCATGTATAGTTTCATTAAACCAATTTTTTTGCAACATTATAACTGCTACTTACAAGTCAAGAATGAAGATTCATATAGCCACCAAAGCCAAGTTTGTGTTGGCCAACCTTTTATAGTCTCACTTTTGTAGCCATGGATATGTCCTATAGTCTATGAATAGTTTTAAACATGTTAGATTATGTATTTACAAAGATCACTAATTAGTGCATGATTACATTGTACTTAATATTATCATGACATACCTTCTTTTTCCTTGCGTTGGTTCATTTTGTTTATTTTTATGTAGCCTTTTCTCCTTTGCATCTTCTATTATTTCATTCTACTCCATCAATGGAATCATAGGAGGATGATCATAATTTGGGTTCTCCTTTAGACCCCTTCTATATTGATCCCTCATAGTATTTATATTCCTTGATGCTCTTTTAAAATGTAGGGCGGTGTCAAAAATGGTTTTTTTCCAAAAGGTCCTCAAAAGATGTAATTAGCTAATTTTTTAATACAGAACCCTATTCATTCCAACTTTAAAAAAAAATTTGTTAGATCAATAAATTTAACATAGTATAATAAATGGAAGAAAAGAATTTTTTTACATCAATGATATGAAACTACATACCTTTTACGTATGGTGGGTCCAAATAGCCTCAATGTCATATCAAAAAGATGATCAAAGAAAACATTATTACCTTCAAAAACATAAATTTATTATCAATCCAAAATGAGTTATGTAAAAGTAAAATAAAATTACACTTTAAATAATAACAATTTTAAATCACCTAGAAGCTTTCATAATTTTAACACAAACATAGTTTTCTTGTTTAGCAACAATGTCCCTACAAATGAACTAGTACTAGTCACATAGACTACTCCAAGAAATCGATCAGCTTTAGTAGTACTAGTCTTTGTTTCTCTATCAATTAAAAGTCTATCTATTAGTGAAAAAAATATGTACATGAATACAAAATCCATACAACAAAAAAAAACAATGCATGATTAGCACATTACAAAATATAGCAAAATGAGGTTTTACCAGTTGTAGTGGGTATAAAAGAGGATGTTTGCATGCTCCTTGTTGCCAACAATGCACAAGGCAATATCAGATTGTTGACCAAAGGAGGAATCTACACTTCATCATGAGTTGAAGAATACAATATTGTTAGCAAAGACATTTGCAATGGATAAAGATCAAGTCGGATACTAGCTAGAAATGTCCAAAAATAAAAGTTAAGTGTTATAGTGTTGATGAAAACAAACAAAGAATGTGTTACTTACATGAAGGTTGTGTGCTATAACCCTCACCATGTTCACCACAGAGTGTCACAACTGTCACATATTTCTATAGAAGAACACATAATATTTTTTATTGTGATCTATAAGATACTATATAATATAAACATCTATTGGAATTTTATTATTGCTTTATATTAATTATTTCTTACCTTCAAAGATTTGACCCTATGACCTAATTCTTTCTTTAGTGCTTCTTTCTCCTAACTTGTGTCACACTTGATGGTAGTGTTAAGAATTTCATCACCGTATCTTTGTTTGAGTTTTTGGGCCATGGATATAGAGTCAGCACTAAGGGTGATGTCATGCAAAAATGATGCCCATATTTTAGATCACATATGATCTACTGCCATTTTATCTTTTTGGACTATCATTTGTGACATCAATATTAGTAAAATTCCATCAAAATAACTCCAAAGCCATAAAGGAAAGAACATAATAATATGACATTTGTTTCTATATAATTTAACCAATTACAATAATTAAGGTTTACCTTTGCTAATGGTGTGTGAGATGGTGCATCCCCACCTATGTTGGTGGTCTACCCATGTTTCCCTATGAAAAAGATTGGTAATTCTTAGAAATCAGTAGCAAAATGAAAGTATTTGACATGTTGTACTTAATTTTTATATCAGCACATATGGTTTTCAAAGAAAAAAATTGTGTAAATAATGTATATATCTACAAAATTAAATATCAGTAAAATTTCATCAAAATAACTCCAAATCCATAATAGGAAAAAAATAATAAGATAATATTTGTTTATATATAATTTGAAAAATTACAATAACTAATGTTTACCTCCGTTGAAGAAGGTGTATGTGATGGTGCATCCACACCTATGCAATGTAGTGGTCTATTCATGTCGCCCTATGAAAAAGATTAGCAATTATTAGCAATCAATAGTGAAATGAAAGTATTTGACATGTTGCATTACCTGATGTTTATATCTACAAATATTGTTTTCAAAGGAAAATCTAGTGAAACTAAGCTATATATCTATAAAATTCAATTTCAGTAAAATTCCATCAAAATAACTCCAAAGCCATAAAGAGAAGAACATAATAATATATGAAATTTGTTTCTATATAATTTGAAGAATTAGAATAATCAAGGTTTACCTCCACTAAAGGTGTGTGAGATGGTGCATCCCTACTTGTGTGTGGTTGGCTACCCTTTTAGCCTTGTGAAAAAGATTAGTAGTTCTTAGCAATCACCAACAAAATAAAAGTAATAGACTTCCCAAAAAAAATATTAATAATAAAGTAGATTGTATATTAGTGTCAATATTAATTGGAGGAAATTGATTTAAATGTTATACTTACTAGTCCCATGCTAGGAAATTTTTTGTATCTGCATGATGCAAATACAAAAACATGATGTACCTCGTGTGCCTTGAATATACAGTTCGCCAACTTATTAGTTTACATGGGTTGAGAACTATTTATAAATCCTACAATATTCCCTATTACTCTTGGCCTTCCATCAATATACATAGTGAAAATTTTGATTTGATCATTTTATTTGCATTGTATATAATTTGGTGACAATGCATACCTTAACATACTTTTTTTATATTGCACAATCTGCATCTAATTGTTGTACTTGTAACAAGCTCCTACATACTCAATCAATTCAATAAATTTATTGTAACATACCTTTATGCCATCCATGGAAAATAGGCCAAAAGCATGTAATGAAGATGGATCTATGCAATATATCCTTTCATTAATAGAAAAATTAGTGTTAACTAGAGGTAGTTCTTTGGGTACCCATTCTTTTTGAAGATGTGTGTACCTTAAGGGAACCCCTCTATCACCTTTGCTCTCATTATCATAAGGAGATGACCCCCCATCAAGAAGAAAAAATTGCATTCATTTGTTGAATTTTCTCCTAATCTTTTGACCTCTAGTTGATCTCCCTATTTTAGACCTACTAGATGTCTCACTTTTGTCTTCTATTACCATATTTTCCTCACTTGAGGAAGAAAAATGAGAAAAATAACTATTTGGTGATACCTTCAATCCATAAAATGAGAGAAACACTAGGAAAAAATTTGATGTTGATGGTAAAGAGAAGATATGCAAATGAAAAATTGTATCTATAGTGTCTATTGACATATACCCATCAATCCATGCGACTGTGTAAGATCCTAGTCAAAGGCATTGAATAGCCTGCATATGTAAATCATTTTTCTTAAGTTGGCTAAAAATTTGGTATAAGTAATGTGTATATCTAAAAAAAAAATTTACATGTTCTACTTAATGTTTATATCTGCACATATGGTTTTGAAAGAAAAAGTTCGTCACCTCGCTTATCAAATTCAGTCAAATTGTAATGAATGAAAAGTTGTGTGCTTAAAATTCTCTATAAACTAAAAATTATGTAGAAGACAAAAATTTTACATGATGCATTCATCAAAATCAAACAAATTTCTATAAATAAAAATAATGACCCCATCATACTTGACATTGATAGTACCTCAACAAACATTTCATTGATCATGTCATTGATCATCATCTTCATCCATGTCTTCATCATCACCATCATCACACTTGTCACTTTGATCATCATCATCACCACCACCATCTTTGTTGCCATCATCATAATCTTCACCACCATTAGCATGACCATCATCACCATGATCATCATTATCTTCATCAACATGATCATGAACATCATCATCATCATCATCATCACCATTATTGTCAACATGACCAAAATCGTCATCTTCTACTTCTTCATCATTGGGTAACAATAATTCATGATCATCATTTACTTCATCTTGGGATACTTTCTTATCTTCTTCTTCCATAACATTATACTTTAGTGATCTTCCTCTTAGATCATGTCTAACAACAAATGACTAGCTTGGTTTATGTGGAATGCCAAAGTAAAAAACTTTCTCACATTCACTTAGAAGAAAATACGACTCATCTCCAACTGGATCAAATGAGCTTGTATTAATGATTGTAAATCCACTTTCATGTTCAATAACAATCCTATCAGGATTATTTTGATTCAGTTGTAGCCTATACCACTTGATGACAAATAGAACTAATTTGAATGAGTTAAAGCTTCACTCAAGTATATCATCCAAAATGCCATAGTACCAATGTTTAAATTTTTGAGGTTGTATGTTAGTTCTAGACAAAATATTGGTGACTACAAAGACTACACTTATTCCAAAATCATATGTTTTCTTTGTTTCATCTAACTTTTTAATGCAAAATTTATGACCATGGTAGTACATAGCTTTGTGGTGTTTGACCTACAATTATTCAAACATGTCAAGATTATTTCTATCAATCTGTGAAATTGATATTAAACTTATGGCTCATGATTAGTAATCTTCTATGTACCTTTATATCTCTTAAGCCATATACTAGATCAAGTACCATTGGTATAACATTAGGATCTCTATTATGTTGAGCTTCTTTAACCAACGATGCAACACCTTCCCATGGTAATGAGCAACCATTTTCTTCAGACTATTCAATCCATACTATCATCTAATCAAGATTGTTTGCAACATACAATGTAGTGCATCACACTTACAACCAACTGTAAAGAAAATAATTAGATTAGTTAAAAAAAACTTATATTGATGATGGATAAGAATTAATTAACTAAAAAAGAATAACTTATAATTACCTCTCACTCTCCTCATTCTACCTTTCCCTATTAGGTACTCCTCTTCAAATTTGTTAATAGAGTTGGGTTCTCAAGTGTAATCTACATGGATATTTGTTGCAAACTTTGGAAGATATTCACTAATGTACACCATGGTCTAGTATACTATATATCCCTCTACCATAGAACCCTTAGAATGTGCTCTTTGTCAAACTAAGCCCTTCATAAATTTTAAATGCCTCTCAACCATCCACATTGACCTATTTCATACAGGCCCACACAATTCAATCTCCTCAACTTGATGTATGAGGTAGTGTTCTTGAGCAGTGAAAAAGGTTGAATATAGACACTTTTGCATTTCACACATAAGTGCTGGAATTTTTCTCTTTCAATATTTTATATCTTTTTTGTCAATTTCTTTAGATGATAACCACCTAAAAGAGATTCAATATACAAGAACATATAAACCAGATTTTAGATAAAATAATACAAATCTTTAAAAATAAATTCTAACCTTATGTATTTTCAAAGATTATATATAACTTATTTAATACTATTGTCGAACTGGTTTGGTAGGGATAGAGGTAGGACATATTGCAATCATTTAAAAATGATCATTTCAATATATTATTAAATAATGCAATAGGTAGTAAATTTAATTTTAAAACTATATTGTAAATAGAGAACATGACTTACCTTGATTAAGATATGTCAATCATGTGTTTTTGACCCTAGCCCAAAATCACCTTTATTTGATACAAGAGTGCTTATATTTGCATAAAATCTTGTGGATTTTTTTTTAATTGACTTCTTATAATCATCACTTTGTTGCTCCATTAATAACTAAGGAAGGACACTCATATTTATGTGGTCTCCATTTTTATTTGATTCAATGAAATATTTTAGTTCATGATTGGATTCATGAATGTTATTACAAATTTGGCAATTTTTTCTCTATCACACCTTTCATCCAATATTTTTCATAGTGTTTCTATTACATTCTTTCTAATATGCATAGCATCAAACAAATGTACAATTATGAGATCCTTGTAGTACAGTAACCTACTAAATTGAGTAGGATAACTTTTCATTCCTCTAGGATGTTGGCCATTACAAACATCAATTTCAAAATATAAATTTCAAACTTTTGAACACAAACAGGACATTACCTCAATGATTTAGTTGATTGTATTCCAAGTTTTATATATGAGGTGTCATTCTTTGTGGCCTTGATGATGTCTCTTATTTTCCATTAAAAAGATTATTTTTGGTAACTTAATACTTATGATTATTGTGGAGAAAGTGCCTAAACTTATCAAACACCTATTTTCCTAAACTTCTTGAATGATGAGATTTCATCTTTGAACCACAAATTGGACATGAAAATTTTCCCCTTGTCTTAAGACCTAAAATATCATGTACAATTATCATGCACAACTTAAGCACAAAATGATCATGTGTAAGCACTATAATAGACCAAAAATACGTGATCTTTACAATATAACATACTGCAAAAATGAGTTAGCCTAGGGTCATCATGTATTGTCTGTACAAGAATTGTATGGAATTGAAATTGTTGATGTCCTATTGGTTTAGAGATTTCATACATAGTGATGTCATCCATAACTTCAACAACTCATCAATTAGGGACTTAATATACATGTTCATATCTTTAACTTGGTACTTACCTAGTAATTGAATGGACATAAACATTACATAATTATTATGACAATTTTCATGCATTGTTTATAAATTAATTATGATAACTATTAAATGAAAAAATACCTGGCATAATCATTGAAAACATTATGTGCTCCCTCTTTATGGAAATTCAAAGAAAAATCTTATTGTCAATAACAAAAGTAGGCCACACTAAATAAACAGATCCCATATCTCCAAATGGATTGACATCGTCCACTCCTAATGAAAGCTTTAGATTATGAGGTTCTTCTTTAAAATGTTACCATGGTTCTTCTATCTCTTTAAATGTAGAACTATACATAGGTATTCGCATAATGTCATCTTAACTTCTATTGCATATATGGTAATCCATGAATTGTGCCAAACTAGTACACCTAAATAATCGTTGAAGATGTGGAATAATGAGAATGTACTAAAGAACCTTGTGAGCCACCTTTTTTGTTATTTTATCTAACTAATATCTACTAATATGACAATCAAGGAATTTTGTTGTAAATTCATGTTGCTTATAATATAGAATGTGATCATTAGGACATGTATGGATTGTTTGATACTTTATTCTAATATGATTCATAATGGTAGATAATTCTTAGTACAAACTAGGAAAAATATTTGATGGTGGTAACAAAAACTCACCTATCAACCTATAATAAAACATATGCATTTTTAATATAATGAATAATAATTGTACACTAACATTGAAGATGACAAAAATGACATACCTTAGCATACGTGACATTGTTACATTGGATAAATCATTCATAACCTTCAAGTTCACTAGAAACACTATAGTAGAGAGAAGAGTTATTTGGGAGCCTTAGTATAGGAGCTTATGCGCCTTCTCAAGTAAAGGTATATCACCATCTTCATCATCATGAGCCTCTTCATCACCTGCTCCAATACCATCTTCTTCAATCATGTCCTCTGGCACATTATCATCTTCTTCCATGGGAGTGTTATCCTCAGCTTGGATATTCACACCTCCATGTTCCTCTAGTAGGAAATCCACTTTCAGCAATGGACAAAAATTGTGGCCCCCTTCAATGTGACCATGTTGCCTACAATGACTCTAGGCTATTGTGATTAGAATTCTTCAGTTCTTTAAGCTCGTATACTTTTTGCAAGGACAATTACATTTATCAATTTTTTTCTAGAATTGAGACCACATTGTAGCCATTTCTCATTATTTTGTTCTGGGTTCATATTGTCAAGCATGGTCTTTCTTCACAACAAAATATATCTACAAAAAAATGGACATGTTGTACTTAATGTTTATATATGCACATATGGTTTTGAAAGAAAAATTTTACCTAACTAATGTGTATATTATCTATAAAAAGAATTGGACATGTTGTACTTAATGTTTATATCTACACATGGGTGAATGCACAAAATTGAGTCGCAATTTCATGGAAGTCAAATTCATAGAATGAGATCTCTTAGAAATGGGTACCCAATTTTAAAAAATAGGCACCCATTTTTCCCTCAGGTACCCAACCCTAATTTTGAAAAATGGACACCCATTTTTTTAAAATTGGGCACCCATTTTTTTTTTCAAAAAATGGGTACCTGTTTCTCAAAAGATTAAAAATTTAAATTTTTAATAAATAGGTACCCATTTTAAAAAAGTGTTTAAAAGGTACCCGTTTCTAAAAAAATTAATTTTTTTAGTTTTTGTGGGATTTTACATGCCACTTTTAGTTTTTCAAAATGGGTACCCATTTTTTGAATGTAAAATAACAGGTGCCCATTTCTTACAACATGAGGCAGGTTTTTTCTACCTCAAATTTTTGTTTGAGATAGGCTTGGTGAAACCAAACCTTTGCCTTGGCCTCTCAAGATTTGGCTAAGGCATTGAACTGACAAATTCATTCCTTGCAATAATTTTTAGAGGGTCTTCCAGATCAATTTCTTTTACAAAACAAAAACCCATTAGAGCTCTCACTGTCTTGATTTTAGAAATATAAAGTTTATAGTGTTATAATTTTATTTACTATTTTTATATTATTTTTTAATCAAAGGCAGTACCTAAGTAAAATAGAAATGTTCACCAAAAAATTAATAATTTTTTTTATTTTATGATTTTTCTTAAATTAATTTATATGCTATCAATCTATATTCAGTTTTTTGAAGTTAAAAAAAAAATTTAAAAAAAGTGAAATTTTGATAAAATTATGGTGTCCATATACGAGAGGTTTTAAAATTTACCTCAATAGACAATTATAAATTTTTAAAAAAATATTCATTAAAAAATTCAAGAAAAATATTCTCATCAATCTTTGGTGTGTTAGGTCATTTAAAAGGATTTGCAAAAATTAATTTAGTTCTATCAAATTATGGTGTCCATACACAAGCGTGGTATGGTCCTAAAATAGGCATTTTTAAAAAGTGGCTTTTAAAGATCCATACCAAAAAAAATCTGTCATATAGGTATACAAATAAATTACATATTCAAAAAGAAGATCCTAGGTACTACAATTTTTTTTAAAAAAGTTTTTTTATATTTAATCTCTAAATGGCTCAAATTTTGGCATCAATTGACAAAATATTTCAAAATGAAAAAAAAAAAATTCCACTTTTTGGCCAAAAGTGAGACCTAACTTCTTGCACTGACCCACATATGGTTCTAAAAGAAAAATGTAGTGTAACTACTATGTATATTTGGAAAAAAATTGGACATGTTGTACTTAATGTTTATATCTGCACATATGGTTTTGAAAGAAAAATTTGGTGTCATCAAGAGTTGAATTTTTCTATGAAAGTCCTAGTTTATTCATACTTGTCCAAAAATTGTAAACTTTTTATTCATTTGTTTTGATGGATTGGCACTCACATTAAAATTTAACACTTTCCCTCTACATGATTTAGTTTGCAACATAAATCTTTTGGACTAAAATTTATTTTTGGACTAAGAACTTTTATCCATCCATAAATAGCACCATCAACCTCCTCTATGTTATACTTGATGCTTACCCTAAGTTTGGATTGAGCGTTTAGAGGTAAATTTTTTTTTTCTTTCATTCTTGCAACCCAAACTTCTTGTTACCTAATGGATAGTTTTATTGGAAGGTAGAGATAGTATGTAGGGTGAGGATATTGGGAGTTTTCATAAGAGGGAGATGCAACACTAAATTTCATGACTGTGACTGCAAGTTTAACATGTTGTTTTGTAACAATCACAGTGCATAAGGTGTTCTAGGACTAGTGAAGGAAAAATCTATAGCGGAAAGGATGGAAATACCATGCCAAAGATGCTTGTGGAAGAATTTTCTTAATGAGTTTTATGGGAATGAGCCTATAAGGCCAAACAACATTTTAAAGCCTAAAAGACCTAGGAACTAGGGCTTGGTAGAAAAGTGCTAAAAACTTGTGATCTTAAACCAATATTAGAGATCTAGATATAGTTCGATACCTTCTACAAGATTCTATAAATAGTTTTGGTTGTTGTGTAGAAGTTTGTGAAGTTTAGAGAAAATTTGGCAAAAACAACGCTACTAGGAATGAGCCCTTTTTAGGCCTCCTAGTGCAACTTTTGAATTTGGAATATTGTGAAGGGCTAGACCAATCAGTTGGATAATAAACCTTGTTAAAGGTTAGAGAATGAGGTGTTGAGGTAAATGGTGACTTAAGATCTTGGAGGATGTAGGTGAAGAGAGGTGACTCAATTACACAGTAGTTATTGTATTAAAGAAGGAGGTGGGTTATTAAATTTGTTAGAGATATGCAACTTTAGTCAAATTACTCTAACAAATGCAATCAAATGTATATGTGGCATGTTGATCTTGAAAATTTGATATCCATCCTTTACCTTATAATAATATATCTCTATGATATATATGACTAATAATCAATGAATTAATAATCACCAATTATGTATGTGTATTTAATAACAATCATATTATTAAATACATATACATGAACAATTATATTGAAATTAATAATAATCACATTATTTCTCAAGTGCATCGATAATTAATATCAATATATTATGGTGTATTGCATCATATATAATCAATCATGATTGTGATAATGATATCATTGAGTAAGGGTAATCAAACAGTTGTTAATGGTAACAAATGATAAGTTCATAAATGACATGTCTCACAGAGAGACATGTCTCTATGTGATATGTGACTCCACGTTACCTTATTTATTGAAGTCATTCTAATACTTATAAAAGCACAAAAATAATTTTAAGTGCAGAGTGAAACAAGTATACAACCATTCAACTAATTATATCTCAACAACATTAAAGTCACAATAGATCAATATTGATAAACTTATCTTGGTGAGAATATTATGAATTGAAAACAATGGCCATTGAAGGTTATAGAGCTGTATAAGTTTGATACATATCCCATTTCTTATTACCTATTCTTTCAACCAAAATAACCATTTTATATTGATATGATTCAATATCTTCAACATAAGCCAATACCTTATGAACTGCTTATAAACTGCACTTTCAAAAATGATAAGTTGTGTTCAAAGTTGTGAGCTTCTTATCCAATAATTCTTAAGTTTGAATATTTTCAAACTTAAAAAATGATAATAATTAATATAATCTTTGTTAACAGCGACGACACCTGGAATACTTTGAACATCAACCCAATTTCAATCATTTCAAATATTAATTTCACCAATCCAATTTAGCATCTTGGATGTATCCTATTTTTCTTCCATAGTCAATAGGGCTCCTAGCTTGTTCTTTTATATACAATTCATTTTCCTCCATGTAAAGATTGAAAAAATCTTTGCTCACTTCTTTAATTTAAGATGTTAGAGTGCGGGATTCCATGATTGAAAATTTGAAAGAAACCTTAGTTTTGTATAGCTCTAAAGATTGCTGCAATGGTTTCTTGTTGAAGATGTGGAGAGCCAAAGTCATGCCAATCAATGACTCAAATCTAGGTGTTGTGTGTACTTTGGAGGGGAATATTTTGATCCCACTCTATGATAATGTCTAAGATCTTGGTAGACTACCTAGTTCATATATTATTGATCCACTTAGTCTTACTACTAATGAAAGAACATCAAGACCAAAGAAACCTTATAATGATCATGATAGAGAATACATTTTTCGTAGTAATATAATGTTCTTTCATCGGTCGTAATATAAATGAATTCAGATACTTTAATTTTTTGGTGCATATCAGGACATGTGGCCTCTATTGTCTAGGTGTTGATGAAGAAACCATGGACCCTCTAATCTCTCTTATGGAAGGGGCTTCTATAGGTTTGAGTCTTGAAAATAGTGATAATTTTTTTTATAGGATTTCTACTTGTAAAATAGGAGCCCCAATTCATTATGCATGGATTTTCAAAGACTACTTGGATTACGATAATTTTTCCAATGCTTATCATGCAACATTGTCTTGTTTAGACTCTAAACAAAACCAACACCTTCATTTATTTAAGTACAAACAAAAGGAAACAAATTGAAATTACCAAAATGAAAATGAGAAATGCATATGACCATTAAAAAAAACCATTGTCAATGTAGACTAATTTCTAATCCTGTTATTCAAACATGTTCAAGCTGCTTCTTATAATGGTAGAAGAAACTACACCATTTTTGTTTATGCATTAAAAAATATCGTCAATAATATAAGCATTAAATTTTAGATTATCAAAGAAATTTTGATCAATAATAGATTGTAAACACCACTGAGTTTATTGGAGAACCAAAGAAACCACATAACGATCATGATAGAGAATACAATTAGAGAAAAGACTAGAACCCACACCTATCATATTTCAAGAAAGATAAGAATGTTGTTGGTTGTACCCACCTAACCAAGTATATCCATCTAGGCTCCTAAAGTTGGTCAAGGGATAGTTGTCAAGTTTGGCAACTAGAATTATCAAGTTGAAAACACTAAACTAACATGCAAGACTGACCAAATGTGATTGTAGGGTAGTTAGTGAGGCTGGTTATTGGTAATGTGGGATGATACAAGTCTATAAATGTTGTAAAAGCCAATGAAGACAGGAGAGGAGTCAGTGTGCAAAGTGTTAACATCAATAACATAAAGGTTTCCTACAATTTATATGTCTTTTTAATAGGTTTTACAGTCATTTGCAATGTTATTTCAGGTCTAGATGCTTTCTTTTTGAAGACTACTTATATGATGTGTTAGAGTGTTAAATCAGAAATATCTTGGCTGTCATGGCACCTAGATTCATTAAGGGAGATATTTAGGTCTGAATATAAAAACTATTGTAATTTTTTTCTAGGGTAACTTGAGAGGGAAAAATAGGATATCTTGAATGTAAGTGATCATGGAACCCCAAAATATTGGAGGAAGAGAGAAGAGGGGTTTTATTTTATTCCTCCACAAGTGCAAGTTACTATGCAACAATTTGCACATGCTTTGAGTGAAAGGAAAGTGATTATGTAACTATCTCTGTGTTACGAGAATAGTGACAAGGTATTGGATTAAGGGCTTTATACACTCAAAGAGTTGGAGAGTGCTATGAGAGTTAGGAAAAGAATATTGGGGAGTCTAATTGATCTTTGAGTGGTTGTGTACCTAAGGAATGATCTATTCAATGATAGTTTAGTGGAGTGGGTGATTGTCCTGTAATGACAATAAAAGATGTAAAAAATGTAATTGATTGGGATTTAAGATTGACTATGTTAGTAGGCATTGAGGATAGAGTAGGCAAAGTCCAATGTGTTGTAAGGGGTAGAGTCCCAAGGGATTAAGGGATTTGGTTCAGGGTTAAGTCTTATTTGTAGTGTTGATGAAATAGGACAGTGACAATGCTATGTTAGTAGAGTTTGGGTCTGAAAAGAGTATGATATAATTGAGGGATCAATAGGAATGCAATATGATCCTAGGTTTTGTAGAAGAGGATGGGATGTGGTCATAGGGTATAAGGAAATTTCTATGAAAACAAAAGTCATGAAGAGAATGAATGGAATCATTAAATGTTGTGAGAGCAATCAACAAGTGTTGAGGATACAATTAATGAATGAGATGTAATCAAAAAATGATTGTGATTAGAGATTGAGTATGATTAGTATGTGGAGTATAGTGGAAAGGAGAGATAGCCAATGATTAGACTTTCACCATTAATAGTTCTTGAGAGTATGTGATCAATTGAGAGAATCCTTGTAATGATCCAAGAATTGGGATAGTGTCTTTGATGAAGAATAATGATGTGAGAAGTTGTATCACACTAAGAATCTGAATAATTTGTCCTAAATTAATAAGACTTTTTATTGGGCCCATTATCTTTCACATAATAGTGGTACCAAAGCAATGGATTAGATCCTTGGAAGGTGGAGATGGGTCTGACAAGGTTAGAAGAGGGAAATGCTAAACTTCTTGAGTAATGGGAAGAAGAAAAGAGAGGAAGAAGAGAGAAGGAAACAAGAAGAGAAAAGAGATGAGAAAATGTGGAAAATGGAATTTAGAAGCATAAGACAAGCACTTGAGGAAAACATGAGGAAGTTGGATGAACTTATTGAGCAGGATAGGAGGAACACTAAGAGATGGGAATAATAGTATAGACCAAATTTAGGAGCCTAGATGGATATAGAATATAGTTAGAGACAAGACCAAAACCCAGATTTATCATCTTTCAAGAAAGATAATAATGTTGAAATTGGTAACTTGTGATCCTAAGTACATGTTTCAGCCACTACAAGATAGCTTATCCACTAGTCTAAAGAATGAAAAATAATTAAAGGAACCAATTGAAGGGAAGCAATTTCAAAAGGCATATTTAGGAAAATAAATGTTACTATTTCTACAAAAGAGCCTGGATACAAGTCTAAAGAATGATAACCAAATATAAAAGAATGGATTAACAAGCCAAAGGGTGTGTAGCAAGTGGTAGTGACTCTAATATTTGAAATTGGTAACTTGTGCAGAGAAGAAATTCACAAGCTTAGGTACTTATTAATTAGAATGAATTTTTTTATCAAGAGGTTAGTTGAAGGACAGTTAACATGCTTCACAACATGTGATAGTGAAGTAAGGAAAGTAACCAATGATCTAAGAAAATGAAAAGTTTAATATAAACTTCTAGGACTGTGATTATAGTTTATACGGTTGTCTTAACAATTCGGTCAAACCCATATAAAATGATAATAAGGACAAGAATTATGAGTTGCTATGTTGAGAACCATGATGATCATGAGGAAGCTAAGTCAGTTGAAAAGGTCCACTATCAAGATAAAAAAGAATTTGTTGCACTTAGAAAGATGTCAGATAAAGATAGAATTGAAGATTTAATGCCTTGTGATGAGCTTTTGTCAAACTTGAGTGTTTAATCTAAGCATAACTCCATGGAATGAATTATTTTGATATCAAATAAAGTTAGAAATGAAGATCTAATACCTCATGATGAGCTCTTGTCAGACTTGAGTAATAAATCTAATTCTAGCACCTTGGAATAAATTAGTTGTTTGAGGCAAGTGTAACATTAACCCCACTCAAGATAGATGCATCTTTTTAGGTCCTTATGGTTAGTATATACAGACACAATGGAAGGTTGATCCATGATTTAAAACTAGCACTGGTGGATGATTCTTGTCAAGGTCAGGAAGATCTATCACTCTATTCTAGGCAACTAGAAAAATATGTCTTTAACAACACCTCGACAATAGATGTCACATGTCCTTATATGCACCAAAAATATATATATAACTAAATGCATTTATATTACTACCAATGAAAGAACATTATATTAATATTAAAATATATTCTCTATCATGATCATTATTTTAATATCTACCAAAAGAAGAGCATTATATAACTACCAAAATGTATTCTCTATATATATAGAGAATATATAGTTGATCATGACTATATTACTATCGATGAAAAAACATCCAACAATGAATACATTCAACAATTTGTAACTTGAGTATCTTTGAAGTGAGTGGATAGTGATATGACACAACCTTCATACGTTACACTTAGTTAGATTTTGTACAGTTATTGTGCAATTATTAACAAGACAACCAATTATAAATGGAATAATATCATTTTGATGAAACCCTTATGAAATGCACACTTTGAAAAAAATTACTTATTGATTTGATGAAACCCTTTCCAAATACATTATGTGATAAGAAAAGTTGTACATTTCTATAAATTAGTGATGAAAACTCAAAACATTTGAATCGTCTGCAATGGCAACTTGAAACTTATCAAACATTTACAATGCAAACTAAAATTTGTCAAACATTTGCAATAGAAACATAAGAAATAGAATTTAAAAAGGAAAAAATAAATGAAGTTTCAAATTTTGAAAGGCCATTATATAAAATCCCTTCCATTATTAAACTTGTCATAAATTTATTTAAAATCATCATCACTTGCAATATAAGATGGCTCTTGAGTCCATTTCCATTTGCTCTTCATATTCTCATTAATGTTTATGAACACAGACACTTTAACACTTAAATTAAGGCACACTAACAATATTTTTTGATAATGTTAAATTCAATGTTTTGTGCTAAATCTTGTGATCCATCTTCATGTTAAAATCATTTTTTCCACACAATTTCTTCTTAAACTGTTTGTTGTCTAACATTTCTAAGAAGCCTTGCAAATCCAATATTTAGAGCTTCCTCTTTAATGACCTTTTAAATCTTAAATTCCAACCTCCAATTGAAGGTGCTCCCTAAATCTCAGCTAAAAACATTTGTGGGTGTGTTGTTGTTCTTACATTGAAATTATTCAAGAAGAAAAGATTATGCTCGTTTTTGTTAGATTTTCGTGCCAATATATTATAGACTTTATTTGTTATGAAATGAAGACAAAATAGATAAATACACTACATTTTTGACACACACACACATACATAAATGTCCCAACTTAGAATAGTTGAATCTAAAAGCTATTTAAAATACTTAGCTTGCAATGCTTGACTGGCAACTTTTTCTTTTCATTTCAAATTTTCTACTTCAGCTTTATGTAAAGGAGTATTTGGCACCAAGTTTTTTCCTTTTTCACTTGTTGGAAAATAATTTACATGCAAGTTGTTTTCTGGGGGAGGATTCTTTGTTAGCATGACATTATAGGGAGAATAGATGTTGAGATATTTATGAGGGCTGGTGTAAAAGATTCTCAATATTTCAAGGAAAAAGTTTTACAATGTGGATTACAAGTGAAGTGGGAAATTACATTTGAAACAGAGTTGTTTGGATTAAATACTTTCTTAATCCATGTAGAGCCTATTTTCAACAAAACTAGAGAGATGATTGGAGTCAACTATATTGGAATGGATATTACTAAACAAGTAATTTATTGTTCCTTGGACATTCAATCTCTTTATATTTTTAGTGTTTATCATGATTTGATGTTCATCCCAGTAATGGCTCCTTAACTTTTTTTAGAAAACATTACTTGGCTAAATTAGTTGAAACATAAAAAAGATCAATTAAGTGCAACTAAGAGAGATATTACTAGCTTGATATATTTTATTTGAAAACATATTGTTATGTTGAGAGATTGCATATGATAGAACAATAAAAGTTCAAAAGGATAGGAATATCAATAATGACTTGCATATTGAAACTATATGAGAGTAAAGAAAATATGGCCTTCTATACTAATATTTAAGTTAACACAACTAACTTCAAATTTTAAAGCATAAGAGATTGAACATTAAATTGGAGAGAACTATCTTGTATCTGGCTAGAAAAATAGAGAGCATTGAGAATCAAAGTCTTCAGTTGGAATGCATTTTCTGTATTGTACAATTATCTCTCTAAGGAAGAAGAAAGTATCCAATAGTTGATGAGAAATTGTTATAAAAAATAACTCTTCTTTTGAAAAAATAGAAGATCCCCCTATTTCAAATCATAGGAGAATAAATGGAAGGAAGTATAGAACCTAATCCAAAGAAAAAGGATTTCTTGACTACACATATTTCAAGATAGATGCTTAGATATTTATTTCCTTTTATAATCAAAGCTAATATTTCTCTTTAGCTATATATTCTTCTTTTTGGCTAATGGATATCTTGCCAACTTATTTTCTTAATGATTTGCCTCAGTTTCCCATGTTCAAAATGATATGCTTCATTCAAGATAAACCAATTGACTCTTCCACATTTGAAATCCCAAATTTTAGGATCTATCCTTCATATCGCAAGAGCCTTATACATAAACAAGTTCGCCCTATAGTACTTCAAGAGTAAACTTTACAAAATCCCTTTTCCTTTCAAGAAATCCCACAAATCCCCCAAAATTCTATACCAAATAAGTCTTATCAAGAGAGATGGAATAGCAAGCAGAATAAGAAGTTTTGTAAATTTGGAGAAAATGCTTCTGATAGCAATACACTTATCTGTAAGGTTCAAAAAGAAAATTCAGATTTTCTCCAAGACAATGATAAACATGCTCGATTAGAATAGAATATTGAAGATCAAATAAATATAAAAAAGGAAGAGTCAAATTAATGAGTTACCTAGTTATGTTGTGAACAATGATGAAGTGGTCGCTGATTAGTTTCACGAATTTCCTAATTTTGTTGATGAAAATGAAGTGAATATGCACATGCTAACCTAAATAAAAAAATTGAACAAAAAGAAAATATAAATTATTTGGATAGGGTGTTGCTCTTTCAGGATCATAATCAAAACATCCCTGTCTTATGAGTTGAGAAAGGTGATATGGGTAAAGAAATTAATTTGTTAGAATAAAATGTGAAACAAGAGCTAATTTTCCAAAGTATGGAACTAGATATTTCTTTCTAATCTTCAAGAAAGAAAGACGTGATGTTGAGATAGATTATAATATGCATTAGAAGATCAATGAAGAGGTTGAAAAATTTCATTTGTCCAACATTATATAAGATTTTTTTGTGAAATTTGATGATAGGTTGATACTTCCTAAATTAGAAGTTCATGAGCAGAACAACTGAATGGAAAGTTGTATTTTCCCATTTGAATAACATGAGAAAACTCATTTCAATCAATAAGAGAAGTTAGTAATAGAGTCTCAACTTTTTTGGATACAAGAGGATGTCCTATAAGACACCTTACTAGGATAGAGGGCATCAAAGCACCAAAAATATTTCTTGCACCTAAGCATGAAGATCCTAAATACATTGAGCTGGAGCATGTGATTACAGTAGTAGATGACTAAAGCCAACTTACTATCTTACTTCAAAATAGTAGTGTGCATCAACAACAAAGAAAAGTAGGTTTTTTCATATTTATGAAGTAATTTTTTAGTTATTTGTTGAATCTTTATCCATCGTAAATCTCTTATGGTCTGCTCAAAATCATTTAAAGTAGTGTAGGTTGACAAGAAAGGGCATCTATTTTAGTCAACTTTTTAATTTTCTTGGCAATTCTTTTAAATGGAATGACATTTCCTATGATAAAAAACCTAATAAGGCAAATTATGATAGTTCATACTTAGAAAGAGTAGTTCCCATGAAACAAAGATAGATTTCTAATGATAGAACCAAAAAACAATTGTAATTAAGAAAAAATAATCATCATGAGATAAGAACAATCATCTAAAAGCTAGTAGCAGACTTCAAAAATTTTCCAATATAGATCAACAAGTTTCATCAACTGAAAAAGCAATTTTCAAGATGATATAGCAAGTATTGAGAGGAAGAACAAGCACATGATTGAATAGCAGCTCACATAAAATAAATAATTGATTGCTCAACTAGAATACCATATTTTAATGCAAGGAGACTAGAATTATTCAAAAGAGTGACAATGAAAATCATATCAATAAAATAGAAACCACTTGTTCCACCAAACCCAACAACTAAAACAATTGCACCAAATTAAATTGGTGACCAACACACAACAAGAACTTAACACAAACCAGCCAAAGGAAACAAAAGATGACCCAACTCATCACCTTTGTAGCTCCTTGAGCTGATCCAGTAAGGAGAACTTGAGGGAATGCAAAGGCCTAGTCTCATTGTAGGAAGCATGTTGTTACTTTTTGCTGGAGTTTTGTTATTTTTGGTTTTTCCGTAGTGTTAGAGTAGTGTCTTTTTATCAATTCTAAATAGAACTTACTCATATTAGTTATGTCTTGTTAGGAAGAAAAGATAGTTTTAGCAAGCTTAGAAGGTTTAGAATCCTTACAAAAATCCTTAAAGGTTTGCAATTTTTTTGAAAGCCCTGCAAGGTTGTAGATTCCTTTCAAAAATTCTATGGACTTAGACTTGGAGGCTTGTCCCCTTAGCCAAGTTTATTGTTCATTTTGTTTTGGTACTTGAGATATTATCACTATAAAAGGTATGAGGGGCTTCCAATTCCTTCCTTTTTAATAAAAAATATTCTCTAATGTTTCTCAATCAAAAGATGCACCATTTCTTATAAAATTGAATCACAAATGACTTGGTGTGTCCAAGATCACAACTAGCTTATAAAATAACAAGAGCCTCCATCATATTATGAATAAGATGACACAAAAAAGATAAATTAAATAGCCCATAGAATATCTCTAAATTTTATATCTTTTTTAGTACTACATACACCACTAGATACTAGTTTTAAACCATTAAATTCTATGAGGTTGATTTTTGGTCTCTTCATGAAATTTGTAGAGAATAGTAAGTGCCTCATTTATTTCTAAAATTATTTTTGTTTACTATATATATATATATATAGCTTAAATATATCTCTAAATTTTATCCCTTTTTCATGACTACATAGATTGCCAGATACTAGTTATAAACTGCTAAAGTCTATGAGGTCGGTTTTGGGTCTCTTCATTAAATTTGCAAATGATAGTAAGTGCCTCATTTCTTTATACAATTAGTTTTGCTTAAGATATATCTCTATTTATAGCTTAAAGATGTGTGTTCTAGTCCTTTCTCATCTTGCTCATGTTTCAACTATGTGACTTTTTGAATTCCTTTGTACTTCACTGTTTTCATTTTAATAAATTTCATTCAAAGTTATTAGACTATTATATTAAGAAGAAGAAAAAATGAGGAATAAGAAAAAAAATTGTTATAAAACTATTTGTGTTATTTCATGTGATAAGGTGAGCATTTGTATTATTAATTCTTTGACTTTTATAATCTAGCTAGTTTGTGTATAAATAAAAATCATAATTTAAAAAAAAAATTATTAAAAGACTTTATCAATAGTTCAATAGATGAATGATATTGCTTATATTCTAACAAGATTCTAATAATATTTTTAATCAACCAACACACAAAAAAGTCACTAAACATTAAAAAAAACATAATTTACCATTCAACATAAAATTATCAAACTTGTTCTAAAATAAAAAACTTTAATACAAGAATTCTACAATATATTTGTTACACATTCACAAAAAATATTATATTAATCTTACAATCTCCTAAAAATATCTTTTAATATATATTTCTACAAATATTAAATATTATTTCACATTTTAAAAAATATTTAAAATATTCCCAATTTTAATTTTTATTCAATAATAATAATGAAAGTAAATATAATACTATTAACCCCTTAGAAATCAAACCTAGAGTGCATAGAAACACATTCAATTTTTCTTTTCTTCTTCTACACCAAACCACAATTAGTTTTAGGTAGCTTGGACAGCTATTTTTCCTCATGTGATTAATTGGAAAATAATTATTAGAGTTATGAAGATCTGGTTTGGAGCATAACAAAGACAAAGTGTTCATCGAATCTGCTGCTGCAACAACAAGAGTGGGATTCTTAAATTTTCAGGTCCTATAAGAAAAATTGAATGCTTATTGGAGCGGGCATCTGTGTTCAAAGCGAGAAGGATACTGATTTCTATATTTGGTCTAGCAATATAAGATTACCAAATCATCACTTCGATAATGCATACGGTCTTGGAGTTGGAGGAATTTTGCTGCATGCTAGGGTTTCACCATGGCCTGGTGCCTAATGGCACGCAAATCTGAGACTTGTCTGTGATTGTCCCTACTATACCACTACTGATTGTGCTGATGCTGAGGCATGCTTCGAGCTTGGAAGGTGTAATTGCAGCAATCTAGGGTTTTAGAGGTTTTAAACTTGTATTGGAGAAAGTTGGATGCAGATTAGCTGCCGTGAGAATTGTCTAGTTTATTTTAGTTTGTTTTTGGTTCCTGCTGCTTCTCTTTTCCTTGATCTGTGATTTATTTTTCTGCGATTATCTAAGTTTCCTGCGGGGAGAGTCTGGCCCATGCTAGGAGTGGTTGAGATCTCAATGCATGTGTTATAGTAAGGAGTCTGGAGCAAGCACAGAGATATAGATATTTCTCAAAGCATGTATAACGAATAGTCACAGAGGAGGACTTTGTTCAGTTTAATTTTAGGGTTACAAAATTTATGCAGATAGTTGAGGAGCAAGATGCAGGGAACAAGATTTCTTAGCAGAGGAGGGCATGGGTTTGGCAGAGGCAATAGAGGAGGTAGATTTTGACAGCCTTGGATGAATCATTGAGGGGATAGGTTCCACCAGTAGCCTCTATCAAATGTAGATTTTAATCAATTTAAGAGGACAGAGATCTTTGACATTTGCAAAGATTCCCAAGCTTCAGGTTCTTCATCCAAATAATTGCCTTCTGAGCCAACTGATCGTCATTCGTCCAAATCAATTCATGCAGAATGGTTGCCATCATTCATTTCATCTCCTAATAACAGAGCTATTACAAGACCTGAGTTTCTAACTTTTCCAAATAATATACCCATTGGAAGGAAAAGGCAAGTACATAATCCAACAAAGCAGCAAGGGTTGGATTCTTCTAGGTTGCCATGGCATAGATCTAAGGTTATAGGTAATTTTTCTTCCTTTAAGGGGAATCGACATAGCCATGAGCATGATCAATATTATCCAAAAAGTAGTTTGGGCAAGGATCGCAGATTTGAATGGAGAAAGAAGGAATCTCAATTAGATCATATCAATGCTTCCCCCATGAAGTCTTAATATCCATCTGTAATCTTTCCAGATCATTACCTTGAGGTGCATATTGATCTCCTTAAAGACACTGCATTAATAGGTATGTTTGGCCCTAACCTATTTCCATTATCCACTATTTTGGATTGGGCTAGATCTATCTGGCAGGGAGTCATGGAAGCTTTTTTCATTGATTCACAGTACAATTATTTTATAGTTTTATTCGACTCAAAGGTATCTAGGGATTTTGTGCATAAATATAAGGGTTGGTTTAGTAAAGGGCAAGGTTTATTCACCATTTCATGGACACCAAATTTCAAACCTAATGATGCACTACCCCAATTCATGCCATTTTGGATTTGCCTACCTGCTTTACCATTGGAGTACACGGATCCCAATATTGTTGAAATTATAGCTAATCAGATTGGAATTTATATCAAGCATGATTTGATCCCCTATGAAAATCTTCAAAGAGATGTTCAAGTTTGTTTGTTACTTAAACTGTCCAAGCCCAAACCATAGGGTGTCACGATCAAATCCAATTGGGGTGCCTTGAATCAACTCATTGTGGTTCAAAGTCTAGAGATTGTTGACTCATTTTCGACTACTTTGGGTCACTTTACATCAGACTATTTGCAAGATCAAATTCCAACTGTAGACATATGTTGTGATCACTCTAGAGATCCCTTAAAATTTGCACGGGCCAATGCAAAACTCTTCCAAGCATATTCACAGAATCTAGTAGCAATGGCTTCCAATCAGGTTCTTCTTAGTCAGGCTATGGTTCCTTTACAACAAGATTTTTTTCCCATTTATGACTTTAATTTTTTTAATTCAAGTCTTGGAATTATTGTACTTCTTCTGGCATTATTGGAGGAATGATACAAATATGAGCACAAGCTCTAACTCTGCATTAGTATTGATGGGTTTAGACGATTCAAAACCTGATGAAATTCCTGATCTACTATTGGACATGATAGTGCATGATCTAACCTATCATAACAAGCCTATTAATTTTTCATGCATTATCAATGATCTAAAAGGTAAGAAGATCCCCCAGCATCAACTTTTTAAAATAGCCACAACTCTTTCAACAACTTTTGTAGCTGATTTGATTCATGAAATTGCAATTGAGGAAGGAGTTTCTATAATGGAAATTCTTCACCCGAATGATAAAATGTCTATTAATCAATCTAATTGTCCAAATGGGACTCAACTGGTGAATGTGGATAATCTCCTAGATCCCAATGAAGTAGAGGAATGAACATCTAATTCCATATATCCAAAATCATTTGACAATTGTCAAATGAATGCTCTCATCCAACCTAAATTGTTAGCATCTTCTAATCTTGAAGTAGTCCATCACTTGAATGATATAAATAAATTGGAGCTTGCTTTAGATTATTGTCAGATCAATGAGTGTGTAGAATCTCAAATGAGGACGGCTAATCTATCTGAAGAAGACCACATTTTGAATGAATTTAATGATGCAGATGTGATGAATCCGACTGATCAAGAATCA
Source organism: Cupressus sempervirens (assembly GCA_028749045.1). NCBI lineage: Eukaryota > Viridiplantae > Streptophyta > Pinopsida > Cupressales > Cupressaceae > Cupressus > Cupressus sempervirens. The sequence continues at coordinate 937,764,578 of CM053785.1, read as the reverse complement.
GAAAGCTCTCAACAAAATGGCAATAACACAGATAGAGGGTATTTTGATTTCTCAATTAATTTTTCATTAGATCAATCCCCTACTGTCACTACAATGAGGAAGACTCCAAAAAAGAGAGGTAGAAAGCCGAAATCTGCAAAGACGCTACTGGAAGTGGATGCTGGTATTCAATCCACTCTTGATGATAAGTTTTCATCAGTCAAAAGATTGACAAGGAGAACGAGAGGTTCTTCTTGTCAGCAATGAAAATCATTACATGGAATGTCAAAGGTATCAATGCCTCTGACAAAAGAGGTAGGATCAAGCAGTTGCTTGATTCTGCAAAAGGAGGTATTATTCTTCTTCAAGAAACTAAATTATCAGAGCAAGTTTTTGAGGAGACATTGGCTAAATGGACTAATTGGCTTTCAGTTCATGCAGAGGGGCATGGGGCCTCTGGGGGTTTAGCAATTTTATGGAATGCTAAAAGTATTCATGGTATTCTTATTGGGCAAGATTCCAATTGGCAGTTGCTAAAAGTTGAACACTTTGATTTGAAATTCCTTATCTTCAACATATATGGTCCCACATCTACAAACGATAAGAGGAACCTTTGGGCTGTACTGACGAATCTTATTCAGCAAGAAAGAGAAATGAATTTTATATTGGGTGAGGATTTCAATGCATTACTATCAATGTCTGAAAAGAAAGGGGGAATTTGTCTGCCCATTAGAACTATCCAAGATTTTTCTTCATTTGTAGAAGATAATAACTTAAGTGACATTTTTCCTAACAATGGATTATACACATGGACTAATTGACGTATTGGTTTTTTAGAAATTGCTGAGAGACTGGATAGGTTCTTATTTTCACAATCATGGAAGCTATTGAGTTATAGTTTTAAATCTGAAATCTTACCTTTTGCTGTATCAGATCATTTTCTAGTCTAGTTATTAATATCAAAGAACAATATATCAGAATGTCTTAATCGGGTTAGGTCTTTTAAGTTAGAACACATTTGGTTCAAGCATCCTAATTTTATTATGCTTTTAAAACATTCATGGATTAATGCTCCAACTTTTAGGGATCCTAAGATGCTTCAGTTCTCTAAAAAGCTTCATTACATGAAAGGGATGATCAAGGAGTGGAATGCAAAGGTTTTTAAAAATGTGTTCAAGCAAAAAAAAGATGTCTCAAAAAAACTTGAGAAGGTAAATTCAGTTATCATTCAAAAAGGTCTTAGTTCAGATTTATATCATGAGCAAAAATCCTTGAAAGAAGAATGGGAGGAGCTTTGCAAGAGGGAGGAGATTTATTGGAGACAAAAGTCTCGTGAACTATGGTTAAGAGATGGCAATAAGAACACAAAATTTTTTCATGAAACTACTAGAGTTAAAAGGGCAGTTAACACTTTCTTTTCAATTAAGCACTTAGTATCTGGTCATCTTATAGAAGATGACAATGGTATTAAGGAGGAAAGTGTTCATTTTTTTTCAAATCTCTTGGCTCCCCCTCATTTGGATCCTATTGATGACAATCTGATTAATGATTTTATTAGTTTTATTCCTCCTCTTATTAAAATAGATCATAATAGGATGTTGCTTGCCCCTTTCACATTGGAAGAAATTAAAAAAGTGGTATCTTCATTCCCACCTGACAAAGCCCCAGGCCCTGATGGATTTACAGCTCTTTTTTATCAAAAATGCTTTGATTTTATTAGTTCTGATTTATTAGTAGTGGTTGAAGAGTCAAGAAGGAATGCCAAGATAATCAAGAGCTTCAATTCAACTAATATTGCTATTATTCCAAAAGTTAAGCAGCCAACTTCTTTTGCTGACTTTAGGCCTATCTCTTTATGCAACATGGTTTATAAATTGATTACTAAAGGTATATACATGAGGTTGTAGAAATTTATTCCTCCTATCATTTTGTGCCAAGAAGAGAAACATGGGAAGGTGTTGTTGTTGCACATGAGACTCTTCATTCTATCAATTCTCATTAGTTGTCTAGTTTTGTGGCCAAGCTTGACATGATGAAGGCTTATGATAGTGTAAGATGGTCATTCCTCTTTAAAGTTATTTCCAAATTTGGTTTTTCAGATAAGTGGTGCAGATGGATCAAAAATTGTATTTTTGGTGCCTAGTTTTCAATCATTATTAATGGAGAGTCAATTGGTTTTTTCCCCTCTTCTCAAGGGATTCGTTAGGGTGATCCACTATCTCTAGTTTTATTTATTCTTATGGCTGATGCTTTCAGCAGATTCATCAATAGATCTTCACAATTGGGCTTATGGCAAGGAATTTTGATTCCTCGTAAATCTATTACTGTTACCCACTCCCTATTTGCTGATGATACTCTTCTTTTTGGTACGTCAAATGTAAAGGAAGCTAACCATATTAAATATGCCTTGGATCTATATTTAGAAGTTTTTGGTCAAAGAATCAATGCCAACAAGTCAAAAAATTTCATTTTCAACACTAATGATGTAGTGGCTGAGAGGATTTCTTCAACTTTGGGTTTCCTAGTGGATCACCTCCCATCCATTTATCTTGGAATTTCTTTTTTTATGGGAGAAAACAAGACAACTTTTTGGCTTCCTATCATTGATATAATTAGGGCTGGGATCTCTACTTGGAAATCTAGATGGTTATCTTTGTCAGGCCGTATTTTGTTAGTTAAAGTTGTCCTTACAGCTATCCCAAACTATCATTTGTCAATTCTCAATGCTCCCTCTTCTATAATCTTGCAAATTCAAAATATTATCAGAGACTTTATATGGAAATGAAATTTGTCAGATAATAAGAAGCTTCATCTTGTCTCTCTGCTTGAAATGTCTCATGATAAGGCATCTGGGGGTGTGGGGTTGCATGATATTGCTACTATAAATAAGGCTTTTGGAGGCAAGCTTGTGTGGCAAATGTATACAAAATCTCATGCAAAATGATGTTCAATCATGCAAGAAAAATATTTAGATTCCTCAAGTCGTTCCAGAATTTTTACTGTGTCTAATCCTCCTTTAGGTTTAGCCATATGGAATTTTATGATGTCTTCAAAGGATATTGCTTGTAATTATGTTACTTGGGAAATTCATAGTGGAGAGAAAGTAAAGTTTTGGGAAGACTCATGGAATGGATTTCCCCCTCTATGCAGACAAGAAAAGTTGGATGAAGCACGCCACATCCTAAAAGCTGAGTGGGGATCCTCTTTTTGGGACTATGTTTTGGCTATTGAAATTCATTCAAGAAGGGTTCTCTGGAAAGAACCTCCAACATATCTTCTTAGTCAGCCAAGTCTCCTTTCCTTGAGGGACTCTCTTGCTAAAAGAATTGTTTTTCTTTCTAATAGGGAAGATATAATTATATGGGGCCCAACAAAAGGTGGTGATTATTCAATCAAGGAAGGTTATTATGGTCTTCGACAAGCATATAATTCAAGCAAGAAGTGTAGAGCTTTTTCCTTTTGTTGGAATTCCACTGTGTTGCCTAAGGCTAGATGTTTTTCTTGGCTAGCCCTTAGAAAATGAATACTCACCGGTGAACAATTGTCCAAGCTAGGTATTGCTGAATCTTTTATTTGTAAATTATGCAACAAGGAGCTAGAATCTACAGATCATCTTCTTCTCCAATATCCCTTTGCTTATCAGTGTTGGGTTTTTGTGTTGAACAAGCTTCAAATGTCTTTACCTCTACCAAATATTCTTTGGGACCTATTTCAATCTTGGCTGGTTCTATTCTCAAGATCTCTATTTGCTATTATTTGGAAGTGCATCTCAGCTACTATGGTGTGGGGCATCTGGTGGGAACATAACAAGATCATTTTTCGCAATGAAAAATCAAACCTAGAATCTACTCTAGATGGGATTGAGAATGCAATTTTAGAAAGAGTAAATTCAAATATGTTCAATTGTATGAATAATATTTTAGTTTCTGCTTGGGATTATCTTCTTCTAAAATTCTAGAAATAAATTAAGTTACCTCCAGGTTTCTCTGCAAACTGGAATTCTAATCATCTATCTGATTGACTTCATGTAAAATGGTCTTCCCCCTCTAGAAATTTTCTAAAGTTCAATTTTGATGGTTTCTCTTGTGGGAATCCTAGTAAGTCAGGATTGGGTGCTTGTATTAGAAATTTGCAAGGTGAAGTAGTTGCAATCAAAGTAGATGTTTTACCAATTGGTTCTAGCAACCTTGCAGAAGCCCAAGCTCTATTGGCAGGTCTAATTTTGGCAAAGAGATGTAATGTTTCCACCATCCATATTGAAGGTGATTCTCAGGTAATTATAAATTCTTGTTTATCACGATCTTCATATACCTAGTAACTATCCTATATCCTTCAACAATGCTGGGATTTAATTGATTCTTTTCAAGCTACTTATTTCTCTCACACTCTGAGGGAGGGCAATAAATTAGCTGATTGTCTAGCTAATCTTGGTTGTGAAGGCTCCATATTTGAATCTTGCCATTCAGAGGTTATTTTTTTGAAATTCCCATGCTTAGCAGAGTGCCATATTTGGGACAAAAAGTAGATGAATGAAGCTTAATAGATTATCTTGCACATTCTTTGTGCATGATTCACAAATGCTCCAATTAGATTGGAGGTTCAAAGTTCTATTGATTTTAGTTAAATCTTTCAGAAGGAGAGGTTTATTAGCATAATTGGACCCTGATCATTATTGAGTATTCATATATATCATATTTTGGGTACTCTTGCTTAGTGCAAAGAAATTGTATTTTGTTGTAGGTATGCTTGGTCTGACATATCAGCTTTTAAAATTTTTTTATTTTGGGAATGATTCAGAGTTTTCTTGCTAGTTCTTTCTCTGATGAGCCCTTGAACTAGTTTATTAATAAATATATTATATAAGTGCTATGTAACTTTTTGATTAAAAATAAATAAAATTATTTGTTAATTAATTCACTCCTTCTAGAAGCCACTAGTAACCTATTGGTTGGGATGTTTTAGTCAAGAAGCAACTAAAAACTTCTTTGTTGAGTTGTCTTGATCAAGAAGCAACTAGAAACTTCTTGGTTAAGTAGTATAAAAGGGGGTCAAGGGAGGAATTTGGAGAATAGAATAGAAAAAAGAACAACAAGAAGTTGTAGAAGCATTTGTAGTGTTAAGAAATGAGTTTGCAGAGATAGCAAATAGTCTTGTAGTATAAGCAGGGGCATAGTAATAACACTGGGAAAGCAGTGGGGAATATCAGTAGGAGAAATTAAGAGATTGTCTAAATTCTACTAGTGAGAGGCAAGAAATTTTGTACCTCTTGATTTGCTGAAGTTAATATATTTTCCATCTGCAAAATTGGTTTTCGCTTGGGGGTTTGTCCGAGGATGATTTGTCCGAAAATATTGTGTTCTTTGTATTGTGAATTTCTTTCCGTATTTTACTGGTGAAGTTGCATTTGTGTTATTTTTTTATATTAGTTGTAAATTTGTTTTCAGTAGTTAAATAATCATTTATGATAGGAGATTAATAATCAATGACTACAATAGCATTAATTTTCACCACCACCTCTATTAGTACTGCAAATAGCTCATCAGTAATGCAAATAGTCGTCAATAAACTATGTGGTTCCCAGTATACTTTAAAGATCAATGATTTATACATTTAGAAAAGAAGAGTAATGCTTTTTTTTGGCATAAATAGGAAAATCATACTTAAAAGTTGTGCTCAAGATTTAGTCCAACTTTGCAATTACCAATTTGCATGGAGGCTAATAGATCTTTATAATGTAAAATTTAAAATATAGATCTAGTGAGGAATGAGTAAAATATTAGACTTTGTGCACTTTCACTTACATGTACTAGAAATGATGTGATATAGTACTACTCTGTGGATTCTCTTCTATTGCGAGGAGGCTTGAAAATCTAGTTGTTGTGTTTGAGGGCAAAGGTCCAATGTGAATTTTCTTGGATTAGTGTATGTTTTAGTATTATTGGATTTAATAATACTATGAAAGTGATGGATGAGTATTTATGAGAAATGTCAACAATTCTAATGTTGTTTGATAGTAGAATTAGTTAGATATGGTTTGCATAGAGTATACAAGTTTTATTATAAGTTTAGCTATTATAATAGACCAATTTAAAAATCAATTTAAATGAATACTTTATTTCTCACTTAATAAAATTCAAATTATCAATCTATTAATATCAAGTATATGAAAAATAAAATAGTAATAATTAATGTGGTGTTCTTAATTTTCCCTTCACAACAATTTAATAATTTCTTATCTCTTCTAAAATTAAAATAATAATGTAAATAATTTCTAAACTATAACAAATCAAACTTTCATACCTACAATTTTGTGATATTTTGTCTCCATTTATTTATTGTTGGCATTTATTATCATTGATTGCAAAAATAAGCTTGCAAGTTCTAAATGCTTTGCCCTAGTTTTGGGATTTTAATTTTTTGTTTGGGTGGCAAAATATTTGTGTGTTTTTAGATTTTAAAAAGAATCTAAAGAGAGATCAGATTGAGAAATTTTGGAAGGTGATTGTCATTGAATGTTCAGCTTTGCTAGGGTTTCATGCAAACTTTCAAGTTTCTTGCATATGACTCTTTGTCTAAGCCTTCCTTCTATTGTTTCCACTTATCATGCTACATTTACTATGGGAGGTTTTAGGCTAGGTTATAATGGCCCTGGTCAGTGGCGACCCTATTGTTACTAGTGTTTACGCTATTTCTTTGGATTGCCATGGTGCCTCCATAGAACAAATACCCTTGCAAATTTGTCCCGAAGGTTTTTCATGAGGTAATCCATATATTATCCTTCCTTTACAACAATTTGATGCTTCATGTGATTTTTTAGAACAACATACCGTAATAGGGTATCTTGTGAGTAAGACTCCTCTTGAAGCTATGCTCCATGAATGGGTTAACAAGAGCTAGACTCCTCATGAAGTCTACCTTGACACTTTGCAAAACCTTACCAAAGGATTTTTTATTTCTCTTTGCTAACCCATCACAAGAAGACACAATTTTTAACAATAACCCCTAGTTATTGCATTTGTCCTGGTTGTTTTTAAAAAATGGTTAAAGTGGTGACTTCAATATGGTTAAAGTGGCCTCTAACAAAGATGACATTTTTCCCTTTCACCAGATAGCTAGGGAAAGGGAAGCTAGGTACTACATGCAAAATAAATTAGGCCTTTTCTATCCCAATACTAACTACTACCATCATAGTGAGGTTTGGCACACTTGGTCCAACTTTGAAGCTGGCTTTGACCGCATTTTAAAGCGTCTTGATCGTGCCATGATTACTACACAATATTTTTTCTCCTTTTTTGAGGGTCATGATTTACCTATCATTCCCCTACCAGATATAATGTTATCTAACCACTATGTCATTTATTTTTTCATTTCATGGCAAACAATTATCCAAAAAGTTGACAAGTTGCAATTCTTGCTCAACACATCTATGTTGATGCATGCTTCCACTGTTCCTCATACCCTACATGTTTGGAATTTGGAGCCACATCCACATTCTTGGATAGGGTGAATCTAATGGTGGAATGATAAAATTACTAGAACTATATTCTTTCTACACATCTATGGGTGGGCGTTGGCAGTTTTCAGAAAGTAGCCTTATAAATCCACTACTTCTATGCTCAAAAAAGCTTCTAAGGCTCTCACACTTAATCCATTTGATGTGGATTTATAATCTAGCTTACCAAAATTTTCCATGATAAAAAAGTTGCTGATAATTATGCTACATGAGGAGCCCAAATCAAAGCTCATCTCCACTGGTTGGAGGTTGGTGATAAGGCTTTGAAGGAATTCTTCCAGGCTCTTTGAGCTCATCATACCAATATTGGGATTAAGAATATCAAACTAGGCACTTCTATTTTCTTTAGTCTCCTTGACATCCTGTAAGCATTTGTTCATCACTATGAGAATGTTTTTGCTTCTTAGGGAAATTTGGTTGCTCAAGAGGAAGCTCTTAGAAAGTGTATCTCTATTACTCTAAACCACCTAACAGTTGAGCAACGTGCTTTCTGTGTGAAACTTCTTACTTTCTGAGACCTTAAGGAGGTAGTTTACTCCATGGATGATGATAAATCCCCTAGGTGTGATGGGTTTCACTATTAATTTTACAAACAACTTTGGGAGCATATCGGTCCTAATCTGCACAAATTTTATCTTGAAGCCTATCATACTAAAATCTTAGGAGCCATTATCAATAAAGGAAATATTAAATTCATACCTAAAGCTAGAGTAGTGATTTTTTTAGTGGCAAATCTTCGGCAATTGGCTATTCCATCTCTTTGGGAAATTTTGATTTGGCTAATAAAACCTACATATGGGGTCAACCATGTCATTGAGATATTAAATAATTTGTGTCAAAATCCAAGGCTAATTTCTGATTAGTTTACACGTAATTGCTCCCAAATCTCGATCCAATCACCAATGTAATCTACATTTAAAACACAAATATTTTAAAATTTTTGCCAATGTTTCCATAATGTTTTCTTATTGGACAATATTATTTTGCCCTTAAAATAAGATAATATTTTCCCTTAGGTTGAGCATTACCTAACATTTTATTGACATATGTCTCTAACTATGCCCGTTTAGAAAACTATTTTATGTTTTGGTCTTTAGGACATGTGTCCTAATTCTGGAAAGATTCATATTTTATGGTATGCCATTTAAAATTGGGCCTGAAATAGAGCTAAAGCCATTGATCGATATTGCATCAATGGTCCAAATTAATTCCTTTCACAATAAAATGACAACATTAAAAGTGATGAGGACCAAGTTGGCAATAAAAAAGGGCACATTATTAATTGAATCCTAATGGATTAGCATACTACAAGTACACTGTATAATGTACACTTGGCATGTGGGCCATGGACCACTTGTGACTATAAATTCACCAAAAAAAAAAATCTCTTTTTGGAAACTGACATATTATCCAATTATACTAATATTTTGTGTTATATGAAATAATTAATTTGCCTCTTAAATTATAAAAATATTTATGACCAACAAAAAAATTTGCCTACATTTATTTATGTACCAAAAAAAAAATTAATTCGCCACAGTTATTATTAAATTTTGATATGGAAAGGAAAATTTTGCCAATAGAAAATAAATTTCTCCCTTGCTTCGAATGAGAAAATCACCATCAATTAGAAAATTTTCATGCATATAAAATGTTGAATTCGCCAGCATTTTACATATTTTTCTTGGGAGGGGTTTCTTAAAGTTGTCCCTGAGCTAGAGATTCTATCAATATTTTCAATTGGAGGCCCATTACCCTTTTGAATGTGTCTTATAAGGTTATTTCCAAGGCTCAAAATCCAACACCTTCTACTTTTAATTGTGCAACTTTAGTAAACTAGCTTTACTAATTCTAGATGTATTCTTGACAACATTATTGATGTTTGAAAAGGAATGGAGTGGGCTTGCAAATCCAAACAACTAACTATTTTTTGAAGATTGATTTTGCTAAAGCCTATGATCACATTGAATGGCATTTTATCTTGGCTATGCTCCAGGCTCTTGGTTTTGGTCCCAATTTCCTATACTCTATGGAAATGCTCTTTCATGATGCTAATGCTTGTATTACCATCAATAATTCTCAATTTGATGCCTTTGGTCTTTTTTGTTCCATTAGGCAAGGTTTCCTTCTAGCACCTGTACTTTATGTCCTTACTACTGAAGGGTTTGGCTATTTGCTAGCTCACTCTATGTCCTTAGGACTAGTTTGTGGCATTTCTTTTCTAGAATCAACTTCCCAGTTCGTTAGTGGTCATTTTTCTGATGATTCCTTCCTCACTCTTTTGGCGGATGAAGAAAACATAAAATATTCCTTAAATTTCCTTAAAACCACCTTGGCTTAGCCAATTTGAATGGAAATGGGTCATTCATGGGGAGATATTTAGCTTTCTTGGCATTCCATTCACTTTCTAGGCTCCACCTATTGAACTACGAAATGTTGTGCTTTCCAAGATCACTAAGAAACTAGATTATTAGCTTACAAAAATTCTCTCCCTTGAGAGGATATTCCAAATTTGTTCAAAAGTTCTTCCGGCCACTCATGTCTATTATTCTTCTCATTGGGCTCCCTCTAAAGTCACCTATCAGAAATTGTTAAAAATACTCAAGGATTTCTCTAGGCTTCTAGTTTTGATCATCATGGCTTTCATAGAGTTTCTTGGGATTTTTTTTTGTCTCCCAAAAGAATTTGGTGGCCTTGGCATTCTTTCAACATAGAAAAAGACCTTGCTCTACATTCTAAATGGATTATTTGTGCCATCAATAGAGATGAATCCTGGAAGAATTTGGTTTGGCATTGCATCTTTTTTGGCTCTCCCATCAACATACCAGCTTGGAAAGGGAGTGGTTTCCACACCCTTCTAATCATGTGGGAGCCAATGATCATATAGGGCTCTTTTGTTATCAAGAGCATATGGAAAGCTTGGGAAGCTATCAATCCTTGGCTTTACTGGTTTGGTGATGAGTTCCGTAATGGCCTCTCTTTGAATCATCAGAATATTTGGTGGTCTCCCCTATTTACCATTCATGGTACTCCCCTTGCCAAGACTCAAGGTGTTAGTGCTCTAAATTTTTTTAAATGAGGCATTAGAAGTCCTAAATATATTTTCTCTAGGGTTTTAATGAGTTTCAGATCTTGTAAAGATATGCAAGTCCAATACTATATTTTCTGTTTAGATTGAAAAACTTTTGACTTATTTCTCTCTTCAATTCTAGTACACTTAACTCATAAAGTGGGTATTTAGTCTATTAGACCTTGGTGGCATGATTGGAAGTGGTATCTTGCCACTCCTTTTACCAATTACAGACCAAGTCTGGGTTGTGGATGGATTTCTCCCATCTTTTGATGGTGGATATGCTCAATTAGAGATGGAATTTTCAATCTTCTCTTTCTTAATGGAGAAAGTGCTTTGGCACTATTTGGAGTGCTATTACAAAGCACAAGATTACCCATTTTTCTTGGTGTCTAGCTTTTCAAGGTCTTCTCCTTGGGCCTCAGTTCAAGCATATAAGGGTTCCAAGTCCTAGATGCTCTTTTTTTGGACAACTAGAGTCTTTCTTACATATTTTTTGGTTTTGTAGATGTGCTCAAAATTAATAGCATTGGATTCATGACTTCTTTAAGTTGTTCAGGCCTAAACCCTTTTCTTGGCACATGGTTATCTTGGGTGATTCCCCCAAAATTCCTCAAAAATTTACCTAGATTTGGCATATCTTAAGGATGGAGATTTTGTTCACTTTGTTGAAAGATAGAAATGTTGTTCTTTTCACTCACATTTTTCTTGATATTAATATTGCTATGTACACTAAGGCGTGCATTTGTAATAATGTAACTATCCAAATTTAAGTTCAAGCTAACAGAGTGGCCTTGGAGGTCGCTCACCTACAAGAGCTACTAAACCACTAGGGCAATGCCCCTTGCACTATTGCTAGAGTTCCTCTAGATGCCTCGGCTAATACCTCAATGCCTCGAGGCCACCGTCCATGATGCTACTTCTCAGGTTGCCACTTGCACACCCCACGCTCCCAAGCTTCTCGCCACTACTCTCCCAGTGGTGAAAATGCTGGATTGAGGCACCAATCAAATTCCCTACCTTGTGGGGGCACTAGCTGGTCCCCAGATCCTCCCTCTAGGGCATGGTATGCACTTTTTAAAAAATGGCCTGACCTAGATCTGGCAATTTCTCCTCTATGGCAAGAGATAAAAGATGAAGATGCTACCACTGAACCTACTATTGTTGCTAATGATGATGGTTGGACTATCCTCAAATTACCCCACAATCCCAAAAAAGATTGAGGTTTCCATGATCGTGTCAAGCCACCTCCCTCAAAAGGCACTGCATTGGCTGCTTGAGGTTGCTATTTATATTTTTTTTGATAAATAGTGTTTGATTATGGCTTCGATCGTGTGAACTTTTGTAGGGTGATCTTGTATCCCCAACCCTTTTTTATGATTTGTAATTTTAGTATATTAATTATTAAAAGAAAAGGACTATTCATTAAAAAATAAATTAAAAAAATATTAAGTCTTTACATAATATTTAAGCTCTTTGTTAAAGATTTTATATTTTAATTATAACTATCTAATAGAAAATTACAAGGAAAGAGAATAACAAGTTCTTTTACTATTTCTTTGCCCAAATGAAAACTAGGTTCAATACAATATTCTATAATTGTGAAATATTAAAGTACCTAAGGTTAGAATCTTGTCTCCATTTTTATAACTTTATTGTACTTTTCGTAGGCAAATGCTATTGCATTCAGTTGTGTGAACTATTCAATTAAAGGTGAACCAATCAAAATGCATTATTTTTTCATTTTAAAAATGATGGTCGTTCTTTATAAGTTATAATTTATATTATTTTAATTTTATTATATAAAAATATTCTTTGTTTCAAATGTGATTGGTTCACACAAATATTTTTTATAGGGAGACTTTTCTCCATAATGCATTTTTCTCACTTGAATATTAGTGCATTTTAACATTTATAATTATTTATATTTTAATGATTGTTTTGGTTTGCTGAAAATATTTATGACATTTAAACAACTCACATAAATTGTATACTTCAAATTTTTTCTCTATTTTTTATTAATTTAACATGATTATCAACATGGTTAAAAGAATTTTAGAAAAGTTTTGCTATGTAAAATTTGAATGCTTATAATATAAATATAAACATACAAAATTAAATACAAATTTCAACATCTAGATTTTATTTGAACATTTATAATTTTTTAATTAATATATTTATTTTAATGTTGCTTACATTGAAGTTATTGAAATTGGAAGTATATCAAAATTATTATAAGTAAAAGTGGAGCATAAGTTTTTGTTTTTTTGTTAATTATTTAGTTAAAAGAAATTATATTACTATATACTTTTATTTATACACTTATAAACTTAGTTGTGCCTTTTCTAATACAAAGTTTCTATTCGTTTCTTATTACTATTTCTTGAAATAATTAGGCATGATAGTTAATTTATTTCTATTACAAATATTTCATCTCTATTTGTAAAACAATTTATTATAATGACAAGTACATATCACATGTGGCACTTATTATATTTGTCCTATGCAATATACTCAATCACTTCAACTTAACTAATTATTAAACTTCCACATTTCAACCAATTAGATATCAATTATTTTATTTTGAAATTTCATTTTTTATTTTTGCTTTCCAAAATCCAATTAATTTTTTTAATGATATTGAAATAAATGTCCCAAAAATATTAGATTGGTGTTTTCAGCAGTCTGCTTGTTCTGCACTTTTTCAGTAGTCTATTTTTTTGGCATTCGTGTGACTTTTTCCTCTCTCAATTTCCACTTGTAGTTTTTGTGTCAAGTGAAATATCTCCTTTTTCTTTCTTTTAATGTTCATGCTTAATTCCTACCCCTTAGCAAAGGCCATTTTATGGCCTCGTAGGCTAGTAGGACTCATTTAGAGCTAGATCCCAGCATACTTCATCACCCTAACTCTTTGGCTTGGACCTTCAAATCAAAGACATTTTTAGAGGCCATCTATACTTTGTCCATAGGTGTTGGTGTTAAATTCCACATAAAAAATGGAGCGCAAAAACTTGGTAAGGCTTCTAGGGAAGCTTTGATGCCCCTTTCCATCTCTCTTAAATCAAATATGGTTAATAAAATAGTTAGGGAAAAGAATAGGCTAAAGAATTCTGCCATTTTCTTTGCAGTGGTTGACATTGAGAAATGCCATCCTTGCAAATTTTTGGATGACTAGTTTTATAACTGTTGGTACATGAAACTTGGCTATCACATTTCTTTTTGTAGACAAATTTAATCTAGTTTATTTGCCATATTGTTCAATAATTCTAAGGCTCAGAAAGTTGTTTTTAAGAAGTAATTTTTGAGGGTTGGTTCTTCTTCCTTTCGTGCCCTTGCTAGGACCTTGGAAGACATTCAAGATGAAATTCTTTCTCTTTCAGCCCTTGGCTAGATTGTTGTTAAAAATGTCCCTCCCTTTCTTTGGAGATTCCTACTCCATCTCCTTGAACCATTAAGAAAGTTCATTAGAATGGATGACATGACTAGGTTGGTTCCCCACATGAATGCTAGAGCTTTGATTGCACTGTAACTAGGCTTGGAAATCCCTACTTCTTTGGAAATTAACCTTGGTGATGATCTCTTTTCCTAGCCTATTGAGATTTTGGGAGGGCTCAATGCTTTCTTCCTCTATAAAATGTATTGAGTAGAATTAAGATCTAAATAAGTAAAGTAAGTTCTATTTCATCCAATCATTTAATTGTTACTCTCTAACTATTGTAGCTAAAATGATCTTAACCAAGTGGACTTAACTATCTTTTTGTTTTGGAATCCTTATTGTAAGGTAACATTCCATTGAATTTTTGTAATTCCTATAGTGAGGCCACCCATTGAAGGGTGAAAAGGTCTAGATGATCTTTGGCAAAAATCCCCAACAAGGTCACTCCTAACAAGTGTGTTTGTAACCTTTAAAAGGGGTGGTTCTTAATCAAGATACCTTGAGAAAACTAAAATTATTTTGGTTGCATAGTCCTAGATAGTTTTTAACCTAATCATGCTTTTATGTCAAAAATGATGGTGCTCATATATGTCTATAGTATTTTTCTATGTTATTTTCTTTTGGATGTTTAGATTTTTACCATTTATGTTAGTTAGTTGATAAAACTAATATTTGATATAGGAGGCAAAAAAATTTGATGCATGAGAGTTTCATTAATTAATATGTTAAAGTTGAAATAAGTTTGATAAATTGTTTGAAGAGGCCAGCAGATAATTGATTCACCCTGTGTTGGCTCAATTATCTAAAAACTATAACTTTAAACCCTTTTCATCATCTTAACTCTAATCATAACTCAAACCTAGACCTTAATACTATTAGACTAATAAGGTTGTTTCTTACTAGATAAATCATTTTTATTTAATTATTAAGTTACTTTCTAACTCTTTTTTATTTAAGCTTAACATTAGAAATGTAATAATTAATTCTTTTATTAATTACTACAATGCAACTTAGGTTAGTTTTCTTTAGGGTTTTGATCTAATTTTATAAGGATGGATCTATCTTTATCAAATATTAATTCAATACAATTACAAATTATCTTTTTCACATCAAGAATTTGTCATCTTTTAGGGATCTCTAAATGAAAGTCTCCATATCTTTTCTTGTCCCTTTCTATGATAGGTGTTTCCATGCAAGTGATTGTTGAGAGCTATGGGATGAGCTTTCCTTTACTTTAATATGATATCCAAGCTTTATGGTTTCATGCACCTATTCTCTTCATGAGAATGTTTTTATTAGTTTATAGATCTATGTTTTATACACAAGATTTTGTATTGGACCTAGAGGAGACCCTTATTTTAGATCAATTTGAACCCAAAAAATATTATTGTTGAGCTCATAGAACCTAAAAACTCCCATTTTCATAGAAAATACATTTAATTTTGATGCAATTTCAACCTATGGAAAAACAAAATTGGCCAAAGGCCACAATGTCTGGGCACAAAAAATGAGGCAGCATGATTTAAAAACATTTATCAAAAAAATTAAACAATTTTCTTTTTAATATTTAAATTGCATTTTTTTTTAATATTGATAATGGGTTGAAGAATATAAGACCTATTATTATTTATTTAAATTAATTATTAGAATGTGTTAATTTTGAGTAGATTCAACCCAAGACCTCCCATATGAGAGGCACAAGTTACTATTGCATTATAGCCTCTTGCCTATAAATTGCATTTTTTTTGTATAAAGAAGCATGCACATATTTTCTTTCTATAAAATTTTATTAAAAAGGGCATGCAAGTAAAGTCAAAAAGTTTTTTATTTAAGATCTTGGATTAGTAGTACAATTTTTGACATCGGTGGTACATAGGATGGTAAAGCTATATTATAGACCATGGCATCATCATATTTGAGCAGACCAATAATGGTTGCTAAACTGCCATTTATTTGATTTGTTTTGTCCTAAAAAATAGTTGATGGTTTTTCGGCCATATCTTGGGCACACCAAGCTATTTGTTGATAAATAATATATTGTTTGAAAGATATTTCTAAACACATTATGATGGGGCAGTTATTTTACACTTTGGTATAATTTTGTTTCCAGTTTATTTAGTCAAAGCTAGGAGTTCTATTTTAGCACTCTAGGAGACATGTCTTGAGCATCTGGACTCTATTTTTTGAAAGGAAAAAAAATATTGTTAGAAATATTATTATGTTCTCTTTCTAGTGATTCTAATTTTTATTCTACATTCTGAGTTATGCATATTCTATTTCTTTTTTCTTTTTTGAACTCTAATGGATATCTTTGTCGTTTCATGTCTAGGGATCATTATTATTCCAAGGGATGACTTGTCTTGGGTTGAAGTGTTTTTTACCAACCTTATCTATCTTCTAGTATTTTTTAATAGTTTTTATAGCAATTCTTTGCAAATTTACTAAGAAAAAAGTGCCACTCTATTGCATTTCAGATTTTCAACATCTTTGTGTCTTCTTGTATTTGTAGTACATTTAAAGTTCCATGTAAGGTTTCATATCTACCATTCTTTGAATCTTCCTTTATCAAGTGAATTCTACTTCTATGACATTATCCTCATGATTTATCAATGACATGTGCCTTTATTGGTATTTGTACTTCTTTCCCACTCTTGATGTTCCTAGTTCTTTATTCTATAGGAGTTTATCCCTTTAATTTTAGCCTACATGTCTTATGTCTTAACATTATATATGGGTTGTGATGGTTATAATTAATTATTAGTTTGATAGAGTGAGCTATGTATTTAAAACTTATTCCTTTGCATTGGGCGATTACATTGATTGCATATGTATACATTTTGGTGAGATGGATAATTTACCATATGGACACTATTCCATGTTCTATTCTATGGAGGTTCTTCAGATCAGCAGTTCGATAGTTTTTGTAACTTATTCTTTAGTTGTATGCTTCCTGGTCATTATTTTGTTCCTATTTTCTAGGACATTCTCTAGGTTTGAAGATTCTATATTCCTTCACTATTTTTTCATCATGCTTTTTATCTCTTCTTGGAGTAGTGCTTTTTCCAAGTGATTTTCTCTGTTTCTCCTCTTTACAAAGATTTTTTTGTGATTGGGTACCTTATCAGGCCTTATTGATGGGACCCAAATTTACTTTCAGTAATAGTTTTTAGTTTTTTACCTACTCCTTAAGTTTATCATAAGGGGGGTGTTAAATTAATAAGGTATTTTATTGTTGATTAAATCATTTTGATTTAATTATTAAGTCACTTATTAACTCTATTTTACTCAACCTAAAATTTAGGCATATAATAATTAATTCTTTTTTTAATCATTACAACATAATCTAGGTTAGTTACCTTTAGCATTTTGATCTCCTTTTATAAGCATTTATCTCTATTTGTGAAACATTCATTCAATACACTAAAATTTATCTCTTGCACATCAAGAATGTGTCTGTCATCTTTTATGGATCCTTGAATTCAAGTTTCCATAACTTTTCTTATCTCTTTCTATGATAGGTGTTTGTATACAAGTGATTTTTGGGACCTTTAAGATGAGCTTTCCTAAAATCAAACAAAACCTATGTTTTTCATAAACAAATAATAACCCTAAACCCTAACTATATCATAATTATAATTCTACTTCTATTTCTAAAATTTACCTAATATATATCTATTAATAAATTAAAGTATTGAAGAAGTCATACCCCAACCCCTGACCTTCAACATTATGTGTTCCCTAGAATTTTTATTTTAATCTTAATGTGAACCTAAATCCTAATCCTAAACTAAATACTCATTTTAGTCCTAACCATTTGTCAACCCTAATTTAAAAAATAAACCTATTTCAAATCCCTAAACCTAATGATCATTTTTACTCTAACCTAGTGTATAAGAAAAATCATAATCATACCCGTGTTGGAAATCTAGCCATAACCATAATAAAAAAAGTCTAATTGTAATTCTAACCTTTACTATTACCCTAATATCTATACGAACCATGATGTTAATCCAAGACCAAAATTTGAGCCATAATTATCAATTATGTCCCTACCCATAATACTAAATCTATTTAAACATTATTTGTAGCAGTAATCCTAACCATAACTTTAATCCAAAGTCTAACTCATTTTTTTCACCATATTCTTAACACTAACCCAAATTACAATCATTACCTTAAACCATAATCATAACTTTACCTCTATCCAAAAATGAAATTCTAATCATCATCCTCACCAAAAGCACAATGCTAAATAATAAACCCTAATATTTAATTGTAATATAAATGCTTAAACATTATCCTAGCTATGATTAACACTCTAAAATAATACCATAAACAAAATATTAAGTCTCTAGCTAAATAATTATCATTATAATATTCCCTAGACCCCAATCAAAACCTAAATCAAAATTTGAAACCTAACCATAAAAGTAATCACAATGTAAACTCTTTCCCTAACCATAATCCTAATGACAAAAATCTAATTCAAGTCCCAATGCTAAACCTTACCATATATCATATCCCTAATCCAAACCTTAACTATAGCCATAATACCAATAATGATGTAACTCTTAAGGCTAACCATAGTCCCAACCCTTAGAAAATTGTAATCGTAATCATAGTGTTAATTCATGCCATGACATTGATATGAACTTCAATTATTTTTCTCACTCTAGTAAAAAACAAAATACAAGGTCAAACTATGGTTCTTCTTGATGTGAATTTTGACACTAATGAGAATCCTAATCTTAAACCTAAAGAACTAATCCTAACATTAATCAAATCTCAAGAACTCACCATAATGATAACAATGATATAAACCCTTACCCTAGCTATAATCTTAAAACCTAACCCTTATCCTTATCCCTAGTTCTAAACCTTGACTAAAAAAAAAAACTATAAACTAACCATAATGTAAACCCTTACCATAACCATAATCCTAACTTTAAACTATAAACCCTAATATTAACCATGACAACATATTTGAGCTTAAACTCAAATCCATAATAGTGGGTGTAATATTTTATATCATAATTCCAACCCTAATAATAAAAAATGTGATCATATTTTTTCGTTAATCATAATTTTAAATCTTAATCCTTATTCTATATTGAACTTAGAGAATCAAAATTGTAAATATTACCATAGCCATAAGTCATTATCCCTTACCCTAACCATAATCATACTCATTATAGCAAGACCTTAATCATGAATGAAATATAATTGTAAATGGTAAGCCATAAGTGTAATAACTATTGTGATATAAATACTCAATCTAACCATAATTATATTATTTTGTTTAACTTATAATACTACACCTTAGAACTAAATCATATTTCTGATATGAACCCTAACAATAATTACAAAACTAAACCATATCCTAATTGTAATGTATATATTAACCTTAATCCTTACTCAAACCATAGCCTTAGCCATGTACACTTAAAATCTATAATTCTAATCACTTGAACCTAGAATAGCAATTCAATAACTTCCTTTAACCCAAACCAATATCTTAATATTCCTAACCTAAAACTTATTATAATTATATTTTAAACCCTTACCTTAACATCAACCCTGACCCTCTTTCTCTATATTTATCTTGGTAACAGTGACTTAAATTCAAGCTTAACACTGAAACCTAATTTTAATTATAACTCTAATCACGATATAAATTATAATACAAAATACTAATGTTAGTCAAATTAATTAATTAAAGCGGCTAGAGTTATGATTGCTGGTAGCCAATATATCACCAAAATGCATTAAAAAGAATAAATAAAGAAAATTCATCATGCACCTTATGGAAGTTGAAATTGAAGGTGTGGAAGTATATATTAACTATTTCCGATTTGGAAACATATTCGTATTGTTGAACTGATTCATTCATGATGGAAGCTAAGTTGGGGGAAATTTTGGCGGTATTAATGGGAAGGTCAATAGAAGCTAACGTTGCGCCCTACGTTATGCTCCAAAATCAAACCTAATTTAGAAACGTTGCCGCAGACTCCTCGTTTTCTAGCTTTCAAGGTGAGAACTAAAATTATGTCTGAACAAAATTTAGAACCTCGTCATCCAAATATGACAAAAACGGTCAGAGAAAATAAGCTTTACTATGACGAATGCAAAGATGTTGCCAAAAGATCCAAACCGTTCGGATTCAAAATTCAAATTACCAGTCAAAATATTAAACCATGAAATCATCAGTCGCAGCTCTAATTTAGCTGTTGCACCTCCAAATCAGTGTCCCTGATGTTGCCAATTTTGAAATTTATAAGACAGAGCAGCTCTCCTTTTTAATTCACCAGAATACCAAAAGAGAATCATATAAGGAATACAAAAGCCGTTGTTTTATAGCATTATGGGTTGCAGGAGATCACGCTTGAAATTTCATATTACCAGTTATAATATTTTCAAAACATATGTATTAGAATTATAAGTTAATGATCTTATTCAAGATCTTGTTTATTCTCCTCCAAAATTCCTAATTAGAGTTTGGAATATGCCTATCAATAATAAATTTTGTTAATTTAAATCCACTGAAACGAAGTCTAAGTGTAGAAATGCTTCCAAATGCTAAATCTAACAAGAGAGATGATGCTGAAATTTATCTCACAAAATCTTAAACTACTGTAAGCTAAATAAATAAATATAGAAAGATTGAACTCATAAACACAGAACACAAGATATACGTGGGAAACATTCTCGGGAAAAAACCCACCACTCCAAAGCCAGACTTAATTGTATTATCAACAACAATAATTACAATACAATCTATAGAGCCACAAGTCTCCAAGAGTATTCAGCTATGATATCAAATCTAGAACAATTATGAGGAAATAGTTTCTAAGGCATCTACACTCAACCCATCTATAACTTATTTTAGAAACTTCCTTATGCACACCCTTGTATAAAAACAAAGCGTAATAGAATAAATCACCAAAAAATTGAAGATTTTTGTTTTCCTACTCCAAGTTTTTTCTTGTGGAAGAATCCAGTCTTATTTAGCAACTTTCCATGAAAGCATAAATAAAAGAATAACTGAGTCACCTTATCCCAAAAATCTCCCACTTGACGAAGACCTTAAGGATTTACTATATCACAATATCGGCCCCAAGGCCCATAGAACCAACACACCATCTAAACTTCTCAGTGTTCACTAGCTTTGTCAGTGCATCTGCAATATTCTCCAAAGTTGCAACCTTTTCTAACTTCACCTTTCCATCTTCCACCATATCATGAACAAAATGATACTGTACACCAATATGCTTTATTTTGGCATGGAAAATAGCATTCTTTGCTAAACAGACAACACTTTGGCTATCACAATAAATAGTAATCTATCTTGCATCAAAACCAATATTAGAACATAATCTCTTAAGCAAAATGACCTCTTTAGAAGCATGAGTAGCTACCATGTGCTTAGCTTCTATAGTAGACAAAGTAGCTATAGCTTGTCGCTTACTCATCCAACTAATTGCACCACCAAACATAATAAAAGCATATCCACTGGTGGATCTTCTACTATCAATGTCCCCAGCCCAATAGGAATCCACATATCCACAAATGCAAATAAAATGATGAGATAAAAAAGAGTTACCTTGAAAACATAAGAAATACTCAACTATGCCTCTCAAATACCTGAACACTCTCTTAACTACATCCCAGTGTACCCTTCTAGGATTAACCATGTATCAACTAAGGACTCCCACTACTTGGGAAATGTTTGGTTTTGTGCAGACCATAGCATACATCAAACTACCAACATCACTTGCATAAGGTACTCAAGACATGTCCTCGATCTCTGTAGGAAATCTTGGACAATTCTCCTTAGATAAATTTATTCCATGTAATATTGGAACAACTAGCTGCTTGTAAGTTGTCATGCTGAATTTATCCAACACAGAGTTTACATACTTCCTTTGGCTCATCCAAAGATTTTTGCAAGCTCTATCTCCAATGATCTCAATCCCAAGAATATATCTAGCTACACCTAGATCTTTCATCTCAAACTATGCTTCTAACTAAGAGTTCAAATCTGAAATCATTCTTTTACCATTCCCAATAAATAACATATAATCCACATATGAGACTATGATAAGAATGTGACCATTTTCAGATTTATAATACATGCAATGGTCAGATTTAGATCTCAGAAATGCCAAAGACAACACCTAGGCGTCAAATTTTAGATAACACATTCTAGGAGACTATTTCAAACCATATAGAGATTTCTTCTACTTACAAACAAGATTTTCTTTACCTTTTTCAACAAAATGCTCTAGTTGTGACATATAAATTTCCTCCTTCAAATCACCATGAAGAAAAGTTGTCTACACATCCATTTGCTCAACTTCAAAATCATAAGTTGCTACAAGTGATAACAATAATCGAATGGATGTCAGCTTTGCTACAAGAGAGAATATTTTACAATTATCAATTCCCTCCACATGTGAAAAGCCCTTCACAACCAACCATGCCTTATACTTTTGAACACTACCATCTAGACCCACTTTCTTCTTGAACACCCATTTACATCCAATAAGTTTTCATTCTTTAGGCAAAGGTACCAAATCTCATGTAGCATTCTTCTTCAATGTTTCCATATCTTCATTCATGGCTTCTATCTAGGAATCTGCATACCCATAGCCTCTCTAATAGTCCTAGGCTTGCCAGTGTTGGAAATCAAATCAAATATACAACTGGAATCCAAAGAATATCCAAACCTCTTAGGTGAATAACCAAATCTATTAGGTCATTGTCTTTCATGAGTAGATCTCCTCAAATTTTGAGGTTCAGGTTTTTGCTCTTCTTCAAAACTTCTAGAGATGCTTAAGCTCTCCTCATTCTCAGGTCTATTAGGAGCTTGTAGTTCTTCTCCCTTAGAGGTAGTAGAAAAATGAACTACTTCCTTTTTTTGCTTCTCTTCCTTCTCTAGCTGCAAAAGAACTATGGAAGGTTTCAGCTCACAAAATATAACACATCTACTATAGAGCACCTTCTCTGCAACTGGATCCCAAAGCTTGTAACCTTTCACACCGACACCATAGCGAATGAAGATCTCTTAACTACCTTGTTCTCCAACTTTGATATTTTTACACTTGGCACATGAGCATATGCCTCACAACCAAAAACTTTGGGATGTCTCAAAAAGGGCTTCTTACTAGACCACACTTCCATAGGTGTCTTCTCAACAAGTGCTGAAGTAGGAGACCTGTTAATTAAATAACATGTAGTGGCTATTGCTTCAGCCCAAAACATTTTCTTAGGACCAGCACCACTCAACATACTCCTAGCCCTCTCCATCAATGTTCTATTTATCCTCTCTGAAACTCCATTTTGTTGTAGAGTGTATGGAGTTGTTTTATATCTCTCAATTCCATGATCCTTATAGAACCTGTCAAATTTCGCTAAACAAAACTCACCACCATTATCAGTCCTCAAACGCTTAATTTTTCTACCAGTCTAATTTTCAACTAAGGATTTAAGTTCCTTAAACTTACTAAAAACTTTAGATTTAATTCTAAGGAAATACATAAATGTCCTTCTACTATAATCATCTATGAATGAGACAAAATTCGAAGATGTAGATATCGAAGGAACATTAACTGGACCAAACACATCTATATGAATATAATCCAAAACCCTAGAAGACTTGTGAGAATTGGAATAAAAGGAAACACGATGTTGTTTACCATAAATATAATGTTCAGAGAAGTCAAACTCCATATTACAATCATCAAGGCCTTCAACAAGGATTTTGTCTTTCAGGGCTCTAAGACCCTTCTCACCAATGTGACCAAGTCTTTGGTGCCATAACATTGTCTTCTTAGCAAGGAACTTCATCTCCAAAATATTAGCACCCTTAGGTACCCAAAAAGCATGACCATTAGATGTAGAAACAATGGTCTTCTTCTTTTCTTGATTTGCTGGTGATGATGAAAACTCTAAAGCCCTTTTCTTGGACTTCACATAAGTGTTATTGCACTAAATCGTGCATGCATCCAGCCTATACAAGGTGCCAATGCTAACACCCTTAGCAAGGACCATAGAACCTCTTTTTATCTTGCATGCATCACTTGAGAAAATAATGTGCACACCCACATCACCAAGCTTGCTAACTGAAAGTAGGTTTCTTGCTAAACCAGGGATATGTAGTACACCATCAATCCCTTTCACTCTACCATTAGGGAATCTGATCTTGACTCTACCATGACCAACAATATTCAAGTGAGAGTCATCACCCAGATAAACCTTTCCACCATCAAACTCTTTATACTTTGAGAACCAATCTTTGTGAGATGTCATGTGGAAAGAAGCATTAGAATTTATCAACCAAACATATTTTGATGTATGTGTTGCCAAGGCTACAACAAAAGAATCTACATTATCTTGAGAAGATTCATCAATATTAGAATCAAAGAAATCATTTTTTCCTTTTTTTTTTCTTCTCCTCTTTGTAGTCTCTTCAAAAATGACCAATTTTTCCACAGTTCCAACATTTTGCCTTGGATTTTTTACTAGGAGACTTGGATTTTCCCTTCTTGTCTTTTTTCTTTCCTTTCTCTATTGTTCTACCACAAGTAACAAGGGCCTCCTTAGCCATCTCAAAAGAATTTCTTCACATCTCCTCAGATAACAGTGAACCAACCACATCCTCCAATTTGAAAGTGGTTGTTGTGCTTCCAATAGCCATAACAAGGTGATCACATGAATCTAGCAAAGAACATAACATAAGCATGCATTTATCTTCATCATCAATCTTATCACCAACAAAATTCAACTAAGCAATCAACATATTAAATGCATTCAAGTGATCAGAAACAAAACCTCCTTCATCCATTCTCAAAGATACCAACTACTTTGTTAGAAATAACTTATTTACCAAGGATTTTCCTTGATAAATATCACCAAGCTTTTTCCAAAGACTAGCTATAGTCTTCTCTTCATGAATATTTAGAAGCACACAATCAACCAAACAAAGTCTTATCAAACCCTTGGTTTTTTGATCTACCTTATCCCACTCTTCCTACAATTTAGTTTGAGGTTTTGTTGAAGAAACCATATCCCATGGATCTCTATCTACAAGCATGTCCTCCATTTTAAGTTTCCGCAACTTAAAATTGCTGCCACTGAACTTATCCATCTCTACTCTATTGGATGTTCTTGCCATATCTAACCTGCAATAAGATTATGAAAAACCTCTGGAAAACTCCCATTGAAACTAGATCAGCACAAAAAACCTGTCTACCCAACAACAATAACAAAGCTGGCCAGGCTCTGATACGAATTGAAAGGAAGTCTAAGTGTAGAAATGGTTCCAAATGCTAAATCTAATAGGAGATATGATGCTGAATTTTCTCTCACAAAACTTTAAACTACTGCAAGCTAAATAAATACATACAGAAAGATTCAACTCATAAACACAGAACACAAGATATACATGGGAAACCCTTCTCGGGAAAAAACCCACCACTCCAAAGCCAGACTCAATTGTATTATGAGAAACAATAGTTACAATACAATCTATAGAGCCACAACTCTCCAAGAGTATTCAACTATGATATCAAATCCAAAACAATTCTGGCAGCATAACAATGCTCTTCAAACAATGCTCACACTTCCTTCATTTTCTAGAACAATGCCTTGTACTTATAGAGTTTTCATACAATAGGAAACTAAAGCATCTACATTCAACGCATCTATAACTTATTTTAGAAACTTCCTTATGCACACCCTTGCATAAAAACAAAGCATCATAGAATAAATCACCAAAAAACAAAAAAAATTATGTTTTTCTACTCCACTTTTCTTGTGGAAGAATCCATTTGTATTTAGCAACTTTCCATGAAAGCATAAATAAAACAATAAATTATGGGAAGGCTAAGTCACCTTATCCCAACATCCACTTATATGTTCCACTTGTAATGGTCCTTAATAGAGTCTCACTTACAATCCTAGAATATCCATTATTAAGGTATAGACAATATTTGTTTCGTGTTCCAAAAAATCTCAAAGCTTTATCCACATATCAAAATGAGAATATTATTTATTTGTTAAAATGTTTCCTTTGCTACACAAGCTTAATATCTCTTAACGAATAGCTTTAAAAAGATTTGACATAATTTAAAGTAATTTTATTAATAAATTAATGTAGATGTATTTAAAATAAAATAATGAATCATTGCTTAACCTTGTCTTCTCAGTCCAATGCTCAATTTGTATTTCAATAGTCGTTCCTTACGTTGTATAGCTTAATAAAGAGGCTTGGCAGATATCGAAACAATTTTGAAACCTAATGCCAACATGGCATGTCTTATGTACCCAATGTCATCTCATGTGATATGAGTATGTTTAGTGTCATCGTGTGTCCTCTTACATGGTACAGGAGTAACATGAACCCACATTTCTTTGATATCTTGTTGTCTGCCAAAACATTTCAAATGTATGTGAAAGTTTGGCTGGACAAATTTGTGAGGACAAGTTTGTTGCAGGAGATGTTAACTTCATGCTTACCATTTCTTAGTGTTCTGTTGTTGTTTGTGTGCATAGTGGGATGATTTTTCTTGCTTCCTCAGCCTATCTTTGTTATTATAATGGCGTAAATATCAGAGATACAAAAGAGGAATTGCAATGGGAGGGTTCATATAATCTCATACATTGAAAATGGAATTTGGTGTAAAAATGAAGGAGAAGTTGAAGGTTGGCATAAAACCAAAAATCAGAGAGTTTCTCATGGAGTAGAAGACGAATTTGAATTGGAGTGTCTTCATGATATGACACAGCAATTTCATAACTCCAACTCTTTCCCTCATTTAGAATGCCAAAGAGATACGGGCGAAATGGATAACTGGAATCCCAGAGAGGTAATATATGGATTTTTTAAGAATAATTTGAATTTTCTGTTGTTACAAGAGCCATCTTCCTCTGTATATTTTAACACAAGATCTTAACTATTTATTACTATACATTATGCAGTTTACTGGACGGTTGGAATTTTGGTGAATGAAAGAGGGAAAAACTGAATCATCAAAGACTCTTATTAATTCACGTTTGAATTTAAGGTTATTTTGTTGATATAAATGTATATCTTCCCCTCACAAATAATAAAAATAGATTTTATTTCAGTACTCTTATCGTGAAAGAAAATATGTTATAATTACTTAATGATGACTATGAATAAGTTTAAACGTACAAATTTGAAATATATCTATCATTTATTTAAAGAAATTTTCTTATTTTATTTTCTATTTTATTGTATTTATTGATAATATTTACTATGTTAATGACTTGCACTCACATTTTTATAGAGTCTATAATACAAGAGTAAATTGTGAGTTTATTTGGAAGGTCTTAGATTAGAATCTATTATTAATTACAATACATGATAATAATAATGAATTTTGATTTCAGCCTCTACCAATAAATTTTAGTATTTTCTCATAGGCTAATGTAATCAATTTTCTTTTTAATTTGTTATTATAAAATATTACATCCACCAATTACAATTGCAATAATTCTATTATCTAAATTTTTTTAATGAAATTCTAATGTCAACATGTTGCATTTATAGAATTTGTTATTAGTACTATTGTGATACTTTTTACAGGGATTTGAAACCCAAAAATCTTAGATAACAAAGGGCTGAAAAATAATCAAAACAAGCTCAACAATAGTACTATGGCCAACAGAAAGGCCAAAATGAAAAATAGGGAAAAAACCAAAAAGAAAGAAACCTCAGAGACCAAAAAAACCAAAGATGAACTTGATTGTTAACATTATAATTTTAAGAAATTATTTTTTAAAGATTTGATTGGTTGAATTAATTTTTTTTAAGGGTTATTTTTTATTAAGGTGAATATGATTTATTAATGTTTAATATAAATGATTTGGTTTATATTTTTTTATAATATAATATTTTTCATTCTATTAAAAATACAAAAATACTATTATATATTATTATTATAAATATATTATTATTTTCATATTTTAATATATTTCTAATATAATATTATATATACAATAGAACATATATATTAATAATTATATTTATAAATAAAATTATAATTATAATTATAATTAATATCATTATAGAAAACTATAATTATCTAATATTTTTATTAATTAAAATATTTTATAGACTATAATAGATTTATTAGATTAAAACTATATTTTTATCAAACTAAAGGCATGCACTAAGCAACTATGTTTATTGAACCATTCATTTGATGTAAATATGTTTTTAGTCTGAAACATAAAATTAGTTAATTATTTTTTAATATTTGTATTTATGTTATCTATATTTTTTAAAAATGTGTACTTGAATTTTACATTTATTTTTACTTTTATTCTATCATTCACATTTTACATGCTATATTATTCTTATATAATTTAATATTTATATTTAAATTTAAAAAGAATAGTTCCTCTTGATTTATCTCAGATGTTGATTCAACTTGTGGACCAGGATAAGGCTCTATAGTTCTCTTTGGTATTCAATAATATTTTTACCCCTCTTTTAGTTCAAATAGAATGTTGAGAGACTTCATTCTTTCCTTGTTCATAATTAGTGCTCTGCATATCCACAATATCTTCCATTTTGAAATCTCTTGAATAATTAGATGGAGAGAGGATTAGATCACATTATAAAATAAAAAATGTATTTAAGTATAAAGTCTCCTCTAGTAGCTCCCCCACGAATTGGAGTTGTTCATAGTTTTTTCTTGATTAGCACCGTTACCAATATTTATATTTTTGTTAGTTCAATCCTTTCACTCTAGGTGTACAATGGTTTTGGTAAAAAATCAATTATAATTTTGAATGGAACTTTTGAGGAGGTCCCTTATATGGAAGTTGCTTACTTTAGATGAGATTCCAATAGTTCTTTACTTCATTATCTATTTGTCTAGCAATCATTATGGAATTAGAGGCCATCTGCAATGTCTTAAATATGGTAGCATTATCATATACAAGTTTCATCTATTTCTCAAATAAACAATTATTTTGTGGGATTCACATTATTAATTTCTCAATTCAATTGTGTAAGATTTATTTACTTTTTGTACATTTTTTAGTTAATGCATACTATTTGAACTTAACAATTTTCTATGTGCAAGATTTTAGGGTTTGATTGAGGAAGTTGGTAAACTATTTGTCATCAACGAAACTATAGCTTCTTTTGAAGGAAGGTAGGTCAACTATTTTTCACCAATGAAGCTATAGGATTTTCATTTTAAAAAGATGCTTTGTTTCTAGACATAATAGGAATTTTTATTACAATACAAAAATATTGCATTATGTGTAAAGGGTCATTTCTAAGTCTAACTTGCATAAACTATCACTTTTGATAGTTTGTCATTATTTTGTCTTAAAATTAACACTTTTTCATTGAAGTGTTCAAATTTATATGGTGAAGATATTTAGATTAAAAAAATTATATTGTATTTTGTTTATATTCTTTTAATAAAATTATATTGAATTTATATTATTATATTATATTGCGTCTACTAGAGTTAATTATTTATTTTAATAAAAAAACTATTAAGTGAAAAATGAGATATTTTTCAAATTAGATGTAGTGGTATTAATTTAAAATAAATATCTAACTCTATCAAACATATTATATTAAAAGCTTATTCTTTTATTTGAATTGGACATTTGGGTGATATATTTCAATCATATATTGTTCAATTTAGAAATTGGAATTAACTTTAACAAAGGTCATATTATTCAAACAACCATGTTTTAATTGTGCTAAAATGAAAGTTTCTTTCATCTATCTTGGATATTGGATTAATAGATTTTATTCTTATAATATCCAATTTAGAAAGTGCAATTAACTTTCTGGCAATATTTAGTTTAATTTAAAAATATAATTGTATATTAAAATGTTTAAAGAATTTTTTTTTAAAAAAAAAATCATTAATTTAGATGTTAAAAGGATGGTTATAATGTTCTTCGTTCAAATAGGCACTAGTAGGAAAGAACGGAGTAAGAAAAGCTCCAGTCTTTCTCAGGACCGAGGTCCTAAATTATACACAGTTTAAAAGGGACATTTTCAAGTATATTCCTAATTAATTAGATCGTACAGTGACTAATTATTAGATCTAATATTGATAGTAATAATTTCCTTTGCATTATTTAGTTTGTCTTCTGAATTCAAACTTATAATGCTATTCGCAACTTCTTATACCTCCTTAGATAATCTTTCTACTAACCTGCATATGAAAGATGCCTTTCTTTCCACAAGTATTAGTAATATTAGACCAAGAAGAATAAATGAAGATATTCAACAAGATCTGATAGAATATTTTTTATAACAAAATTTAACACTTTTCTCCTTAGCTATATGTAGTTTATTATGAATTGGTAGACTACCATCAGATTTATCAAAATTTTAATGTCTGTATCCTTATAATGTTTATACATGCTTGTAGTGTCCAGATTAGTGAATAATCCATACATGTCATAATGTACTATATTGGGAAAGATTAGGAGTAATAGACATTTTCCATTAAATTATTTTATTGCTTTTTTTCTATTGCTTACTATAGGTAAACTTAATTTAAATTTGAGTGTTCCATCACATTTTGAACTTAATTTAGATTTGAGTGTTCCTACATGAATTTCAGTGCACAGAATGTAAACTTGCATATTGATATTACCAATGTCTAAAGTTACTACCAAGATTCTAACATTATTCATATATTTATAATAAGACTAGGTTGCAGAGCCTAAAATCATCATAAAGTCATTGCAAAAACTAAAAGAATAGATTTTCAAGGACTAGATCTAGGTAAAAAAAAACTTATAGGATTCAAAAATTTGTTCCCATATAGCCTTACTGAATTCCTTTCATTTTTTAAAGTACCATTGTCTGAAATCTTTTAATTTTAAACTCAAAAACCTTTTATTATTATTATTTAAAATTATATTTTAAATCTATCAAATTCTTCATTCATCCCTAAAAAATTCCTCCATCTAGCTGCTTTGTTTGATATGAGAAGCCAATGCTTTCAAGTTTATACATGTTGATATACCTATATATATTAGCATTTTATGTATTATATACATATATCATATATATTTAAAATTATGAAGATATTATATTTTTTTATATCCTCATTATCTAAATTATCCATTAGGGCTAATTTAGCTAATAAGAGTAAGAGTTACATTATCCAATTTTGATTAAGATGGCTATTCAATTTTGGATTAATTAATTTATAATTATCGATTAAGATATTTTCACCATCAACACCGTCATTTTCCAACTGATCTAACAAATCTTAAAATTTTAAAACTAATACTAAGATATTTTTAGTATTAAGGGGTTTTGCTTTATATCATAGTTGAATTATAATTGTGATAATGCGTAATAAGGGTTATAGTTAGAATTATGCTTATAGTTATTAGAAATATTACAATCTACATTTACTTTAGTAAGGTCATTACAACAAATCTTACATGAACTTACAAAATGAAAAAATGTTTATTTATATAATAAATATATCTTTTAGAAAATTAATGAAACTTTGTAAAAGGTTGTGTGTTTTATTTGTGAAATTTTATTTTCTAGAATTATGTAATCAAAAGTTTAAAAAAATTTATATAATTATATTTATCTTTACATTTAAATTTAAATTTTATACATCAATCATATATATATAACTAAATCATTAGGTTCATTTATTAGTAGAGGTATTGCATCGGGGCAAGAGATGGTAAGAAGGGGATTGTGTAATTGGAGGGAACACAAAATGACAAAGTGCGAGAAAAGAGATAGGGATATAGGTATAGACTTAAATAGTGAAATGGGAATAATAATGGTTAGAGGGGGGATAAATGGTGAAAAAGAGAAGGGGGAGTCAGGATATGAGGTAAGGAGGATAGGAAAAGGGGAACATATTTGATATATAGCTTGAGAAAGGAGATAATTAAGGCCTCGAAGGTATAGTGGAGGATGGATGAGATAGAGTGAAAGAGACTAATAAGGAGGCAAGAGTGAGAAAGGGGGAGAAGGTGAAAGAAAAGAGGTAGTGATAGACTAGTAATTAGTGTGAAGATATGATTGGAGGGGGGGATATACAAGAAGGGAAAGGGCAGAGATGAAGTAGAGAGTGAGAGGGATGATGGGGAAATATATGAGGTGCAAAGAAAGAACATAGCTAGGGCATAAAATATATTGATATGTTTAGAGAGAGAGAGAGAGAGAGAGAGAGAGAGAGAGAGAGAGAGAGAGAGAGAGAGAGAGAGAGAGAGAGAGAGAGAGAGAGAGAGAGAGAGAGAGAGTGATGCAGGAGCATCCAGAGGTATAAGGGCAATCCTGTGTCACCCAAAAAAATGTACTTAGACTTAGTTTCTATTTTATGTCTTTGCATTTTTGGATACCCATTTGGCTCAAATAAAGGTTCCAACTCTCATAGTTCAACTATCAGTGCATTTAAAAATCCCGAAAAAATAGGAGCATGCAATTTGACCATCATTTTGGTGACCTAGAAGGTGTGACTTGGCCAGATGAATGTAATCGAGATTTAGAGCATTCCAGAAAAAGAATCAGGTCAAAAGGCCCCATGGTTTGAAAGTTATTGCAGTTTTTCGGGTTTTGGAGACCCCCTAAGAATGCTTCAAAGTCAGGTTTGGGGCATTAAATGACCTCGAAAAGGGTCAAAAAATGGGGGACGAGCGAAGCTTGTCCATAGGGCTATAGAGCGCTTCGAGAGCTTTCCAAAAATGTAAACGGTTCGTCAATCGGAGTTACGGTTCAAAAGTTATGCCTCCCGGAAGTTTGGCTACCGTTTCTGGAATCTTCTAGAATTGCACCGACTTCTAACGCAGCTTCTGGAACCTTCTATTTTGTCGGTGGATGCCTACTAGCACTTTCTAGAATGTACTCCTAGTCCTTAACCCTCCAGGGTCTATTTAAGGAGATTTCTGGCATTGTAAAAGGCAGTTCGGATTGGAGCTTGAGAGGAGGTGCTAAAGGGAGAAATATTCTCCAGATTTATGCTATTGTAAGCCCGCAGGGCATGTTTTGAGTTTATTTTCTCTGCACTATTTGTACCAGCTTATTTTCTCAGTTAATATAATTTCCCCTTTCTATTGTGTCTATTCTGGTTGTTGGTTAGTGCCCCCATCAGAGAGAGAGATAAAAATTAGAGAGAAGAGATGATTTGAGGGGGAGGGAAGAGGTAATGTATAAAGATAGAGGATAAGTAAGATATATATGGCATAGAGAGAGAAAGATGATTCTTATGGAATGCAATGTATTTTTATGGTGATTGAGAAAGGAAAATGAGAGAGAGGTATTTAGGAGGGGTGAAAGAGAGTGGAAGAGATCATGAGAAGGGGAGGATAATGAGAGAAAGTAAGAAGCAGAGGATTTGGCAATGGGGGGATCACATGTAGGGAAGAGTGATAGAAAAGGGAGAGGGGGAGAGGAATGAGGTATATATAGATATTAATGATGGGAGAATTATGGTGAGAGGGAGGAGAAATGGAGAAAGAGATAAGCAAAGTGGGGAGATGAAGTAAGGAGAAAAGGGGGGGAGAAGATTGATGGTATAGAACTTCAAAAGGGAGATAATTAAGGCCTAGGAGATATGGTGGAGTATCAATATGATTGAGTGGACAAGATTAATTAGGATGGGTAAGAAGGGGGAGAGGGTGAAAGAAAAGAGTTAGCAATAGATAGTAACTAGTGGGGGAGAGATGGTTGGAGGCTGAGGGATATATGTGATGCAATGCAAAGAAAGAGAATCCCTAGAGGAGATGTCCTAGCCCCTAGCAAACAACCACATAGAAAAAACACAATAATAGTGCAAGATATGATACCAATTCACAACACTTTATTCATAAAATAATTTTACATATAATGTGCTCAACTATAAAACCTGTTGGGTTATCACCAAATACAATAGCAATTACAATTAGTATTTTGATAGATCCCTCAAGATCCAACCCAAAACCCCTTAGCTATTCCAAAATCACACACTCTAGTAGAAACATCTAAGGAAGATTTAACTTGTGCTTGCAATCCCACCAAGCAATATCCTTATTTCCCAAGCCTTGACTACCGGCACTTCTCAAATTCCACTCTTCTACTTCTCAAAATAAGTAGGAAGATCTTATCAAATGGATGTAAAATGAACAATTTAATTTGGCTTCTTGGAAGAAGAGGTTAATGTAGAACAACCACCTAGGTATAAGATTATTGGTCATGAAAATAAGGTTTATAAGCTCAAGAAGGCATTCTATGGACTCCAGAAAGCCCCAAGAGCATGGTATAGAAGAATTGATTCTTATCTTTTACAAAATAACTTCAATAGGTACAATAGGGAACCTACCTTATATACTAAGTTGAATGAACAAGATGAGATCTTAATTATTTTTTTATATGTTGAAAACTTGATTTTCATGAGTGATTTATCAAGTTATATATTTGAATCAACTATGAAAAATGAATTTGAGATGACAAATTTTGGTTTGATGAAGTATGTTCTTGTTATTAAAGTGAATCAAAATAAAAATAGTATATTCATCTCGCAACAAAAGTATGATAATTATATTTTGAAGAGGTTTAATAAGTTGAAATACGAATCAACACCAACACCAACTGTCATAGGTTTGAAGCTAAGACAAGATGACAAGGTATCTAATGTAAATTTGACTTTGTATAAGAAACTTGTTGGGAGTCTCATGTATCTAACAACCATAAAACTAGATATAATGTTTAGAGTTAGTCTCATTTCAAGATTCATGAATTCTCCAAAAATTTCTCATTGGCAAGCAAGAAAAATAATTTTGAAATATATTAGTGAAATAGGAAATTATGGAATACTCTATTCAAAGTGAAAGGATTTCAAGCTAATAGAATACACTTATAGAGATTGTGTACAATGCATTGATGATAGGAAGAGAACTTCAAATTATGTCTTCCATTTTGGATTAGGTGTAGTATCATGGGCTTCAAAGAAACAATCAAGTGTCACTCTTTCATTAGTTGAATCAAATTACATAGTAGCCAAAAGGTATCATTTCATCAAGAAGCTCATCACAAATAGAAAAATTATTTTTGAACATTGCAGATCAAAGGATCAATATGCTGAAATTTTAACCAAACCAGTGGGAAAGGAATTCTCTATGCATCAAAGAGATCGATTGAGAATCATAGATAATAGTTGTCATTGAGGGGGAGTGTTAAAATTAATCCCACCTACCCTATCTCCATAAACTTCATTTCCTTCTTGTTGTTTATGTTGGAAATATAATAGGAGTAACTAAGAGGGGAGGGGTGAATAATTTACAACTAAAATAATTCCAAATCCCTTAAATGTCAATACAAACTTCTTATTCAAATCCTTGCATAGCCCAGTTAGGACTAGAAATTCACTGTAACATGATTAACAAAGATATTTTGAGATATTAATGGATATTAACCTTTAGTAACTTAGTTGCAAAAAGATAAAGCAGTAGTAAAATAACATGAACAGATGAGACACCAAGATTTTACATGTCAACCAAATTTGAGAAAACCACCAATGCAACAAGTTGTACAACTTTTCACTCTTCTAAAGTGAGCCCTATTAGGAGTCAACCCTTTTAAAGGTTAAAAATGTTGGAATATTCAAATGGGGGGTGAATCTGAAGTACCACATCTTTCTAACCTTTTTTTATCCTTTAATCATATAACTTTTAAAAAAAACAAATTGCATGCATGTAAAGATATAAAAGAACATAAAATCAATCACACGAAATAACACATAACACCAAAATTGATAACCCAAAAACCCTCAATGAATAAGAAGGTAAAACTAGGGTGGGGATGATACCAACAAAAATCACTATAATAATCAATGTTCAACCATTTCTGATGGTCTACCTTGTCAAAGGCCTGCCCTATTAAAGGCTTTACACTTTGTTAATAGTGACTTGGTTATAGGATTTACAAACACGTACATGAAGTGCTAGCCTATTAAATGATTTACAATAGGTTGTTAAACCCACCTAATTTAATAGGACTTTCATGCCCTTCTCCAAAGGTTCTCCTACCTAGCTATTAAGCTAACCTATCAACATAGGATTTCAACCTCTAATACAATTGTGAGAGAGTATTAGAACATTTGACCTAATTGAATGCAATCTCAAATTGCTGGATTCGGGTACTAGATTTTCTCTTCTTGTTCTGATCCCTACTTGATTTGATCTTTGAATGTATCCCCTGCTCTATTATGATCAACTAGATGTATATTTACAATCCATTTTACTAAGTCCTTGACACCTTTGTTGATTTCTCTATTCTGCAATTTGATAACTCCATCAATAACCTTCTCAACTCTTGTCTTAGCAATCTCAACAACTTCAATATGGTGTTGTGGTCTCCTTAGTAAGATATTGTGGGCATAGGGTTTTCTATGCATTCACAAACTTGAAATTCTTGCTGAAATCCTTTATTTTCACCCATTTGTTGCATGCTCTCTCCAATTTTTTGATTGGCTACATGTTAATTTCATAGGTAATTGCAAGGATTTGATCTTATCTTCTTATCCTTTCGCGAGTCATGCAAAAACTGTTTTACATCTTAGGTTGTAATGGCACAAATTCTTATGTTGATCCTGAGTTACTCGACACATATTGTATTCCTGATGCTTGGTACATACTATTTCTAGATTTCTTGACATCTACTATATTTCTAGTTTTCTCAGCATTATTATATCCTAGTTTACTTGGCACCTGTTATATCCTAGTTTTCTCGACACCTATTATATCTATATTGCTTGGCACATGAATGTTCCTAGATCACTCAGCATCTAAACAATTCACGATCACTCAGCATACATTATGTACTTGACATATATAGTGAAAATGGTTAAATGTGTTGACACTTAATTAACAAGGTTATTCTTTTGACAAATAATCTGCCCCTTTCACATAAGTGTCAAAAACACTTAACTAAGCATTTATGAACTTAACCTTATTGAGTACATTTTTTATTTTCTTGGCATTCATGCAAAATTTCAAAAATATTGTAAGTAACAATATACCTTATGACTCCCCTTGAGTTGATTATGCCTTCTCCAATCCTAAAACTGAAATTTTGTGCTTAAGTGCCTGATCCTCTCTATCCTTTGTCCTGTTTTTGCATTTTGATCCTATATTTTGTATTTGATCTATGTGAAGTTTAAAATTTTTCATCTCCCCCTTTCTCCTTATTACTTGACTTCCCCTTTTTGGCTATTTACAAACTTTCTACTCTATTCTAAAAATGAATGAAAGAATGTAATAAAAAATGAGCAGAATTTTCAAAAATTTGGTATTCTCCTATATTTCTATATACATATCTCCTTATTTCTTCCCCTATACATATTTCTCCCCCTTTTTAACATTGATGTCAAAGGGTTCTATAGAGTAATACCATGTTTAGCCAAAAATGTGCTATTTACCTCCTGGAGTATCTTTAGAGTTGCATCCCAATTTTCTAGTGCAATGTCCAATGACTTATGCTAGATGGCAATCTTTGCTGCTAGATTTACAAGTCCATCTTAGGTAGAAAGATTTGAATCTTTCTTGAGGACTATTTTTGCATACATTTTCTCCTTATGGAGTACCTCCAAGTGAGGGGTTATAAAGGACTAGATTTGCATCAAATTAGCTTTTCTATTAGCCTCCTCTACTAATAATACAGCTAATTCTCTTTGAGTGTGAAGCATTTGAGAAAAGTTCTTCTCACTTTGAGCTAGATCGGTGGGGAGTTGCATACTAGAAATCTTTAGATTTCATTCCAAGCTCATTATTCTCTAGCTAGTCTCCTATGTGAGATTGGAAAAATTACACAACTTGTTGTATAGGGAGAATATATTCCCAAGTAAAATCTTAACTCTTTCCAATTTCTTAGCCAGCTAAACTTGAGATAGTGCTATATCACTAGATATCTTCTCATTAACTTTACCTTAGAACTTCCTCTCTGATCATTCCATTTATTTGGCATGGTCTTCATTTGTCACCTAGTCAACTATGTCAGATCTATTGGCCTTGACTCATTAGGTGTCTGCAAGCTGAAGGAATCCATAAAGATGTTCTTTATCTCATTCAGTGCTTGCCTATATTTATATTCCTTTCTCAATACCTCTTGTCTCCTTCTTCTATCCAATGCACTCTGTATCTCATTAATCTTTTCCTTAGTGAGGGTTCTAGATTCATAGTATGGTATTTTAATTTCTTCATCTAGCTTAGGAATTCCATAATGAAGGGTCCTGGCTACCCTTGTTGAGCTTAAGCTTAGTGTTCTAACTTGTAATGCTAGCATGTTAGTGCTCGGCTTCTGAAGAGTTTGAGTGGGAGTACCTATTTTGGGTAGTTGAACCAAAGTTTTTATTTTAGATTCCTCCTAATCTCTTGTCTCTTCCTCCTCTTTTGTTTATCTCACTTTTTCACTATCAATGGATGGGGGTGTACCTGCTGACTATACTAATTTTTCTTTGTCTTCCCCTACTACTACACTCGGCACTTGAAGTGCATCTGTGACTACTTTTGGTGGAGATGGTGGAGGAAGGAATAAGAGTCCAGTAGTTTGAGTGGTCAAAGGTGGTTCTTGTGTTTTCACCTTGACTTCCTTTGATTTTACTACTAACTTTCACAACTCATCAACACTGACCAGCATAGGACTTGTGCATAGTCTAGCTACTTGGGTTGATTGGTCAAGGATCTTTGCGAGATCCTCTGTAGTCAATGGTTTGATGTTTTGACAAGAAGTGTCAATAACATCCTTTATTTTGATACTCTATGCAGGTGTGATAATAGCATGAGGAGCATTAGGAGGTGATAGTTGTATGTCTTGCACACTTTGTTATTGTTTCTCATCTGTACCCTTTCCTTCCTCTTTCTCCTCTTTATTTTCCTCTTCATATTTCTTTTCTTCTTCTACTTTCTTCTCTTCCTCAACCTTCTTCTCTTCTTCCTTCTTTTCTTCTCCCTTCTTTCCTATTGTTTTTATTTCCTTTATCTTGGCACTTGCTTTTGCCTTTTATTCCTCATCAAAATCATCATCAATTTTCTTATAAATTATTTTCCACAACTGTGTGAATTTGTTCACAATGTCTTCAATTTTATTTTGAAAAATACTAAATGCCTCTTGATTGCATTAGTTATTTGACCCTCAATCAAATTAGGCAACAATTAAAGTAGACTCCCTTATTTCCTTTTCCATTTGCAAGAAAAAATGCCATTTGTCTTCTACTATTTTATACAACTCTTTGGGCATTGAGCCATCTAGCTCTAGAGGTGTATGCTTGCACTTTGCCATCATTGTCTATACAGATTACTTGATTTTATTTTGCTCTTCCTTTGTGAACTTATTGAAATCTAAGTTCTTCAAATCTTTTAAGTCTTCATTCCTAATTTTAGCACATAATTTATCAAGTGAAGACTTAGGTAGATGACTTACCACTTTGGAATGACTATTATCATCTAACTCTATCTTTTCTTCGTCTGAGTCAAGTTGAGCTACATATATTCTTCTCTTCCCCAGCTCCTCATCAATCCTCATGGTGGCTTTCTTCTTCTTTTCTACATCTTCTTTAGCCTTTTGAGTAGTGGCTTTGGTGGTGGCTCTTGTAGTAGGCTTCTTTGCTACAGGTTTTTTCACTTTCTTTTCCTTAGGTTGAGGAGTAGGTTGCACTTTAGCCTTTATTTTAGTGACCTTGGTTCTGATAGGTGCTTCCTCAGCTTCTTCTTCATCTACACCTTCTTCCTTATCCTTACCTAGGCCTTGTGTTAGTTGTAGAGGCTCTTGGTTAGGATCTTCCTCTTCATTTTCACTATCATCCTCTTCTTAATCTACTTCCTCTTCCTTTGCTATCCCTGTTGCTTCAACACCAAATCTCTTCTTGATCTTCTTGATCAATTTGTCCTTCTTCTTCATTGTAGTGGTTGTTTTCAGGTTTGTGACCACTCTAGATCTAACAACATCATAATTTCCAAAATATTTTATTGTCGTGTTAGTATCTTTTGCAAGTAGTGTTGTTATTGCTGCTGAGGCCTGATCAACATCAAGTTCATAACCTAGTGGCCTATGCCATCTCACTCTAGGTATGGTTGCTTGTATATAAGTGTAATCAATATCCACAAGAAAGAAAATGTCCTTTACATGTTGCTCAATTAGTGAGACTAGTATCCTCATCCTCTATTTCATGGACTTCTTGAAGTTCTCAAAGTAACTTGTCATATAAGCATTAAAATTATCTCCCATTTGATTAATGAAGTCATTGATTTTTGTGACAATTTTCTTGTTAAGATCCCATCTAACCTTTCCAACTAATGAAAATTTCTTCATAACATAGAAAAATATGCAGACCAACAATGATCTAAATTTGCACTGAGCTCCTTTTGATTACCTTATGGCTCCCAAATTTTCATTATTTTTTTGTAGCATGAGCTCTATTAGATCATATGTGTGGTCTTTCTTCACAAGTTTATATGCAACATCTACTGCTATGCATGGTACATTGATCAATCTGCTTGATTGATAGAATTTGTGAGATATGACTCTAACAAAAAAAATCAAGTAGTGGATCAATAATGGTATCGATAATCATTCCCATATTATTCCATTTGGCACTAGTGTTCTTCTTTATGGCCTCATTTTTATCACTTCTCAAGGTCTTGGGCCAATCTAGGGTTCGAAAACCAGTAACCCTATGAACAATTTTCTTCGTAACCTTCACTGGCCCTATTTCTAACTAGAATGACTCTTCATGAATTTGATTCAACACTATACGAATCCATTTAGTCTTAAACAAAATGGGTAAAAGTAGGGTTTTAGTTAAACCCTTCTTTTCAACTATTTGAAACTCATCCTTCAATATACCTTTGTCACACATCTTATAAAAGGCATTGAAAATTTATAAGTCATCTATGGCTCCAATCTTATAGTTATAGAATTTCTCGACATCTTGGACCATTAAAACTTTTCCTAGAATGATTGACAAAGCACCAGTAGGGTCATTTTTATAAGCAACTTCAGGGATGGGTCTAAACTCTCGCTATTTGACTTCATTAATGACAAGTTGAATTTCATGAATTTCCTTCCTCTTAGTGGTTTTTGACCTAGATGCCATCGATTACCAAACTAGGGTTTAAAATTAAATAAACTTTCAAGTTCTGCATAGCTCGACACTTGAGCGAAATACCTGTTGATTGATGACCTGAAGTTGAATCATGGTTGGAATTTTTGCAAATCGCTGTGTGATCACCTATTTCCTTTGCTTGACTTTTCTCTTCATTCAAATGGCTTGAAAATAAATGATTTTAACCTCTGTTAGGGCTAAAAACCTAGCATTTATTGCATTTGTGCTTATAGCTATATACTCGGCCTCCAAAGATTTTATCAACTCAGCTTCCACTGAAGTTCATCTTCTTGGAAGCTACTATCTAATTTCACTCATCATCAATTGAACTTTTCAATTTCTCGGTATCCACTAACATCTCTTACATGGCATCCACTAGTCTGTTAAACTAGGCATGTACTGAAGTTTTAATCGGCAACCAAAGGTAGCTCGACATCATCTTCTAACTTTTAACTTGG
Source organism: Cupressus sempervirens (assembly GCA_028749045.1). NCBI lineage: Eukaryota > Viridiplantae > Streptophyta > Pinopsida > Cupressales > Cupressaceae > Cupressus > Cupressus sempervirens. Next base: position 937,723,000 of record CM053785.1, on the reverse strand, counting down.
CATCTTTTCTCATGCATATTTCTTCTTTGCAGTACTTCTATATTTTCTTGGGCTAATATATGATACATCTTTATATGTATTAGCCCCATGTATCTATCTTATGCTTAACTGGATGAGGTGTGATCACTTGACCTCTTGGAGCTAAAGTGATCTCTCCATTTGATGTGTTGCATTCACCTTTTTTCTTAAATGTCTTGTTCATTTGTCCTCTTATTTGTTCAACATCAATCTTCTCTTTTCCTTTTTTGAGTTTATTCTTTGGTACTTTTGACTTTGTAGGATAGTTTCTGTTGATATGACCAGTCTTCAAACAACCAAAACATGTAGTTTGGTTTAGCCATGTGTTGTAACTTCCCTTGAAATGTGTCCATACTCTTGAAAATAGTGATAGCTATAGCTGGTATTGTAATCCCAATTGTAGTGATGTGCATGACTGATTCCTCTTGTAGGTTGATTAGGTGTCCACATAGGCTTTGATCTACATTTAAATTCTTTATGCCCATATTTTTTGTAGTTGTAGTAGTGACCTTCAAATCTTGGTGTCCTTATGGTCTTGGTTCTGCAATCTTCTGTTAAAAGTCTTTGCTTTTTGCACTTGTGACAAAAGTTTGCATTTGTAGGCTTATCATGCTTATGACTATTCTTGCTTCTGCACACATTAGAGGTATGTCCCTTTTTACCATAGAAATGACAAGTAGGTTTAGTGTTCTTACCTTTGTTGCTTATTTCTTCTACAATCTTTGAATATTCTCCTTGTTTAGTGCTGATGTAGCCAAGTCCTGAAGTATTATTACTAGCCCTTGGTGATTTCAGCAATTTCTCAAAGTACTTGATGGCCTTATTGGGTTTGTGGTAACTTTCTACTATTTCCTTTTCTCTTTTCAATTCATTCTACAATTTTTTATTCTACATCTTCAAGGTGGAGATCTTAGTGTCCTTCATGTTTAGCTCATGATGAGCATTCATCATATGGCTTAAGGTGTCTAGCTACATGTTTGATATCTCTTCAAATTCAATTTTCTTCTCTTCTAGACTATTTGTGAGATTTCTCTTGTCATATTCTATCATGATCTTGTCTTCAATAGCTCTTTTCTTTTGTTCAGTCATTTCACAAAGCATAATGGCTTGTGATTCTTGTTCAAGCTTGAGTGATCTGATTTCTTTAGCTTGTGCTCTATTTTTCTCCATTAATTCTGCTTTTGCTACATCAAATTCCTTGGAATCTCCATTGGAAAATACTTGTGTGGTGTCAATCTCCTTGTAGTGTATGCCATTTTCAACTATGGCTATCTCCTTCCTTCTTTTCAAGGATTTTCTCAATTCCTCCTTGGCTTCCTCTACTTTGCATAGAGCTAGTTGCACATCAATCACCTAATTGTCAATGATCTTCCCAAGTTTGAAGACTTCCATCTTCTAACCTTTTTCTCCAAGTTGTTAGGCTTCTCCTTGTGAGAACTATGGCTTTGATACCAATAGTTAGAATATTCAAACGGGAAGAGTACTTCTGAGAGGGGATGGTGGTGAATCAGAAGTACCACACCTTTCTAACCTTTTTTTATCCTTTAAACATATAACTTTTTTAAAAAAAAAAATCATTCATGTAAACATATAAAAGAACATAAAATCAATGACATGCAATAACACATAGCACTAGAATTGATAACCCACAAACCCTCCATGAAGAAGAACATAAAACTAGGGTAGGGATGATACCCACAAAAATCACTACAGTAATCAATGTTCAACCACTTCTTATGGTTTTCCCTATTAAAGGTTTTACACTGTGTCAATAGTGACCTAGTTAGAGGATTTACAAATACTTACATGAAGTGTGACCCTATTAAAGGATTTATAATAAGTTGTTAAACCCACCTAATTTAATAGGACTTTCATGACCTTCTCCAAAGGTTCTCCTACCTAGCTGTTAAGATAACCTATCAACATAGGATTTTGACCTCTAATACAATTGTGAGAGAGTATTAGAACATTTGACCTAATTGAATATAATCTCAAATTTTTGGATTCAGGTACTAGATCTGCTCTTCTCATTCTGATCCCTACTTGATCTGATCTTTGAATGTATCCCCTATTTGTTTTGATCAACTAGATGTATATTTGTAGTCCATTTTACTAAGTCCTTAACAACTTTCCTTATTGCTCTATTCTTCAATTTGACAACTCCATCAATAACCTTCTCAACTCTTGTCTTAGCAATCTCAACAACTTCAATATGGTGTCATGGTCTCCTTATAAAGATATTGTGGACTTAGGGTTTTCTATGCATTCACAAACTTGGAATTCCTACTCAAATCCTTTGTTTTAACCTATTGGTTGCATTCTTTCTCCAATTTTCTAATTGGTTGCATATTGATTTCATAGGTAATTGCAAGGATTCGATCTTATCTTCTTATCCTTTCCTGAGTCATGCAAAAACTATTTTACATCTTAGTTTGTAATGGCACAAACTCTTATTCTGATCTTGAGTTACTCAACACATATTGTATTATTGATGCTTCATACATACTGTTTCTAGATTTCTTGACATCTACTATATTTCTAGTTTTCTCGGGACCTGTTATATCCTAGTTTGCTTGGCACCTATTATATCCTAGTTTTCTCAACACCTATTATAGCTATATTTCTTGGCACATGAATGTTCCTAGATCACTCAGCATCTGAACAATTCAGGATCACTTGGCATATATAGTGAAAATGGTTAAGTGTGTTGACACTTAATTGTGAAGACTATTCTTTTGACCAACAACAAAACACATTTTTAGGTGTGGCTCTATTAAAGGATTTGAATCACCCTATTAGGAGTGGCCTTGATCAAAATTGTAAATTTTTTAGCACTCCAACATGTCTTCATGTTAGATCTCTGGATAATCCTTACATCTCCCAACAAATTCTATAGCACATCAACATGTCTTAATGTGGGTTGATGTAATTGTTCAAATATTAGAACCTGTAGACCTCAGTCAAGTGTATACGTTCTCAAAGTCTCCTATAAATAGAGGCTTTTTCATCACTTGGAATCAATAAATAAATAACCAATTAGAATTTTCTTTCAGTGTTGTTATTAGAAATAGGTTTTATAGTTTATATATGAAATAATTTCTATTGTTTCTTGTTATTTTTCCTTGCAATTTTTAATAATAGTTTAAAATTGTTTGAGTAACGAGAGACCATCTATAGATGGTGTGAATATTCACTTCTATCCTTCCTTGGAAAAACTCTTTTATGGTCTTTCATTAATGATTCTAGACCCTTATTAGATTCTCCCTAGTCTCAAAACAAACCACAAGTTGGTACTTTTGTATGTTTACACTTAGCCCATCCACCCATCCCTTTGCAAAACATTTATTCTTCTCCACTCCTTGTTATTCTCCATTTTTTCTACATCTTTTGCACAAGTTTCATCAATAGAAGCTCCTCATAGTTATCCTAAAAACTATCAAAATATATGGATGAAACAAGTTACATCATCAATTAAAATTGGATTAATTTACTATATTTTTAGGTAAGAAAACTCATTAGCAAATTTGTATGACCTAGAATTGGAATATAGTAAAAGGAATTGTTGAATCAAACTAGTTTTCTTAATCTTTGTAGGCTATGCCAGTTTTTAGCTAGTCATTCAAGGATGATGTTATAATGTGGAGCCTAATGAGACTCACAAGTTAATTTTCCCTATTTTATTTGGTGTGCTTTCCTCTCATATTTTACTATAGAGGTTTGGGGATAGCATCCCCAAGATAGCGTCAAGGGCAAGACTCCCTTGTGGGGTCCTAGGATAGAACCCAAGGTGTGATCCCTATTGTATTACAAGGTGGAATCGAGGGGCAATGCCCCCCCCTGTGAAGTTTTTTGGGGCAACACCCATGAAAGTTGAATGGACTTTATGATTGTAAAAGACATTAGCTGCTATTTTTTCAATTGGATGACTTATTCTAGCCCTAATTTTGTAAATGAAAAAAAGATTGTAACTGCTATTTTTTGGGACAACACCCACAAAAGCTGAATGGAATTTATGATTGTAAAAGGCATTAATTGCTATTTTTTCAATTGGATGACTTATTCTAGCCCTAATTTTGTAAATGACAAAAAGATTGTATAAAATATCTTAGGGCTAGGGATTTCATAATGTGTGATGAGATTATAGCTTCTTGCAGAAGTATTGAAATGTAATAGATTGTGGATTGTAATCACTAGATAATAATAATATTGGATTTGATGTTAGTGAATGGAGCCAGTGGATTGGATGAACCGCATTAAATCTTTTTGTTTTTCATTCTCTTTTGTGTAATTTATTATTTTATGATATTGGTTATATTTGCAAAACAATCATTTATGTCTATGGTTAATCCAAAAAAATTACCTATCTTTGAATCCAAGTGAATTTCCATAAAGATAAGAAGATAGATGCTACCAATTTGGAACCTTGGAGCACAAACTATTTTACTTTAAGGAAATTCAAAATTGTAAATGAGTGATTTTTTTTACATAGATCAACTAAAAATGAAAATAAAAACCAATCACTCTCTACTAAAGAGATACCACTAAACATTCAATAGATAATTTTCAAGTTCATTCCATTCTCTAGGAATATATCTGAAAGTATCAGGATTTAGAGGAGTACAAAAATTAAGAGTTTAGTTGAGTACCAATGCTGATTGCCCACTAACATTCTCAAAATTTATTAAATTTATTTTATAGAGAAATGATTGGAGCATTTGAGAAGAGAAAAGACTATCTAAGGTCTGATATAAGTTTTCTACAAACACCAATAGTGGAGAGGCTTGATAGATTTGATAAAAATCTAGTGAAATAACTTCTCCTTTGTTTAAGAACTAGTGATCTTCATCTACATCTAGCTCTGATACCACTTTGTTAGTAATCTAGTTAAACATGGGAGATACAATAGAGATAGAGAATACACAATAGAACAAAAAATACCCAAGAAAATATTTTACACGGTTGTTCTACGACAAGAAGAAATCAATGAAGAATTGGATTATTATGCTCTTGATGTACAACAATATAAAATTTTGTTTTCAGTATTTTTTGTTCTATTATGTATTCTCTAATTGTTCCTATCTCCCATGATTCACCAGATTAATAATAAGGCTAAAAATGAGGATGAGAGTAACCCTTTTATGCTTTTGTTGGCGTCTACCCTTGGCTATTTGAGGTTGTACAGGGATCATTTTCTACGATCATAGTTTTCTTGGAAGCATTTGGAAGTTGTGTATATTATAAGGTAGAAATTTATAATCTTGTGTGTAACACCTCTCTTTTGTGTACAATGTGGCTTATGAATTTTTTTACCTATACCATTGTGGTTTAGGATCTTTTATGTTAGATCTCTTTTTTAGGAGCTTTTATGTTAGATCGGCAACAAAGAGCATGCAAACATCCACACCTGATGCAACTAGAACCGATAAATCATTGTTTTTCTACATTTTATTCTATTAAATATGATTTATTTTGTACTTTGTTTTTTATTTGATCATAGTATGACATTGATTAAATTATTGTAATGATATGTATAGCTTGTCATTATAATAGAATAGATACCACTACTAGTGATAATTTACAATCCTTTCCTAGAGTAGCTTGTGTTACTTCTACTAGATCATTGGAGGCATCATTGTTGATGGCTGAGAAAGATATGATTCCCTTAAAAATTGTAATTATTTAGAGTGTAATTGTAGTTTACTTATAAATAACTCATTTTTGACTAACGATTCCATGATGATTTTGAAAGAAACGATCTTTTTTATGATTTAATAGTGAAGATATTTGGATGCACATTATGTAAAAGGTAAATACCTTTATATAATTGGTTTCTACATTTTTCCATTCATCCATTTGTTGTAATATATTCAAGGTACATATCTTGAACTAATTTTTTTATGTAACAATTTTTTTTGTTAAAAGGTGGAATAAGCAAGGCCGTGAATTAAAAGATCAACTCATAAACTTGATAGAGGAGCTCTGTGGACATAATACTTTAAATAGAGTCCAAATTATTTAAAAAGCTTCCAAACATCTAAAGACTATGAGAGACCAATATAGAAGGGCACTAAAGTTCAACCCAAAGTACGAGCATCGTCTTATAGTTCTAGAGCTAGAGTGGAATGAAACCATTGAAGATGCAAAAGAGATAATCCTAAGAGATAAAGGAATTAACCCACCACCTAAAAAAATTAGGAATTTGGTAGTATTAATGTAATTATGCACAAATTAGTGATCTTTATATTTATATAATCTAACTATTGGAAATTTGTTTAGCACTCCCCATGGGATTTGTGACAATGGCTTAACTACCTCCTATGTACTATAAGTTGAGGGGTTGTATTGGGCATTGATAGATTAGTATTTTGGTGTAACAACAACCCCACTCTAACAAGTGGTATCAAAGCTTGGTCACATGTTCAAATTCTCAAACCCTCAGATAATGTTGAAGGGGAGATTTTCGGAAAAAAATTCAATGCTCATCTTAGGATTCATGACAAGGGCTTAACCACCTTCTATTTACAATAAATTGAGTGGTTGTATTGGGCATTGATAGATTGGTCTTTTGGTACAATGAAAACATCTAAGACTAACATATTTCTAACATATTCCAAAGTTTGCATATATAGGTTTTAGGACGCATCAAAGGCTACACAAGCTAGGAAAGAGAAGGTTGGTCAACACCATCTTGGCTCTGGTGGATATATGAAAATTCACTCATGACTTGTAAGTAGTAGTAAATGAAATTTCATATCAAATATTTTATATAAAATTAAAAATAAGAAAAAAAATTAATATTGACGATATTATCCAAACATTGCAAGGCATTGAGTCTAATCTAGCACCCAGACAAGAGGACAAAAAAATTGGCTTCAAGAAAAGCTATAAAGTAGTGGTTTCCCACCACTGCACAAATTCTAGTGGCCAAAGAGATGTAGAAGATTTTGGTGCACCCATTCACACACAAGTGAATAGGACTAATGAATAATAATTTAAATTGAGAACCTTAGCAAAAATAATCTATTTAATGTTAATTTTGAACAATGATAACAATGTGCATTACATTTCATTGTAGCCTTCTACTCTAGGCATGAATCCTAAACATAAGGAAGGCCTTGATGTGCATCATAATGATACATGTACATATTTACTTTCTATTGAAAATTAATTATGTAATTATTAATAAAAATTTAACATCTTAAATTACAATTGATGTCCTTTATGTGATAATTTCTGAGTATGTAGAACATCTTGGTGATGGAGTTGAGAGTGGTGTTAGTGTTGAGCATGTTGAGGTTGGGGCTGAAAAAAATTGATAGTACATGATGTGGTACTATTAGGTAAATAAAAATCCATTTTATGTTATTTAGATTAATGAAATACTTACAACATTTTTAAAAATGTTTAGAATTAAATCCATTTATTTCTTATTGTAGGGGTGCATCAACCTTATCCTCAAAAAAATAAGAAGAAGCATCATGTCATAATATTAGAACCATAAGATCTACAAGAGGATGTCGAAGATAGTCATGATATGCCTATTAGCCTTTATCTTCAACAAAATAAATAACAAAAGAAGAAATGAATGTTTCAAAACCTTGTTTGATGATGAATGTGTTGATGATTTTTTGTGAATGTTTCTTTTTAATGAATTTTATGTCATTCTATTGAATATTATTATGTGATTATAATGATTGATGTGTTCATGAATTATTGATGATTTTTTTGTATGTATTAATGAATTATATGTCATGTTAATGAATGTTATGTGATTATAGTGATTCAATGATATATTACTTAAATGAATGAATGAAATATTTACTTAGTTGTTAATGGGGAATTTATAGTGATTATAGAGGTGGGGAGAGGCAAGAAGAGCTTACATCTTCATGCATTTGACCTTGTTAAGTAGTGAATATGAAAGGATTCTCAAAGCCAAGTAAAGCTCAAACTAAACCTATCAAAACTAAACACCAATATATGGTCCCATCATCAAGTGGCTAGAAAACTTCACCATAGTCACTAAAAATTGTCATTTCTTCCATGCTGATGTATACATGTCTAATGGACTCCTTTGGTCATCATCAAACTCCACCTAGCACACTTTTCTCAACTTTATAATGAGGCCCTTTACAACACTGAAAAATTGTCTTATTTTCCCAACATGGTTTCTCTATCCTAAATTGCTTGAAATTGCTCCTTTATTTTCAAATCTAAGAGGAAGTTCAATAAGGTCTAAAAAACTTGGTTTTGATCTAGAATGAATAATCAAAATGACCCCAAACTATCTTTCTCTATCAATTCCTAAATTGGTTGGTTACTTCCTAGTAGCCCTTTCATGCAAGTGTTTTATGGGAAAGAAGGATTTGTTGTTCCTTGAAAAGTAGACTATCTCTCTGCTTGAAGATAATATTCTATTGTGATATTTTACAAATGCAAAGGCATTTTAGGGGAAGGATGGCTTAGTGGATATGGAAAGTGTTTGATCACATGCTATGATTTTCATTAAGTGTGAGGAGAATGGTCTAAGGTAGTTGTGAATGAGGACGTAAGAGATTTTTATTTGGACTCCTATTGAAGGTAAATTTTTTATGTTTTATATAAACTTTCATTCTAATATTTTACTAAAACCTACTCTTTGGCCCTTAAATAGAATTCAATTATACCCAAATTCTTTACCAACTTGAAACTCGAATAAACCTTCACTAAATCATCATAATACATTCTAAGTAAAATCAAATGGATCAAACTCATTTGCTGATTACAAAATCTTTATGAACAAGCTCCCAATGGAGGCTTCATCATTTCCATCACACAAACCCAAAGGGATATTTGGATCTCTAATTCACTATGCCCTCCATGAATGTAATCAAAATACCCAATCCCACAGACAATTAAACTCACTTCACTTCCACTCATGAAGCACCCAATGGAATTAAATCTTTCAAAGAAGTTGTCAACTCCTATTCCACTCACTGATCATATTAATAATAAGGCCTGTTAGGAAGTTCATGACATTTTTTCTCTACCTTCCTAATGCTCAACCCTTGAATCAAGTTGACAACTCTCAATATGGATTCAGACTTTAGATCCCTACGCCCTTTCAAACATGATAGGTAAATGCACAAACCTTGTTGGAACCAAAGGCTCTTTCTTTTAATAATTTGATTTGACTGTCATACTGTGACTATGGCATAATAATGACACATGAAAGGATCCAAAACTTCCCAATGCTCACTACAAACCAAATAAATAACCTCAATGGACTTCAAGCTCAATCACTATATTTTGTTCCCAACCATACATATCTGACATTTAATGAATCAATATATTACTATGACTATCATTTTCATGGTCAAGATAGTTACATAATAATGTCTTTTCTATATAAGGACTCAAAATAACTTAAAATCCATTTCCATCCAATGTGAGGGTTCATCTCATTAAAATTCATGGAATAATAGGATCTACCCAATCATAATGGTGACTTATAAAACTCAACAAAAATAGTCACACTTCACAAAACACTTGGACATATTAGGGGAAATGACATCCTCAAAGTACTTGAGATCCTTGTCATGCTACTTAAATTGATCCTTTATATTTTCCACAACCTTATTTGGATCCTTTAAATATTTGGAGACATCAATGATATTTGGTCTCAACCACTTCCATATTGCAGAATAGATACATGCCATTCTTCAACATTTCTTTTGGTATCAACTATTGCTTATCATTAAATGTTTTCTCCTATAAATGTTTTTTTTCCTAATGTTCATCCTTGAGATTAGATTCTTTGACATATTATTAATTTTCATCAGTTTTGAGTAGACCATATGATACTCCTATTTTTTTAAACAAAATTCTTTATTTATTCATTGCTAATTAGGCACTCTTGAATGTTAGCATCCCTCTTTTAACCATCTTTCTATTTTTCTTTATCGATGCACTCTTTCTCCTATCTAGTCTTTCCTATTTGACTAACTCAGGCCAACTACTTTCTTATGTTGGTTTTTCTGTAGGTATCTAAATACTTGGGTCATTATTAGAGCTTCTAATGGGAAGGTATTTTTTTATCCAATTAGATCTCTTAAATAAATTTTGTTTTAATTTTGAGGTTCGTGATGATGAGAAGCTTAACTAACAAACTCCTATTCCATATTTATGACCCAAATTTGAGTATTGCAAACCAAAACTAGGATGCTCCTACACCATTCTCCCTAACAAAGAAAGCAAGTGTCATGGGATGGCATGGATAAGTAGTTGAGGATTGATCCTCTCTTCTTGAAGTTAATTTCAAGGCCCTTTATACATTGTTAAATCCACCACATTGAATGTAACCAAAATCAGTGATGACTTTATGCAGATAGCTTGTTGAGAATCGTGCAATTAATACTGATAATTTATTTGTCTTATATTTATATTTCATAGTTGTTTAAAGTAACTGAAGCAACTCTTAAACTCTTCATTGGATTTTCATTAGAGACTTTATTTTCTATAAGTGAGTTGATACTGTTAGTGAATATATTGAAGAGAAATTGGTAATTAATATGTTGGATATCTTTTATTGTTTATGTTTCAAAGAAAAACATGGTGCATTTTTTCATCTCTACCTATTGTTTATGCATATGAAAACTATTGCATGTGCATTCTCAATTCACAGTGGTTGAATCTTATTTTGGATGGGAGGAAGAGAAACTAAAGACATATGGATGCTTAAGTGGCTACAAAAAATGATTCTTCACTATTTACATTGTAGTTATATCACTAAGTTCCTTATTTTTCTTATTGCTACACTCTACATTTTAATGTTATTAAAAGTAATGTTTTTTTCCTTTGTTGAAATGTGTCATGCCTTCATTCACTAAAATTGATCTTTGCTAATTGTAACCAAATATGTAACATGCTTATTAAGGAGATTGCTAAAATTAGATTGATACAAGTATGATCAATGTGTTTCAATCATGGGTTTGTCATAGATGTCAAACCTACTTTTTTTTTTGGTAAGATAATTTCTTATATGATTTAAGTACTATCACCTATTTGATTAATGAAGAGGATTTGATCAAAATATGTAAAAATAGAACCTAGAGAAAAGGTTGAGTTATGATATAAAAAGGAGCACAAGAATTAGCTAAGATAGTGGTAACATAATGCATTGATAATCTACTTAAGGTTACAAAGGTCAGTTACAGTAAGCATGTTTAGGAGAACAAGTTAAAAAAAGTTTGTCTACCAAGCTTGACTGAATGGATAGTAGGTACTGAGAAAAGTTAGTGCAAGCCAAGCAGACAATCAATTGGAGCCAAGTAAAAGTCTATTTTAGTGTATTCCAAGCGAAATAGTGAATGCCGAGTAAAGTTTAGTTGATATCGAGCACTACTAAACTTTAGTTCATGCTGAGTGATTTTACAAAGGATGTCGAGAAATGCAGTATGTGCTGACCATTAGAAGAATGTTAATGCCAAGTGCCAACATTATTAGAAACATTTTGAATTTGATGTATTTGAGCCAAAAAGTTTATTTTCTTGGATTGTGTGAACTAGGGGGAAGATAAGGTTGATGAGCTAGTGGCACAAAATTCATGGTAAACTATTTTGAGGTGAATTCAAAGAGAATTGAAGGAAATTTCTATAAATGATATGGAATGAGGGGTATATTCATTGAATCCTACCTAATCTATTCTAACCCTAAGTTGGTGATGGAGAATGAATGGCAAAAGATCTTAATTCTCTATTTATAGGGATGCTTAGTCAAAAGAAATGGTTTTCATGTGCAAGAACCTAAAGAAGACAAGGAGTCAAGGGTATTACTTCATTCAATGACCTAATTAACAGTCTTCCTTGGCATGTTAATAAAGAATGCTTAAGGGTATGGATATTTGAAGGGTGAACAAGCTATTAGAGCTGAAATGTGTGAAAGACAATTAGAATGGAGGACTAAAATAGAGATCTATAATCTACAAATGGAGTTGTAAATTTTTATCTGATCAAGCCTTACTATTACCCTCTAATAATTGTTTACGTTTAGGGTAAATCCTTTGGATTAAGGTTGACCTAACAGTCATTTGTAAATCCTTTAGGCCCTGTTTGGTTGCTGGCATAGGAATAGAAAATTAGAATAGAAAAATGGAATGGGAATGGAAATGAGGAATGCGAATAGAAATAGGCAATTCCAATCATGTTTGGTGCACTTGGAATTCATTTAGGAATATGTTAATCTATTGTTTGGTTGTACAAAAATAGAATAGAAATAAGGTTAAGTTTTGTATTTTTAAAAACATTTTTCCTAAAAAAAAAATTAATTTATTATTTTTTTAGTTAATTTATTTTCATTTTCATTTGTTTAAACAAATAGATATAATTTTAAAAAATGTTATTTAAAAAAAATTTAACAAAAAAAATTCAAAAAGTAAAAGTAAAAAAAAAAATTCAAAAAAAAAAAATTTCAAAAAAAAAAAAATAAATAAATAAATTTTTTTAATGGAAAATCGGAATGGGAATGGAAATGGCCTATTCCAATAACATGTACTTTTTGGCATAGACATATGCTCATTTTAGGGGAAAAATTGGAATATGTCTTCCTATTCCCAATTCGGATTGAGCTTACCAAACAGCGAATATAAAACATATTCTAATTTCTTTTTCCTATTCCACTCATATTCCAGCAACCAAACGGGGCCTTAATGAAGTGAAATTCCAAGTAAATGGCCTAAAGTCCTCTAACATGGCTCACTTCTAATAGGGTGATTGAAATCCTTTAACAAGGTCACATTTAACTGTGTGTATTGTAACCTTTAATAAGGTTGACCTTTCATAGGGCATCACTTAAGAAAACTCAAAAAGAGTAGCATGTTACTGGAGTTTTTTTCCAAATTGGGCTTTCACATAAATCATTGTGTCAAGTGTGTTGCTAAATCTATTATGTTTCATGTTTACATTTCTACAAATTGAGTTAATAGTAACCTACAAGTTTTATGTGATTGCATAATCTTATGGATGCATGCATAATGATAAATGTTTTATGGGTTCACTAAGTTGTGAAAATTTTTATTTATATATTTGGACCTTAGTTAATCTAAAGAATTCCAACAATGTTGATCTTTGTATTCTTAAAGTTGTTCTTATAACACTATAGATCCTAATATGCATATAACACAGTCACCAATAAAAAAAAATGGAACATATTTTCAAACTTTTTAACATCTTTTATAATGCTAATTGATCATGATTTCATTTTTTTTTTTTGAAGTGTACTGAACAACATAACTGAATGAGAAATTGAGGTTGTAGGGTAAAGAAAGAATCTCTCAAATTTGAGGGTAATTCCAAGTAAGCACTAAATCTATTTATGGTTTGAATCTAGAAGTAAAGTATAAATGACAATGTTTTTTAAAGATTCCTTCATGATGTTATTTTGTTACATGTTTGGTGCTAAATGAGGGATGTCAATATATGGTCTTCTTCTTCTTATTCCAATTGGATAGAGTGTTATTAAGGTTTCTCTAATTGTAGTAATCTATAAACGATAATATTGTGATATAAAAAGATCTTGTTGAGCCCTCCTTGAAAAGAGTTTGAATCCCATCTTATATCTTGCAATGATATGAAGAGATGTACCCCTCCAAGAATAGATTGGTTGGTTATAAGTGGGCACAACACACAATGTTTCAATAAGGAAAAGTTCTCAACTATTTGTAAGATATAACTTCTCACATCGTCTACCCTTACCAATGTGGTGCAGGAGCACCATAGGGTCTTATTTAGATTCTAGTTCAGTTTGGCTTGTAGGTGGTTCTAGCCAACCACTAACATAATAAGGACTATTGATAAGGTCCTAAGTGAGGTGTGATGTGTATTTGTAGATAGGTGTTCTTAGAGTCATCCTTGTGGTCTATTTACAACAAGTCCAATGCTAAGTCTTGGAAAAGTCAATATCAGTCAAAGGTTGACCAAGTATCCAAAATGGAGTGGAAATTATACATTTGATGTTTTTAAGTTTTTTATGACCATATGATGTGATTTTTTTTGAATTGTGCATGGGAGGATATTAGAAATGTAAAATTGCAAAAAGATGTAAAGTTGCTCATGACAACATTTCCTAAGATCTAGAAAATATCTCTAAAGGAGTTTTAACCCTAGCCCTAGGGTCTAAATATGAGGGGTTGACATATTTAAGGTTAGATAAATATTAATCTAGGAGTTATTTTTTGGATTTCTATGCTTTGCGTTAGAATAGACACTAAATTTTGTATGATAGAGAGACTTTTAATTTCATCCACACTCTAAATGGATTGAATGGATTAATGTGAGGCATTAAGGTGTTGATTCTTGTTATGTAATTAATTTTTATGGAGTTAATTTGAAGATTTTTAATCGGTCTTTTTCATTTTACAAAATATTTAATTTCCTCTTATTCACCGTCTTGAATAGTGCTAGTTATCTAAATATAAGCCCTACTATAATTCCCATGGTTGAAATTCAATGGGCACTTGGAATCAAGTAAGGGACATTGTAAAGAGTGAAACTATGTGTTTTGAGGTTCTTGTTTATATGGGATCTATTTCTTCCATCAAGCCCTAGGTGAGTGCAGAGGAATGTTGGCTAGGAGTTTGCATAGAATAGTAACAAGAAAGCTTGCAAGATTGATTGGTTTGTGCAACACAATGGTTGGATTAAGTAAAGGCACGTGTCCCTGATAAGTTACTAAAAGGAGAGGAGTAGTGAAGTTGACTAAAGTACCTAATGGAAGACAATAACCTAGACTGGTTCACATGCTCTAAAAACACCAAAGAACATAGGGATCTGGTGACAAACCTATGTACGAACACCTTGGAGATCTAAAACCTAGGAAATTTTGAAGCCTATGAAGTCCTTAGAAATAGTCCCTGAATGGGTTGGGGTTTTTTTTTGGAGAAGTTAGGAGTTATTCCAAGAACACTAATTTTAGGCAGCATAATTGGGCTAAAACGGAGACAAAGCCTAAAACTTGAAAAGTAAGAACTTGATGGAAAATAAAAAGAAGAATCTATAAAAGTGGATCAAAATAGATTTAAACTAAACATGGGATAGCTAAGACACCTATTTCTAGCCCCAAGATCAGTTTGGGAGCATAGTGGTTAAGTTGAGTCCATGAGTGCATAGTTGGATTGAGGAACATAGTTGAGTGTTTCAAGTTTGTGGTGAGTTCTATAAGGAGAAAGGGGATCCTATAAGTGATATCCATTTAGGGGATACTGGAATACCCCAATAAGACTAAATAATAGGTCTTAGGAAGAGAAAGAGTGTTCTTGAGAATTAGTCCTTCCCACCACAATGTCATTGTTCAAAACTCAACTTCTTAAACCCCAAAAAATAGGATTCTTATAATTTATTTATTTTAAACTAGGGTTGTCATCAAAGTTTCAATGACCATTAGTCGATCTATCAATGATCATTATTGTTGATGAGAAGAAAAATGTTGTCAGAATCTCATAAGATTCTGATGATATTTTGTCAATGTTTTGATGACACCTATCATCAATGGCTTTACAAGCTTGTCAATACCAATCTTCTAATCATCAAAGTTTTGATGTTTCCTAGTAATGGTCTGATGGCACTGCATGAAAAAGATTGGGATCATATTTTATGCAATTGTCCATTGATATATAGACAGCCCTGGATTCCATCAGAATTTCAACAAATTTTTTTGACCATTTTCCATTGAAATATCAACCAACCCTCATCAAAAAATATGTGAAAATTTACTAGTGCCATAATACTAATTAATAAAATAATTTATTATTATATGCACAAAGTTTAACTTATTTAAACTAGAGATAATAATTGACTTAATAATTAAATCAATATGATTTAATTAACAAGAAAATACTTTATTACTCTAATAGTTATCTAATCCTCTCCTTTTCACCCATTATATTTGGTGTTGATAAAAAATCTATGACGTGTTTTTCAATTTATGGTTGGACATAGTTTTTGCATGGGGACCATTCCCTTTTGCAAAATGCACCTTTGGAAAATGATGTAGAATTTTTTATAGTCAAAGAATTGAGGTTGATAAGGGGAATTTTCTCTTTAGGATCTCTGATGGGATAGAGTTGTTGAAACAAAGCCCTAATATTTTTTTTTATCTTTGTTTCAAACTAAGGAGGCTTGTTACTATTTGTGAAGATTCAAAGTGGAGAACAATTGTGGTGTTAGTGTTTCTCAATGAGAGGCATATGTTTCTTCACATCCAAATTTGGGATGGGTGCCTCTAGTTTGGGGTTGTATTTTGAGGGATTACAAATTTCTTTTATTTTTAAAAAACTTGTGGTGATAGGGTTAATGGCTCTCAACACTGAATCATTAAATACTTTTAATATTTCTTGTTCTCTTATGGTTGTTCTATTTACGGGCTTGTATCTTGCTTTGCAAGGCATCATGTCTTTAGTTTTTCGGTGAGTTTTTTTTTTTTTCTCCTCCCCTAGTATTAGTAAGGAATTTTTTATCAATTGTAAAGGATACTTATAGAGTGTAGTTGTGATTGATTAGAAGACAAAGTGGATTTTCTAGGCTTTGAAGGATTAGGATCCATAGGAAAATCATTGAAGGTTAGAGTTCTTTCTTTAAACTCTACAAGATTTTGGGTTCCTTTCAAAAAATTTATGGAATGAACTTTGGAGGCTTTTCTCCTTAGATAATTTTATTTGTTTGATGTGTTTTTGTACTAGGGATATTCTAACTATAAAAGGTTTTAGAAGATTCTACTCCCTTTATTTTTTATGAAAAATAACCTCTATTTTTTTGTAGCCTTAGATGCACCATTGTTTGCAAATTTGAGTCACAAATGATCTTGGTGTGTCCGAGATCACAAGAAGCATATAAAATAGCAAGACCCTCCATAAAATTATTAGTAAGATGAATTAAATAAATTTTTGGTGTAAATAAGTATTTACTATTTACACTTAAGCTTACTTAGGTTAATGCATATTTATTATTATTTATTTATTAGCCACCTAGGACTATGTGTACTCTTGTGAGTTGTCATGTTGACAACATAGGAGTCCGCACCTCTTTTATGTACATGGTTCCTACAACACAAGAGTTAGTACACTAATTAAGAACATGGTGTCTAGAACCTTGTCATTTTTATCCACTCATCTAGAATGATGCATAAGGCATGTGCTTAGTTGTCATGATGCTTATCTTATCTCATAATTTTTTTTAGAGACATTCTAGGTGCTTTTGAGAGGCCTTTATAGACAAGCACTCCTAGTGTGTACATTCATCATATACTAAACAAATCAATGTATTAGGATATACTTTGATTAATTGATCATATCTATTTTTGGTCTACAATTGTACTTGTGTTTGAGTTCTTAGTTTTTGGGTGAATATTTCCCTAGGAAAATTCTTACATGGTATTAGAGCTATACCAAATTCTTACATGGTATCATAGCTCTTGGAGATTTTCTCTTCACATAGCCATTTGAGACCTTCAACACCTTGACCTAAATCTAGAGTATCACATAATTTGGGAGTGTCTAGAACTAGATCTACCCTTGCCATTGCATCTAAAATGTTGATTCAGTGAAAATCGGCTATAAAGTTGCCTACCCTAAGCCAAAGCCAATTGTGAGGCAATTTTATTTTTTGCAAATTAGCACCCGAAGGACCAATTTGAAAAATTGGTATGATCATTTCAGATTTGTATATTTAATTTTTAGATTTGCATTTTTTTCATTTGCATCTCTACTATTTTTTTTGGATCTACATTTTTTTGAATTTTTTTTGGTAATCGGGCCATAAGAGAGAACTTTTGCAAGTGAAGATTGAAGATTTTTGGTGCAACTTAGATATTTGCGTCAGATTCAGAAGGTCTAAAAATGCCCAAATTAGATTTTGTTTCAGCCAAATCAAACATTTGAGGCAAAATCTAAAGCCATTTGATTTTTCGAGGTGCGGCGGTGATTCAGAAAAAATAATAGCAACAACAATTTTCAAATAGCAATATCTCCTTCATAAGAACTCCTTTTAGTGAGTAATTTTTTAATTTTGGGGTAGGATTTCATGATCGCAAGTGGTTTGAGATCTCTGCTGTTGAATTTTTCTACAACTCCCAAATCTCAATTTTGACCACTTAAAATTCTTAGTATGGGCTCATCTAGACTCCAAATTAGGTTCCAATTTTTTTAAAGTGCATATTTTTTTGTCTACTTTCTAGATCTACAATCATATTATAGGTTCTATGGATGGAAATACTACTTCCAAAAATAAGCCCTAAATTGGCAAGTGGCTACCAAGTGCCTAAATCATACATTGGGTGGGTTTTTGATTCTTTGGAGATAGATTTATTGATCTTATGAAGTTTTTTTTCACATGTTAGCATGGAGTTAGACCCAGGTTGACAAAAAAGAAACTATCACAAATAGAGTGATACACTCCTTGATCATCTAAGGAGAGAGCATAAGGAAGTATTTCCTTAGTTATGTTCTAATGAATTGATCACTGACATTGAAGAACAACCATCTATTAACAAACTTTTGAAATTCATTTATTATAGTCTCTCTTCTTCTAATTTTTATAAGGTGGTTGCCAAGTTATGGTATCCATATGATCTTTGGATCTATCTTTGGGAGTTGTATGGAGACCTACACATTCCTCCATTCTCAAAAGATCTTATACCTCTACTTGTAGCTGACTCCTTTTCAAATGAGATTACACCTATAGATACTCCTATTGCTCCTACTAATCCTATTCAAGACATAGATGCTTCAGATTCAGTGCAGTAGGACCCTTTATATCTTCTAAGTCGACCTTTATGCAATGACTTCCTTCCTATCCTTGTAGGCATGTTCACGGAGTCTCACATTGAAGAGGTGGGAGACACTATTGATGATATTCATCTTCTCTTTGAGGTGAATACTTCATCCTTTACCACAGTGATAGATTCATGTACTTTAGCACAATAGGGTACACTTTTTCTTCTAGCCTAAGGTGATGACTTCTTGACTAACATTTTAGGTGTGTTCATAGAGTCACACATAGCCAATTTTCAAGACATCTTTGATGATATACCACATCTCTTTGCTAAGGATGATCCTTCTATAGTTGTTACAAGGGCCCACTCTAACTCTCATGTCCATTCTCTACATGATTAGTCTTTTTAGGCTGATGTGATTGTGGATACTAATGTACAATATCTACATGAGGTCTCTTTGTCATTTGAGAAGACTGTTGGTTTTTTGAAATAAGTTCTACATCACTCATTGTTCCATCTACACTTCGTCTCAACAGTTTTGGACAAAGCCATCATCAGCATCGAAACAGGGACACTTGAAATGGTTTTAGAGACACCATTCATCTTAGAGATTCCTTCTCCATATAGGGGCTGCATCTCCTTTGTACCCTTGCATTTGTTTCTTCCAAAGTGAAGGAACATCATTCAAAGGTCATTGATCAACTTCTAAGTCAGAGCATTTCTCACTAATCAACACACTACCTGGGGGGGGGGACTACCTCGTCTCCTTCTCTTTTTTTGGGGGGACTTCTTTCTCTTATGGGGTTTTGTCCTTTTCAATTTTTCTCTTGTATATATTGGATGTATGTCATAATGTGGGGTCTTAATTACTCCATCCATCCATGCATCTCTATTCATCTCTCTTTTTGAGGGAGATTTTTTCCCATGAGGTCTTTGCTTTATGAGAGATTGCATCTTCATTATGTACATGGGTACCTAACATGGCCTAGTAGCTGGGACCCATTGTGCATTTCATCTTAGTTTTTGTAAGCTTAATGGCATTCCCCTAAGTCGCACATAAGGGGGGCTATTGGTGTAAATAAGTATTTACTATTTATACTTACTTAAGTTTACTTAGGTTAATACATATTTTTTATTATCTATTTATTAGCTACCTAGGACTATGCATACTCTTGTGAGTTGTCATGTTGACAACATAGGAGTCTACACCTTTTTTATGCACATGGTGTTTACAACCTTGTCATTCTTATCCACTCATCTAGAATGATGGGTAAGGCATGTGCTTATTTTTCATGATGCTTATATTATCTCCTAGTTCTTTCTAGAGACATTCGAGATGCTTCCTGAGAGGCCTTTATATACAAACACTGCTAGTGTGTACATTCATCATATACTGAATAGAACAATATATTAGGACATACTCTAATTAATTGATCATATCCATTTTTAGTCTACAGTTGTGGTTGTGTTTGAATTCTTAGTTCCTGGGTGAATATTTCCCTAAGACAAATTCTTACATGGTATCAGAGCTATACCAAATTCTTACATAAATAATGTTAAGTGCCTCATTTCTTTTTGAAATTATCTTTGTTTAAGATGAAATTTTTTAATTCCTTTTTACATTTTTGTTTTGATTTTAATAAAATTCATTCAAACTTATGAGATTACTAAAATAGGGAGAAAAATATGAGCAAAAGAAAAACATCTTGTTATAAGAAGAATTGTGTTATTTCATATGATAAGGTGATTGTTTCTATTATAAATTCTTCCACCTTTATAATCTAGCTAGTTTGTATATGAACAAAAACTATATTTTATTTATTTTTCTTTTGAAAGACTTTATCAGTAAATTAATAGATGAATGATATTTTTTCCTATATTCTAAAAATAATCTTGATCAATGACACTTATTTGAAAAGCACATGAAAAAATCACTGAACATAATTTATCATTTAAAATAAAATTTTGAAACTTTTTTCTAAAATAGGATACTTTAAAACAAGAATTCTACACTATAATAGTTACACATTAACATTAACAGAAACTTAATATATTAACATTATCATCTCCTAAAAATATCTTTCATACTATTTCATGTTTTAAAAAAAACTCAATTTTCTTTTTTTCTTTTTTCTTTTTTTGATGAATAGGCAAGAGCAGAAATAGAAGAGGCTAGCACGCTCTTAGATTCCTAATCTATATTTTTCCCATTTTCCAAAACAAAAAATTGTATTTAGAAAACTGTATATAAAACTTATTTTCTCTGTTATAAATAGAAGTTAGAAATAGTTAACCCTTCCAGCACATTTTTTTTTGATGAATAAACAATTTTATTTTTCCTTCCATAATAATAATAATAAAATTAAAATAATAATCAAACCCAGAGTGCATAAAGAACTAGAAGAAGCGGATTCAAATTTTATTTTCTTTCTCTACTCCAAATCACCTCTACCAGTGCTGCAAATAGTCGGTAATAAACTTTGTGGTTCCCGGTATACTTTTAAGATCAATGAGTTATGTATTTAGAATACAAGAGCAATGCTTGTTTTTTGGACATAGATAGGAAAACCATACTTATAAGTTGTGCTCAGAATTCTGTCCAAGTCTGCAATTGTCAATCTGGCATGAAGGTCGATAGATCTTTATAATGAAAAATCAAATCGCATAATTTGCAAATACACCTCTAAATCTTCAATGCCTAAACCGACTGTTAAGAACAGACTGATTGAAGATTGATAACAACAATAATTTCATGGAAATCCTAATTAAATGTATGAGACATCGGTACATTGAGAGATGTTCAATATCGTACTTAAAATCCATTGGTAGTTAAATAAAGTCATATGCCGATTGTGGGTCTTCTGGATCTCATCTCTTCTCATTACATTCCTTGCAATGTCTGTCTAAGAATTCAAGAACTTCTCGACTGGAGGACATATATAGCAGAATCACACTAGATTAAATGGCAACGTAACTGTACTTATTACAATTTACTAAAATTTCCAAAAATAAGCCTTCACAGCCACAAAATCAATTCGGAGTATTTTAACCATAATAGTTGTCCTGGGGCTTGGCGAGTTTGTCTTTGCCATTTCCTCCTGGTAAGAAAATTGACTACTTTCCTAACGGGTAACTCTCGCATTGTCTCCTTCCGTCTTGCCTTCGTGGCTCTTCATCAAAGTAGCCAACTGTTTCTCTCTTTCATTTATAATTGGCAGTTCTTCCATATTCTGATATCCAAAAGCTATTACATACCCAGTCAAAGCTTTAGATTGGCAGAAAAATATTTAGCATGCCCATCAAGTTCAAAAATATGAAATGCATCTATGTATAGATGGAAATCTGTTGTTCATTATAGATGGAAGCGTTCTTCATATTGACCTCTTAGAAGCAGAGAGGTGGAATGTCTAGAGCTTTCTCAGATTTTGGCCTCTAGGTGGTGTTGCTCTCTGCTAGGACCAGATATTTTCACTTGGGGAGGTACCTTGTCTGGTAAATATTCTGTCTCTGCTGGGTATCAAGAGATAACAAGACAACTGTTAGGGGATGCTGAGGTCCCTTGGTGGAAAGAAGTTTGGAGTAAATTTTCTTGGTCCAAGTGCAATTTTTTCATGTGGTTAGTGGCTCACAACAGCTGTCTTATGTGGGATAATCTTTGTAAACATGGATTTCAGGGCCCCTCATTTTGTGTTTTATGTGGTAATGTGGAGGAGTCTGTCTCCTATCTGTTCTTCCATTACTCCTTTTCTACTCAGTTATGGCACCTTTGGTGGAGTGCTTCCGGTTGAAAAGTAAAATGACAAAGAAACCATATAACATCAAATTTTCCCCAAGATTTCCTCTACTACCCAAGTTTGAAGATTCAATTTAGGCACATTGTGGATATTGTAATGATATCCACAAAATCTTCTAAAAGAGATTTTCCCAACCAAGTTTCTCAATTATTAATAATAGAGTTAGAAACAAGGATATCTAACACATCGGTAGGAGGAACCTCTCCTTAACATCCTTATCACACCGAGTACCATAAGATTTCTTAGATAGCTTAGGGATGGAATAGCAACAGTGTGGACAAGAAACTTGTTAAATGTGCAGATTCAATTTCATAAACATTTTGAGGAAAATAAAATACAAGTACAAAAGGTATTTATTGTACTTCACCACAATTCGTGGCACTATGTCCAAAGCGGGAAACTACTATATTAAACAATATTTAATACAACACATGATTACACACAATCATTTATACAACTTACTCTTTGAATATAAGGGAACTTGAGTTGAATCAAAATATCATATGACCATTAGACTTTATATCCCAACATCTACCACATGAAGTCCAACAAACACAACTTGTGACAGCCCATGCTTCCTATTCCTAAATTCAGAAAACAATGAGACCTTGATAAGACCTCAACTTTGTCAGACTCTGTTCTAGCACACTCTTAACGGGTCCTCTCCAAATCAGATCGATAAATGTAGTCCAATTAGCCTATTATCAGAAATGTTATCATACTATCATCAGTGAAGTGGGAGTTGAGGGCAGTGGCATTATTAGATAAAGAGATGGCATGGATAAGTTCATTAGCCTTAGCATGGTGGAGATAATAACAAAGAGCATATGCCAACATGACATATAGGAATGTAGCAATAGGAAAGCATTGACAGATACATCTTTGAGGAAGGATTTGAGGAGAAAGAGAACCATTGACAGTTAATCTAACATTAGCATCAAAGAAAAGTATTTTGATATGAGTGGAGGATTTTAGGACCAAATCCCAGCCATTGCATCATGTTGAGGATGAAAGGCCAATGAATATGATCATATGCTTTGTCAAATTCCAACAGAATAATAGGTGCAGCTTGAGCAGTTTGTTGGGATGACTCAATAGTTTTCCAGGTTGGCACAAGATTGTCACAGATAAACTTTCCACCTAAAAATCATGTTTTCTCTGGTGGAACTATCATTTGGGTAATGGGTTTAATTCTTCTAGCCAAGGCTTTGAGTATAATTTTGTAAGAGGTATTAAGCAAGGTAATGGGTCTCCAACCAGCTATTGAATCTTGTTCTTTTCCTTCAGTAATTAATAACTAGACTTAAAGTTTCGATTTCAACTCTTTGGAGATAAACATAATAAAAATCTTTAGAAATGTAGGACCACAGAGGACGATAGAATTCAACAAGAAGGCCATCCATCCCGATGCTCTTGTCAATAGCCATACTAAAAGGGGCTTCATCAATTTCTTTAATAGAAAGAGACCTATCAAGAAAGTTACTGTACTCTTCATTAATCTTGCAAAGAATACAGCTTGCCACACTTTCCTCAACAAGATAATTAAAGGATCATCTGCTGATTCATCTATAAAAAGTTGTTTATAATAATTGAAAAAGGTTTGCATGATGCCTAATTGATTAGAAAGTGGAGTTTCATGAGCAGATTCGATAACAGCAATTTGATCTTTTTTGTGTTTATGGATCTGTGCAAGTTTACCTGTACAGATTGTTGAAGAGAGAGATTGTGGAGGGTGGCCAGAAGAAGAGAGTGACCTTAGACCATTTAAAGACTTTTTAGGCCTCCTTCATTTAGCAATAGCTCTTTGACCATAATCACCTAAGAAAGAGGAGAAATCCCATCTATCTTGTAGGCGTTTTAGTTCCGCATTCCAAGTGGCTAGAAAGCATTCCTCATAAAAAAATCATCAATCCATTCTTACCAGAAATGCTTTCTTATAAAAAATTACACTTACAAAATAATTCTTGAAAATTTGTTTTATGTATATTTATTTATTCAAAAGATTTCTTCACCTTTACCTAGATATAAAATGATGACTCCTGCTAGTAATTAATTAACTCATTCGTTCTAAGTAGTGTCAAGGGAATTCAAAGTTTTGGCTTAATAGCTCATTCGTAGCAGTAAGAATGTCCCTTTATTTGTGCTTGGGTCAATGAAATTTGGAAGCAATGCTAGAGAAAAAAAAATGATCTTCCTCCGTCTGATGATGCAATGTTGATCAGGATCTCCTCAGTCTGAACTTTGATATTCGTTGTCCAAGAACCAAATCCATCTGCTTGTTTATAGAAGACCGAAGACTTCTCCAAAACTTGTTAGGGTAAAGTTCTATGCTAGTGTAAGGAAAGTGTGGAATGGAAAAGCTTGGAAGGTTTTATTGAGAATTTTTTTGGAATATTAATTATTATTGGTCATTTCTCCCTAGAGCCAAACGCCCACCTACCACCTGATGACCAGCAAAACAGATAGAAACATAAATGCGGTGGGTGAATTTTCAAATTTAGAAATGAGGGAAAATATTTTGCAAATATAACAAAAGAAATGTTCTATTCATTCGAGCAATAGACAGAGACAGTGAGAAGAAGAGCTCAGAAGTTGCAGAGAGCAAAGAAAGTGATTAGCAGATCCATTTTATTGCAGGGATAGAGGAAGTTCATTTCATGCCTGTAGTTGCACGTGTTTCTCCTCTGATCATTTGGTAAGTTCATAGTTCATAGTGTATTGTTTCATTCGTCCTGTTGAAGTAATGATTGCTCCAAGCATTATTGTATGCAGCCATTAGAGCTGCAAGTTTGAGGTTTTATCAGTTTAAAGTTTAGGGTTATTTTAGAGTTTTTTTTGGTTGAAGCCGAATGCTCCCAGATCTTGTATTAGTTTGAATCAAAGTTAAATATAAAAAAAGCAAGAATACTTGAATCTATTTCTCTTTCCTTGTTCATTGCATTTGTGAAGTTTATTGTTGAATATTTCAAGCTTTGGGTCTCTGATTTTAATGGTGAACATATTCACATCATAAGCCTGCAATCGGTATTGGCTTTGGTAGAAGTCATTCTTTGCAGTGGCTACTGAGTTCACTCGGTGCCTTCTTCTACTGAGTTCCACTCTCTTGTGCCTACTGAGTTGCTCTTCAAATGAGCTCACTCGGTATCCAGTGTCTACCAAGTTTTTTCATTAACTGAGCTCACTCGGTATGCAGTGTCTACCGAGTTTTTTCATTTATCGAGCTCACTCGGTAACCTTTGGTTATCGAGCTCACTCAGTAACCTTTGGTTATCGAGTTTTTTATCCTTCATTTATCGAGCCCACTTAGTAAACTCTCCTGCCACCTATTTTTTTTGGTTACCGAGCAAATTTTGTCACTCCGTAATAGTTGTTACCGAGCAAATTTTTAGGTTTAGGGTTGTGAGTTTTTTGAAGTTGTATTAA
This sequence comes from Cupressus sempervirens, assembly GCA_028749045.1. Taxonomy (NCBI): domain Eukaryota; kingdom Viridiplantae; phylum Streptophyta; class Pinopsida; order Cupressales; family Cupressaceae; genus Cupressus; species Cupressus sempervirens. The sequence continues at coordinate 937,697,024 of CM053785.1, read as the reverse complement.
TATTTCTCACATGGTATCAGAGCTTTGAGGCCCCACATCCACAGTGAGTTAGGGAATTTTGTTTTCTTGGGATATTTGGAAATGACAGGAGATGCAAGAAAGATATGGTAGTAACCACCATCATTCAATGGGAAAAATTATGATACATGGGCAAAGAAGATGAAAACCATTATGGTTGCAAATGATTTGTGGGAGTTTGTGGTCAATGGATTCAATGATGTGACTAATCCAACTCAATTTGCTGCCCTCATAAATGCACAAAAGACTCATTTGAAAGAGTTGAGGAGGAAAGATGCAAAGGCATTAAGTCTTATTGAAGCAGCAATGACAGAGATAGTATTCCCCAAGATTGCAGCAGCAAATTATGCAAAGGAAGCTTGCGATATTCTTGAGACGAACTTCAAGGGGACTGATAAAGTCCATACTATAAAGCTACAGAACATCAGGAGGGAATTCAAGAACCTTCAAATGAAGGAGAATGAATCAGTTGTAGACTTTAGTTCAAGGACCTCCAATGTGATTAACCAACTGAAGTCAAATGGAGAAGACTATCAAAAGTAGAGGATAGTGGAAAGGATATTGAAAAGTTTACTTCATAAATATGACCATTTGGTCATGACCATAGAAGAGGCAAAAGACCTCACTATTTTGACAATGGATGAGTTGATGGGTTCTCTTCAAACCCATAAGCATAGGATCAATAGATCTACTTCTTCTACTTCCCAAGAGCAAGCATTCAAGGATCAGTCAAATCCAAGAGGAAGGGGGAGAGGAAGAAATGGCTCAGGTAAGAACTCTAGAGGTAGAGGCTGAGGAAATGGAGGACAAAGAAATGGTTTAGCAGAAAGCTCAGGAAGAGCATATGGAGCAAGTAGCTCACAAAATACTTCAAGAGGAGGTAAGAAAAACTACAACTCAAATAAGATTAATGTAGAATGCTACTACTATCATAAATATGGGCATTATGCAAGTGAATGCTGGAAGAAGCAAAATGATCAATCAGGACAAGCAAATGTGGCTGATGTGAATATGGGAAGTGGACCCAATGTTGCTGCCTTCATCATGTATAATGTTGGTTAAGAAGGAAGCCCTGAGGTTTGGTACCTCGACAATGGATGTAGCAACCACATGAGTGGTACTGAAGCCTTGTTTTCATTCATTGACAAGAGTTTCAAATCAAAAATTAAGATGGGTAACAATGGAACCCTACTAGTTGTGGGCAAAGGATCTATTATGGTTCGCACCAAGAAAGGTGAGAAAAGAGAAATAAAAAATGTGTGATTGAAGACTCTTCACGGTTGTGGCATCTTAGGTATGGTCATCTTGGCTATGCTGGTTTAAATTTATTGTCAAATAAAAGAATGGTAGAATGTTTTCCATGTATAGGAAATTCATGTGACAAGTGTGAGGCTTGTATTTTGGGTAAGAAACATAGGCTTCCCTTTAATTTTGGAAATTCTAGGAGGGCTAGATATCCATTAGAGTTAGTGCATACTGACCTAGTCAGTCCTATGCAAGTTACTTCCATTGGGGGGAGTACTTATTTCATGACATTCATTGATGATTTTAGTCGTAGGACATGGGTGTATTTCTTAAAGAATAAATATGAAGCATTTGAAAAATTTGTAGAATTTAAAGCTCAGGTTGAAAGAGAATGTGGACACTATATTAAGGTCCTAAGATTAGATAGAGGAGGGGAGTATACCTCCAATTCTTTTGTAAATTTTTGTAGGAAACATGGCATAAAGAAAGAGCTCACAGCCAGCTATACATTACAGCAAAATGGAGTGGTTGAAAGAAAGAACAGGACCATTGTTGAAATGGCAAGGAGCATGATGAAAGAGAAAAGTCTCCCAACTGAATTTTGGGGAGAGGCTATGGCAACAACAATTTACCTAATTAATAGGTGTCCTACAAAGGCTGTTCGTGACAAAATTCCAATGGAAGCATGGTCACGAAGAAGATGGACAGTTGAACACCTGAAGGTGTTTGGATGTGTAGCATATGCACATGTTCCTAAAGAGCAAAGGCAAAAATTGGATGATAAAGGTGTGAAGTGCATCTTCATAGGGTACAGCTCAGAATCAAAGGCATACAGATTGTATGACCCATTGAACAAAAAGATGACTCTCTCAAGAGATGTGGAATTTCTTGAAAATCAATCTTGGTATGGTCTAACTGATGAGTCACCGAGCACTTCAAGTAAAGTGCCAATTATAAGTGAAGAGGATGCTAATGAACAACAAGAAGAAGGAGTAGATAGAAGAAAAGGTAAGCAGCCTCAGTCATTACCAAGCTCCTCTAGGCATGATCGAGTGTCAGTGCCAAGCAACAACAGTGAAGATTCTAATCCCACACTCTCCTCCCTATTACCAAGAAAAACCAAGAGTCTTAGGGAGATATACCAAGATTAAAGGTATGAAGATTATGATGAGAGTGTTCATTTTGCATTATTTTCTCATAGCAATCCAATATATTTTGAAGAAGCTATTAAGGGGAAGAAATGGTGTAAGGCCATGGATGATGAGATAGATGCTATAGAAAGAAATGAGACATGGGAGCTAATTGATTTTCCTCCCAAGAAGTATGTGATTGGAGTGAAATGGGTCTATAAGACGAAATGAAATGCTCAAGGCAAGATTGATAGGCATAAGGCAAGGCTGGTAGTCAAGGGCTACAAACAGCAATATGGAAGATATTATGATGAGACCTATGCCCCAGTTGCAAGAGTGGAAACTATGTGTGCTATCATAACAATTGCAGCTCAGCACAAGTGGAAGGTATTTCAAATGGATGTGAAGCCCAACTTCCTTAATAATGTATTGAAAGAAGAAGTGTATGTGGAGCAGCCACCTAGTTATGAAGTTGCAGGTGAAGAGAAAAAAGTATATAGATTGAAGAGAGCTCTTTATGGGATCAAGCAAGCTCCAAGGGCATGGTACAGGAGGATTGACTCATATTTGATGAGCAATGGATTTAGCAAAAGCAATGGTGAGCCCACTCTTTACATCAAGGCAGTAGATGGTAATGTTTTGATTGTTGTCTTGTATGTAGATGATTTAATTTTTACTAGTAATGATAAGGCTCTAATCGGTGAGTTTGAAGAGGCCATGAAAGTGAATTTGAAATGATAGACTTAGGTCTCTTGAAATACTTTCTAGGCATAGAAGTAACACAAATGCATGATGGCATCTTCATCTCTCAAGAAAAGTATGTAGGGCAGATCTTGGAGAGATTCAAAATGCAAAATAGTAAGGCAGCTCCCACACCAAAAGCAATAGGTCTAAAGTTGAGCAAGGAAGACTCTAGCAAGAGAGTGGATCCAACATTATACAAGAGTATGGTTGGAAGTCTAATGTACTTGACTACAACTCAGCCAGACCTAATGCATGTAGTAAGTCTGATTTCTAGATTTATGGAAACACCAAAGGATTTCCATTGGCAAGTGGGAAAGAGGATCCTAAGGTATGTGAAAGGTACCAAGGGATTTGGAATTTTGTATACTGCAATTGATGATTTCAAGTTGGTGGATTATACTGATAGTGATTGGGCTGGAAGCTTAGATGATAGGAAGAGCACTTCCAGATATATGTTTCATATGGGATCAAGTGCAATTTCATGGGCATCCAAGAAGAAACCTATTGTTTCTCAATCTATAGTAGAGGCTGAATACATAGCAGAAAATGTAGTAGCATGTCAAGCAATTTGGCTAAGGAGGGTCTTGATAGATTTGAATGGAAGGCAAGAGGATGGAACCAAAATTTATTGTGACAACATCTCATCTATTGCATTGTCCAAGAATCCAGTCTTCCATGGGAGAAGTAAACACATAGAGATCAAATATCACTTCATCAGAGAGTTGGTGGAGAATTAGGATATCAAAATAGAATTTTGTAAGTCTGAGCAGCAACTAGCAGACATTTTTACCAAGCCATTAGGCGTTGGAACTTTTTTACACCTAAGAGAGAGTCTTGGTGTAGTTGATTTGGATCAGTAGTGATCCTTGTTTGTTTGGCTTGGGATAAAGGGGGAGTGTTGGAATATTAATTATTATTGGTCATTTCTCCTTGGAGCCAAATGCCCACCTACCACCTGACAACCAGCAGAATAGATAGAAACATAAATGCAGTGGGTGAATTTTCAAATTTAGAAATGAGGGGGAAAATATTTTGCAAATATAACAAAAGGAATGTTCTATTCATTCAAGCAGTAGACAGAGACAGTGAGAAGAAGAGCTCAGAAGTTGCAGAGAGCAGAGAAAGTGATCAGCATATCCAGTTTGTTGCAGGGACAAAGGAAGTTAATTTTGTGCCTATAGTTGCACGTGTTTCTCCTCTAATCATTCTATAAGTTCATAGTTCATAGTATATTGTTTCATTCATCCTGTTGAAGTAGTGATTACTCCAGGCATTATTGTATGCAACCATTAGAGCTGCAAGTTTGAAGTTTTATCAGTTTAAAGTTTAGGGTTATTTTAGCATATTTTTTGGTTGAAGTTGAATGCTCCTAGATCTTATATTAGTTTGAATCAAAGTTAAATAGAAAGCAAGAAGGCATACTTGAATCTATTTCTTTTCCCTTGTTCATTGACTTTGTGAAGTTTATTGTTAAATATTTCAAGCTTTGGTTCTCTGATTTTAATGGTGAATATATTCACGTCATAAGCCTGCAGTCAATATTGGCTTTGGTAGAAGTCATTCTTTGCAGTGGCTACCAAGTTCACTCGATGCCTTCTTCTACCGAGTTCCACTCTCTTGTGCCTACCGAGTTGCTCTTCAACTGAGCTCACTTGGTATCCAGTGTGTACCGAGTTTCTTCATTAACCAAGCTCACTCGGTATCCAGTGTCTACCGAGTTTCTTCATTTACCGAGCTCACTCGGTATCCTTTGGTTATCGAGTTTTTTATCCTTCATTTACCGAGCTCACTTAGTAAACTCTCCTACCACCTATTTTCTTTGGTTACCGAGCAAATTTTGTCACTCGATAATCGTTGTTACCGAGCAGATTTTTAGGTTTAGGGTTGTGAGTTTTTTGAAGTTGTATTAATATTTCTCACAAATTTGTTCCATGATAAATTACTAACTACAAATAGATAGATGATAGATCATATAGTCTGATCATATTTATATATATATTCACACAATCTAATAAATATTTACATAAATTTTGAAAACCTAATAGCTTTGGTTGATGTTAAATCATTTTCTTCTCTCAAATAATTCTCTTCCCTCCCATAAATCTTTATCACTGAATCAATGATATTCTCATTCTGTATAAATAAATAAATAAACTAATAAAGTTTGTGTATGTTGAAACCCTCAATTGCATTTTATCAAAAGAATACCTAAATATCAATATAGACCATTGATCACAGCAAAGTCAGACTTTCCATCAAATGAAACAAAAGTGTGAAACTCTTATGTTAAATAAAATTAATTCAAAACAGAACTCAAAGACAATTTTAAAAATGATGGATTTTTTTGTTTCATGCTCCATCAGAAATAAAAATATTTTCTACTTAGGTTAATCAAACATTTCCAGCCATCATAATAAAGTGAGTCTTTGATTGGCATGACAAAAATGAATAATTCAAAGGATCTTCTTTCTCAACAATAAACCTTAATAATTCTGATTTGCTGGACAATAAGACACTCAGATGTGTCCTATTTATTAGGTCTCATTTTTATTTTAAACCTGTGGGATTCTTTCTCATCATCAGAATCACATGCATCGGTCCAATGAATGACATCAATCTTTTTCATCACTGCACGGCTTCCTGCTTACTGAGCCTCCGACATCTTTGCTCTGTTGAGATCCTAATTTGGATAGTTTCCTACATGAAACAAATATAGTACCCTTTTCATTCATTTTCACGCAGAACCTCTGGTGAGGAGGTACCTCATGAGAGTCATCTTCAACATCTTACTTATATTTTTGTCCTACATACCACTTTACCTGCTTGTTGTTGATGCTCTCCCATACACACAAATAATGAACCAACCTCGCCACTATACCACCACAAAAAAAGAATAAACAAAAGAGAAAAATACCACATCAAAAGAAAGAAATTAATTAATCTAAAATTAAGTATTCTTCATTCACATGTATGCTGTTGCACATAAAGAATGAACTAACTTAGGCATTGTAGGGAAAAAAAAAAGAGTGCAAAATAAAAAATACTATCTTGATGTGGAAAAGAAAGAAAGAAAAAGATGAATCTAAAATTATGACTTTTTCGCTCACACGTCTTCTTCGCTCCTACTGAGAACTTCCAATTCTACAATATAAGGCTTCTGAGCACCTTCGCTTTGGTTAACCTTAACCTAGGTCATGAAAGCAAATAAAAGTGTGATAAGATAAGGGATAGATGATAGGAAAAATGTAGGGATGGAACAAAATAAATAGTCAAATGTGAATAGCTTAAACATTGCATACTTAGAAGTTTGATTCCTAGGTTAACGGTTTGATTCCTCAAAAGTGTAAAATAGTCAAAGTTGACTTACTTTTTATAAGGTGCTCTGTAAATGAAAATCATCAATATAGATTGTGGATAGGTGACTTACATAACTTTAATACTTCAAAATGATAGGTGAGAGAAATATTTTTCTTATTGACTTACCATATTTCATTATCCAATGTTACATAACTTTTACTAAACTTATGGCTTGAGAAGTCCCAATGTTTACATACATGATATTTATAATTCTCATTTTGTTTCTATAATCTCTCACAAAATATAACTCTTCAATCAAGTAAGAGATTTTTAGTCTCAATTCTAAAGGAGTTGATTATATCTCACCCTCTAATGTTGTTTACATATACATGATAGTTAAGATTTCCATGTTGTTTCTATAATCTTGCACTAGACATAAACTCTCCAATAAGGTATCTCATAGGAAACAAAGGTAAGAAATTGTTAGTTTCAATTTTATAAGAGTTGTCAAATATCTCAAGATTCAATGTTTTACATACATGACAATGAAGATTTTTCAATCGGTAAAGATAAGCCTTAGATCAAATAAGTGATCCCATGCTCAAGGAAAGTAGATAAGAGAAATGTTAATTTACCTTTTAGACAAACCAATAGTTTCAAGAGTTTTTTAAATAATTTTCTACTAAATTTATGACTTTTTAGAAACATGAAATTCAATATTATAAAAATATTTGCTCCAAATAAATCAAAAGCTTCCATTATCAAAGATTTGGTAAATCGTGATCTAATGGTTTTTATTAATTTCCACTAACCTCATGGCCAAGGTCAAAAAAGTGATTGGATGAAACTATATTGGTCAATTAAGGAAAAGTATAAGTTATCTTTTTTACTTCATTTTGTACAAAAATACATAATTTAAATTTGGAAAACGATACTCTTATAATATTATAATATAATTGATAAGAGATCTAATTGATTTGGTAGTAATGGTAATATTTATCATAATTTGATTAATACTATTTTAGATGAAACTATAACATAAAAATTCTAATATTTAATTTAAAAGACTAAAAAAAAAATTAAATCTATTGGTATTGAATTTGGATTTAAAGAACTATAATTTGAAATTCTATTCAGCTTTGGTTCGTTTTGTAAGAGATGAAATAATAAAGATTTTTTGGTTTGATTTATTTGATGGTTATTTTGGTATAATTAAGAATAGGTTGATGGTATTTTAATATTTCCAATGTTTAGCTAAATATATTAATATAAATTCACTATAAAACTAAATATATAGAAAAGAATTTGATAAACTTTTGTGTTATTAAATAAAATTAGAAGTTACCTATTTGTTCTACTAAATGTGATAACTTTTGGCACATGATTGCACCACCTATTTCATTCTTAAAAAGATATTTATTTGTTATTTACACATTAACATTTTTAATTATTTTAAAATTTGACATATGAAAAGTAAAATGTATATATATAATATAAAAATTGTGAAACTTGAATAGTAAATTTTAAAGAACAATTTTGATCATTTGAAATTAAAATTCAGGTAAGAATACATAAAGGTAATTTCACTTCTCTATACGTATGGATAGAAAGAAAAATGGTTACTTATTTTTTAGCAATCTTTTTATTTTTTATCGGTAAAAGGCTGAAGCCCTGTAGATTATAAAATTAAAGAATGGAGAAATAAAACCTCTAATCTTGCCCAAAACCCAAGGTCCTATACTATACAAAGAATAAAAGGGACTTACCCCAATTTCTCTACCTACTTGAAAGGTTGTCCATTCTTTCAAATACTCAAATGTGTATGTGTAGGATCATGGTGTGCCAAAAATTGGAGACTTGAAAAAAGTGGACTTCGAAAATGTTTAAAACAATTTCAAAATTTGCTCCGACTTTTTTCCACCCATCCTGATACCAAGGCAAAAAAATTTGGGCCACGACTTTTTGGCTATCTCATCATTTATTGGGTATCTGATATGAAATTGGATACCCAATACCTACAACATAAAACAAATAAAACAAAGAACAATTTTTGGCACTTTAGTTCTAGGTTTGTTTATTTGTTTGAGCTGCTCCATTTTCGATATCGGGTATAGGAACAAGTATCAGATAGAGGTAATCTTTTTTAAAAAATTTTTTTGATTTGAATGAATTTTAATGTAAATTAGTTAATTTAAATAATTTTTTTTTTTAAATTGGGTTTTTTAAATAGAAATTCTTGAAATTAAGATTTTTTTAATAGAAATTATGATTTACCATTTAGTAGGTATGGCTTACTCAAATGATGGCACTGAGCCAAGAAACAATGTTCACTCCACCAAACTATCTAGTAACCCCTAAATACTATCCACCAAATGATCCCCTGCCCCGTCAAAACTCTCCTCAAATCAGAGATTTGATATTTGAAAATCTTATCGAACTCGGGGTTTTGCAAGCCACATATAACAACATACCTACATTGGCTCCCATGTTATCCATGTTAAACACCATAGTGGGTAATATTCAAAAACTTACTAATGAAAAAAATGTTTCTCTTCTTTGGCATGACCAAATGCATGTCATGTTTGATGATGGGTTGGACTTTGATGAGGTTGCAACTCTAAATAAAACTAAGGATGATATAGTTAACCTTTTTGTATACCCAAAAACTGTTAAACTAGTAGAACGCACAAAACCCAAATTATCAATTAAATGGTGCACAAATGATGCTATGAGTGCAAACTTTTGGGGTCATTGGTGAATTGTTTTTGAAAAACCTCCACACAAAAATTTAGAAGTATCATTTTATTTCATTAAAAATTTGTATGCTGAATTTGTGTTGCACCCCAAGGTGAACTATTGGAGCATAAGGCCCAACATGGGTGTATGAGAAGGAGCTCCTTAGGATAAACCCTTTGCCTAGTGAAAGAAAGCTGGTACTTTGGTCCCCCCTGCTGATGTCACCCCCCCTCCTCATGTGAAACATTCTAATATCATTATAGAGGCTAAATCTTATACTATTAGAGCCATCCATAGATTGAGTAGCCTATTGATATCCCAGGCTAGGTTAGTGGTGTCTCCCCATGTTGATGATGTTGGCACAAGCTCATCATTGTTGGGCTCATCACATGTTTGTGTAGGTCCCATAGGTGAACTTTTTGAGTATTAGTTTGTATTTGACGAGGAGGATACATCAAATGCACATACAAAGACTACATACCTTGACATGAGAGAGGAGGGGCATGTAGAGGCATGAGATCCTGTTATATTGGTACTTGTATAATTTTTATTATTATGACATATGTGATTTAAAGTTAATATTTATAATAGACTAATTTTAATCAATACTAACTTATAAATGTATGTGATCTTCATTCATGTTTAGTTGATGACTAAGGAGGAGCTGAGACAAGTTGATGATGTCACACTCTCAGCTATTTCATTTTTCCTTGAGACATCTATAGTACATTATGTTGTGTTGTCATTGCTTTCTATTTGATATTGGAGCATATATGGTTTCTAATCGTTCTTTTCTCTTGCATGTATCACCTGTCAGTGGGGGTTGGAGTGCGGGCCTTAAGGCACAAACCATTGACAAGGGAAAGGTAATTAGGTTCTTTTAAAGTGATTAAATATCAATGCATTCTTGTAAAAATTTTATGGTAATAAAATTTAATTACATTCTTTATTGTACATGGTGTGGCTACTAGTGATGAGTCTAGGGAGATTCAATGTCACAGACCCTCTAGATTTCCATTCACAACGAAAGCCCCATTGTATGTATAAGTATCATTTATTTTTTTATTTCCATACAAAAATTCAAAATTGATTTCCATGATATTAACAACTCGGCTTTTGTATCTCATAGGAAACACGTAGTGCATAGGAGGCTAGACATCAAAGTTTTGTATCTTTTCTCACGCAACCATTATATCCAGAGGAGGAATTGACAAAGGTAATTTGTAGTTTGAATTCTTGATTATATGTTATAAATTTAGTATTCTATGAATTATAATGTTATAGTTTAAGTTGTAGATCCATCTAAAAAACATACTTGACATATACAGGCCACAATCAAAGAGGTTCAAGCATTGTCAAGGACATATAAGAGGACACATGATCAGTATAGGAGGTTTCTGAGAGAGGTATTTAAGATGAAAGTTTAATACTATAAATCCTCATTAAAAAAGGATCATTATGCATTTTAGTAATTCAATGTTAGATACATAGAATCATATAAATTTAGTAGTCTAACTTTGGGTTTTCCTTTTTTTTTTTTTTTTTTATGTTGGAGGGATTTGCTCCACCTAATGCAATGAAGAGGCTCCATTTTGATCATCAAAAAATAGCATAGGATAATATAGTTGTCATAGGATGTGTCATGAGTCATTTTCAGATGGCATATGCCACATTGTATACACAAACATTGATATTATAAACATTTCAATGGCATGATCGACCACATTATGTATATGGATCTATGTACTTTGATATATATTTGTATAATTTGTCTATGGATACATGTATGTATGTGTGTGTGTGTGTGTGTGTGTGTGTGTATAGTATTGTTAACCTTATTATGGATCATGTGTATTGTTCATGTTTATGGAATATCCTTCATTTTGATCATGTTTTTTATATTCGATTCAAATACAATAATTTTTGAAGAACATTTTCACAACCTTTACTATCAAATTTTGATGAAATATGTAATTTGAATTTATATCATATATGTTTAATTTTAAATGACTTTTGCAATCCATTAAGATTTCACTATGGTTCACCCACCCAAACACACATAGAGCACCTTGGAGACTCTTTAGTACAAGGTGGCTATGAATGTTGGAGGTTCTCCATGGTCAGAACAATGGTATCATTATGGTTCACCTACCCATCCAGAGTTAATGGCCCCTTTTGACCCACTCAAAAAAACCAAATAGGTCCCTAGGAATCCTAGGACCCCTAGGGACATATGTTGTCATTAAATTTATTGAAAGGGGTCATACATTATCCTATAACCCCTTTCAACCCATTTGAACAAACCAAATAAGTCCCTACGGGCATTAAGACCCCTAGGGACATACATTGTCATGAAATGCATCGAAAGGGGTCATAAGTTATCCTATGACCTCTTTCAACACATTCAAACAAACCAAATAGGTCACTAGGGGTCTTAGGGCCACTAGGAACATATGTTTTCATGAAATGATTTAAAAGGGGTCATAGGATAACCTTCACCCCAAACAAACAGACCAAATAGGTCCCTAGGGACCCCTAGAGAAATATGTTGTCATGAAATATATTGAAAGGGGTCATAGGTTATGCTATGACCCCTTTCGACCCATTCAAACAAACCAAATAGGCCATAGGGGTCATAGAACCCCTAAGGACTTGTGTTGTCATGAAATGTGTCGAAACCTATGACCCATTTTGACCCATTTGAACATACCAAATAGGTCCCTAGGGTTTTGAGGACCCCTAGGGACATATATTGTCATGAAATTCATTGAAAGGGGTCACAGGATAACATTTTATCCCTTTTGACCCATTCAAAGAAACCAAATAGATCCTTAGGGGTCCTAGGACACCTAGAGACATATGTTTCCATGAAATACATCCTTTTGACCCATTCAAACAAATCAAATAGGTCCATATGGTTCCTAAGAGTCCTAGTGACATAAGGTAATTGATGCAATGGGTCCAATAGGGTTGTGGGCTAGTGGACCCATTGCATTGTCACATGTGTTCCTAGGGATCCTAGTTATCTTAGGTACATAGGCTAATTGATGCTATGGATTGAATCGGGTTGCAGGAAAGCCCACAACCCTATTTGACCCATTGCATCGATTACCCTAGCCTATGACCTCATTACTATATAATAATAATAATATGATATAATACATTACTATATTATATAATAATAATATATAGCTATTTTTAAATATATTAATAGTATATTACTAGATTAAATAATAATCAAATATATTACTATACTATATTGAATAATAATAATCATATTTTAATATATCATAATAATAATAATAAATTACTATATTATATAATAATTCATGGCTATATATTAAATATAATAGTAATATATTACTAGATTATTATTAGTTATCCATGAGTTGCCATATTTTAAAACTTTTTCCTCAAATTTTTGAAGTCTTTCCTTTATCACTTCATGTACTCGTCATCATTCAAAGTGTTGCATATCCCAAAAGTCTCCCATTGCAATCCCTTCTTTTGAACCATTTTGAACCTCAATTGAAAGTAGTTCAAAGTAGTTCAACCAAAGGTTTTACACTATTGAGTTTGCTTGCAAGGATTGCGCACCCATCTGATAGAGTGTTCTTTTGAATCACTTTGAACCACTTTGAACCTCGATTCAAAGTAGTTCAAAGTCATTCAACGACAAAGTCATCTTGGTGAAATTGGTTTACAGTGTACAATGTACCATCATTTTTCAAGGCATCAATGGTTATCTCAGAGAGTGATGTTTGAAAGGATGTTTTTATTCCGAATGTAAAATCATCATTATGAGAAAAAGTGGAAAATCTATGGACGATAAAGAGATTGGATGTTGCAATAAAGATAATCATTATTGGTATAGCTGAATAGGGGAATTTTTAAATGAAATGGTCATATCACAAGGCTTTCAAACATGCAAATTTTAAAAAGGAGTGATTTGTCATTAATGTCATATAATGAGCCTGTACTTCTACACATAAGTGCTTTTCCTTCTTAAAATGAGCTTGGCTTTATTTTTTTTGTTAATCATGCGAAGGGGTGGAAGTTTGGAGAAGAAACTATTAAGGAAGGAAGGGTAAATTGTTGTTTTTTGGAGAATTACAGGTGAGAAACATAGAAATCCTTGTTTTTGTTCTGCATCTCTATGTTTTTCAAGAAAATCAGTTTGAAGCCTTGCTATTTTGATTAAGGATGAAGTTTTTTTTGCATTACTTTGGCAATGTTTTGAGTCTAGAATGTAGAAATCCTTTCATAAGTGATACAAATTTAGAGGGTTTTAAGGTAGAGAATTTGCAAGAAAATTTCCTTGAGTATGCTGATAATTTGAAGGGGTGCATGGAGGTTTTAACCAGTGGCCTACTTAAAGCTAGGGATTTTCCCCCATCTCTTTTGAGTCCTAAGTTGCTCCAAATGTGTGTTGACCACTATGATGTTAGGAGCAAATGTTTTCTAAGAAAAGATGGTGAAAAGGTAATCTCAATTTCAAGAGACACTATTGCTTCTGTATTACATTTTCCTGAGGGTACTTTTGCCATATTTTCTCTTGTTCAAGCCTAGGCCAAATATCAAGAAACTCCAAACCAATTTCACAATACCCTAGCTAGGAAATGGACTGAGACCATGTATGGGAGAGGTTCTAGGCTACCCAAAGTCATCACTAAAGATCACCTTAAACCTCATATCCACAACCTTGTGGTGTTATTGAATAGAGTCAAAGGCTCTGCTAATGTTCTCCTCTTTAAGGAATGGATGTATAAATATATATAGAAATTTTTTTGAACGGAGAATAGTGGATGGATTAGATGGAGATTATCACTAGTTCACTGAGGATGCAACTTAAGCATACAAAGGAGTCCATGAAAAATTTCTATATGGCTTCCTACTTGACTTATTTTATTGCCTATGTTTGTAACCTTACCTCTCTTCCTCATAGAGTCTAGAGTGAAGAAATAATAGTGTAACAATATTGCCCTTTGCTACAAAAGGATAAAGTGTTGGAGAACTTTAGTAAGGTTCATGATTTCTTGATTGAAAATGTGCACAAGGCTTTGAAGAAAACACCAATGCCTAGGTTGTTTACTTGAAGCTCAAACATTAGTTCAAGAATATGGAAGTTATTTTATACAATTTCCCAAGTTCACTTACTTAAGAATAGTTGGATTCAAAGAGGAACCTATAAAATTTTCTTGATATGCCCTAGATTTCTTTTTCATAGCTAAGATTTGTAGGAAACTATTCTCTGTTGTTAATGATAATCTACCACGGGAGGATTGGGAGACACCTTTCCTAATTAAGTTGGGTTCTTTGGTCTCTAATAGTATGACTAGCACCTCTATTATTGGAAGAAATTTATTTGGATTCAATTTTGGTTCCTATCATAGTAGAAGAAACTTTGATGGTAAGGGATATGCAATTCAGATTCTTGGGCTTGTAGGCTACTCATCAACAACTTCACAGTTGGACGATTTATGTCAAGGTTCTAAGGATGAGGAGGAGGTTTTAAGGACTGATCATTCTAGGTTAACACTATAGAAAATTAATTCCCCGAGGTTAAATTTCAAAACAAAGGGGGTCATTGAGGATGGCTCAAATATAGTTGAACCAGGCTGGGAAGAATCTCACAAATTGAATTCATTGGCAGTAGATTGGAACTAGGATGAGGAGGATATAAATCTAAAAGCTAGATTTATATTTACTTACACAGATGAATGGATAAGGAAGAATATCAAGAAAGCTATCAATGAACCCTCTTCAGGTGAGGTTTCCTTTTTTGAACCATCATATTCTGAAATTCCACTTTCCTATTCTATTGTATGTAGTGAATTGGTTCAAGTTAAAAAAAGGAGGATTCCCATCCATACACAAAGCATGGCTATGAGAACCAAGTCCCAAGAAAAATCTAAGGCCTTGAAGCAACACAAGGTTCAAATAAAGAAGATGTTAGCTCAGGGGCAGGATTCAACTGATGGTCTCAATTTCTTAGATGGCACAATTGGTGATGTACAGTTCATTAAGGCTCTTAAGCTAGATGAACCAAAATTTATGACTCCCACTAGAGACCCTTCGACAAATTTTTGTAGGTCTTGCTATCCCTACCTGGCTATCTAGCACAATCAACAAGAAAAGAAGTTTGCAACCAGTTACATCACCTATGAAGGACATTGTAACTAAATATGTTACATAGGGTTCAAAGGTTAAGAAGTTGAAGATAGATGCCCACCTAACCAAGGACCAATGATTGGGAAGATAACTGCTGAAATAGCTACATACAAGTAGAAAATGGAGTCCAATGATATTGATGATGAAGGTTTCAAAGTTACCTTGGTTGAGTTAGGGACCATTTAGAAGCATTGGTAATCACTTCTTCAAATTCTCTATTGACCACATGCTAACTCAATTTGAGAAGGATAGCAAAGAGAAAAAGGATCTTAAGGGCATGGTAATGACTATAGATGTATATATTGATTCCATGATGAATCTCAGTGCATTACTAGCTGTTCAAGCTCCCTAAAATTTTGATATGAATTCTATTGGAAGTCAACAACTAATGAAGCAAATACAAAGAGGAAAGCTGCTAGCGGATGCCATGAAGAATTGGGTTGAAGTCATCATTAAAGAAGGTAATACATTTATTTTGGAATTTTTGAATGCATATACTGAAGGGGAATCACTGCTAGGAGATATTCAAACTTTGATCCCTGGGGGAAAAGTAGAGCAAAGCTCGTGTTAGGCAATTTTTTTTCAAGTAATTGAAGTAGAGAGGTTTGGGGTGCTCAAGTTTCTAAATGAGAACCCTATGAAAAATTTAGATCCTTGCATGCTAATTGTAATGAAAAACAACATGAGTTGGAAGGAGCTAGTTTATAAGGAGACAATTAAATAAGTACAGGGAATTTAGTACAAAGTCACTGGAATGCACAAAGAACGCTTGAAAGATATGAAAGTAGTAAATCCAATGGGAATCATGTATTTTGATGACAAGAATATGCATACTGAGACACTAACTAAAAGCTTCAATGAAGTTGTTGAATAGATTAGCAATAATGAATCACCTAGTGCCAATGACTTAACTGCATTGGCAAACATTGAGTCAATCTTGCATCTCAACAAGACTGTCATACTGCATTAGAGTTTGAAGATAAAGAATTTCAAATGATAAAGGACGCATGTAGGGCTAGATTGCTGAGTCTAAAAAATCCATATTCCCACACCTTGCAGTAGTTCATGAACATTTTTAGGAGCTGGAAGTTGGTGCATCAACTTGTGGGCAAGGAAGAGAAGACTGGCGACAATAATTGAACAGGATAGTTGTTTAGTTACATGTTGACACCTGCTTTATAAATGATTTCTTCTTCATAACCATTTCTTGTTTCAATCAAAATGGTTGGGTTTTGATGGAAACCTTTCAGATTTTGTAATGGAACTATAAATGCTGGTGCATTGAATTGATTAAGGTTAGAAATAGATAGCTAGAAACTCTTATTAGTAGATAGTTATATATATATCATCTTGAATAAAGCTTGCAAACTTGGTGATCAAAGTGTTTAGACCATTGTTACTTTGTTAACTCTGGTTTATTGGTTCAAGATTTTTTATTATTGTTCTTACTGTAGGTTCATTTCCATTAATATTCTTGAATGATTGATATTAGTTTATAATTTTATTCATTCCTGTCAAGTAGACTTTTTGTGAAATTATGGTTCGACGAATGTTTTTTTTTTTTTTTTGTAAGTATTGATTCTTACCTCACTACTAAAGAGTAAGTGAGAGATCCTTACACACTTTCTAGTAAAAGTGCAAAAATAATTTTTAATTCATTGCAAATTTCATTAGGGATCTGTACCTTTAAAATTTAGAGAGAATACTAAATAACATGAGATTTTCTCAATTGTTGTGGACATTTTGTAATTTCTGCACCTTGAGCATAGAGTAAATTTGTTAACAATTCAAAAGGATAATATGTTCACCAACAATTATATAATAAAAATAATAATAGTAATAATTTGTTGTGATTAAATGTATCGAAAGAGGATATAGGATATCTTATGACCCATTTCCACTCGCTCAAACAAACCAAATAAATCCCTAGGGGTTCTAGGACCGCTACGGACATATGTTGTCATGAAGTGTATGGAGATGGGTCATAGGTTATTCTATGACCCCTTTTGACACATTTGAACAAAAAAAATAGGTACCGAGGGTTCCTAGGACCCCTAGGGAAATATGTTGTCATGATATGCATCAAAAGGGGTCATAAGATAACCTATGACCATTTTTGACTTAATCCAAAAAGCCAAATAGGTCCTTAGGGGTCATAGGACCCCTAGAGACATATGTTATCGTAAAATGCATCAAAAGGGGTCATAGCTTATGTTATGACCCCTTTCGACCCACTCAAACAAACCAAATAGATTGCTAGGGGTCTATTGTCATGAAATATGTTGAACGAGGTCATAGGTTATCCTATGACCCCTTTCAACCCATTCAAACAAATCAAATAGGTCCCCTAAGGTTCCTAAGACCCCTAGCAACATAGGGTTACTAATGCAATGGGTCCAATAGGGTCATGGGCTAGCCCACAACCCTAATGGACCCATTGTATTGCAACATGTGTCCCTAGGGATCCTAGGACCCCTAAGTACATAAGATAATCGATGTTATGGGTTGAATGGGGTTGTAGGCTAGCCCATGACCCCACTCAACCCATTGGATCAATTAAATAATAATAATACATTACTATATTATATAATAATAATATATTACTAGCTTATATGATAATCAAATATAAATATATTACTATATTCTAAATATAGGAATAATATATTACTCTATTATATTTAATAATAATAATAATAATAATAATCATATTTTACTATATTATAATAATTTTAATACATTACTATATTATATAATAATATAGGACTATATATTAAATGTAATAGTAATATATTACTAGATTATATTATAATAATAGTAGTAATAATTTGTTGTCCTAGAATTTTCCAAAAGATGTCATAGGTTATCCTATGACCCCTTTTGATCCATTTGAACAAACCCAATAGTTCCCAAGGGGTCCTAGGACCCCTAGGGACATATGTTATCATGAAATTCATCGAAAGGGGTGATAGGTTATCCTATGACCTCTTTTGACCCATTCGAACAAGCCAAATAGGTAGGGACATATGTTGTCATGAAATGTGTCAAAAGGGGTCATAGGTTATCCTATGATTCCTTTCAACCCATTCAAACAAACCAAATAGTTCCTTAGGGGTCTTAGGATCCCTAGGGACACATGTTGTCATTAAATGCATTGAAAGGGGCCACAGGTTATCCTATGACCCCTTTTGACCCATTTGAACAAACCAAATATGTCCCTAGGTGTCTTAGGACCCCCAAGGACATATGTTATCATGATATCTGTCTAAAGGGGTCATAGGTATCCTATGACCCCTTTTAACCCATTCAAACAAACCAAATAGGTCCCTAGGGGTCGTAGCACTTGTAAATATGGACTCAATTTCTGATGATTTTTTGTTGAAAATTTGACCCAAGTTGGTAAAAATTTTGGTCAACCAGTTCATCACTATTTTTCTCATCAAAATTTCAACAAATACATTCATTGAAATGATTTTATCTCTACCAACACTGACTTGTTATTTTTGGTCAAAATTTTGACCAAATATTGGTCAAAGTTTTGACCAATTCTTGGTGGAAAACTTTCAAGAATTGGTTAAAATTTTAATCAATTCTTGGTGGAAAACTTTCAAGAATTGGTCAAAATTTCCACCAATTTTTGGTGGAAATCTTTCAAGAATTGTTTGAAATTTTGACCAATTCTTGATACAAAACTTTCAAGAATTGGTCAAAATTTCCACCCATTCTTGGTGGAAAACTTTCAAGAGTTGGTAAAAATTTTGACTAATTCTTGGTGGAAAATTTTCAATAATTGGTCAAAATATTAACCAATTCTGGCCCATCCCACAACCAGAATGCCATGGTCATGACCAAAGGGTTAGTCAAAATTTTGACTGGTTCTTGGTGGAAAACTTTCAATAATTGGTCAAAATTTGGACCAATTATTGGTGGAAAACCATGAGGAGATGGTCAAAATTTTGACCAAACTAATTAGTTTAAAAAAAAATAGAGTGGATAAATCCCCCAATGAATGCCTACCTATGGACTCTCTCTTAGATCATCTCCTTTTATCACTTGACCAACACAATTTTAGAAGAGGCTTGGTAGTGTTTGCCATTATATAACATGTATGTTTAGTGATTTTGAAGTTGAGCTAATAATGAGCCCTCTTTTAGCATTAGGTGGTTGCTTAGTGCTCTAGAAATTTGTCATGAATGTATCATGGCTAATGGGAGATTTGATAAAAAAAGCTCCTAGCAACCCTCCAATAGAATCAGTGTTGGTGTTCATGAAAGACACATTTTCTCAATTTTAAATATTAGCATTAGCATCATTTCTATTGGAGGGTTGTGAAGCATCCCCAAAGTCATCTCTATTCAACTTCTTCGACACAATTTATGGAATTTTTTTGTAGCCATTATCATTGTGGTTTCCTGAAAAGTGATCTAAAGGGTGAGCCATCTTAGTAATTGGGCAGCTTGTTAGGTGTGACAAGGGAGCCATTTTCGAGAATGAGAAAAAAATGAATATAGTACTAGATTCCAAATGAAATCAATGACATCAAATCTATAAGAGAAGAATGAAGCAGTAGCCTATTTTTTATACATGGCTCCCTAAAAATGCTTTTCTTTCTCACTTCATTGGCAAAAATTTGGGAGTGTGGTTCAACAATGGTTATTCTAGTGTGCATTGTGGTGATCTAGAAAGTAATGATAAGGTTGGAGCTTGCATCTAGGACTTGGGATGTTTGTACAAGCGAGTAGGGGAGCTTCTATTGTGCAAGCTTGGTCAGACAGAGTAGACCTATTGGCACCATCACCAACCATAGATGAATTATTAAGAGTAGAGTATGAATCCAAAAACCATTAGTGGTGTGAAGTTGATATTCTAAAGGATTCCCTTCAAAGAATCTACCACCATAAGGATGCACATGAAGATCTTCCATGATAGCAAGGTTTTAGCATAAATGGAACCACTGTTGTGACAATTGCCAAAATTCAACACACATTGGATCACTGCATCCATAGGTCAGGTGTCTTCATTAGGTTGACATATCTATAATACAAGTGTCTTCATGGGACTATTGTTCTCATAGGTTTTAGGCTTTCAATTAATTGCAATAAAAACTCACCTTATTCACAAAGGTGTAATAATTTTACATACATGAAAACAAAAAAAGCCCTAGCAGGCCTCTTTTGCTTGTTTAGGTCATTGGTTGTCTTTTTCTTATCATGCTTTTTACTAGATATGTCCTCTTTGGTAGTTGCCTTCCATTTTCCAATTTTCCTATTAAAAGTAAGAAGAATCAAGGATATTTATTGAATAATTGAGAAAATTAAATAATCTAAAATTCTTTACAGAATTAATTGATAATTATTGCTAAAGATTTTGACAAACCTATTTTTGGAAAATTTAGAACCAACTAATGTATTTTAGAAACTTTATTTTGTTCGATCATGAGTGCATTCTTACATATTTTATAGAATAGTCAACCTATTAAAGAGCAGAACTTCAAAAGCAAATGAGAAATATCAATATCATAAAACCACACATATTATCTAGACAATGAAGATTAACATGACTTCAATTGTTGTTGAAGTTGTTAGTTTCAAGGTGAAAACCTCATCTGTTGGTGGCCAATTGGGAGATTCAAAATACTTCACTGCCTATTTGTACTCTGATTGGTCCAATGCACAATAATTAGACACAATCTGTAGCCCTTTTCCTTATCCTTGGGACTTTTAGCTATCCTTTGTTTTCTATAAGTTTTTGCAGGCAATCCAAGATACTGAGATGTCACCGACATACTAAAAACACAAAAGAACTA
Source organism: Cupressus sempervirens (assembly GCA_028749045.1). Classification (NCBI taxonomy): domain Eukaryota; kingdom Viridiplantae; phylum Streptophyta; class Pinopsida; order Cupressales; family Cupressaceae; genus Cupressus; species Cupressus sempervirens. Next base: position 937,675,880 of record CM053785.1, on the reverse strand, counting down.
TTTCAAAAAGTGCTCCTGGAGAAAAGAACCAATAAAGAAAACCTTCATTCCTTATACCCATCATAATACAATGTGCAAAAGAAAGTACTATTTGCATCAAAACCTATATGCTAGCAACAAAAAAGTGCAGGTACATATTTGTGCTAAGCATCTAAAAACCCATGATTGAGTCCTACACAAAAATCCCCAAACACAAATACATAAAGGGCTCATACATAAAGGGCTCATACATAAAGGAGCCTATCATACATAAGAAGAACCAAATATTATAAGCTAAAAAACCCATGTACATTATATGCACCAAGGGTTCTTTCCAAGAGTTAATTACATAGTGAAATAAGGAGCTTGATCTTATGAACCAACAAAAAGAAGCCATGACATGTAAGAAGAAAACCATAGAAGCCATGAAAAGCCCAAAAATTAGCCCCCAAGAATGTTGAAATGTCATAAATCCACCAAGAGGATTGAGCTAGACTTGAAGAAGTTTGTGCCAAAACCATGACTAGAGAAGCAATAAGGGAGTTGTACCCTTTTGTAATCCCAATCGTGCTTTGGTCTTTTCATTCTCTTCCCCTCATTTTTTCCAAACTATGGAGTTTCAAAAGTCATCATTGTCTCTTGATGAGATTAACTGTAGAGCATTTTTTAACTTATGAAGATAGTGTTGAGCCACACTTGAACAAGATTTTTCTAGATTTGAATCTCTATGATCATGCCATTTATTCCACTAATGTCAATGAAGTTTTGGTTTTTGGAGAGCACCTATCCTAATGCAACTATCCATGTTTAGAAACTTGACGATTTAAACATTTTTTATTCCAGAAACTCTATGATAGCTTTCTATATCATCATAATAGTTTCATGTTTTAGTTAAAATATAAACTACAAAACTAGTGATCCATCTATGTCAAATAGGAATATCAGTAATTATTAATAATCAGTAAATATTAATGATAATATATGTCAAATAGTATCTAAATGATATCCCAAATAAAATACATTTAGAACATAGAAAGATCAATTAATATGGTAGAATTTACCAAAACAAGGATGGAAATGGCATAAAGCGAGAAGGAAAAATCAGCATATGAAGCCCAATCAATTCCTAAGCCATCTCCATATGGGAATGAATCTCCATTATCATTGCTAATTATTAAGTAACAATTCAATGATAAAGGTTAAGACATTTGCAATTCTTAGTTTGACACATGTTTTCTATGTTGTGAATATGTCATGGGGGAGGTTACATCATATATGATAATGGAGCATGAGAGCACTTACATCTTTAAACTAGAAGATATTGAATATAATGGTTATGTAAATTGTTAAAGATAGAGCACTTTGGATGATAGTTGTTGTTTACTAAGAATTGTAATCAGCCATTTAGATTACTACCATTAAACTTGTTCTTAGTGGGAAATTACTTGAAAACTTAAATAGCTGAAGAGATACCTCTCTTTAGGAAAGTCTCAGTCACAGAAACGGATTTCTCTTTGCCCCTCTTAAAGGATTTATAGACACATATTTGACTCAAACCATAACCATAAGCAATAGACACATATTTGGGATCAAACTCTCACTAATCTAATTCAGGCTTGTTATAATCATCATTTAATCATTAGAATAACAACTCTTGTGAACAAAGAGGGTGTAAGGGGTGGATGAATCTTTTCTTCATATCTTATGATGGGAGCCTACTTTATATAACAAAAGAAACTAACAGTCAGTAAAACATGTCAATTACCTTTTACGTTGAAGGAGAATTATCATGCAAGGACTGGTTATGGTTAGCTAATCCATTGATAATTTACTCAAGGAAGAGATGCGATTAGCTTAAAGAAAGAAACCATTGCATATAAGGCAGCGATTAGAATACATTGATAATCTTAAATAATAGTTAATGAAGGAAAGGTGTGATTAGATGTGAAATATAAGAAATATACATATTAGGTGTTTTTCTTTAATGATCCCAAAATTGAAGTAGCCACCATCTTCATGGGCTATGGCATCACCATCTTCTACCAAGATACTGAGAAGTCACCAACATACTAAAAACACAATTTTTATTGTATTTATTAAAACCACCAAATAAGTTACACATCTTTTATTGAAACTCGTATGAAGCAAAACTATAACTAGCTTAACCTTCATTTGTTGCCTTTAGGTCCAACTTCTGGAATGGATTGAAATTTTACCAATCAACATGCTAGCTCAATATTTCTCAAAAGAAATATTATTAAATGTGACTAAATGATAGCCAAGCAATGATTTAATCATAAATGAAGCCATGGAAGTGTTATGTACCTATTGTAAGGATCATAATAGAAACCATTAACCAAGCCATCACTATGAGAAAAACATACATAATAGAATCTAGCAATAGTGAGGCCAAAATCTATACCAACATTGACAAAGAGCTTCTCTTTCCATTGTTGTCAACCATAAACTATGACACACTCAACAAAACAATTTTATAGAGAGATAATCACCTAGTAGGTAAGAAAAATATTGCATGATCTATTTTTTTAATTTGAAGTTTCCAATCATTGTCAATTAAAAATTAGACCATCACATGCAAATGTCATATCTATTGCATTTACCAAAAAGCTCAAATATTTTTCAAATTTTCTCTATCTTAAAGTTGGTTAGAACCTTTTATTTTTATTTTTTATTGTTAGCAAGTTCTTAGTTATTTTAAAAATATATATATTTATGTATAAGTGCCAAGATTAATGTATTAATCCCCCAACCTATATTGATAGATGCCCCTAACATCATGGTACGCAGTTATGAGTTCCACACTTTTTAAATATTCTTTGAATAGTGTAATGTAGGGTGGATTCTCTTAAAAATAAATCCAATTCAAAATTTAGTGTCTTACCACAAAAATTGGATGTGCAGTCCACACAAGCAATGCTAGAGAAGTTGTGACAATTATTCAAACCATTTTCTTGACATTAGGATTGGATGCTACGTTCAAACATGTATTATATGAAATTCAAGGTGAGAAAGTGCTAGAAGCATTTAATAATCATATTCATGGTAAATAAGTGACAATAGGTAGAAAAGTAACGTGTTTAATTACTTCAAGATTGAAAAATAGAATTAGTAAATCCAACTTATTTATCAAGATCATGTCAGTCAAGGAATTCTCCAAGTAGGATCATAATAATTTGGAACCATTAAATCAAGAAGGAAATAATACTACCTTGAAGATAATTGCCTTTCTTTTTAAGTGGCCAAACAAAAAGCATGGTACTCTTGGGTTCTTTGATCTTACCTTTTTAAAAACATTTTCAGCAGGATAAGGTGGTGTAATATATTATTGCATGATAATAATAATATCTTCCTATATTTGTTAAATATATGGGAACGTGTTTATGCATACTATACCTTCAACAACTTGATCTAGTGATGGTACATATCCATGCAACCCATCATTACCACCATGGCCTATAAAACCAAATGATTAAATAAGTATTCGCTACAAAGGACACTGAAGCCTATAGATAAACTTTTGTAGCTAATGTTTTGTATACATATAGACACAGAGAAACACATAGACATAATAATAATAATAAAAAAAAAACATGGATACTAATAGTTAAGCATATGCTCTCCCACAACCACATAATTATGTTCATTTTCTCTTCAGGTCCCTCGATGATCATGATATTGGATCCATCTTGTACACTTCCTTTAACAACCTTAGACTTTTCTTAGACTGCCAGTAGCAATATCATAGCTTTTTCTGCAGGGAAAAAAAAAATCATGATTAATTTAAGAAGAAAACAATATAAATAAAATATGGTCCAAGCAACATATGCATACATTACTTGTGTTGTCTTGTACATTTAGATAAATTGAGATGATAGTTTAGATATTTCATAATACTACTTAAGCAATAAGCTAAGAAATCCACGGAATTTGAATGATTTATATGAAGTATATGATAAGACTTGTACATACAAACTAGTTTGTATACATAATTTTCAACACTTTTTAGGACTATTATTAAATGTTGTCACTTAGGTTTGCACCCTTGTCCAAGGCCTATGCGCGAGGACAACCTAGTGAAACATGGAAACAACCTCCAAGCTATGGGACTTGAACTACGAGGTTGAGTCTTCGAAGAAGGCCGGCTTCCTCTTACTATCAAGGCACACCTAGCTACTCTCGAAAGGAAAAGGGGAAGAAGGAGATGCAGAAAACAACTCTTCCTATTCTATTCTAAGGAGGTGATGCACCAAAATAGAGTGTTCAGACCCATTTCTGCCCATATATGCACTACTGAACCAAAATGAAACTAAGGATATATGCATACAGACTTGTTTTGATCTAATAACCACATGCAGATCAGGAAACCAAATTGAATAACTCAAGGAAGGAGGAATCTCACTTATATATTATCCAATAGGCACAAATTGATACAGTATGTAGACTACAGATCTCAACAATACACCAATGAGAGGCAAGAAGGATGCACATGCACATTAATGGCTGAAGGGGATAAAATAGGAAATCATGCAGTTCAGAGGCACAGGGAATTTTACACTGCAAATCTGTGAGCAGTAGCAGAGAATAACAGAGAAGGTTCGACCCTTGGAAAAGATTACAAAATTGCCTTTATAGTTCAGGCATAACTGAGGACATTGGCTCTACATTAACTACTCAACTACTGGTAATAATTTCTCGCCCTGAAAATCCAATCAAAGATCTGGTGGTTTTGAGTAAAAATCTAATATTCCTCTAAGAAATGCCTCATGTAGACAGAAGTGGCACTAATGAATGATCTTGACATAGTAGATGGATCGACTGAGACAGTGGAGTGTTTCCCTATGCATTGCATTCATTTCTGGTAGGTTAGAATTGATTGTGAAGATCAGATCGCAAGATAACATCAATCACCTTTGCTTCCTGGTTCATGAATCCATTGAAGTCAAAAAGTCAACTAGGCTATATAAACTAGCTGGGCCAATCATCTCTATTTATTCTGCCACCTGGGGAGTCCTTCCGCGGTTGACCACCTTTATCGGACTAACTGCGCCACCTCTCAGATTGTTATTATTCATCATAACCGCTAGCCGCTAACTGTCAATGGTCAATAGCCAAACATTGATCCCTAGTGAGACACGCATCATCAGGGCACTTTGTCACCAATGTAAAGACCACACAGTTTCATCATAGTGAGATGGCACCATCCGTTGATCTCTATAGATTCGACGATCGCGAAGACTCGTCATATGTCGTACTTGCTTCACCCTGGGCCCATCGTATCTGGCACCATCTTTGTAGAATGCACTACACTTTGAAATGACACTTTTTGACATCTATTTGACATACCTTGTTGCAACCGAGCCTCATCAACACATGGTGAAAGGTCACCATGTCACTATAGTAAAGATTGGGCAACTTCGCCATGGCGACATGGTGCCATTTGTTGATCTGCCTTACATCTGACGGAAAGCAAGATGGATACCGCCCCTCAGTGCATCGATGAATAGGAATTGGCCACGTAAACAATCTAATAGATCCTTGCTGACATCTCTGGACCCCATCGACACGTGTCCTCCAAGCACTGTGTCGGCATCATAATTCTCGTGCAGCTCTTCCATAGCGTAATGGTACTCGTCGTCGATCTAACTTAATCTAACGATGGAGATCCTAACCTCTGACGGCACTGACAATGCTGATGATCTAGTCCCATGCACTGACTCTATTTTGACTTGGTACATGTGCCAGTTTCTTATTGGCCATTTGAAGTGCCGACCTATCAGATTATAAGACCTGACCCCACAGAGTGGCCACATTCGACTAGGCGCCATGTCGCTATGAGAAAATCGACATCAAATTCCCATAGCGCCATAGCTCCCAACCTGATGACATGTCTTTCATTTGCACATGGCTCCCTCTTATTCGCCACCATGGCATCCGACTTTCTGACTATGCAGGTGAAGTACAAATGGGACCCAACTGCTTGTTTGAAGTTCCTACCGCTAATTTTTTCATCGCCGCGAACCTTTCCGCCGATACAGAGACTCGCCATAAAACATCTTCCGGCCGATCAGGCGCTATGTCACTATCAAAAAAACTCATGATTTTTCGGATGGTGACATCTTGCCTTGTCGCCTTTTGGATTTTCTAGCCAACAAAACTGACCGCCCATCGTGAACCTATTTTTGGCACGTCGCAAAACCTGGTGCCCGACCCATGAACTGATTGCCTATCGCTGGACCCATCGGACACGCGTCAACTGGGCACGATGTTGCTAATGTAACTCTTGCACAACTCTGCCATAGCAAGATGGCACCCTCCGTAGATCTTCCTTAGATCTGACAGCCAGAAAACTTGCGGGCCGTGGAAACTTTTATAAAGTTTGATCGTTTAGAATTTTTTATGTCTCTTAGGCATTAAAATAATATTACTTCTGGGACTAGGCCTTGGATGGGCAGGAAATTTAAAATTTGAATCCTTGGTGGGTGAACAAATGATAACATTTCTGGCGACTCATAGGGGGCATGAGCCTACTCGATGCATAAGACCAGTGCCTGGAAACAATCCATTGGGCTATGGAGTGGAAAAAATATGAACTTGAGAACTGGCAAAACCCTAACCCTTCCTGTGAGAGATTAAAACATGGAAACCTTAGCTCTGCAACTGCAACTAGAACCCTATGCACACGTACTTCTTGAGAAGAAAGAAAAAAAAAAAAGAAACTAGACTAAATATGTACATGGATTCACAATCTTCATTAGAAGCAAGCTTTAAGATAAATCCCATTGACTGGGATGGACAAATCTTCAACGTTGGGTCTGCTCAGTTGGAATGCATTAGCCTGTTTGCAACTAGCAATCAGATAGGGACCACTCCATAGTGGGTCAAACTTAGAATGTCTTCTTGGTTTTGCTCTGTCTAAATCCCACTTCAGAACCAAATCTCCCTCTTTGAAGGTTCTAGCCATAGTTTTCTTATCAAAGCTCCTCTTCATCTGCTGCTAATGTGTCTCTAAGGTTTGCATGGCTTTATTTCTTTTCTCTTCCTACTCAATTAGCTCTGCCATCCTTACTAACAAGGCATTATCTTCGATCAATTCTAGCTGATGAGCCAACTCCAAGGATGGGAATTCCAATGAAATTGGAAGTCTGGCCTCCCTACCATATACCAGCACAAAAGGTGAATTCCCAAAAGATCTCTTGGGTGTTATCCTATCATCCCACAGAGCAGTCCTTAATTTCTTATGCCAGACCCTCTGATTGTCTTCTATTGTCCTCTTCATGATTTTGATTAGATTCTTGTTGGAAGACACAGCCAAACCATTACCCTGAGAACAGTAATTTGATGATGTGCTCAGGTAGATGTTGTGATCCATTACCCATGCACAAATCTGGGTCCCAACAAAAGACTTAGCATTGTCTGAGATGATGGTAGAAGGAGCACCAAACCGAGACATAATCCCATCAAGGAACTCAACCACTGATGGTTTTGTAGCATCCTTCAAGGCAACTGCCTCTGTCAATCTAGTGAAATAATCAATAGCAGCCAAAATCCATTTATGACCTACACTAGATGGAGGATTAATGGGGCCTATAAAATCCAACCCCCACTGGGTAAAGGGCTGATCCACATGAATAGGATGAAGGGGGAGAGCTGCAAGCCTCTATTTTCCTGAAAAGAAAGCACACTTCTTACATTTCCTCACATATCCATAACAATCATGAAATAGAGATGGCCAATAATAACCAGCCCTCATGATCTTCATGGAAGTTGTTCTTGCAGAGAAATGGCCACCATCATGACCATCATGAAGTTCTGTAATCATCCTATCAGTTAGATCATCTTTAATGCATCTCAACAGGGTCCCATTAAAATCCCTCCTGAATAGGATACCATCAATTACAACATAGGGAATGGACTACAGTCTGTATTGTCTTCTCTTGGTTATGTCCAATCCCTGAGGGTATCCATTCCCTGATAAGAAGCTCTTCATATCATCTATCCAGCTCCTTGGGCCATTAACATTTCCTTCCTCCTGCTACTTTGTTACTACCATAGCAGCCTCTTCATAAGAATCCTGACCTAATAACATTTCTTTGCATAATCCTCTCCCTCTTACCAGCTTGGTAATCTGGATATCAACATCATACTCCATTACCCTAGTGATCCATCCAGCTCTCTTTTCACTGATATCCTTGTTTAACAGGAAGTCTTTTACACTGGCATGGGGCACCAACAAATGGATCCTATTGTGGGATAAGAGGTGCCTAAATTTCTTCAAGGCTCTAATGATTGCAAGGGTTTTCTTCTCAACAAAGCTATACTTATCTTCATATTCCTTAAGCCCTTCACTAAAGAAGGCTATGGGCTGCTCCTCATCCTTGTCATTTGTTTGAGTCAAGATAGTAGAGATACTTGACTCACCACCTAGAGTGTAGAGGATGAAATATTTCTCAAAATTTGGATTCATGAGAGTAGGGGCTAACACTATGGCTGCCTTGATCTCCTCAAAACTCTCCTTCCCTTCCTTGGTCCATGAGAATACCATACCTTTCTTAAGCATAGATGTAAGGGGTTTCACCATGGTAGCAAGATTAGGAATAAACCTTCTTAGAAAATTTATTCTACCAAGGAAACTTTGCAGCCCCTTTTTGTGTTTAGGGAGAGGGAGGGCAAGTATTGCCTTTGTTCTTTCTGGATCAATGGTTAGCCCATCCTTAGATACAATGTGTCCCAGTAATTTTCCTTGGCTTGTAGCAAAGACACACTTGGCTGGGTTGAGGGAAACCCCAAACTCTGTACATCTTAGAAATACTTATTTCAAATGATCGAGATGATCTTCTACATTCTTTGAATATACAGTTATATCATCAAGGTATACTAAGAAAAACTTGTCAATTAAGTTTTTAAAGGCCATCTCCATTGCCTTCTAGAATGTGGCACCCACATTTGTTAGCCCAAATGGAATCTTGCAATAAGCATAGGTGCCCCATTTAGTAGTGAATGTTGTCTTATATTTTTCAGATTCTTTAACCAACACTTGGTTATAACCAGAAAACCCGTCAAGAAAAGAGAATCTCCTTGACCCACTGAGCTTGGACAGAATTTGCTCCATGGAAGGGAGAGGATGGTGATCTTTAAGGGAAGCCTGATTAAGATCCTTAAAGTCCACACACAATCTAATTTCTCCATTCTTCTTCCTTATAGGGACAAGGTTAGTTACCCATGATGAGTGCTTGATAGGAAAAATTATGTTAGCCTCAATCAACTTGGATAGTTCTTTTCTCATTAGGGGCTCAATCTTAGGATTCACTGGTCTCTGTTTTTGCCTTATTGGTTTTGCCTTATCAATCAAATCTATGGTATGCTGAAACAAACTAGGGTCAAACCCTTTTAAATCATCATATTTCCAAGCAAATACATCATTAAATTCTTGACATAAAGGAATGAAGTTTTCTTGCTTAGTTTTAGAACATACCTTCCCCATATTCAGAGATTTTCCATCAGCAATTGTAACTGGGGCATAATCATCCTTTTCTATAGCTAGATTCATTCCTTTGCCTCTTGTTTGATCATCAGGATTAAAAACACTCTCCAAGGTAATGAGACCCTTGGGAAACTTGTTAGAACTGAGATGAATGATCTAATCACCATACTAATCTTGTAGCCTTAACTGATTTCTATCTGACAATTCTGCCGCATTCTGCAAGAAACTTACAATTTGTTCATCAAAGTCAAACACTTGCTAATGAGTGTTGTTGTTAGGGATGGCAGGCCTCACTACCACCCTTATTTGTTGCTTCTTCTCCTCCTCAAGATTCCCTAGTACATCATAAGTTGCACCCACTGCTGCAAGTCTATCAGCATGTTTATTTTATTTCCTAGGAATGCTCTGAATATTAAATGCATTGAAGCCCTCAAGAAAATCCTAGACTTTATGTTTGTAAGACTTGAGCAAGCCATTTTTGGTGATATTCTAGCCTCTCACCTGATTGACTACCAACTCACTATCTCCATATACTTTCAAGGCTTGAATTCCTCTCTTTTGGGCAAGTAGGAGACCTTGAATCAAAGATTCATACTTGGCCACATTATTGGTGCAATTGAATTGGAGCCTAAAGGAGAAGTAGTATCTTATTTGTGCAGGAGAGATCAACATAATGCTAGCCCCTAACCCATTTCTATTTCTTGAGCCATCAAAGTACATACTCCATATTCCACTTATATCATAATTAGTCCCAATTAGATCAGGGACTTGAACATCTTTCTCTATTATGCAATATGTACTAAGGCCTATCTCAAGAGTTTCTGACATAGGCTCAAACTGATATGTACTGGCCCATTCGTCCAAGAAGAAATCAGGAATTTCTGCTATGGAAGTGGTAGGATCATTTACTATGTCATTTTCATCCATCTCTTGAATAGGAAAATTCATGTTGATGGGATTGGGGGTGTAAGATTCAGTGTGATGAAGGGCTTGAGGTTCTACTCTAATTGAGGCATTGGCTCCATATCTGTTCTTAAATGACATATATGACCAATTAGCAGATATGAATCCACCAATTTGAGCAGTGAAGTCTCTTGAAAGATAGATAGAAAAATAGGGCTTGACTTCAGCAACAGATATGTCTTGAATCATAGTGCAACCAGGGCATGCATGTAGGGCCATCTCCACATTCCTAAGGATACCTACAGTTTTGACAGTACTACCATCTAATTGTCGCACATCCCTAACAATGGGCTCATATTTCATTCCTAGAGCATCAGCAACACACCTAGGCATTACTGAGCTACTAGCCCCTGAATATATCATGCAATTGTGGACTAATTTACCTCCTATACTTAGAGAAACATAGAATGGAGGAGGTCTAACCATTTTATTTGTCTCCACATCTCCTGCTGGTTGTACTAGACTTGTGGCACTCTCTATGGTAGATGGCTGATCCTTGGGTTCAATCTTCTCTAATTCTTGTTGCAGCATCCTCTTCTGTAATGATATGGTAGCAACAACATCCCACATAGAAATATTCACATTGGTCTTCTTCATTTCCTCTACCACACTGAAAGGTGTATTAGGAACTTTGGTAGAAACTTTGGGAGCTGCACTTATAAGAGGTTGAGGTGGAGCAACATAAGGATCACTTGCATCCTTCTTTCTTGGATCTTGCTTTTGCTGCTGTGAAGTACTTGTCTGCTCATTTTTTGCTTGTTTATGAGGTGTAGCACTTGAAGTTGAGGCCTGCTTAGGAGAAAGAGGGGCAACATGTTCCATAGCTCTCTTCTTGCTTCTTGTGTTATGAGCAACAGAATCTTGGTTTACATTACAATGCTCCCCAACGTGATGATTCATGAAAGAGCAATCATCATGTCCTTGAATACGTGAGGCTTCCTTTGGATGATCCTCCTTGTATGATTGCTTTGCTGTAGGTTCTCGGACAGTTAGGGCCATATAAGATTCTACTTTCTAGCACATGCAATAGGTATAAGAATAGTTGCAAGAAGGATAGAAATCTTGATCTTGGGCCAAGTTATTTTGAGGGACTATAGCTCTGTTCTTATTTGAGTTTGAAGTAGAAGCATGACTATTTTGCCTACCTTGATCAAAAGAACTATTCCACTGATTAGGAGGCCTACCTTTCTAAGGCCACCACCTTGTTGCTCATTTTTTGTATCATGGAGAAACTATCCTCTAATCTCTTTCCTTGGTCTTTCAACTCCTTCCCCTGCTCTTGCAATTTTTTATCCAAGGTCTTCTCTCTTTTATCTATATTTAGCGCTAGACCTTGGAGCATCTCTTTGAGTTCATCTATCCCATTTGAGGATGTGGAAACTTGGGGAACTTGAGTAAGGGCTTGTGATGTAGAAGTTGTAGGAAGAGGGGCCATTGCTGGTTGGTGGTTGGGAACATTAGGAAAGAAAGGCATAGGGGGCCTTGGAGCCAATTTTCCTCCTTGTATCAAGATGTTCTCAGCTTTTATGGCTATCTCATAAGCATTAGGCAAGGTATCTCCTCCCATAGTTTGGATTCCAGTGGCAATATCACTGTTAAAAGCTCTAAGGTAGTGCAAGAAGGCATTACCAGGGGTAGGTTTCACCGAAGTAGGTATTCTATCCCATGTCTTTTGAAATCTATAATTAAAATCAGTCATACATTCATGGGGGGCTCTTTTTATAGTAGTCAGCTACTCTAAAAGTGACAAATAGTCACTTTTATCCTCAAAATGTTTGTATAATCATGCTCCTAGTCCATCCCAATCAGTTATGGAACCATGAGCTAAGCCTCTATACCATTGTAATGCTTTTCCTTTTAAAGATGAGGCTAGAAGGCTGATAGCAACATCATCCTCTATAATACCATGAATATTACCGACATTTGCTACCTCTTAGATATGCTCTAAAGGGGAGATGGAAGTTTCACCAATAAAATCAGGTATACTTTTTAGTGCAGATACTGGTATATCATGTCTTTGGGCTAACAATAGAGGACTTCCACCATTAAGGTGGCAAAAGCATGAACTCTTGGTCGTGCCATGTAAACAAGTGTTCTATTGATGAGTGCTGATGGCAGTCTAGGCTGAGTTTGAATAGTAGGAGGAGAAGAGATAGATCTTATAGGTATATTAACTGTTATTCCACCCCTAACTAGTGATAATGAAATTCTAGTCCTCCTTCTTCTAGGATTTGAAACAGAAAGCTCTGGATATTGAAATTTACCTCTAGAAGATGCCCTTGTTCCAGCTCTAGGCATAAATCACTGCAACTTTGGCCTGGAACCAGATTTGTTGATATTTAGAGTCGCCAAGTACTTGAAGAATTAGCCTCTTGAAGGCTTCAATATTGAAGCTAGCACTACCTCTTCAACATTAATCTTTGAAACTCTTCCTTCTTTGACACTAGTGGACTTAAATCTTTGTTTGATCTTGTTTATGTAGTCCCACTAGGCATACCAAAAACTGTTGTCACTTAGGTTTGCACCCTTGTCCAAAGCCTATGCGCAAGGACAACCTAGTGAAACATGGAAATAACCTCCAAGCTTTGGGACTTGAACTACGAGGTTGAGTCTACGGAGAAGGCTGGCTTCCTCTTACTATCAGGGTGCACCTAACTACTCTCAAAAGGAAAATGGGAAGAAGGAGATGTAGAAAACAACTCTTCCTATTCTATTCTAACGAGGTGATGCACCAAAATAGAGTGTTCAAACCCATTTCTGCCCATATATGCACTACTGAACCAGAATAAAACTAACGATATACGCATACAGACTTGTTTTGATCTAATAACCACATCCAGATCAAGAAACCAAATTGAATAACACAAGGAAGGAGGAATATCACTTATATATTATCCAATAGGCACAAATCGATACAGTATGCAGACTACAGATCTCAACAATACACCAATGAGAGGCAAGAAGGATGCACATGCACATTAATGGCTGAAGGGGATAAAACAAGAAGTCATGCAGTTTAGAGGCACAAGGAATTTTACACTGCAAATCTGTGAGCAGGAGCAGAGAATAACAGAGAAGGGTCAACCCTTGGAAAAGATTACAAAATTGCCTTTATAGTTCAGGCATAACTGAGGACATTGGCTCTGCATTAACTACTCAACTACTGGTAATAACTTCTCGCCCTAAAAATTCGATCAAAGATCTAGTGGTTTTGAGTAAAAATTTGATATTCCTCTGAGAAATGCCTCGATTAGATAGAAGTGATGCTAATGAATGATCCTGACATAGTAGATGGATCGACTGAGATGGTGGAGTGTTTCCCTATGCATTGCATTCATTTATGGTAGGTCAGAATTGATCGCAAAGATCAGATCGCGAGATAACATCGATCACCTTTGCTTCCTGGTTCATGAATCTGTCGAAGTCAAAAAGTCAACCAGGCTATATAAACTAGTTGGGCCAATCATCTCTATTTATTCTACCACCTAGGGAGTCCTTGCACAGTTGACCATCTTTATCGGACTAACCACACCACCTCTTAGACTATTATTATTCATCATAACATCCAACCGCTAACCGTCAATCGTCAACAGCCAAACCTTGATCCGCCAGTGAGACACGCATCATCAGGGCACTATGTCACCAACATAAAGAATGCACAATTTCATCATAGCGAGATGGCGCCATCCATTGATCTCTGCAGATCTAACAATCATGAAGACTCATCATGTGTCGTACTTGCTTCACCCCGAGCCCATCATATCTGGCGCCACCTTTGCAAAATGCACTACACTTTAAATGACACCTGTCAACATCTGTCTGATGTACCCTATTGCAACTGGGCCTCATTGACACATGGCAAAAGGGTCCCATGTCACTATAGTAAAGATCAAGCAACTTCACCATGGTGACATGGCACCATTCGCTGATCTGCCTTACATCTGACAGCAAGCAAGATCGATACCGCCCCTCAGTGCATCGATGAATAGGAACTGGCCATGTAAACTGTCTGATGGATCCTTGCTAACATCTCTGGACCTCACCAACACGTTTCCTCCAGGCGCTTTGTCAGCATCATAATTCTTGGTGCAGCTCTTCCATAGCGCGATGGCGCCCGCCGTAGATCTAACTTAATCTGATGATGGAGATCCTAACCTCTGATGGCACTGACAATGCTGACGATCTAGTCCCGTGCACTGACTATGTTCTAACTTGGTACATATGGAAATTTCTTATTGGCCATTTGAAGCGCCGACTTGGCAGATTATAAGACCTGACCCCACAGAGTGGCCACGTGTCGAGTAGGCGCCATGTCGCTATGAGAAAATTGAGGTCAAATTCCCATAGCATCGTAGCACCCAACTTGATGACATGTCTTTCATCTGCACGTGGCTCCATCTGATTTGCCACCATGGTGCTGGGCTTTCTGACTGTGTAGGTGAAGTACAAATGGGACCCAACCGCTTGTCTGAAGTTTGTGCCACTGATTTTTTTGATCGCCGCAAACCTTGCTGTCGATACAGAGACTCACCATAAAACATCTTCCAGCTAGCCGAGCACTATGTCGCTATTGCAAAAACTTGTGAGTTTTCCAATGGCAACATGGCACCTTGCTGCCTTTTGGATTTTCCAGCCAACAAAATTGACCGCCCATCATGAACCTTTTTTCAGCATGTCGTAAAACTTGGTGCCTGACCCGTGAACTGATTGCCTATCACTAGACCCACTGGACACATGTCAACTGGGAACGATGTTTCTAATGTAACTCTCGCACAACTACACCATAGCAAGATGGCACCCTCTGTAGATCTTGCTTAGATCTAGCGGCCAGAAAACTTGTGGGCCGTGGAAACGTTTATAAGGTTTGATCGTTTAGAATTTTTTATGTCTCTTAGGCATTAAAATAATATTACTTCTGGGACTATCCGTTGGACGGGCAGGACATTTAAAATTTCAATCCTTGGCGGGTGAACAAATGATAACATTAAACATCTTACATAAATTTTGAACAAAGAATAAAAATGCTAATTATGTTTATTTGTTTGAATTTTTTTAATAGATTACTTGACAAAGCAGCAATATTTAGGGAGGATTCTTCTCAATTTGAAAATGGGGTGGAGCCTATTGGGTGGAGAATATGCATCCTGACCAAAGTAGAAGAAGCCAAAAATTTTATTCAAATAGCACCCATTTTTACAAGCACAATACTCTTGAGTATAGGTCTAGCACAATGCCAAACATTTTCTATGTCTCAGGGTTTGAAAATGGATTGAAGCATGGGAAAACATATCAAAATCCCAATAACTTCTTTATCCATAGCTCCTTTCCTATTTCTCATCATTCTTACTACAGTCTATGATAGAATAATTGTTCCAATTATTAGAAGATTCACTAGGCACGAAGCAGGGATAACACACTTGTAGAGAATAGGAGTTGGACTTGTATTGGTTTTGATATCAATGAGTATTGTTTTTGTTGTGGAAGTGAAGAGAAAACATGTAGCAAAATAGAATGGAATGATAGATACAATACCAATAGTTATGATGCCTATTCCAATGAGTTTATTCTAGTTGGGATTTTAGTAAAAAAAAATTGAATTTATGATCTTTTTGTTTTGGTAGGAACAATGGATTTCTTCTATAGTAAGACTCCTAAAAGAGGATTCTACGGAGTTGAATTTTAGTAGCTAATTGATTAAGTAGTTTTTGTTTGGCGTCTAACAAATTGTGTACTTTTTGACAGTAGTCGACATGAATATGATTTGAAGCTCTGTACATTTATGAGCTATTATGAATTTATAATTTTACACGTGTGTGTTTCATGTGTTGTGGCAATGGGATGAATTGGATAGTTTACTATTCCTTTAAAAACCAATTTTTCTTCATATAAATGAGTGAAAAAACAAATTAAAATGACACACTTCTATGCATTGAGAGATTTCCAATTCAAGCAAAGAAATAAGTTCTTATAAACTAAATGTTTTTTGCTATTGTTTGGTTTTTAGCTATAAGCTAGAATGTGTATACTTCAAGCCTTGTAAGGCTATTAAGAGGTCATCCAAATTATCTTCACTAAATTTTTATGGTCTACCTAAGAAAGACAGGAAAGGTTTGAAGAAGTGATCTCTAGTTGAGTATGTCAATTGGAAGTTTTTCATTTTCCGTTTTATTGGTAATGTACAGACCAAAAAAAGAATGCAAAAAGATGTAGGTTTTGGTCCAAATTGAAAGTATACATGACATATGAATCCAATTAATATGTTGAACCACATAGAGCAATGCCCAAGGGAGGTGGAGGGTTCTTCTATCACTATAGGGGAAAATGAGAAGATTATTGTGGGGCATTTTCCCAAGCAAGCTTGTACTTGTAATACTTGGTACCAAGTCTAAAGCTAAGAGATAAGGGAAGAACAAAACAAATATTTCTCAAAGATAGAAAATCAAGTCATTTTGACAAATTGGGCAATAGTAATATAGAAAATCTGATTTGGATAGATTGGGAAAGTCATATGCTGCAATCATTGTTGTTATAGTTAACTGCTATTAAAATTCTCTTCATATCCCATTTGCAAGCAATTATTTAGAGTTTGAGTTTAACTCCAAAATCCTCTAGCATATTTCAATTTTGGATAACTATACAATTCAAGGAATGATTGACTCTAAAATCTTGAATTTTGGATGTTTTGAAATTTGAAGAGGGAATTATATAACACTATTCATACTCATATGGTTGACATGTCAGATTCATTCAATGCATTTTCCTATGACACATGGTTCTAGAATTTTTTTGATTCCATATTTAAATGGTCATTTATTTTTCTTCAATTCATTTGTATTATATGGTATGGTTCCTACTTCATGTTATGTTGTTTACTTCTCCAAAAAACTTCTATGTTACTTTAGATTGATCTCAATCAATTATGGGGAGGCATCCAAATGATCTCAAATTCAGAACCTCAACTTAAACTTATGAGTAGTTTGAGTGGCCTAATTCACATTTCATGCAATCTTCTACTCGTTATGAGTGATCTAGTTCATATTTCATGCAATATATTGTTATGTGATGGTATTCAAAATTCATCCACTATGTGTTTAATTTCGAATGGTGGATTTTAAACAAAATATAGCTTACTAGTGGAGGATGGTGTGAAGAGAAATAAGAGGATTACTTTTATTGTTTGAAATTGTATTGTTAATCTATTTGTATTGTCAATGACCTACTTCTAGTTCATCTAGGCTACCTCACTTTATACATGCAGAGTGAGAATAGAAAAGATGTAGATGCCAAAAATCTCTATTTTTCATCATATATTGAGAGCTCCATAGATTTCAGAATTTAAATGAAGCATGAAATAATTAGGGAGCAATATAATTTTTTTTTGAGAAGCAGCTCAACATTATCCAACATGTAAATAGATTAATTAATAGAAATTCTGCTCAAAGGTTAAGTGTTGATAACATGTGAAATATAACAATAAGCAAAGTAAAACCCAAAATAAGTTGGCCACATGCCATCTATGTGATCTCCACCAATGAAAATGCTAGTTCCAACTGCCATGACCATTTTCATTCAAATGATTATAGAAAATAAGTATTCATATTTTATGTCAAATACCATTTTTTTAAAGAAAAAGGATTAAAATCATATCAACTTAGGATGAATTGATATAGTTTTCAAAGACTAGAAGATTTTGTAGAGAATATAAATATATGAATATTTATACCAAATATTATTAAACTTGTTGAAATTATATTTTGGATCTTTCTTGTGTGATTAGAATATATTTTTCCACTCACTAATTCATTTCCATGTTAGACATTTCCACGTTAGACATAATGAAACACAAATATATATAATTTCATCTTAAGTTCAACGAGGATTAAAATTTAGACCATCCACACATATAACATGTAAAAGGTTAAAAAACCCCTAAAGTACGATGTGATCTTCATTTTCATTCATTTTATGAACACATTGAATGGCTAATGCAGGAAATAATGGTTTTCTGGACTGGAATTTCAGTTGACTGATAATATAATGTCGCCACTCTTAGAAGGATATTAAAGAGCTAGTAGTGATGAAGCCCTATTTTTTTTGGGAAAAATTAGGGCTTCCATCTAAGAGATGATGATGAAAATTTGATGAAGTATTATGGCCTGTTGTAAATCTAGTTTTAAGAACAACATTAGTAAACATTTTGTCACCCAATTATGGGTTAATATGTTCATTTTTAAAATTAAAAGAAACTTAAGATGTTATCAAATGAGGGCTTCCTTTAAACATCATAGATTCACATGCTACATTCTCTGCTACCATATTTGAATAGCAATACCAATTCTGAGCACATAAAGAGAAAGAGAAGAAATTAGTTTAATAAAGTTGGAATATGGATATATGTTTACAAGTCTTTCCATGGTATAAAAATAAAAACTAAATGGGTTACCTTGGTTTGGATTCAGTAATGAAGATTTCCCTAGTAGTCCTCATCAATTATGGTTTGTGGATTTCTAATGGGGTTGAGATTTTTCAGAGAAACTATCAAATGATTACTAGAAACTAGAACTCTAAGAAGGGCTATAATTACCTAATTAGAATATATCCAAGACCAAAGAAAAACATCTATTCAAAATAAGGACTATTTGTATAGTAGCTTTTGGACTACAACACCATCTATTGTGATATGGGAGTTATGGTAGGAGAGAAATAGACAGATTTAAAAAAATAAAATGATAGGATAGGAACAACTTACTGACAAGATGGAGGTTGTCATTATCAAGATTGTGAATAATAGAATATTGAATATGCAAAAAGTGGCAGAAAAGATGACTTATTGGAATGAGAAGATGAGAGGCAGATGGATTGGGTTTAGGATTTTTCAGTATGGTAGTTTGATCTTCACTTGGTTTTGAAAATACTTTAATATTCTCTCCTTAACAAGGCCAATGACATGAAGGTGAAAGCTCATTTGGCCTCACCCCGTCCCCCTAAAATCAATCTAAATTACCCATTAATATTTAATAAAATAATTCATTCATTCATTCATCCGCTCATGAACTATAAAATTCAATCAATACAATCATATAACATTCATTAATATGATATAAAATTCATTAATACACAATACTAATGAAGACTTCATCAACACATAACAATATTCATTGACATGAAATAAAAAATAATATTAATATGCAACATTCATAGATAATTACTTAAAACAAAGTTCTTTGATTATCCAACAAAGTTTATCAAACAAGGTTGATCAAAGAGCATTTTTAAAACATCATTTATTTATTTATTTTTAATTAGCTCTATTTAGAAAAAGACTGATAGGAGCATCAATATCTTCCTCATTATCCTCTTCTTGTGGCACATGTAATGTCAAATTATGATTCCTCCTCCTATTTGGAGGAGCAGGAGGCTATTGCACTAAAGGGGGCTCTGTTGCAAGAAAAAGTAAATGGTTTAAATTGACATACTCTTTTTTTTTTTTGGAACTATTACAAGTATTTAATTAAGTAGTACAACATAACATGCATTTTTATTACTTGACAATGCCACATCATGTACATTAACATTCTGGTTTGCCACCACGTCAACATGCTAATCAACTTGGAACATGCTCCACTCCTTCACAATGATGTTTAACATGCTCTAAAATATTCAAAAAAAGATACACATCAAATTGAAATTGAAGATGTTAAATTGTATTGATAATTGCATAATTAATTTCAAATAGAAAATTAATACCTGCACCACTATAATGTACATCATGGCCTTCATCACGAGAAGGTTCTATGATAGGATATGAAGGCTACAGTGAAATGTTATGTGCATTTTATGCAGTCAATTTATGTTCAAAACTAACACCAAAAAAGAAATTTTTCAAATATTTAATTTGATTTACTTTGAACATCTGACCAATTTACCTATGTCTCATTTGGTGCACCAGATTCTTGGGCAAGGCTTTGAGATTCTAGGCATAGGTGCGCAACCATGACTTTATAGCCTTCCTTCAAGGCAATTTTTCTATCTTCATCCATGAGCTCCACATTGAATTTTGTGCCCTATATTTTTTTCTTAATATCATTAGTTTTTCATGTATGGTTTCATTAAACAATTTTTTTTGCAACATTATATTAAAAAATTATATGAAATTTCATTGCTGCTGCTTACAAGTCAAGATTGAAGATTCATATAGCCATCAGAGCCAAGTTTGTGTTGGCCAAGATTTTCTAGTCCACTTTTGTAGCCACGAATGTGTCCTATACTCTATGAATAGTTTCAAACATGTTAGATTATATATTTACAAAGATCACTAATTAGTGCATGATTACATTGTACTTAATGCTACCAAGATATACCTTCTTTTGTCATGTGCTGGTTCATTTTGTTTATTTTCATGTAGCCTTTTCTCCTTTGCATCTTCTATTATTTCATTCCACTCCATTAGTGGAATCATAGGAGGATGATCATACTTTGGGTTCTCCTTTAGACCACTTCTATATTGATCCCTGATAGTATTTATGTGCCTTGATGCTCTTTTCAAAAGTAGGGTGGTGTCAAAAATGTTTTTTTCCAAAAGGGTCCTCAAAAGATGTTATCAACTAATTTTTTAATTTAGAAACCCATTCATTCCACCTTTTAAAAAAAATTTAAATTGTTAGATCAATAACTTTAATATAGTACAATAAATGGAAGAAAAGAATTTTTTTATAGCAATGATATGAAACAATATACCTTTTACATATTGTGGGTCCAAATATCCTCAATGTCATAGCAAAAAGATGATCAAATAAAACAATATTACCTAAAAAAATATAAAGGGATTATCAATCCAAAATGAGTTATGTATAAGTAAATGAAAATTACACTTTAAATAATAATAATTTTAAATCACCTAGAAGCTATCATAATTTTAATGGAAACATAGTTTTCTTGTTTAGCAACAATGTCCCAGCAAATGAAATAGTACTAGTCACATAGACTACTATAAGAAATGGATCAGCTTCAGTAGTACTAGTCTTTGTTGGTCTATCAACTGAAGGTATATCGATATGTGCACAAAATAGGTACATGAGTACAAAATCCAATGAACAAAAAAAGAAGAATGCTTGATTGGCACATTACAAAATATAGAAAAGCAAGGTTTTAGTAGTTGTAGTGGGCATAGAAGAGGATGGTTGCATGCACCTTGTTTCCAACAACGCAAAATGCAATATCAGACTATCAACTGAAGGAAGCATCCACACCTTATCATGAGCTGAAGAATACAATATTTTTAGCAAAGACATTTGTAATGAAAAAGGATCAAGTGGGACACTAGCTAGAAGCATCCAAAAATAAAAGTTAAGTATTATAATGTTGATGAAAACAAACAAAGAATGTGTTACTTACATGAAGGTTGTGCACTATAACCCTCACCATGTTCACCACATAGTGTCATAGCTATCACTTATTTTTGTAGAAGAACACATAATATTTTAGACCACGATCTATAAGATACTATAAAATATAAATATCTATCTATTGAACTTCTACTATTGCTTTAGATTAATTATTGCTTTCCTTCAAAGATTCAACCCTACAACCCAATTATTTTTTCAGTGCCTTTTTCTCCTTACTTGTGCCACACTTGATGATAATGTTAACAATTTCATCATTGAATCTGTGTTTAAGTTGTTCAGCCATGAACTTAGAGTCAACACTAAGGGTGATATCATGTAGAAATGAAACTTATATTTTAGATTGCATATGATCTACTATCATTTTAGATTTTTGGACTATCATTTGTGACATCAATATCAGTAAAATTTCATCAAAATAACTCTAAAGCTATAAAGAAAAGAACATAATAATATGACATTTGTTTCTATATAATTTTAAGAATTACAATAATTAAGGTCTACCTTTGCTAAAGGTGTGTGAGACCCTTCCTATGCATGGTGGTCTACCCATGTCACCCTATGAAAAAGATTAGTAATTCTTAGAAATCAGCAACAAAATGAAAGTATTTGACATCATGTACTTAATATTTATATTTTCACATGTGGTTTTCAAAAAAAAAATTTGCGTAACTACTGTATATATCTACAAAATCCAATATCAGTAAAATTTCATTAAAATAACTCCAAAGCTATTTAAAAAGAACATAATAATATGAAATTTTTTTCTATATAATTTGAACAATTACAATAATCAAGGTTTACCTCCACTAAAGAAGGTGTGTGAGATGTTGCATCCCTACCTATGCAAGGTGGTCTATCCATGTTGCCCCGTGAAAAATATTAGTAATTCTTAGCAATCAGCAACAATATGAAAGTAATAGAATTACCAAAAAATAAATTAATAATAAAGTAGATTGTATATTGGAGTCAATATTAATTGGAGGCAATTTCACATGAAAAAACATGATGTCCCTCACGTGAGTCAAATATACAATTTTCCAACTTATTAGTTGACACAAGTTGAGAATTATTTATAAATCCTACAATATTCCTTGTTAATTTTAGGCTTCCATCAATATACATAGTGAATATTTTACTGTGATCATTTTATTTTCATTGTATATAATTTGGTGACAATGCTACACATACTTTTTTTATATTGCACAATCTACATCCAATTTTTATAATTGTAATAAACTCCTACATACTTCATCAATTCAACAACTTTATTGTAAAAGACCTTTATGCAATCCATAGAAAATAGGCCCAAAGCATGTAATGAAGATGGATCTATGCAATGTATCCTTTCATTAACATAAAAATTAGTGTTAACTGGAGGTAGTTCCTTGGGTACCCATTATTTATGAAGATGTGTGTACCTTAAGGGAACCTCCCTATCACCTTCACTCTCATTATCATAAAGACATAACCCACCCCCCCCTGCCTTAGCAAGAAAAAATTGCATTCTTTTACTGAATTTTCTTCTAATCTTTTGACCTCTAGTTGATCTCCCTATTTTAAACCTACTAGATGTCTCACTTTTGTCTTTTATTATCACATTTTCCTCACTCGAGGAAGAAAAATTAGACAAATAACTATTTGGTAATACCTTCAATACACAAAATGAGAGAGACATGAGGAAAAAATTTGATGTTGATGGTAAAGAGAAGATATCCAAATAAAAAAACTGTATCTATAAGGTCTATTGGCATATACCTATCAATCCATGTGACTGTGCAAGACCCTAGTCAAAGGTATTGAATAGCTTGCATATGTAAATCATTAATCTTAAGTTACAAAAATTTTTGGTATAACTAATGTGTATATCTAAAAAAATATTTGACATGTTCTACTTAATGTTTATATCTGCACATATGGTTTTGAAAGAAAAAGTTGGTCACCTTGCTTATCAAATTCACTCATATTATAATGAATGAAAAGTTGTCAATTTACAATTCTCTATAGACTATAAATTATGTAGAACACAAAAAATTGTACATGATGCATTCATCAAAATCAAACAAATTTCTATAAATAAAAATCATGACCCCGTCATACTTGACATTGATCATACCTCAAAAAACATTTCATTCATCTTCATCTTCATCCATGTCTTCATTATCATCATCATCACAATTGTAAGTTTGATCATCATCATCACAACCACCATCTTCATTGTCATCATCATCATCTTCATCACCATTAGCATGACCACATCATCATTACCATCATCACCATGATAATCATTATCTTCATCAGCATGATCATGATTGTTTTCATCATCATCATCATTATCATCATCACCATTATCATCAGCATGACCAAAATCATCATCATCATCTTCTTCTTCTTCATCATTGGGTAACAGTCATTCATGATCATCATTTACTTCATCTTGTGATTCTTCAATATCTTGTTCTTCCATCACAATGTACTTTAGTGACTTTCCTCTTAGATTACATCGAACAAAAAATGAGTGTGTGGAATGCCAAAGTAAAACACTTGCTCACATTTTCTTGGAAGAACATAGGGCTCATCTCCAATTGGCTCAAATGACCTTGTATTCATCATTGTAAATCCACTATCATGTTCAATAACAGTCCTATCAACATCATTTCAATTCAATCATAGCCTATACCATTTGATGACAAATAGAACTATTTTGAATGAATTAAAGTTGCACTCAAGTATATAATCCAAAATGCCATAGTCTCAATTTTTAGATTTCTGAGGATGTATGTTAGTTCTAGATGAAATATTGGTGACTACAAAATTTATGACCATGGTAGTGCATAGCTTTGTGGTGTTTGACTTGCAATTATTCAAACATGTCAAGTTTATTTGCATCGATCTGTGAAATTGATATTAAACTTATGGCTCATGATTAGTAATCTTCTGTGTATTTTTATATCTCTTAAGCCATATATTAGATCAAGTACCATTGGTGTAACATTGGGATATCTATTACAATGAGTTTCCTTAACCAACAATGCAACACCTTCCCATGGTAATGAGTAACCATTTTCTTGAGATTGTTCAATCCATACCATCATCCAATCAAGATTGTTTGCAATATACCAACTATAAAAAATTCAATTAGACCAGTTATAAATAACCTATTTGATGATGGATAAGAATTAAATAACTAAAGAATAACAACTTATAATTACCTCTCACTCTCCTAAATCTACCTTTTCCCGTCAAGTACTCCACTTCAAATTTGTTAATAGAGTTGGGTTTCAAACTATAATCTACATAGATATTTGATACAAACTTTGGAAGATATTCGCTAATGTACACCATGGTCTATTATATCATATATTCTTCTACCATAGAACCCTCAGAATGTGCTCTTTGTCAAACCAAGCCCTTCATAAATTTCAAGTGCCTCTCAACCATCCAAATTGACCTAGTTTGTACAGGTCCACACAATTTAATCTCCTCAACTTGATGTATGAGGTAGTGTTCTTGAGCATTGAAAAAGTTTGAAGGGAGACATTTTTGCATTTCACACATAAGCTATGGAATCCTTAAATGTTTGGAATCTTTCTGAAAACCCTAAACGTTTTTGGGTTTCTTTCAAAAATTCTATGGACTTTGACTTGAAGGTGTGTCTCCTTAGCCAAGTTTATTGTTCATTTTCTTTTTGTACTTGGGATCTTATCACTATGAAAGGTATGAGGGGCTTCCAATCCCTTCCTTTTTAATAAAAAAATTCTCAAATGTTTCCCAATCGAAAGATGCACTGCTTCTTACAAAATTGATTCCCAAATGGGATTACAACCAGCTTATAAACTAACAATAGCCTCCATCAAATTATTAGTAAGATGACCCTTATATAAAAAAAGGATAAATTAAATAGCCCATAGAATATCTCTAAATTTTATGTCTTTTAGGACTACATACACCACTAGATACTAGATATAAACCATTAAAGTCTATGAAGTTGATTTTGGGTCTCTTCATTAAATTTCAAGAGGATAATTAGTGCCTCATTTATTTCTAAAATTAGTTTTGTTTAATATATATCTCTATCTATAGCTTAAAGATATCTCTAAATTTTATCCCTTTTCTAGGACTACATACACCACCAAATACTAGTTATAAACCATTAAAGTCTATGAGGTTGGTTTTAGGTCTCTTCATTAAATTTGTACATGATAGTAAGTGTGTCATTTATTTCTAAAATTAGTTTTGTTTAAGATATATCTATATCTATAGCTTAAAGATGTCTGTTCTAGTCCTTTTTGATCTTGCTCATGTTTCAACTATGTAACTTTCTGAATTCCTTTGTACTCCTTTATTTTCATTTTAATAAATTTCATTCAAACTTAGGAGACTATTATATTAGGAAAAAAAAATAAGGAAAAAGAAAAACATTTTGTTATAAAAATAATTATGTTATTTCATGTCATAAGGTGAGCATTTGTATTATTAATTCTTTGACTTTTATAATCTAGCTAGTTTGTGTATAAATAAAAACCACATTTTTTTTTATTTTTCTATTAAAAGACTTTATCAATAACTCAATAGATGAATGATATTGCTTCTAGTCTACCAAGATTCTACTAATATTCTTAATCAACAAACACATGAAAAAATCACTAAACATAAAAAATAAGACAATGTATCATTCAACATAAAATTATAAAACTTGTTCTAAAATAAAACACTTTAATACAAGAATTCTACAATATAATTGTTAAACATTTACAAAAAATATTATATTAATGTTACAATCTCCTAAAAATATCTTTAAATGTATATTTTTACAAATATTAAATATTATTTCATGTTTTCAAAAATATTTACAATAATCTCAATTTTATTTTTTATTCAATAATAATAATGAAAGTAAATATAAGACTATTAACCCCTTAGAAATCAAACCTAGAGTGCGTAGAAATGCATTCATTTTTTCTTTTCTTCTTCTACATCAAACCACTATTACGTTTAGGTAGGTTGGAAAATTGTTCGTCCTCATGTGATTAATTGGAAAATAATTGTTAGAGTTACAAAAAAAATTATTTGTTAATTAATTGACTCCTTTTAGAAGCCACTATTAACCTATTGGTTGGGTTTTTTTAATCAAAAAGCAACTAGAAACTTCTTAGTGTAGTTGTCTTGATCAAGAAGCAACTAGAAATCTCTTGGTTAAGCAGTATAAAAGGGGGTTAAGGGAGGCATTTGGAGAACATAATAGAATAGAGAACAACAAGAAGTTTTAGAAGAATTTGCAATGTTAAGAAATGAGTTTGTAGTGATAGCAAATAGTCTTGTAGTATTAGCGAGGGTGTAATGATAGCACTAGGAAAGTAGTGGGGAATATCAGCAAGAGAAATTAGGAGGTTGTCTGAATTATGCTAGTGAGAGGCAAGGAATTTTGTACCTCTTGATTTGTTGATGTTAATATATTTTCCATCTTTAAAATTGGTTTTCCCTTTTGGGTTTTTCCAGGGATGATTTGTCCAAAAATATTGTGTTCTTTGTGTTGTGAATTTCTTTATGTATTTTATTGATGAAGTTGCACTTGTGTTATTTTTCAATATTACTTGTAAAATTGTTTTCAGTAGTTTAATAATCATTTATGATAGGAGATTAAGAATCAGTGATTGCAATAGTGTTACTTTTCACAACCACCTCTATAAGTACTACAAATAGCTCATTAGTAATGTAAATAGTCCTTAATAAATGTTGTGGTTCTTGGTATACTTTAAAGATAAATTAGTTATACATTTAGAAAACAAGAGTAATGCTTCTTCTTTTTTTTGACATAGATAGGAAAACCATACTTAAAAGTTGTGCTCAAGATTTAGTCCAATTCTACAATTGCCAATTTGTCATGGAGGCTTATAGATCTTTATAATGTAAAATTTAAAATATATACCTAGTGAGGAATGAGTAAAAGACTAGACTTTGTGCACTTTCACTTACATGTACTAGACATGATGTGATATAGTACTACTTTGTGGATTCTCTTCTATTGTGAGGTGGCTCGAAAATCTAGTTGTTGTGTTTAAGGGCAAAGATCCAATGTGAATTTTCTTAGATTAGTGTATGTTTTAGTATTATTGAATTTAATAATACTACTAAAGTGATGAATGAGTATTTATGAGCAATGTCAACAATTCTAATGATATTCAATAGTAGAATTAATTAAATTTGGTTTGCATAGCATATACGATTTTTTTTGTGATTTTAACTATTATAATATATCAATTTTTAAATCAATTTAAATGAATACTATATTTGTCACTTAATAAAATTCAAATTATCAATCTATTAATATCAACTATATGAAAAAAATTATTATTTTTAATTAATGTGGTGTTCTTAATTTTTACTTGACAGTAATTTAATAATTTCTTATGTCTACCAAAATAAAAATAGTAATGTAAATAATTTCTAAACTATAACAAATCAAACTTTCATATCTACAATTTTGTGATATATTGTTGGCATTTATCATCATTGATTGCAAAAATAATTTTGCAAGTTCTGAATGCTCTGCCCTAGTTTTGCGATTTTAATTTTTTGTCTTGGTGGAAAATTTTTTTGTGTGGTTTTAGGTTTTAGAAAGATTCTAAAGAGAGATCAGATTGAGAAATTTTGGAAGGTGATTATTATTTAATGTTTGGCTCTACTAGGGTTTCATTCGAATTTTCAATTTTCTTGTGTATGGCTCTTTGTCTAAGCCTTCCTTCTATTGTCTCCACTTGTCACACTACATTTACTATGGGACCTTTTAGGCAAGGTTATAATGGCCCTGGCCAGTGGTGACCTAGTTTTTACTTGTGTTCACACTACTACTTTAGATTACTATAGCACCTCCTTAGAACAAACACCCTCACAAATTTGTCCCAAAGGTTTTTCACAACCTAATCCTAATATTATACTTCCTTTACAAGAATATGATGTTGCATGTGATTGGTTAGAGTAGTATACCTTAATAGGGTATTTTGTGGGTAGGACTTCTCTTGAAGCTATGCTCCAAGAATGGGTTAACAAAAGTTGGACTCTTCACAGAGTCCACATTGACACTATGAAAAACCTTACCGAAGGCTTTTTTATTTCGTTTCACTAACCCATTACAAGTAGATGCAGTTTTTAACAATGGTCCCTAGTCTATGCATTTTTTCTTACTCATTTTTCAAAAATGGTCACCTAGCTTCAATTGTGTGACCTGACAAAACCAGCTTTGTTAAGTCTAGATATATTTTTGACAACATTATTGCTATCTAGGAAGGAATGGAGTGGGCTCACAAATCCAAATAGACAGCTATTTTTTTGAAGATTGATTTTGCTAAAGTCTATGATTGCATTGAATGGCCTTTTATCTTGGCTATCCTTCAGGCTCTTGGTTTTGGTCCCAATTTCTTACAATCTGTGGAAATGCTCTTTGGCAATGCTAATGCTTGCATTACCATCAAAAATTCTCAATCTGATGCCTTTAATCTTTTTTGTTCCATTAGGGAAGGTTTCCCTCTGGCACTCGAACTTTATGTCCTTGTTGCTGAAGGGTTTAGCTATTTGCTAGCTCACTGTGTATCCTTAGGACTATTTTGTGGCATTTCCTTTCTTGAATCATCTTCCCAGTTGGTTAATGGTCTTTTTGCAGATGATTCCTTCCTCACTCTTTTGGAGGATGAAGAAAACATCAAAAATGCATTAAATTTCTCGAACACTTTTTTATCAAGCCTTTGGATCTACTATTTAATGGCATAAAATTCTCTACTATCAATAGTCATTCTTGCCAACACTACGTTGGCTTAGCCAATTTGAATGGAAATGGGTCACTCACGAGGAGATATTCATATTTCTTGGCATTCCATTTTCTTTTCACACTTCACCTGTTGAACTATGGAGTGTTGTGCTTGCCAAGATCGCCAAGAAACTAGATTATTAGATTACAAAACCACTCTCCCTTGTACAAAAATTCTAGATTTATTTGAAAGTTCTTGTGGCCATTATTCTTCCTTTTGGGCTCCCTCTAAAGCCTCCTAT
The DNA here is from genome assembly GCA_028749045.1 of Cupressus sempervirens. Taxonomy (NCBI): domain Eukaryota; kingdom Viridiplantae; phylum Streptophyta; class Pinopsida; order Cupressales; family Cupressaceae; genus Cupressus; species Cupressus sempervirens. Next base: position 937,645,988 of record CM053785.1, on the reverse strand, counting down.
CAAAAAATGGAAAAACTACTCAAGGATTTCTCTGGGCTTCTGGTACCGATCATCATGGCTTTTAAAGAGTTGCTTGGGATTTTTGTTGTATCCCAAAAGAACCTAGTGGACTTATCCTAATTTCCAAATAGAAGCAAGGCCTTGCTCTATGTGCTAAATGGATTATTTGTGCCATCACTGGAGATGAATCCTAGGAAATTTCAGTTTTCCATTGCATCTCTTTCAAATTCTCCATCAACATACCAACTTGGAAAGGGACTAGTTTCGACACCCTTCTAATCATGTGGGAGCCAATGATCATACAAGGGTCTTTTATTATCAAGATTATATTGAAATCTTGGGAAGCTATCAAGCCCTTGCATTTCTAGTTTGGTGATGAGTTCTGCAATGGTCTCTTTTCGAATCAACAGAATATTTGGAGTTCTCCGTTGGCCAAGACTCAAGGTGGTAGTGCTCTACATTTTTTCAAATGAGGCATCAAAATTCCTAAAGATATTTTTCTCTATGATTTTCATGAGTTTTAGATCCTAGGAAAATATGAAGGTCTAGTACATCTTGTCCATTCAAATCGATAGACTTTTGAGTTATTGCTCTCTTCAATTCCAATACACTTAATTCATAAAGTGGGTATTCAGTCTATTCTCTAATATGCTCAATCAAAGATGAAATTTGTAATATTCTCTTTCTCAATGGAGAAAGTGCTTTGAAACTATTTGGAGTGCTATTATAGAGCCCAAGATTTCCCATTTACCTTGGTGTCTAGCTTTTCAAGGGTTTCCCCTTGGGCCTCAACTCAAGCATATTAGTGTTCCAGATCCTAGATGCTCTTTTTATGGACAACCAAAGTCTTTCTTACATATTTTTTATTTTTGTAGACATGCTCAAAATTATTGGTACTAGATTTATGACTTCTCTAAGTCATTCAAGCCTAAACTTTGTTCTTGGCACATGGTTAGCTTGGGTGATTCCCCCAGAATTTCTCAAAAATTTACCTAGATTTTGCATATCTTTAGCATGGAGATTTTGTTTACTTTTTTGAAAGATAGAATTTTTTCTCTTTTCACTCATATTTTTTCTGATATTAATATTTCTATGTACACTAAGGCATGCATTTGTAATAATGTGACTATGCATATTCAAGTTCAAGCTAACAAAGTGGCCTTGGAGGTGGCTCACCTGCAATAGGTATTGAACCACTGGGGAAATGCCCCTTGGACTATTTCCAAACTTCTTCCAAATGCCTCGAATGATACCTTGATGCCTCAAGGCCACTATCCAATGATGCTACTCCTTAGGCCACCACTCGAACACCCCACGCTCATAGGCTTCCCACCACCACTCTCCCAATGGTGGCGATGGCGAATGGAGGCACCGATAAACTTCCCTACCCCATGGTGGTACTGGCTGGTCCTTGGCTCCTCCTCCTAGGGCTTGGTAGGAACTTTACGGAAAATAGCCTCACCTAGATCTGGTAATTTCTCCTCTATGGACAAAGATAAAAGATGCAGATGCTGCCACTGGACCTACTACTGCTATTGTTGATGATGGTTGGATTGTCCCTAGCCTTCCCCCAATCCATAAGATTATTGTGACAAGCCACCTACCTTGGTAGACACTTTTTGGGCTACGTGAGGTTGCTATTTATGTTTTTTTGATGAATAGTGTTTGATTCTGGCTTCGGCCTTGTGAACTTTTGTGAGGTGACCTTGTATCCTCTGGCCCCTTTTTATGAATTGTAATCTTAGTATATTAATTATTAATAGAAAAGGACTCTCCATTAAAAAAAAAAATCTTAAGTCTTTACATAATATTTAAGCTCTTTGTTAAAGATTTTATATTTTAATTATAACTATCTAAGAGAAAATTACAAGGAAAGAGAATAACAAGTTTTATTACTATTTCTTCTCCCTAATGAAAACTAGGTTCAATAAAATATTCTATAATTGTGAAATATTAAAGTATCTACGATTAGAATCTTGTCTTGGATTTTATAACTTTATTGTACTTGTTATAGGCACATACTATTGCATTTAGTTCTATGAACTTTAGTTGTAATAACTCACATAAATTGTATACTTCCAAATTTTCCTCTATTTTTTATTAATTTAACATGATTACTAACATGATCTAAAAAATATTACCAAAATTTTGTTATGTAAAACTTAAATTCTTATAACATAAATATAAATATACAAAATTAAATACAAATTTTAACATCTAGACTTTATTTGAACATTTATAATTTTTTAATTAATATATTTATTTTAATCTTGTTTATGTTGAAGTTATCAAAATTGAAAGTATATCAAAATTATTATAAGTAAAAATGGAGCGTAAATTTATTTATTTTATTAATTATTTAGCTAAAATAAATTTTATTACTATATACTTTTATTTATGTGCATATAAACTTAGTTGTGTCTCTTCTAATACAAAGTTTCTTTTCATTTCTTATTACTATTTCTTGAAATAATTAGGTATGATAGTTAATTTATTTCTATTACTAATCTTGCATCTCTATTTGTATTACAATTTACTATAATGACAAGTACATGTTGCTATGTGGCACTTATTATATTTGTCCTAGGCAATATTCTCAATCAGTTCAACTTAACTAATTATAAACTTCCATATTTCAACCAATTAGATATCAATATTTTTATTTTGAAAATTAATATTTCATTTTCGCTTTCCAAAAAAATAAATGTCCGAAAAATATTAGATTGGTGTTTTCACTAGTTTGCCTATTCTGCATTTTTTTGATAGTCTTTTTTTTCAGCATTCGCATGGCTTTTCCCTCTCTTGATTTCCACTTGCGATTTTCATGCTAGGTGCAATATCTCCTTTTTCTTGCTTTTGATGTTCATGCCTAATCCCTACCTCTCAATAGAGGCCATTCTCATGGCCTCCCAAGGCACTAGGACTCATTCGGATCTAGATCCCAACATTCCTCATAATCGGAGCTCTTTGGCTTCGATCTTCAAACCAAAGACATTTTTAGATGCCATCTCTACTTTTTCCAGAGGTGTTGGTGCTAAATTCCACATCAAATATGGAGTGCAAAAACCAAGTAAGGGTTCTAGGGAAGCTTTGATGCCCCTTTCCATCTCTCCTAATTCGGATATGGTTAATGAAAAAGTTAAGGCAAAGAATAGGCTAAAGGGTTTTACCATTTTCTTTGCAGTGGCTGACATTGAGAAATGCCCTCCTTGCAAATTTATGGATGACTAGTTTCAAAACTATTGGGACTTGGAACTTGGCTATCACATTTCTTTTTGTAGGCAAATTCAATTTGGTTTATTTGTCATATTTTTTAATAGTTCTAAGGCTTAGAAAGTTGTTCTTAAGAAACAATTTTGGAGGGTTGGTTCTTCTTCCTTTGGTGCCCTAGCTTGGACCCCAAAAGATATTCATGATGACATGACTAGGTTGGCTCCCCACATGAATGGTAGAGCCCTGAATGCACTCTAATTGGGCTTAGAAATGCTAGAGTAAATAATTAATAATTATTTATTTATTCTATTTACTTAAGCTTACTTAGGTTAAATTCATGTAGTTAATAGTTGTAGTGATGAGTTGTTCACAACATGGGAGCTTGTTCCCTTCTAGCATGTTCCACCTTTTTGTAGGATTGTGCTTAGTTGTCAACCTTATCTTCTATAAATTGGCAACTTGTTCTAAAAGTTTCTATGAGGCCTTTATATTTGATCTCTCTCCCATTATAAATTCATCCATTCACATAGTAATTTCATTTTCCTATTGTGAAATATTTTCTCTTGCATTGTTTGCTTCAAGCTTTTTCTCCTTCGGTTTCTCTTCAGAAAGCTATTTGAATGTAGGTGATCTTGGCAAGCTGTGGAGTTGGATTTCATCAACTCCTACAGGAAATCCCTACTTCTTTGGAAATTAACCTTGGTGATGATCTCTTTTCCTAGCCTGTTGACATTTTGTGAGGGCTCAATGCTTTCCTCCTCTATAAAATGTATTGAGTAGAACACAAATATAAATAACTAAAGTAAGCTCTATATTATCTAATCATTTAATTGTTACTTTCTAACTATTGTAGCTAAAAATATCTTAACCAAGTGGACTTAACTATCTTTTTGTTTATAAATCCTTATTGTAAGGTAACATTCCATTGAATATTTGTAATTTCTATAGAGAGGCCACCCATTAAAGGGTGAAAATGTCTAGATGATCTTTGGTAAAAATCCCCAACAAGGTCACTCCTACCAAGTGTGTTTGTAACCTTTAAAAGGGTTGGCTCTTAACTAAGATACCTTGAGACAACTAAAATTATTTTGGTTGAATAGTCCTAGATAATTTTTAACCTAATCATGTTTCTATGTTAAAAATGATGGTGCTCATATATGTGTATGGTATATTTGTATGTTATTTTCTTTTGCATGTTCAAATTTTTACCATTTATGTTAGTTCGTTGATAAAGCTAATATTCAGTAATGGAGGCAATTTTTTTTTATGCATGAGAATTTCATTGATTAATATGTTAAAGTTGAAATAAGTCTAATGAATTTTTTTAAGAGGCTAGTAGATAATTGATTCACCCCGTGTTGCCACAATTATCTAAATATTATTAAGTTACTTTCTAGCTCTTTTTTACTTAAGCTAAACATTAGAAATATAATAATTAATTCTTTTATTTATTACTATAATGCAGCTTAGGTTATTTTTTGATAAGATAAATAGGTAATGCAACTTAGGTTAGTTACCTTTAGGGTTTTGATCTAATTTTATAAGGATGGATCTAACTTTATCAAATATTCAATCAATACAATTTCAAATTATCTTTTTCACACATCAAGAATGTGTCATCTTTTATGGATCTCTAAATGAAAATCTCCATATATTTTCTTCTCTATTTTTATGATAGGTGTTTGCATGCAAGTGATTCTTGAGAGCTATGAGATGAGCTTTCCTTTACTTCATATGGTATCTGAGCTTTATAGTTTCATGCACCTATTCTCTTCTTGAGAATTTTTAGATTAGTTTTAAGATCTATGTTCTATCCATAGGATTTTGTATTGGATCTAGAGGAAACCTTTATTTAAGATCAATTTGAACCCAAAAAATATTGTTGTTGAGCTCATAGAACCCAAAAACTCCCATTTCCATAGAAAATACATTCAATTTGGATGCAATTGCAACCTATGGAAAAACAAAATTGGCTGGAGGTCACAATGTGTGGGCACAAAAAATGAGGCAACATGTTTTAAAAATATTTATTAAAAAAATTAAACAATTTTTTAATATTTAAAATGTATGCTTTTTTTATTGATAATGAGTTGAAAATACAAGACTTATTATTATTTATTTAAATTAATTATTAGAATGTGTTAGTCTTGAGTAGATTCGAATCCAAGACCTCCCATATGAGAGGCACAAGTTACTATTGTGTTATAGCCTCTTGCCTATAAGTTGAATTTTTTTTGTATAAAGAAGCATGCATATTTTATTTCTATAATTTTTTATTAAAAGAGGGATGCAAGTAAAGTCAAAAAGTGCTTTAAAGATCTTTGATTAGTAGTACAATTTTTGACATCAGTGGTACATAGGAAGGTAAAGCTATGTAGGTCATGGCATCATCATATTTGAACAGACCAATAATGGTTGCTAAACTACCATGTATTTGATTTGTTCTATCCAAAGAAATAGTTGATGGCTTTTTGACCATATCTTGGGCATGCCAAGGTATTTTTTGATAAATATTATATTGTTTGAAAGTTATTTTTGAACACATTATGTTGGCACAGTTATTTTCCACTTTGGTATAGTTTTTTTTCTAGTTTATCTAGTAAATTATTGTTAGAAATATTATTATGTGCTCTTTCTAGTGATTCTAATTTTTATTCTACATTCTTCATTATATATTTTCTTTTTCTTTTTCTTTTTCCTTTTTGCACTCTAATGGATATCTTTTTTGTTTTAGGTGTGGGGATCATTATTGTTACATGGGATGACTTGTCTTGGGTTGAAGTATTTTTTACCAACCATATGTGTCGTTTAGTACTTTTCAACAGTTGTTGTAGCAATTTTTTGCAAATTTACTAAGAAAAAGTGCCACTCTATTGCATTTCAAAATTTTAACATCTTTGTGTCTTCTTGTACTTGTACATATAAAGTTCCATGTAGGGTTTCATATCTACCATTCTTTTCATCTTCCTTTATCAAGTGAATTCTCCTTCTATGGTATTATACTCCTGATTTATCAAAGACATGTGCCTTTATAGGTATTTGTACTTCTTTCCCACTCTTGATGTTCCTAGTTCTTTATTTTGTAGGAGTTTATCCCTTCAAATTTAGCCAACACGTCTTACGTCTTAACAATATAGATCGGTTACGATAGTTTTAATTCTTTATTAGTTTGATAGAGTGAGCTATGTATTTAAAACTTATTCATTTGTATTGGGCGATTATAGTGATTGGATACCTATGTATTTTGGTGAGATGGATAAACTACCATATCAACATTATTTTATTCCTATTTATGGAGGACATTAATATATCTCCCATATTTAATCTATAAACTCTTTAGACTTAGTATTCTCTACTTATTCATATTCTATTCTATGGAGGTTCTTTAGATTAGTAGTTCGATAGTGTTTCTAACTTATTCTTTAGTGGTGTGCTTCTCAGTCATCATTTTGTTCCTATTTTCTAGGACATTCTTTAGTTTTGAAGATTCTATATTCCTTCATTATTTTTTCATCATGCTTTTTTATCTCTTCTTCGAGAAGTTTTTTTTACCCATGATTTTCTCTATTTCTCCTCTTTACAGAGATTTTTTTGTGATTGGGTACATTATCAGGCCTTGTTGATAGGACCCAAATTTACTTTTAGTAGTAGTTTTTTAGGATTTTACCTACTACTTAAGTTTATCTTAAGGGGGTGGTTAGATTAATAAGGTATTTAATTGTTAATTAAATCATTTTGATTTAATTATTAAGTCACCTATTAATTCTATTTTACTTAAGCTAAACTTTACACATAAAATAATCAATTCTTTTTTTAATTATTACAAATATAATCTAGGTTAGATACCTTTAGCATTTTTATCTCTTTTATAAGGATTTATCTCTATTTGTGAAGTATTCATTCAATACAACTGAAATTTATCTCTTATACATCAAGAATGTGTCTGACATCTTTTATGGATATTTGAATTCAAGTTCCCATAGCTTTTCTTATATATTTCTATGATAGGTGTTTGTATACAAGTGATTTTTGGAACCTTGAGGTCCTCAAAACAAACAAAACCTATGTTTTTTTTATAAAAAAATAATAGCCCTAAACCCTAACTATATCATAATTATAATTCTACTTCTATTTCTAATTTTTACCTAATATATCTATTAATAAATTGAATTATTGAAGAAGCCATACCCGAACCCCTAACCTTCAACATTATGTGTTCCCTAGAATCTATATTTTAATCCTAATGTGAACCTTAATCCTAATCTTAATCTAAACACTCAATTTAGTCCTAATTATTTTATCAACCCTAATTTAAAAAATAAACCTATTTCAAATCCCTAAACCTAATGATCATTTTAGAAAAATCATAATCCTACTCATGTTGCAAATGTAACTATAACCATATTCAAAAAGTCTAATTCTAATCCTAACCTTTACTATTACTCTACTATCTATACTAAACATTATATTAATCCAAGACCAAAATTTGAGCCATAATTATCAACCATGTCCCTACCCATAATCCTAAATCTATTTAAACATTAATTGTAGCAATAATCCTAACCATAACTTTAATCCAAAGTCTAACTCATTTTTTCAAAATTTTCTTAACACTAACCCAAATTACAATCATTACCCTAAACCATAATCATAACTTTACCTCTATCCAAAAACCAAATTCTAGTCATCATCCTCACCAAAAGCATAGTGCTAAATAACAAACCCTAATATAAATGCTTAAACATTATCCTAGCTATGATTAATACTCTAAAATAATACCATAAACAAAATATTAAGCCTCTAGCTAAACAATTATCATTCTAATATTCCCTAGACCCCAATCCCAACCTAAATCAAAATTTGAAACCTAACCATAATACTAATCACAATGTAAACTCTTTCCCTAACTATAATCCTAATGACAACAATCTAATTCAAATACCAATGCTAAACCTAACCATATATCATATCCCTAATCTAAACCTTAGCCATAGCCATAATACCAACCATGATGTAACCCTTAAGGCTAACCATAGTCCCAACCCTAAAAAAATCCTAATCCTAATCATAGTGTTAATCCATGCCATGACATTGATATGAACTTCAATTATTTTTCTCACTCTTGTAAAAATCAAAATACAACCTCAAGCTATGGTACTCCTTGATGTGAATTTTGACACTAATGAGAATCCTAATCTTAAACCCAAAGAACTAATCCTACCATTAATCAAATCCCAAGCACTCACCATAATGATAAAAATGATATCAACCCTTACCCTAACTATAATCTTAAACCTAACCCTTATCCTTATCCCTAACTCTAACCTTGACCAAAAGAAGAACTATAAACTAACCATAATGTAAACCCTTACCATAACCATGATCCTAACTTTAAACTGTAAACCCTAATCTTACCCATGACAATACTTTTTAGCTTAAACTCAAATCCAAATACTAAACCCCGATCCAAACAAGAACTCTAAACCTAATCCATAATAGTGGACATAATATTTTCAATCCTAATTCCAACCTTAATAATAAAAAATGTAATCATATTTTTCTTCATAATTTTAAATCTTAATCCTTATCCTATATTGAACTTAGAGAATCCAAATTGTAACTATTACCATAGCCATAAGTCATTATCCCTCACCCTAACCATAATCATACTCATTATAGGAAGACCCGAATCATGAATGAAACCTAATTGTAAATTGTAAGCCATAAGTGTAATAACTATTTGTGATATAAATACTAAGTCTAACCGTAATTATATTAATTTATTCAACTTATAATACTACACCTTAAAACTTAATCATATTTATAATATGAACCCTAACAATAATCACAAAACTAAACCATATCCTAATTGTAATGAATATATTAACCTTATCCTAACCCAAACCATAGCCTTAGCCATGTACACTTAAAATCTATAATTCTAATCACTTGAACCTAGAATAGCAATTCAATAACTTCCCTTAAACCAAACCAATATCCTAATATTCCTAACCTAAAACTTATTATAATTATATTTGAAACCTTTAACAGCAACCCTAACCTTCTTTCTCTATATTTATCTTCGTAACAATGACTTAAATTCAACCTTAACACTGAAACTAACTTCAATTATAAGAATAAATGGAAACCAAAATCTAATCTTAATACTAACTCTAATCATGATATAAATTATAATACAAAATACTAATGTTAGTCAAATTAATTAATTAAAGCAGCTAGAGTTATGATTGCTAGTAGCTAAGTGAGGGGAAATTTTGGCGGTATTAATGGGTAGGTCAATAGAAGCTAACGTTGCACCCTACGTTATGCTCCAAAATTAAATCTAATTTAGAAACGTTGCAGCAGACTCCTCATTTTCTAGCTTTCAAGGTGAGAACTAAAATTATGTCTGAAGAAAAACTTAGAACGCCGTCATCCAAATATGGCAAAAACGGTCAGAGAAAATGAGGTTTAATTTAGCTGTTGCACCTCCAAATCAGTGGCCCTGATGTTGCCAATTTCAAAATTTATAAGAGACAGTAGCTCTCCTTTTTAATTCACCAAAATACCAAAAGAGCATCATATAAGGAATACAAAATCCATTGTTTCATAGCAAAATGGGTTGCAGGAGATCATGTTTGAGCGTGTATGTGAGAGTTTGGCTGGGCAAATTTGTGAGGACAAGTTTGTTGTAGGAGAAGTTAACTTCATGCTTACCATTTTTTAGTGATCTGTTGTTGTTTGTGTGCATAGTGGGAGGGCTTTTCTTGCTTCCTCCGCCTATCTTTATTATGTATCATAGATTCAAAAGAGGAATTGCAATGGGAGGGCTCATATAATCTCATACATTCAAAATGGAAATTACTGTGAAAATGAAGGAGAAGTTGAAGGTTGGAATAAAACCGAAAATCAGAGAGTTTCTCATGAAGTAAAAAACGAAGTTGAATTGGAGTGTCTTCATGATATGACACAGCGATTTCATTACTCCAACTCTTTCCCTCATTTAGAATGCCAAAGAGATACGGGCGAAACGGATAATTGGAATCCTAGAGAGGTAATATATGGGATTTTTTTTAGAATAATTTGAATTTTCTGCTGTCACAAGAGCCATCTTTCTCTGTATATTTTAACACTATATTAACTCTTTAATTTTATACATTTTGCAGTTTACTAAACCATTGGAATTTTGGCGAATGAAGGAGGGCAAAAATGCATCATCAAAGACTCTTATTAATTCACCTTTGAATTAAAGGTTATTTTGTTGATATAAATGTAATCTTCCCCTCACAAATAATAAAAATAGAACTTATTTCAGTACACTTATCATCAAAAAAATATGTTATAATTAATTAAAGATGACTATGCATAAGTTTAAATGTACAAATTTAAAATATATTTATCATTTATTAATTACAATTATGATAATAATAATGAATTGTGACTTCATTATAATAAATTTTAGTATTTTTCTTTAGATTAATGTAATGAATTTTCTTTAATTAAAAAATATTATATCCACCAATTACAATTCAATAACTCTATTATCTAAATTTTTCTAATGAAATTCTAATGTCAACATGCCGCATTTATAGAATTTTGTTATTAGTACTTGTCTATTGTGATACTTTTAGATTTTATGTTTTAACTACATAGATGCATTGTTAGCATTACAATTTTAAAAAAAATATTTTTCTAAGATTTGACTAGTTGAATTTATTAATATAATAATTGTCATTCAATTAAACATACAAAAATACTATTATATATTATTATTTTCATATATTAATATTTTCATTAATATCTTTGAAATGGACAGACTTATCCCTTGGGATGTTTTAAAGAATAAATTTAAAATTCTTGACTTTCATAAAAAGACTTATAGTATGATTGTTAAAGCTAGTAAAGATATCCCCACCCTTTGTTGTGGACTCTAATAGTTATCTCCAAACTTAAAGTGAAGAATATTTATTCTATTTTAAATTATAATGTTGACATCATCAATCATATTTTCAATATTTGGAATACTGATTTGGATATTTCTTCTTGGATGAATTTTTTTGATTATCTTTGGCAAAGTTCTATTGATCATAAAATTAAATATTTTAAATGGTTACTTATTCTCAATAAGCTACCTATTAGGAACTCTTTCTCTGATATTAACTATTGCAGCATTTGCAGAACCCCAGAAATGGGAAAGCATATTTTCTTTGAGTGCACTTTTGCCAAAGAGGTTTGGTTAATGTTTGGTATTTCTATCCCTTTAGTGGTTTTTTTGGGACATTATATAATCTTTATAGTTTTTTTTAAGTATATTTTATGATTTTTAGGTTTTTTTAGGAATGTAAAACTATGTACATGTGTTAGCTCCAATCCATTATGTGATAAGTCTAATGGATAAAAAAATTCTTAGGCATATGTCCCCATTTCAAAGTCAAACTTGTGCACCATGTAGGTAATATCCCCCCAGACAAGATGCAAACTATGTACAAAAGCGAATGATATAGTGTGTATAGACTAGAAATTCTTGGTAAGATAACAAAGGACATTAACTAGATCATGAGCCATGATAAGGGACCAAGGATATCTTGCAATATGAAGGATATGACCAAGGAATGATAGAGGGGGAAAAACCAGATGGTATCTCGATAGATAGAGGAGCAACAATTGATTACACATGGCACCTGTTTGCTAGGTTTTCACCATGGTACTTGCCCAAAGCACCTGTTTGCTAGGTTTTCACTTTCAGATAAAATTTTTCTCTTGACTCAAATTTTCATGCCAATATGCTTGTTTTCCAGGTTTTCATCAAGGCATCCATTTTTCATGACTTTATTCACTTTTTTCTTGGCTTTTTTATTACTTTTTGCTTTCTTTATTTGATATTTTTTCAAGACTTTTAGATGGAATCAAGAAATTTCCTAACAACTACTAGCTGATAATCTCTAGATCCATGATTTACCATAACTACATAGGATGCGTTCTGTGTTTGTAGCTAGGATCAAACCACTGGAAAGGCCTCAAGATATAGTATTGTCTACTATATGTAAGATAGTGTCTGCCTCTTGTGAATCAAGGAATCTGAGGACAAATGGGTCAATAGATATATCATGTGGAATGTCTCTGATGATGACATATGCAAAAGCTTGGTGGATAAAGATTTGAGCTTGGGTGTTGGGAAAATTAGGTAGCTGGATTTGGGGATAAATAACTAGATATAAGGGAGGGTTGAGACCAATGACCTTCCACATGAATGCTGATCTAGAGAGCTTTGAAAGACATTGTGGCATGTTTAACACTGGAACACTGATATTCACGACATCAACTTTTTCATTTTGTATCTTTGGAAGTTGTTTAACTTTTGATTTTTCATAGTCTAATGGCACCTTTCAGTTTTCACCAAGAGACCTATACTTGCTATCTTTTTCTCTTTTTGATTTGTAACTAGAAAGTGGAGTTGGCTCCCCAAAATATGCCAATGTGTTCTCTTTAGAAGAAATTGTTTCTTTATGATTCTCAATCATAATGCCTTCATAGATTTCAAATTTTGTTATAAGAGTGTCATCATTGTCAAATCAATCAAAAATTGGTGGTCCACATTGGTCCCAATCCAATAGTTCAAGATAAATTGAGGGGGTGTCATCATCAGTGCTAAATGGGCTTTGGTTAAAGCTATGGATATGGGCATTAGATTCCATGGTATCATTGGGGTTATGCTCAGAAGTGAGAGGATTGTTGGTTTCAGGTGGGATATGCTCAAATGCCTTTTCATCATTCAAAATATCCATAGTCTTACACATGGGTACTGTGGTACAAGGAGGATCTATTCGTAATGGTTTAAATCCAAGCCCCAAACTAGGAGGTCATCCATTTATAATGATAGGTTCAATTATGTCTTGTTTGGGAGATCCAAGACCACTACATCCATCATAGCCTTGTTTTTGCATGATAGTAAACCCAAGTCCATACAAATGTTTAGTCCTACTCGTCCATCTATTAAGAAACGCCTGACTTTGGCATTATGGATGATGATTTCAAGATGAAGGGGGTCATTGTGGTTAGGTTTTTCCTTAGGAATATCCTAAGGGGAAAAGGTGATATTTTGTGAGGCGGATAGGTTCCCAACCATGGCTTGGAACTGGGAAACATCCATGTTATCTAGGATTACTAACTCTTTAAGGGCTTGCTCCAAGATCTTCTAGTGTTGGGGAGATGCACATAGTAGGTCCAAATGGATATTTGCACAGGGATCTTGCCAAGTTGTTCAACAAGGCTATAATCAGATGAAGTAGGGGTAACAGGTCTACTAGTGGGTGCAAGTCTAGTAGAAGCAATAGGTCTAGATGGGGATCCAGGTAAAGTGAATGTGGATATGTAGGAATCTAATTCATTAAAATAGTTGATAGTGTAGTCATATCCCATGTGTGTGTAATTAGCATTAGGTTGTGAGTTTGAGTTTGAACTGGAGGGCTTCTCTTTGTCATGATTACTCAAAGGATTTTTGAAGATAGTGTGGTCAGAGTTGGATGCTAACAGCAATGGATCAACTGTGATTACACTATCATCAGTAAGGTCTTGTATGGCATGTTTCAATTGGACACATGATGAGGTTTTATGTCCTTTGGTATGATGGTAATCACATAATTTTTTGTCATCCCACCAATTGGCTTTAGTCAATGGTTCATCTTTGATCAGTGGTAACTCTAGGAAGTTGTTACTCAATAACTATTGTAGTGCAATCTCAAGGGGTATCTCCAATGGTGTGAATTTTCTTTCATTGGTCCTAGAATGTCTTCAATGTTTGTCCTGCATAGAAGTCTCACTCTTTTGTTGTGGGGTTGATGTTTGATTAGGAGTTTGTGAGTTTGTAGGATTTTCACCTTTCAAAGTTAGTTGAGGTTGTGTTGTGCTAATTTTTTGTGCATCCACAATACCATCATTAGTCACATTCTTGTTTTTGGAGAAAAAAATTGGCTTGTCATTAGAGGAACTAGTGTTTGTGTTGTCCTTATTTATCTTGAGGATTCCCTTATGGATAAGAGCATCTTCAATAATAGCCCACCTTTTTCATTAGTTTAGAAATAGTGCTTGGGCTCTTGATTTTGAGTTCATACATTAAGTCTAGTACTAAGTTTTCAATGCACAAGTTTACTTGTTGTTCTTCAGGAATGTCTAGTGAACATTAACTGACTAGGCTTCTCCAACGTAGTAAAAATGTGATGAATGGTTCTCCTATCTTCTGTTTAGTCGAGCACAAATCAGAAAGTATCACTTCATTTTTAATGTTTAAGGAAAAGTGGGAAATGAACTTGTCTGTGAGTTCCAACCAGGATTTGATATTACTAGGAAGTTTGGAGTACCATTCAAGTGCAGACCTACCTAGAGAATGAGGGAACAATCTCATGAGGTAAGTGGGCTCATCACTAAATTAGATACATGAGGCACAAAATTCTCTAATGTGATCAACAGGGTTTCCTTTTCCTCGGTATTTTTCTAACCTCGGAGCCTCAAAATCATTTGGGAATGGAGGCATATACAAAGTTTTATTGAATGGGTTAGGACATAGGTCCCTTTCTATATATAGAGCCTATTTCTTTTGGATTGCCAATGCCTTGACTTATTTGGAAAGTTTTTTGAATTGTTGTAATAGCTCTTCATTGATATTTTTTATGATAATCTTTCCTTCAACTCTTTTGTGCCTATGAGTAGACCATTTGCTATGGTGGGAGCTATGTCTATTCCATTCTAAAATTTCTATGTCTGATGAGTCTGGTGATGTGTCTCTTGGTGGTGGAGGTATGTTGGTACCTCAAAGAAAAAAAGGTACCTATTGTTGGTGAACTTGTTGTGGTATTTGATGTGGCACTTGTTGCAGGATTGACTACAATTGTTATACCATGTGTTGTTGTTGTGCCATGTGTGGCAGTTGCAGTTGGGATACTTCTATTGGTTGTATGTGAGACCATGTATGTGCTTGTTGTTGTAGAGGTATTTGTTGAGGTATTTGTGGCCCATGTTTTTGTTGTAACAAATTTTTTTGAAATACAATTTGTTTCTCAAGGAATCTTTTGTATTCCAACTATTTCTTGAGTTGCTCTTGTTGTTTAGCAAACATCACTTGTTGTTGTTTATACATTGCATGGAAATCAAGTGGGTTTATGTTTGACCACGTATTAGGGATGTTGGATGTTCACACCAATTGAGGTTGTTTTTGTTGTGATTGATGTTGTTGTTGATATGTTGGATGTGTGTTGGAAACATTAGGTCCTTAGACTATCACAAATTGATGTTGTTGGGGTAGTTGGTTATGTCCTTGAGAAGTGATCATTATGTTGGTATTGTTGCTTTGGCTCCTTTGTGTGTTAGAGGTTCCTCCTTGTGACATCATATTGACTTGACTATGAGATGTGTTCCTATTCGGAATGGGTGTAATGTCAATAAGGATTTTTATTTGTACCTTAATAGGGATTGTTGTAGTTGATGTTGCACATAGTGTACTTGTGGTTTGCTCCATAACATTTGATGTCATACCACTTGGTAGGGTTAGGAGCAAAGGTGCACTTTGTTGATTTGCCTCCAAAGAAGGTATGCCTAGCATCCCTAGAGCACAAGTCACTTTAAATGAGTCTTTTTGTTGCATCATGTGACTAAAATCAAGTCTTAATGTCCTTTTGGGGTGTTTAGGGATTGGTGGTATTTCGTCAAACAACAGGTTAACATTGATGTGTTCAAATGTTCTTTGAAGGATTTCGATGGTTGATTCTTGATGGGACCTTATAGGTGCCATTATCATGTTTGAAAACTCTAAAGGTTATTTTCCCTTATATAGGTCCAAATTGATCATGGGTTGTATGTTTTCAATGGTTGTGTTGGTTTGGTGTTTGGACTTAGGTCCTTCCATGTTTGGGTTGAATTTGATAATTTCTTGGGCTGCCAAAAGTTTGAAGTTTTTGGGAAAATTTTTGTCTTGACATGCCCTAGCCATTTTTTCATCAGTGATGCCTTAATCAGTTTCAGAGTCATCACTAAGGTGTATAGTACCTTATTGTATGTTTGATGTGTTAGGGTGGAAGGTACTTGTATTAGGTTGGTTGAATTCAAAGGAATGTGATGGTTCATCTTCGGGTGTGGTTGGTACACTTCCTCCTTCGAGTGGTATCGGTATGAATATAGGTTCAAAGTCAGGACTCAATTGAACTATTCCATGTGTAGGGGAAGTGTTTGGAGGAAATCTCATGGTAGGTTCATTATTCAAGGTTTGTTGTGTCATAGCTCGATTACGGTGCTCTTGCAGATACATGTTCAAGGGGTCTACGCTAACAATGGTTGTGATGCCTCAATTTGGTCTTCGTCAAATGTCAGTTTGGATTTTCTTTCCCTTCTTCTATCTTGGACGAGGTTTTGGTTGCATTGATGTCTCAAAAAATAATGGTTGATAAAGTTATTTGGGTCTCTGAACTGATTGTGTTCTAGTAAGTGTTGGCATGTTAACTAAGAATGCAGATGCAATGGAGGGAAAATTAAATAGACTTTTCTACCTCCCAAGTGCGCACCTAAACTACCAACTGTGCCCAGATAGTACCAAGCACACCGATGATGTAGTTGGGGGCCTAAAAGTATGAAGTTGGTAAGTAAGAGGCATGCAATGGGTAAACAAAGGTGCTAGGGTGCCTAAAATGCAAATTTTGAGTGTTTTGAGTGATTTAGAGTGTTTCCCAAGGTCTTCGGATGTAATACAAGGTGTGGAAGTGAAAATTAGGGTTCTAGAACCTAGAAAGAAACACCTAATTACCAAATGCATTCTAAAACTACCAAGTGCATCCTAAAAACACCAACTACACACTTGAAGTGTGCAATTGGTAAAATAGGGTTGCAGTTGGTAAAACAGGGTTGCAGTTGGTAAAAGAGGTCAAAACTTGATAATTAAGATGTGGGTATGCAAGATATGAGTGTTTTAGGGATTTTTAAGTGTTTAGGGATGTTATGCAATGTGAGGAAATGCTAAATGAATTATGGTTTTGTAATTCAAATTGCAAATGTACTAGGGATATTATGCAAATGCAAATGCAAGCTATCATTTTGAAGGTATGAAAACTGAAGATTATGGTATGAAAAATGGAGGTTAGGGTTATGTTTTAGACTAGGAAATGACACTAAATGTAGGTTTATGCAAGGTATATTATGAAAAGGATGGTTTTCTAGGGTTCGCAATGACATTTGGGATATGCAAAATGAGGGTAAATGCTTAAGAAGGCAATTTGGTTAATGGACACTTTGATAGAGTTTAGTAATGAAAATGATGCTAGGATTTTGATCAATGCAAGATGAAGGGGATATAACACTAGGGTAAGCCAAAATGACATTTAGGAATATGATTATGCTAATTATAGAGGTATATGTAAGGTTTTGAACTTAGGTAAAACCTTTAGAAAGTATTTTGTCTAGGAGTTTAACCTTGTGATAAAGGACTTTTAATCTTGACAAAAAAGTGATAAAAGATGAAAAATATCAGTTTGATAAAAGAAGAAAAGATCAAATCTATCAATACATAGATAGATTATGACCCAAGAAATTTATAAGAAAATATAAAAAGACTAGTCAAGATCCATTATCTGTCAACACTAGGAGATACTGTAAGACTCATACTTTGTCTAGATTTATGACTAAATTCAAAGGTTTTGGGGTTCAAAATGATGTTTTAGGGACTCTAAATGGTGGTGATACTATGTGAATATGTTATATGGACAATTCCTATGATAAAAAATGGGATTTTGGGTGCAAGATGTGGTTTTGGGTCAAGTACAGAATGCGGAGGTCGAAGGCTCCTAGATACAATTTTAGGGTCCTAAAGTGCAATTAGGGGGCCCAAAATGATCTTTTATGTGCCCAAATGCACCTTGATAATTCCAAGTGTACTCCAATGATACCAACTATTTCAATGATGTAGTTGGTAAGTTCTGGGCACAGTTGCTAGTTTCTAGGCACAATTGGTAAGCTAGGAAGAATGTTTGCTGATTCTGAAGGGTATGGTTACCAAAGTGATATGTTAGGAAGCCAAGATGTTGGGGTTGATGTTAGGATGGGATAGAAGATGTAGAATAGAGTTTATGACATAAGGAATGATTTCCTAAGTGAAGGTAATGAAGACTAGGTGATGCAGAATGCAGATCTGGGCAAGTTAATTCAAGGGGGAGCTAACCAGGTACTTAAAGAGATAGTTGAAGCCCCAAAATGTTATCTGGAATCCAAAACCAAGTCTGAGGATGAAAAAATGTGCCTAGATAGTTTAGATTACATCAATTATTTAGTTGGTAATTTTTGGATGAAGTTGGTAATTTACGGATGCAGTTGGTAAACTAGGCTAAAACTAAGGTAATTTTGGTAGCTGTGGTTTCAGGATTGATGTCACAGAGAGGTAAATAGTAGGGAATAGTGTTAAGATCAGTATGAATGCTCAAAATTATTCTTAGGACACCCAAAATGATGGTTAAAATGGTCAAGGTGATGATTGGGTATGCAAAGATGCAAGGTGGTGGATGCAAAGTGTAGATTTTGAGATGGAAATGCAAAAAACTAAGGGAGGTAAACTAAACCCAAATGGATGAAATATATAAGGTAATGGATACAAAAATAGAACTAAAAGGTAAAATATGAAGTCTATATGATGCAAAAATGAGGCCTATCCTAGGGTAAATGTAAGTGGAGTTTATGCAAGAATGAAATCTATGTTTTGCCAAGCACATTTAGGAGCACAAGTTGCCATGTTTTTCAAGGTCTGAACGTGTTGAACCAAGGTTTGCAAAGTTTGGAAAAAGGTTTAATTTTTTTAGTAATGTTTAATGTTTTAACGAGTGTTTTCAAGTTTCCAAGGTGTAAATTTGAATGTTGGCTATTATCTTGATTATGTTTTACACACACAAGACACATTAAGACAATAAGCACACCACAACCTAGGCTTTTAGGATTGTATCCATTGAATTCCTACTTGAACCAAAGTTTAGTTATGCTTATCTAGAGTGGACAACCTAGGATCTTGTCACTACAAGCTCCCCCTTAGAGTGCACTCACTTCTCAAGGCTACCAAGATTCGCTTCCCAAGAGGCATGACTTCCCAAGGGATTTTTGCCTCTACTAAGGACTGTGAGAATGTAGGATGTCTTCAAGGGCATGGGTGACCCCTTAAGCTAGTGGATAGAAAGGAATTTTTCCACTAAAACATGGTTTTTAGTAAGGGCATTCTGTTTGGCAAGTAAATGATAAACTTTCACAGAAGGTCTCCCAGCCCTAAGAATAGGGGTTTGACGCACCACAAGTGTACTGGAGGAGAGCTATCACACAGAAATACAACCAACACAACTTTAACCATAATCAAGTTTTATATAGTAGCAGGAATGTTGACCTAGCTTTTGTCCCATTACTGCTCTAAGGTCGTTCCCTAGCATACCCAATATCAAGTATCTTGGTCTAAGGCAGGCCTCATATAGAAGTTACATAGATTTCTCTTACACCTGAGATCCATGAATGTCGATGGGAGAGGATATGTCCAATGTAACTCCTAGGGATTTAAAAATTGTAGACATGCTAGGCAGAAAAGAAAAAATTCATTTTAAGCACCAAAAAAAGTGTTGTCTAATCGAGGAAATCCACACACATGGTTTTGACAAGCACACAATGGTCTTCAACAACGTCCTGCAAACAAAGCATTAATAGTCTGTTATGATCATGTCTTCATCCCATGACTGAAACATGTTGCATTTAGACCATTAGTAACAAAAAATAATCTAATCTATGTTCTAGAAGCAAATGAAAACCTTACAAGTAGATTTTGATTGATGTGCGTGTTTTTTGTGAACCAAGTGTGCTCAGATAGAATAAATTGCAGCCCAAAAGGCCCAAATGGCTTAGAACACCCCCAAGTGTGCCTAGATAGTATAGACTACAACAATGAAATATGTGGGGCCCAGTTGGGTGCAGTTGGTAGTTTTAGGGCATAGTTGGGAGGTCAAGTGCAAACTGTGGAGAAATGGTGCCTAATCAAGACCCAAAAACTAAATTTTTTTGACACCTATAGTACCAAGTGTGCCCAAATAGTGTAGACTATGTCAATGACATAGCTGGTAAGTTTTGGATGTAGCTGGGAAGTTAGAAACAACAAAAAGGGGTTTTGGTGATTTCCAAACTCTTAAAATTGCTCTTAGGGGTCCCAAGTGTGCCCTGACAGAGCAGAGTGCACCCCAGGACAACAAGCTAACATAATGCATGAAACAAGAGCATAGAAGCATGTTAATGGACCCCCTAATTAATATAGGTCTGAAAAGGAAGAGTAGATAGTCATTATACACTTCCAGGTGAGCTCCTTCCTTGCAAATAAAAGCACAAAATAAGAAAACCCAAGTTATATATGCATGTTCACGTCGGGTTCACAAAAATGTAGTGCCTATAAAATCGGTTAAATGCATAACATACTATGAGAAAATAAAAAACTCAATCAACATACATTAGAACCCACTAGTCTACCATGAAAGCCAAACTAATCAAAAGAAGAAAACACAAGGTTAGAAACCCCCTCTTTCATTTGTAGCTCCTATGTCCTTCTTTCTTCTCCAAATGATTGTAGCTCCAACTTGCCTATAGTGCACTCAAAATTGAAGAAAAAGTCTATGATATGGATAATGCCATGAGAATACTAGAAGTGTGATTTTAGTGTGAGAGAAAGAATTCAAAATGTAAAGAAGCTAGGGACTCAAAAGACTCAAGAATTAGGACCAAAGGACTTTCAAGACCAGAAATGAGAGAAAGAGTGCTCATTTTATAATGGGCATGGAGGATGAGAGCATTGGATTTGTTGCCCTTAGATATGCGATGTGGCAAGAGATTCCTTTTAAAATCCATGATGCATATGAAAAAATATCCAATTGTAAGATTCTATGATGCATGGAAGTCAAACTTGGATAAATGTGGAAGAGAATCTATGGCACGTCATAAGACACCTCAAGCTCACTTAAAGCCAAGAATCTATGACAAATAAGCCAAATAAGGACATGTGTAAGAGACTAAGAATATTTGATTATGACAAATCTCATCCAAGTGTCAAAGGAGAATCAATGAGGTGTCGTATCCAAGTGTCACTATGATGCAATATTTTATCGAATATTTGAATTAAAAATCCTTTTATTCCACAAAATAAAAATTAGTAGAAAATGGAATTAATGATGGAAAATAGAACTTAGGAAATCGTAAATTTCCATGGTTTGTAAATGATGAATCAATTAACTAATAAAATTAATTAATTTAGGACAATAATTAGGAAGAATAATTAGAAAGAATAATATTATTAAATTATGGGTTATTTAATCCTATAGAGAAAATTAGTAGATGATTGGCCAAAATGATTAAATAAATGCGACTATATCCTTTGATGAAAATATGATGATGATAGTGTAAATTGACTAGGATAGTGATAGGTAGACCAAAGCCATGGTCAGATTGATTGATTAATTGAAATTGATAACATGTCAAGGACACATGACATAAATTGATTGATACGTAACATTTAACTAACATTGAAAATGCTACAAGATCGAGGTTGGTTGATAAGGTTGATCATAATAACATCAATGGAAATTGTCAATATTATTAAAATGGTTGATAATGCCATGATCTAAAATTGAAAGACTCAACAAAGTCAAAGATTGGATAACATGAATGATAGTTTGACCTAGCACTGAGAGCCATGGTAGTACTAAGGTCAGATTGATAAGATTGATAGGTTGGTAGGTTTCCAAGGAATTTATAGCCACAACAATACCTAGGATTGGATAAATGATTATTGATTTGCAATTTTTGATATGCTCTAGGTTCATTAGGACTAATTTTGAGTGATTTTGAGTTGATTTGGGGTGATTTTGAGTTGATATGAAATGGTTTTGAGTTGATATGAAATAATTTTGAAATGAAATGAAATTGATGTGAAAGAGGATACAAATGATAAATTATAATCAATTTGACCAAAAAATTGAAGCTAATAGCATGAGAAAATTGGAGAAATTAGTATGAAGAAGTGATGAAACTATAGATGCGAACCATTTTTTAGCATCTATAGTATCAAGCATTGATAGATTTGTCTTTTGGTACAATGAAAACCTCACTCTAACACTAAAATTTTTCTAATATATTTCAAAGATTTCATATATAGGTTTTAGGACACATCAAAGGCCACACAAGCTAGGAAAGACAAGGTTGGTCAACACCATCTTGGCTCTGGTAGATATATTAAAGTTTACTCATGACTTGTAAGTAGTAGTAAATGAAATTTCATATCAAATATTTTATTTAAAATTACAAATAAGAAATACATTCAATATTGATGATATTATGCAAAAAATGCAAGGTGTTTAATTTAATCTAGTAGCCTTAGAAGAGGACAAACAATTTGGCTTCAAGAAAGGTTATAAAGTAGTGGTTTCCTACCACTACATAGATTCTAGTGGCCAAAGAGATTTAGAAATTCTTGTGCACTGGTTCACACATAGGTAAATAGGCCTAATGAATAATAATAAAAATTGAGAACTTCATGAGAAATAATCTATCTTATGTTAATTTTGAATAATGATAACAATGTGCATGACATTTTGTTGCAGCCTTCTACTCTAGGCACATATCCTACACATGAGGAAGGCCTTGATGTGCATCATAATGATACATGTGCATAATCAATTTCTATTAAAATTTAATTATGTAATTATTAATAAAATTTAACATCTTAAATTATAATTGGTTCCTATAGTTTCAGTATATAGTACAATTATATACAAGCATCAATGAGTTAGTGTTAGTACTTGCAATATATACTAAAATAACTAAAAACCATTAGGTCACAAGTTCGAATAAAGAACTGAGAAATTTCTTGTAGTTGATACAACACAATTATATACAAGCATCAAGTATTTAGTGTTGGTAGTTGCAACATATAATACAATAATTGAAAACCATTAGGTCATGGGTTCCATGTTTTCCAATATCTGAAAGGATGAAAATTATTTTCTTGTATCTTGACTACTTTGAATGATTGTGCACAAGTGTTGAGGAGAATATGAACTGAAACATCTTTTGAAATATGAGACCAATTTTTTAACAAATAAAATTTCACATATCATTTGAACTTCTATTTGTAGTGAAAGAATGGTGTTAGCAAATACATTATTGCAAAAACATTTTCAAACTCATTTGATAATAACCTACCTGTAAGTTTGGGATACATAGCCATAGGATAAAGAAGAGCCAAGGAGATATGATTTCTAAGACCAAGGTTGAGGGAATGGTATAGATGGTATTGGAAAAATACAAAAATAGATTTTAAATAGAGAGAAGGAACTTCTAGCTTGTTTTTATTGAGTAATAGATGCTAATTTATACAATAGCTTGACTCAACAACATTCCTAAATGAATGTGAATTAGATTGAAAACAAACTACTTCATGATTGACAACACACACATAAACTTAACACTAACTGAAACTTACGGCAACCTAACTTGACACATCTGCAATAAGAACTTGATTCATACTAAAATTCTTTGACTCAATCCTAAACTAGATTCATGTTGTTAGCAACTCAACAAGGCTTTCCACATGTGCAAAAATTATTATTGACTACTATTGGAACATTAACTCCAATAGATGAGCAGCTAAACAAGAGTGTCATGAATTGCAAGCATGACTGCAAAACCAAAAAGCATATTTTTTTGGTTTTTGTTTTAGCAAAAAAGATACAAGTAGAAAGAGCATAAAAAAACTTAAGGCAGTTATTGCTAGGCATTTTAACATAAAGGAATTTCCATGTTAGAAGTTGATACTATGCATCAACTTTAGAGTTCCAAATTTGGAGGATAAGTTAATTCCATTTGGATTGCAAGAAGGAGCACCTCCACTTGGAAGTAAGATGAGATGATATGAAAATAGGAAGAAGGAGTTGTTTGTAAATGGTTCAAAGGGGAATTAGTGGATGCCATGTGCATTAGGCCATCCCCATACATTCAAAAATTTAGTATCACAATTAAAAAATAGCAAGTTATAAATTTCAAATGTCATGAGCTCTTAAATATCAAGAATTAGTTCCTTATCAAATGTTATGAGTTGCAAGTGTGATTTCAAGAGAAGCCACCATTTCTAGTTAAAGGTGGAATGGTCCCATAAATTTTAGAAGGTTTTAATTCTTTTTTTTCTGAATTCATTTTCCTCTACACCTCTTGATATTCCCTAACAATTTATGATCTTCTTCTTGAACTAACTTGTTCCACCATATAGAAGAATATAGGAAACTTATCCTATGGCTAAGCGATTGATCAAACTAAATTAATTTTGTAGAGCCAGATGGAGTAAGGGTGCAGATCTTTGAGTTTTAAAAAAGGATCTAAGAAGATCTCATCTTTCCAACTAAGGGTCCCCCAAGAATTACCAACACAAGTTATTTGAATGTGAAATATAATTAATTCTTTCTAAGGGGCATCACCCTACAAGCCTCTAATTATCCATTTAGATAATAGGAAAGCACCTTGTGTGTATGGATCATTGATTTATAATTCTCTTTTGTGCTTAGGTTGGATGAAATACTCCCACGAAGTAGTAGGAATTCCTTTTTTATTTCCCCATTTAGCCCATAGGAAATTTTTGATGGGTTGGGTAAGATGGCTGCAAAAACTTTTAGAAGGTATCAAACATGAGGATATATATGCATGACTAGCTAGCAAGATTTTGTTAGCCACTTCTATTCGATCATCCATAGATAAGAATCTATTTGTCTAATTCAGAAGTTTACCCTTGATTTTATTAAAAAACCAATTCCACATATCTTTGAGGGATATCTAGTAGTCATGCCATGTTTACTTCATTTCCACTCTCTAAGAATCCAATTTAGATGAGACATAAAATATTCTTTTTTATGCAAAGCTAATTTAGATCCATAATTGGTGTAAAAAAAATCTAAGGTATCTAAAGTATTAGCCACCTTTTTAGCTATATTTTGAATTAAAAAATATACTATCATTAGTTAAGTGGGAGTTGAGAGAATGGCATTATTAGGTAAAGATATGGCATGGATAATTTATGTTGGATACAATTGTTCAATTATGTGTTGTCTTTGATGTCACACAAATGTCATATCAATCATCAGAAAGAGTCTACCAAGCTCAGAAGGTCAGCGAGGCAAAGGACAGAGTCTACTGAGCTCAGAAGGTCAGCAAGGAAAATGATATATTCTACCAAGCTCAAAAGGTCAGCAAGGCAAAGGATAGAGTCTATTGAGCTCAGAAGGTCAACAAGGCAGAGGATAGAGTCTATCAAGCTCAGATGGTCAGCAAGGTAAAAGTCCAGCATCTATTGAGTAAATAGTTGTTATCGAGCTTTCAAGGTAATCAAAAGAAATTTAGTTCTTATCAAACACACTCGGTAATCAAAGAAAATATGACAGAAACAATTCTTACCGAGCTCACTCGATCAACAAAGAAAATATGATAGAAACAATTGTTACTAAGCTCACTCGGTCATCAAAGGAAATGTGACAGAAACAGTTCTTACTGAGCTCACTTGGTCATCAAAGGAAATTTCCAGAAGTAGTATTTACTAAGTAGGGTTGGCCAGTAAAGGATTTCATTATCTTATGAAATAATATTTATTTGTTCAGAGTAATATTTGTAGCTGACTAATGTATGATTTATGGGTAAATGCAACATGTAAATAGGCCTACTTGACAATCTGAATGGTATAAGTAAGAAGTCAAGTTGCAAATTTTAAATTGTGTGAAGTGGAAGAATGTGGAATTAATGTGATATGAAGCCCGATTGTTGTGAAATAAGATTTAAAGGATGATTAGACATCATTGAGGAGTAGAAGAGCCATATTTGATCAAGGAGGATCTAATGATGCTAAACAGAGACCTGTAACCAAAAAAATCAGTTGCATCTTGTTCAGGTCAATTCATTGTTGCTTTCTAACCATTGTAGCAGTAATTTCAAATCTCCTAACAGAGTTGGTTTAAAAGCCATTTTGTAAATCCTCTAACAAGGTGAAAGTTCAGTTGAATTATTCTAAAGTCCAACATCTATCGAGTAAAAAATTATTACCGAGCTTTCAAGGTAATCAAAGGAAATATGACAGAAATAGTTCTCACCAAGCTCACTCGGTCATCAAAGAAAATATAATAGAAATAGTTGTTACCAAGCTCACTCAGTCATAAAAGGAAATGTGGCAGAAATAGTTCTTACCGAGCTCACTCGGTCATTAAAGGAAATTTCCAGAAGTAGTATTTACTGAGCAGGGTCAGCCAGTAAAGGATTTCATTATCTTATGAAATAACATTTATTTTTTCAAAGTAATATTTGTAGTTGATTGATGTACAATTTATTGGTAAATGCAAGATGTAAATAGACTGACTTGACAATCTGAATGGTATAACTAAGAAGTCAAGTTGCAAATTTTAAATTGTGTGAAGTGGAAGAATGTGGAATTAATGTGATATGAAGATTGATTTTTGTGAAAGAAGATTTGAAGGATAATCAGAGATCATTGAGGAGCATCAAAGCCATATTTGATAAAGGAGCATCTAATGATGTTGAACAAAGACCTGTAACTAGAAATTTTAGTTGCATCTTGTTCAAGTCAATTCATTGTTGCTTTCTAACCATTGTAGCAGTAATTTCAAATCTCTTAATAGAGTTAGTTTAATAGCCATTTTGTAAATCCTCTAACAAGGTGATAGTTCAATTGAATTTTTCTAGAGACCTCTAGCAAGGTCACTCCTAACAGGGTGATTAAATCCTCTAATAGGTTTACACCTAACAATGTGTATTGTAACCTTTAACAGGGTTGGCTCCTAACAAGGCTCACTTCAGAAGAGTGAAAAATTGGTGACTAGTTACTTGGTAGTTTTTTCCATATTGGGTTTCCACATTAAATTTGGTGTCTCTTGTGTTCACTTTATTTTTAGTTACATGCATGAATGCTTGAATAAGTAATAGTTTAATCTTACCGAGTTACAACATTTGTTTGTCAAGTAAAAGTAGTAACTAGATCTTTAAGACATCTAAGGGAATTGTGAATTATTTTTTGTGAGTAACTGATTCACCCCGCTCTCAATTACAGTATCTTTAATTCCAACAAAGTTCATTAGCCTTAGTATGGTGGAGAAAATAACCAAGAGAATATGCCTCCATGACATATAGAAATGTAGCAAGAGGAAAGTATTGGTAGATACATCTTTCAAGAGGGATTTGAGGAGAAATAGAACCATTGATAGTTAATCTAGCATTAGCATCAAAGAAAAGTATTTTGATATGAGTGGAGGATTTTAGGACCAAATCCTAGCCATTACATCATGTTGAGGATGAAAGGAAAATGAATATGATCATATGCTTTGTCAAAGTTCAATTGAACAATAGGTGCATCTTTAACAATTTGTTGGGATGACTCTATAGTTTCCTAGGTTGGCACAAAATTGTCATAGCCAAACTTTCCACGTAAAAATCATGTTTTCTCTAGTGGAACTATCATTTAAGTAATGGGTTTAATTCTTCTACCCAAGGCTTTGACTATAATTTTTTAAGAGCTATTAAGCAAGGTAATGGGTCTCCAATCACCAATTGAATCTTGTTCTTTTCCTTTGGTAATTAATAAATGGACTTAAAGTTTTTGTTTCAACTCTTTGGAGATAAAGATTGATGGATGGGTAGAGACACAGGAAAATGCAAAGCACTAAACACAATGTGTTACGACACAATAAGAATATATTATACTTCATTCATGGTGATTTCAAATGAATACATAGTTTCTTCTTATAGGAAAGTGTACAATATTCTAGAGAAATCTAGCATTAGTCAACAAGAAAAAATATCTAACTATTCTTAGAAAATACTATAGCCAACTCAAACTTCTTGAAAATAGTTTAGTGAACACAACCTAAACCTAAATCTAATAATCTAGAAACATTTAATTCTTAGTAAAAATTAAGATTTATAACACTCCCCTCAATTTATACTATCTATATCATGAATATTTAAAATTACCAATGCAAATCTCAAAATCTCAAATTATTCTTGTGTTAAAGCCTTGGGGAAGATATGTGCAAGTTCCTTCTGTAGATTAATTTCTTAGTTACTAACCAGCTCTCTAATGAAGTGATACCTTGTGTCAATGTGCTTTGTCATCTTGTGAAACACATGGTTCTTTGAAAATGCAATAGAAGACTTGTTATCACAATATATTGTAGTAGGTCCATCTTGAGCTTCCATTAAGTCTTTTGAAATCCTTCGCATCCATACTACTAGATATGCTATTGTTGTTCTTGCTACGTACTCTGGTCCAGTTGGTGACAAAGTTACTATAGGGTTCTTCTTTGATGCCCAAGCTACAACGCCTGTCTCAAGATGAAATGCATATCTAAATGTTCTCCTTCTATCGACAGTATTCTCTACAAAATTACTATCTATATATCCAACTAAATGAAAATTATCTAAAGTAGACCACAAAATTTCATGATTCATAGTTTTTGCAATATATCTCAAAAATTTTTTTCCTACCTTCCAATGCGAGTTCTTAGGTGATTTGATGAATCTAGAGGTTAAACTCACTCCATACATAATATCTAGTCTAGTAGTAGTGAGACATATGGATGCTTAAGTCGCTACAAACAATGATTCTTCACTATTTACATTGTAGTTATATCGTTGAGTTCCTTATTTTTCCTATTGCTACATTCTACATTTTAATGTTATTAAAAGTAATTTTTTTTCCTTTGTTGAAATGTGTCATGCCTTCATTCACTAAAATTGATGTTTGCTAATTGTAAACAAATATGTAACATGCTTGTTAAGAAGGAGATTTTTAAAATTAGAATGATACAAGTATGATCAATGTGTTTCAATCATTGCTTTGTCACTGATGTCAAACCTACTTTTTTGTTGTTAAGATAATTTCTTATATGATTTAAGTACTATCAAATATTTGATTAATGAAGAGGATTTGATCAAAATATGTAACAATAGAATCTAGAGGAAAGGTTGAGTTATGATATAAAAAGGAGCACAAAAATTAGCTAAGACAATGGTAACATAATGCATTGATAATCTACTTAAGGTTAAAAAGGTCAGTTATAGTAAGCATGTTTAGGAGAATAGGTTAAAAAAAGTTTGTCTACCAAGCTTGACCGACTGGATAGTAGGTGCTGAGAAAAGTTAGTGCAAGCCAAGCAGACAATCAGTTGGAGTCAAGTAAAAGTCTATTTTAGTGTATGCCAAACAAAATAGTGAATTCTACATAAAGTTTAGTTGATGTCAAGCACTAGTAAACTTTAGTTCATGTTGAGTGATTTTA
This sequence comes from Cupressus sempervirens, assembly GCA_028749045.1. Taxonomy (NCBI): domain Eukaryota; kingdom Viridiplantae; phylum Streptophyta; class Pinopsida; order Cupressales; family Cupressaceae; genus Cupressus; species Cupressus sempervirens. The sequence goes on along the minus strand of CM053785.1, from coordinate 937,616,416 downwards.
CAGAGGATGTCGACAAATGCAGTATGTGTTGACCATTAGAAGACAGTTAACTAGTGCCAACATTATTAGAAAGATTGTGAATTTGATGGATTTGAGCCAACAAGTTTGGTTTCTTAGATTGTGTGAACTAGATGGAAGATAAAGTTGATGAGCTAGTGGCACAAAATTCATGATAAACTATTTTGAGATGAATTCAAAGAGAATTGAATGAAAATTTTCTAGAAATAATATGGAAGGAAGGGTATATTCATTGAATCCTACCTAATCTTCTAACCCTAAGTTGGATGATGGAGAATGAATGGCAAAAGATCTTAATTCTCTATTTATAGGGATATTTGGTAAAAGAAAAGGTTTTTCATGTGCAAGAACCTAAGGAAGACAAGGATTCAAGGGTATTACTTCATTCAATGACCTAATTAATAGCCTTCCTTGGCATGTTAATAAAGAAGGCTTAAGGGTGTGGATGTTCGAGGGCTGAACAATCTATTAGAGCTGAAATGTGTGAAAGCCAAGAAAAATGGAGGACTAGAATAGAGATCTATAATCTACAAATGGAGTTGTAAATTGTTATTAGATCAAGCCTTACTATAACCCTCTAATAATTGTTTCAGTCTAGGGTAAATCCTTTGGGTTAAGGTTGACCTAACAGTCATTTGTAAATCCTTTAACCAAGTGAAATTCTAAGTAAATGGCCTAAAGTCCTCTAACATGGCTCACTCCTAATAGGGTGATTGAAATCCTTTGACAAGGTCACATTTAACTATGTGTATTGTAACCTTTAATAAGGTTGGCCTTTCATAGGGAATCACTTCAGAAAACTCAAAAAGAGTAGCATGTTACTGGAGTTTTTTTCCAAATTGGGTTTTCACATAAATAATTGTGTCAAGTTTGCTAATAAATCTATTATGTTTCATGTTTACATATCTACAAATTGATTTAACACTAACCTCCAAGTTTTAAGTGATTGCATAATCTTATGGATGCATGCGTTATGATAAATGTTTTATGGGTTCACTAAGTTGTGAAAACTTTTATTTATATATCTCAACCTTGGATAACAGATTCACCCCCACCCCCGCCCTCTTAGTTAATCTAAAGAATTCCAACAATGTTGATCTTAGTCTTCTTAAAGTTTCTCTTATAACACTATAGATCCTAATATGAATATAACACAGTCACCAATGCAACAAAAATGGAACATATTTTCAAAACTTTTAACATCTTTTGTAATGCTAATTGATCATGATTTCATTTTATTTTGTTGAAGTGTACCGAGCAACAAAACTGAATGAGAAATTGAGGTTGGAGGGTAAAGAAAGAATCTCTCCAAATTGACGGTAATTCCAAGTAAGGACTGAATCTTTTCATGGTTTGAATCTAGAAGGAAAGTATAAATGACAATGTTTTTTAAAGATTCCTTCATGATGTTATGTTGTTACATGTTTGGTGCTAAATGAGGGATGTCAATTGATGGTGTTCTTCTTCTTATTCAAATTTGATAGAATGTTATTAAGGCTTCTCTAATTGTAGTAATCTATAAAGGATAATATTGTGATATAAAAATATCTTGTTGATCCCTCCTTGAAAAGAGTTTGAATCCCATCTTATATCTTGCAAGGATATGAAGAGACATACCCCTCCAAGAATAGATTGGTTGGTTATAAGTGGGTGCAACACACAATGTTTAAATAAGGATAAGTTCTCAACTATTTGTAAGATACAACTTCTCACATCATCTACCCTTACCAATGAGGTGCAAGAGCACCTTAGGGTCTTATTTAGATTCTAGTTTAGTTTGACTTGTAGGTGGTTCTAGCCAACCACCAAGGTAATAAGGACTATTGATAAGGTCCTAAGTGAGGTGTGATGTGTATTTGTAGATAGGTGTTCTTAGAGTCATCCTTGTGGTCTATTTACAACAAGTCTAATGCTAAGTCCTAGAAAAGTCAATATGGGTCAAAGGTTGACAAAGTATCCAAAATGGAGTGGAAATTATAAATTTGATGTTTTTAAGTTTTTTATGACCATATGATGTGATTCTGGTTGAATTTTTCATGGGAGGATATTAGAAATGTAAAATTGCAAAAAGATGTAAAGTTGCTCATGACAACATTTCCTAAAATCTAGAAAATATCTCTAAAGGAGTTTTAACCCTAGCCCTAGGGTCTGAATACGAGGGTTTGACATATTTATGGTTAGATAAACACTAATCTAGGAGTTATTTTTTGGATTTCTACACTTTGCATTGGAATAGACATTGAATTTTGGATGATCGAGAGACTTTTAATTTCATCCACACTCTAAATGGATTTAATGGATTAATGTGAAGCATTGAGGTGTTGATTCTTGTTATGTAGTTAATTTTTATGGAGTTAATTTGAAGATTTTTAATTGGTCTTTGTCATTTTACCAAATATTTAATTTCCTCCTTTTCATGGTCTTGAATAGTGCTACTTATCTAAATATAAGCCTTACTATAATTCCCATGGTTGAAATTCAATGGACACTTGGAATCAAGTAAGGGACACTGTAAAGAGTGCAAATATGTGTTTTGAGGTTCTTGTTTTTATGGGATCTATTTCTTCCATCAAGCCCTAGGTGAGTGATGATGCATGTTGGCTAGGAGTTTGCATAGAACAATAACAAGAAAGCTTACAAGATTGATTGGTTTGTGAAAGAAAATAGTTGGATTAAGTAAGGTCATGTGTCCTTGATAAGTTACTAAAAGGAGAGGAGTGGTTAAGTTGAATAAAACACCTAATGGAAGACAATAACCTACACTAGTTCACATGCCCTAAAAAAACCCAAGAAGATACAAATTTGGCGACAAACCTATGTACAAACACCTTGGAGATCTAAAACCTAGGAAATTTTGAAGCCTATGAAGTCCTTCGAAATATTCCCTAAATGGGTTGAGGTTTTTTTTGGAGAAGTTAGGAGTTATTCCAAGAACATTGATTTTAGGTAGCATAATTGGGCTAAACGGGATACAAATCCTAAAACTTGAAAAGTAAGAACTTGATGGAAAATTAAAAGAAGAATCTATAAAAGTGGATAAAAATGGATTTAAACTAAACATGGGATAGCTAGGACACCTATTTCTAGTCCCAGGATCATTTTGGGAGCATAGTGGTTAAGTTGAGCCCATGAGTGCATAGTTGGATTGAGGAACATAGTTGAGTGTTTTTGTGTTGAGTTCTATAAGGAGAAAGGGGATCCTATAAGTGATATCTAAGTAGGGGAGACTAGAATACCCCAATAAGACTAAATAATAGGTCTTAGGAAGAGAAAGAGTGTTCTTGAGAACTAGTCCTCCCCACCATAATGTCATTGTTCAAAACTCAACTTCTTAAAACCCAAAAAATAGGATTCTTCTAATTTATTTATTTTAAACTAGGTTTGTCTTCAAAGTTTCAATGACCATTAGTCAATCTATCAACGATCATTATTGTTGATGAGATGAAAAATGTTGTCACAATTTCATAAGATTATGATGACATGTTGTCAATGTTTTGACGAGGCGTACCATCAATGGCTTTAAAAGCTCATCAATACCAATCTCCTAATCATCAAAGTTTTGATGTTTCCTAGTAATGGTCTGATGGCACCACATGACAAAGATTGGCATCATTTTTTATGGGATTGTCCATTGATATATAGACAGCCCTGGATTTCATCGAAATTTCAACAATTTTTTTGGACCATTGTCCATTGAAATATTGACCAACCCTCATCAAAAAATATGTGAAAATTCACTAGTGCCATGATACTAATTAATAAAATAATTTATTATTATATGCCCAAAGTTTAGCTTAATTAAACTAGAGATAATAATTGACTTAATAATTAAATCAATATGGTTTAATTAATAAGAAAATACTTTATTACTCTAACAGTTATCTAATCCTCTCCTTTTCACCCATTATAGTTGGTGTTGATAAAAATTCTATGACGTATTTTTCAATTTATGGTCGGACATAGTTTTTGCATGGGGACCATTCGCTTTTGCAAAATGCACCTTTGGAAAATGATGTAGAATTTTTTATAGTCAAAGAATTGAGGTTGATAAGGGGAATTTTCTCTTTAGGATCTCTGATGGGATAAAGTTGTTGAAACAAAGCCCTAATATTTTTTTCATCTTTCTTTCAAACTAAGGAGTCTTGTTACTATTTTTGAAGATTTAAAGTGGAGAACAATTGTGGTGTTAGTGTTTCTCAGTGAGAGGCATATGTTTCTTCACATCCAAATTTGGGATGAGTGCCTCTAGTTTGGGGTTGTATTTTGAGGGATTACAAATTTCTTTTATTTTTGAAAAACTTGTGGTGATAGGCTTAATGGCTCTTAGCATTGAATCATTAAATATTTTTAATATTTATTGTTCTCTTATGGTTGTTCTATTTAGGGGCTTGTATCTCCCTTTGCAAGACATCATGTCTTTAGTTTTTGGGTGAGTTTTTTTTTCTCCTAGTATTAGTAAGGCATTTGTTATCAATTGTAAAGGATACTTATAGAGCGTAGTTGTGATTGATTAGAAGACAAAGTGATTTTTGTAGGCTTTGAAGGTTTAGGATCCATAGGAAATCCTTGAAGTTTAGAGTTCTTTCTTTAAACTCTACAAGATTTTGGGTTCCTTTCAAAAAATTTATGGAATTAACTTTAGGGGCTTTTCTACTTAGCTAAGTTTATTTGTTTAATTTTTTTTTGTACTAGGGATATTCTAACTATAAAAGGATTTAGAAGATTCCACTCCCTTTATTTTTAATGAGAAATATTCTCTAGTGTTTTGCAGCCTCAAATGCACCATTGTTTGCAAATTTGAGTCACAAATGATCTTGGTGTGTCCAAGATCACAAGAAGCATATAAAATAGCAAGAGCCTCCATAAAATTATTAGTAAGATGAATTTTATAAATTGTTGGTGTAAATAAATATTTACTATTTACACTTACTTAAGTTTACTTAGGTTAATGCATATTTTTTATTATTTATTTATTAGCCACCTAGGAGTATGTGTACTCTTGTCAGTTATCATGTTGACAACACAAGAGTCCGCACCTCTTTTATGTACATGGTCCCTACAACACAAGAGTTAGCACACTAATTAAGCACATTGTGTCTAAAACCTTGTCATTCTTATCCACTCATCAGGAATGATGAATAAGGCATGTGCTTAGTTGTCATGATGTCTATCTTATCTCCTAGTTCTTTCTAGAGACATTCTAGGTGCTTCTTAAGAGGCCTTTATATATAGGCACTCCTAGTGTGTACATTCGTCATATACTAAACAAAGCAATGTATTAGGACATACTCTGATTAATTGATCATATCCATTTTTGGTCTACAATTGTGCTTGTGTTTGAGTTCATAGTTCCTAGGTGAATATTTCTCTAAGGAAAATTCTTACATCGTATTAGAGTTATACCAAATTCTTACATGGTATCAGAGCTGTTGGAGATTTTCTCTTCACATAGCCATTTGAGACCATCTTCTTGCTTCAGCACCTTGACCTAAATCTAAAGTATCACAGAAATTGGGAGTGTCTAAAACCATATCTAACCTTGCCATTGAATCTAAAATGTTGATTCGGTAAAATCAGCTATAAAGTTGCCTACCCTAGGCCAAAGTCAATTGTGTGAAATTTTTTTTTTTGCAAACTAGCACCAAAAGGACCAATTTGTAGAATTGGTCATCAGGCCATAGGAGAGAACTTTTGTAAGTGAAGATTGAAGCTTGTTGGTGCAAATTAGATATTTGCATCACATTCAAAAGGTCTAAAAATGACATGATTAGATTTTGTTTCATCCAAATCAAACATTTGAGGCAAAATCTAGAGCCATTTGATTTTTGGAGGTGCGGCGATGATTCAAAAATAATAATAGCAGCAACAATTTTCAAATAGCGATATCTCCTTCATACGGACTCCTTTTAGCTAGTAATTTTTTTATTTTGGGGTAGGATTTCACGATCTAAACAATAGTGCAGGTGGTCAAAATTTCCACCTATTCTTGATGAAAAACTTTTAAGAATTGGTCAAAATTTTGACTAATTCTTGGTGGAAATTTTTCAATAATTGGTAAAAATATCAACCAATTCTAGCCCATCCCACAACCAAGATGCCATGGTCATGACCAAAGGGTTAGTCAAAATTTTGACCAGTTCTTGGTGGAAAAATTTCAAGAATTGGTCAAAATTTTGGTGGAAAACCATCTGGAGATGGTCAAAATTTTTACCACACTAAGTAGTTTTTTTAAAATAGAGTGGATAAATCACCCAATGAATTCCTGCTTATGGACTCTCTCTTAGATCATCTCATTTTATCACTTTACCAACACAATTTTAGAAGAGGCTTGGCAGCATTTGTCATTATATAGCACGTTTGTTCAGTGATTTTGAAGTTGAGCTAATAGTGAGCCCTCTTTTAGCATTAGGTGGTTTCTTAGTGCTCTAGAAATTTGTTATGAATGTATCATGGCTAATGGGAGATTTGATAAAAAAAAGCTCCTAGTAACCCTCCAATAGAATCAGTGTCGGTGTTCAAGAAAGACATGTTTTTTAGATTTTGAATATTAGCATTAGCATCCTTTCTATTGGAGGATTGTGAAGCATCCCCAAAGTCATCTCTATTCAACTTCTTTGATACAATTTATGGAATTTTTTTGTAGCCATTGTCATTGTGGTTGCCTAAAAAGTGATCTAAAGCGTGAGCCATCTTAGTAATTGGGTAGCTTATTAGGTATGACAAGGGTGTCATTTCCAAGAATGAACAAAGAATGAATATAGTACTATATTCCAAACGAAATCAATGACATCAAATCTATAAGAGCATAATGAAGTAGAAGCCTATTTGTTATATGTGGCTCTCTAAAGATGCTTTTCTTTCTCACTCCATTGGCAAAAATTTGGGAGTGTGGTTCAACAGTAGTTGTTCTAGTGTGGCATTGTGGTGATCTAGAAAGCAATGATCTAAGGTTGGAGCTTGCATCTAGCACTTGGGATGTTTGTGCAAGCAAGTAGGGGAGCTTCTATTGTGCAAACCTAGTCAGACAGAGTAAACCTATTGGCACCATCACCAACCATAGTTGAATTATTAAGAGTAGAGTATGAATCCAAAAACCATTAGTGGTATCAAGTTGATATTCTCAAGGATGCCCTTCAAATAATCCACCACCATAAGGATGCACATGAAGATCTTCCATGATAGCAAGGTTTTAGCATAAATGGAACCATTTTTGTGACAATCACCAAAATTCAACTCTCATTGGATCACTGCATCCATAGGTCAGGTGTCTTCATTAGGCTGACATATCTATAATACATGTGTCTTTATGGGACTATTGTGCTCATAGGTTTTAGGCTTTCACTTGATTGCAATAAGAGCTCACCTTGTTGACAAAGGTGTAATAATTTTACATACGTGAAAACAAAAAAAGCACTAGCAGGCCTCTTTGGCTTGTTCAGGTCATTGGTTGTCTTTTTTCTTATCCTTCTTTTTACTAGATATGTCCTCTTTGGTAGCGGCCTTCCATTTTCCAATTTTCCTATTAAAAGTAAGAAGAATGAAGGATATTTATTGAATAATTGAGGACATTAAATAATCTAAAATTATTTATGAAATTAATTGATAATTATTGCTAAAAGTTTAGACAAACCTTTCTTTGTAAAATTTTGAACCACCTAATGTGTTTTAGAAACTTTATTTTCTTCGATCACAAGTGCATTCTTGCATATTTTATAGAATAATCAACCTATTAAAGAGCAGAACTTCGCAAGCAAATCAGAAATATCAAGATCATAAAAGAACACATATTTTATAGACAATGAAGAATTTACATGACTTCAATTGTTATTGAATTTTTTAGTCTCAAGGTGAAAACATCATCTATTGGTGGCCAACTAGGAGATTCAAAATACTTCACAGCCTATTTGTACTCTAATTTGTCCAACGCACAATAATCAGACACAATCTCTAGCCCTTTTCCTTATCCTTGTGACTTTTAGCTATCCTTTGTTTTCCACAAGTTTTTGCTGGCAATCCAAGATATTGAGATGTCACCAACATACTAAAAACAAAAAATAACTAGTTCAAAAAGGGCTCCCAAAGAAAAGAACCAATAAAGAAAAACTTCATTCCTTATACCCATCATAATACAAAGTGCAAAATAAAGTACTATCTACGTCAAAATCTATATGCTAGCAACAAAAAAGCATAGTTACATATTTGTGCTAAGCATCTCAAAACCCATGATTGAGTCATATACAAAAATCCCCAAACACAAATACATAAAGGGCTCATGCATAAAGGAGCCTATCATACATAAGAAAAATCTTATAAGCCCAAAAACCCATATACATTATATGCACCAAGGGTGTTTTCCAAGAGTTAATTACATAGTGAAATAAGGAGCCTAATCTTATGAACCAATAGAAAGAAGCAATGAGATGTAAGAAGAAAACCATAGAAGCCATGCAGAGTCCAAAAATTAGCCCACAAGAATGTTGAAATCTCATAAATCCACCAAGAGAATTGAGCTAGACTTGAAGAAGCTTTGTGCCAAAAACATGACTAGAGAAGTAATAAGGGAGTTGTACCCTTTTGTAATCCAAATCGTGCTTTGGTCTTTTCATTCTCTTCCCTTCATTTTTTCCAACCTATGCAGTTTCAAAAGTCATCATTGTCTCTTGATGAGATTAACTATAGAGCATATTTTAACTTATGAAGGTAGTGTTGAGCCACACTTGAGCAAGATTTTGCTAGTTTTGAATCTCTATCATCATGCCATTTATTCCACTAATGCCAATGAAGTTTTGGCTTTTGGAGAGCACCTATCATAATGCAACTGTTCATGTTCAGAAACTTGATGATTTAAACATTTTTCATTCTAGGAACTCTATGATATCTTTCTATATCATCATAACAGTTTCATGTTTAAGTTGAAAGATACACTACAAAACTAGTGATCCATCTATGTTTAATAGGAATATCAATCATTATTAATAATCAGTAAATATTAACGATAATATATGTCAAATAGTATCTAAATGATATCCCAAATAAAATACATTTAGAACATAGAAATATTAATTAATATGGTAGAATGTACCAAAATAGGGATGGAAATGGCGAAAAGCGAGAAGGAAAAATCAACATATGAAGCTCAATCAATTACTAAGCCATCTCCATATGGGAATGAATCTCCATTATCATTGTTAATTCTTAGGTAACAATTCAATGATAAAAGTTAAGACATTTGCAATTGTTAGTTTGACACATGTTTTCTATGTTGTGAATATGTTGTGGGGGAGGTTACATCGTATATGATAATGGAGCATGAGAACACTTACATCTTTAAACTAGAAGATATGAAATATAATGGTTATGAAAATTTGTTATAGATAGAGTACTTTGGATGGTATTTGTTGTTTACTAAGAATTGTAATTAGCCATTTAGATTACCGCCATTAAACTTGTTCTCAGTGGGAAATTACTTGAAAACTTAAATATCTGAAGAGATACCTCTCTTTAGGAAAGTCTCAGTCAAAGAAAAGGATGTCTCTTTTCCCCTCTTAGAGGATTTATATTGATAGAATATCAATTTTCATAGGGCATCAAAGACAAGAAGAGTGATTAGTGAAAAATGAACCATAAGCAATAGACACATATTTTTGATCAGGCTGTCACTAATCTAATTCAGGCTTGTTATAATCAACATTTAATCATTAGAATAATAGATCTTGTGAACAAAGAGGGTGTAAGGGGTGGATGAATCTTTTCTTCATATGTTATGATGGGAGTCTACTTTATATATCAAAAAAAACTAATAGTCAGTAAAACATGTCAATTACCTTTTACGTTGAAGGAGAATTATCACCCAAGGACTGGTTATGGTTAGATAATCCATTGATAATTTATTCAAGGAAGAGATGTGATTAGCTTAAAGAAAGAAACCATTGCATATAACGAAGCAATTATAATACATTGATAATATTAAATAATAGTTAATGAAGGAAAGGTGTGATTAAATGTTATTTTAAATATAAGAAATATACATATTAGGTGTTTTTCTTTAATGATCCCAAAATTGAAGTGGCCACCATCTTCATGGGCTATGGCTTCACCATCTACTACCAAGATACCGAGATGTCACCAAAATACTAAAAACACAGTTTTTATTGTATATATTAAAAACACCGAATAAGTTACACATCTTTTATTGAAAATTGTATGAAGCAAAACTATAACCAGATTAACCTTCATTTGTTGCCTTTAGGTCCAACTTCTGGAATGGATTGAAATTTTACTAGTCAACATGCTAGCTTAGTATTTCTCAAAAGAAATATTATTAAATGTGCCTAAATGATAGCCAAGCAATGATTCAATCATAAATGAAACCATGAAAGTGTTTTGTACCTATTGTAAGGATTATAATAGAAACCATTAACCAAGTCATCACTATTAGAAAAACATACATAATAGAATCCTACAATAGTGAGGCCACAATCTATACCAACATTGACAAAGAACTTCTCTTTCCATTGTTTTCAACCATAAACTATGAGTTACTCATCAAAACAATTTTATAGAGAGATAATTACCTAGTAGGTAAGGAAACTTTTGCATCTACATTTTCAATTTGAAGTGTCCACTCACTGTTCAATTAAAAATTAGACCATCACATGCAGATGTCATATCTATTGCATTTAATAAAATACTAAAATATTTTACAAATTTTCTCTGTCTCAAAGTTGGTTAGAACCTTTTATTTTTAATTTTTTAATTTTAGCAAGTTCTTCATTTTTTTTAAAGAAAAAAGATTTATGTATAAGTGCCAAGATTAATGTATTAATCTCCCAACCTATATTGATAGATGCCCCTAACATCATGGTACTCTGTTATGAGTTCCATACTTCTTAAATTATCTTTGAATAGTGTAATATAGGGTGGATGCTCTTAAAAATAAATAGAATTCAAAATTGAGTGTCTTACCACAAAAACTAGATGTGCATTCCACACATGCAGTGCTAGAGAAGTTGTGAGAATTCTTCGAACCGTTGTCTTAACATTAGGATCCGATGCTGCATTCAAACATGTATTATATTAAATTCAAGGTGAGCAGGTGCTAGAAACATTTAATAATCATATTCATAGTAAATAAATGACAAGAGGTAGAAAAATAATCTGTTTAATTACTTCAAGATTGAAAACTAGAATCAGTAAATCCAACTTATTTATCAAAATCATGTCAGTCAAGGAATTCTCCAAGTAGGATCATAATAATTTGGAACCATTAAATCAAGAAGGATAGAATACTACCTTGAAGATAATGTCTTTCTTTTTAAGTGGCCAAACAAAAAGCATGGCACTCTCAGGTTATCTGATCTTACCTTTTTTTAAAAAAATTTAGTAGGATAAGGTGGTGTAATATATTATTTCACAATAATAATAATATCTTCCTATATTTGTTAAATATATGGGAACTTGTTTATGCATACTATACCTTCAACAACGTGATCTAGTGATGGTACAGATCCATGCAACCCATCACTACCACCATGGCCTTATAAACCAAATGATTAAATAAGTATTCCCTACAAAGGACACTGAGGCCTATACAGAAACTTCTATAGCTAATCTTTTGTATACACATAGACATAGAGAAACAAATAGACATAATAATCAAAAATGAAAAAAAAGACATAGATACTAATAGTTAAGCATGTGCTCTACCACAACCACATAACTATGTTCATTTTCTCGTTAGGTCCCTTGATGATCATGATATTTGATCCATCTTGAATACTTCCTTTAACAACCTTAGACTTTGCTTAGACTGCCCCAAACTTCTTCTATTTCTTATTTAAAATACAATAGTAATATCATAGCTCTTTCTACAGCAAAAAAAATCAAAATCATGATTAATTTAAGAAGCAAAAAATATAAAGAAAATATATCCCAAGAAAAATATGCATACATTACTTGTGTTGTCTTGCACATTTAGATAAATTGAGAGGATAGTTTAGATATTTCATAATACTAATTAAGCAATAAGCTAATCACTTCACAGAATCTGAATGATTTATATGAAGTATATGATAAGACTTGTACATACAAACTAGTTTGTATACATAATTTTCAACACTTTTTAGGACTATTATTAAGCATCTTACATAAATTTTGAATAGAGAATAAAAATGCTAATTATGTTTATTTGTTTGAATTTTTTTAATAGATTCCTTGAGAAAGAAGAAATATTAAGGGAGGATTCTTCTCAATTTGAAAATGGAGTGAAGCCTATTGGGTGGAGAATATGTATGCTGACCAAAGTAGAGGAAGCCAAAAAAATAATTCAAATAGCATCTATTATTACAAGCACAATACTATTGAGTATAGGTCAAGCATAACTCCAAACATTTTATGTGTCTCAGGGTTTGACAATGGATTGAAGCATGGGAAAACATTTCAAAATCCTAATAGCTTCTTTATTAGTTATTCGTTTCCTATTTGTCGTCATTCTCGCTGCAATCTATGACAAAATAATTGTTCCAATTACAAGAAGATTCACTAGGCACAAAGTAGGGATACCACACTTGCAAAGAATAGGAGTTGGAATTGTATTGGTTTTGATATCAATGAGTATTGTTTTTGTTGTGGAAGTGAAGAGAAAACATGTAGAAAAATAGAATGGAATGATAGATGCAATACCAATAGTTATGTTGCCTATTCCAATGAGTGTATTCTAGTTGGGATTTTAGTATATTTTTCTTGAATTTATGATCTTTTTGTTTTGGTAGGAACAATGGAGTTCTTCTATAGTAAGGCTCCTGAAAGAGGATTCTATGGAGTTGTATTTTAGTAGCTCATTGCTTAAGTAGTTTTTTTTTGGCATCTAACAAATTGTGTAGAGTTTGACAATAGTCTACATGAATATGATTTGAAGCTCTGTACATTTATGAGCTATTATGAATTTCTAATTTTACACGTGTGTGTTTCATGTGTTGTGGCAATGGGATGAATTGGATAGTTTACTATTCCTTTAAAAACTAACTATTCTTCATATAAGTGAGTGAAAAAAAAAATTAAAATGACACACTTCTATGCATTGACAGATCTCCAATTCAAGCAAAGAAATAAGGTCTTATAAACTAAATGTTTTTTGATATTGTTTGGGTTTTAGTTATAAGCTAGAATGTGTATACTTCAAGCCTTGTAAGGCTATTAAGAGGTCATCCAAATTATCTTCAGTAAATTTGTATGGTCTACCTGAGAAAGATAAGAAAGGTATGAAGAAGTGATCTCTAGTTGAGTCCGTCAATTGGAAGTTTGTCATTTTCCTTTTTATTGGTAATGTACAGACCATAAAAAGAATGCAAAATGATGTAGATTTTGGTCTAAATTGAAAGCATACATGACATATGAATCCAATTAATATGTTGAAACACAAAGAGAAATGCCTAGGGGAAGTGGAGGGTTCTTCTATCACTATAGGGGAAAATGACAAGATTATTGTGGGGCATTTTCCCAAGCAAGCTTGTACTTGTAATGATTGGTATCAAGTCTAAAGCTAAGAGAGAAGGGAAGAAAAAAATAAATATTTCTCAAAGGTAGCAAAGCAAGTCATTTTGACAAATTGGGCAAGAGTAATATAAAAAATCTGATTTGGATAGATTGGGCAAGTCATATCCTGCAATCATTGTTGTTAAATTTAACTACTATTGAAATTCTCTTCATATCCCATTTGCAAGAAATTATTAAGAGTTTGAGTTTAACTCCAAAATCCTCTAGCATATTTCAATTTTGGATAAGTGTACGATTCAAGGAATGGTTGACTCTAAAATCCTGAATTTTGGATGTTTTGAACTTTGAAGATGAAATTATATAACATTAGTCACACTCATATGGTTGTCATGTTAGATTGATTCAATGCATTTTGCTATCACACATGGTTCTAGAATTTTTTTGATTCCATATACAAATTGTCATTTATTTTTCTTCAATTCATTTTTATTATATGGTATGGTTCCTACTTCATGTTATGTTGTTTACTTCTCCAAAACACTTCTATGTGACTTTAGATTGATCTCAATCAATTATGGGGAGGCATCCAAATGATCTCAAATTTAGAACCTCAACTTAAACTTATGAGTAGTTTGAGTGGCCTAATTCAAATCTTCTACTTGTTATGAGTGATCTAGTTCATATTTCATGCAATATATTGTTATGTGATGGTATTCAAAAGTCATCCACTATGTATTTAATTTCAAATGGTGGATTTGAAACAAAATATAGCTTACTAGTGGAGGATAGTGTGAAGAGAAATAAGAGGATTACTTCTATTGTTTGAAATTGTATCGTTAATCTGTTTGTATTGTCAATGACCTACTTCTAATTCATTTGGGCTACCTCACTTTATACATGCAGAGTGAGAATAGAAAAGATGTAGATTCCAAAAACCTCTATTTTTTTCATCATATATTGAGAGCTTCATAGATTTCAGAATTTAAATGAAGCATGAAATAATTAGGGAGCAATATAAATTTTTTGTACGAAGTAGCTCAACATTATCCAACATGCAAATAGATTAATTAATAGAAATTATGCTTAGAGGTAAAGTGTTGATAACATGTGAAATAAACAATAAGCAAAGTGAAACCCAAAATGCTGCCATGACCATTGTCATTCAAATGATTATATCAAATAATTATTCATATTTTATGTCTAATACCATGTTTTTAAAAGAAAAAGGTGTAAAATCATATCAACTTAGGATGAATTGATATAGTCTTCAAAGAATAGAAGATTTTGTAGAGAATAGAAATATATGAATATTTATACCAAATGTTATTAAACTCATTGAAATTCTATGTTGGATCTTTCTTGTGTGATTAGAATATATTTTTCCACTACACTAATTCATTTCCATGTCAGACACAATGAAACACAAATGTATATTGTTTCATCTTAAGTTCAATGAGGATTTAAATTTAGAGCATCCAAACATATAACATGTAAAATGTTAATGAACCCCTAAAATGCAATGCGATCTTCATTCTCATTCATTTTATGAACACATTGAATGGCTAATGCACCAAATAATGATTTTTTTGACTGTAATTTCAGTTGACTGATAATATAATGTCACCACTCTTAGAAGGATATTAAAGAGCTAGTAGTGATGGAGCCCTATTTTTTTTTTGAAAAAATTAGGGCCTCCATTTAAGAGATGATGAAAATTTGATGAAGTATTATGGCCTCTTATAAATCTAGTTTTAAGAACAACATTAGTAAATATTTTTTCACCCAATTATGGCTTAATATGTTCATTGTTCAAATTAAAAGAAACTTAAGATGTTATCAAATGAAGGTTATCTTTAAAAATCATAGATTCACATGCTACTTTCTTTGCTACCATCTTTGAATAGCAATACCAATTCTGAGCACATAAAGAGAAAGAGGAGAAATTAGTTTAACAAAGTTAGAATATGGATATATGTTTACAAGTCTTTCCATGGTATACAAATACAAACTAAATGAGTTACCTTGGTTTGGATGCAGTAATGAAGATTGCTCTAGCAGTCCCCATCAACTATGGTTTGTTGATTTCTTATGGGGTTGAGGTTGTTCAAAGCAACTATCAAATGACTAGTAGAAACTAGAACTCTAAGAAGGGCTATAATTACCTAATTAGAATATATCCAAGTCCAAAGAAAAACATCTATTCAAAATAAAAACTATTTGTAAAGTAGCTTGTGGACTACAACACCATCTATTGTCATATGGGAGTTATGGTAGGAGAGAAATAGACACATTTTTAAAAATAAAATGATAGGATAGGAACAACTTAATGACAAGATGGAGGCTGTCATTATCAAGATTGTGAATAATAGAATATCAAATATGCAAAAAGTGGCAAAAAACATGACTTACTGGAATGAGAAGATGAGAGGTAGATGGATACAATTTAAGATTTTTTAGTATGTTAGTTTGATCTTCACTTGGTTTTGAGAATACTTTAATATTCTCTACTTAACAAGGCCAATGAAATGAAGGTGAAAGCTCATTTGGCCTCACCCCCTCCCCCTAACATCAATCTAAATTACTCATTATTATCTAATCAAATACTTCATTCATTCATTCATCCATTTATGAACTATAACATTCAATCAATACAATCATATAACATTCATTAATATGATATAAAATTCATTAATACACAATACTAATCAAGACTTCATTAACACATAACAATATTCATTGAAATGAAATAAAAATCAATATTAATATGCAACATTCATAGATAATTACTTAAAACAAAGTTATTTCATTATCCATCAAAGTTTATCAAACAATGTTGATCAAAGAGCATTTCTAAAACATCGTTTCTTCTTTTTCTTTTTTTTTAGCTCTATTTAGAAAAAGACAGATAGGAGCATCAATATCTTCCTCATTATCCTCTTCTTGTGGCACATGTAATGTCAAATTATGATGCCTACTCCTATTTGGAGGAGTAGGAGGTTGTTGCACTAAAGGGGGCTCTATTGCAAGAAAAATTAAATGGGTTAAATTGGCATACTCTTTTTTTTTTTTTAACTGTTATAAGTATTTAATTAAGCAGTACAACATAACATGCATTTTTATTACTTTACAATGCTACATCATTTACATTAACATTTTGATCCGCCACCATGTCAACATGCTAATGAACTTGGAACATGCTCCACTCCTTCACCATGATGTTCAACATGCTCTAAAATATTCAAAAAAAGATACACATCAAATTGCAATTGAAGATGTTAAATTGTATTCATAATTGCATAATTAATTTCAAATAGAAAATTAATACCTCCACCACTATAATGTACATCATGGCCTTCATCACAAGAAGGTTCTATGATAGGATATGAATTCTGCAATGAAATGTTATGAGCATTTTATGCAGTCAATTTATGTTAAAAACTAACACCAAAAAAGAATTTTTTCAAATATTCAATTTGATTTACTTTGAACATCTAACCAATTTACCTATGTCCCATTTGGTGCACCAAATTCTTGGGCAAGGCTTTCAGATTATAGTCGTAAGTGTGCAACCAAGACTTTATAGCCTTCCTTCAAGGGAATTTTTTTATCTTCATCCATGAACTCCACATTGAATTTTGTTTGCTATATTTTTTTCTTAATATCATTAGTTTTTCATATATGGTTTCATTAAAAAAATAAAATTGCAACATTATATTAAAAAAATTATATAAAATTTCATTGCTGCTACTTACAAGTCAAGACTAAAGATCCATATAGCCATCAGAGCCAAGTTTGTGTTGGCCAAGCTTTTCTAGTCCACTTTTGTAGACATGGATGTGTCCTATACTCTATGAATAGTTTCAAACATCTTAGATTATATATTTACAAAGATCACAAATTATTGCATGATTACATTGTACTTAATGCTACCAAATCATACCTTCTTTTGTCCTGTGCTGGTTCATTTTGTTTATTTTCATATAGCCTTTTCTCCTTTGCATCTTCCATTATTTCATTCCACTGCATCAGTGGAATCATAGGAGGATGATCATACTATGGGTTCTCCTTTATACCACTTCTATATTGATCCCTCATAGTATTTATGTGCCTTGATGCTCTTTTCAAAAGTAGGGTGCTGTCAAAAATGTTTTTTTGAAAAAGGCCCTCAAAAGATTTAATCAACTAATTTTTTAATTTAGAACCCCATTCATTCCACCTTTAAAAAAAAAAAAAATTGTTACATCAATAACTTTAATATAGTACAATAAATTGAAGAAAAGAAATTTTTTATATCAATGATATAAAACTATACACCATTTACATATTGTGAGTCCAAATATCCTCAGTGTCATAGCAAAAAGATGATCAAAGAAAAAATCATTACCTAAAAAAATATAAAGGGATTATCAATCCAAAATAAGTTATGTATAAGTAAATGAAAATTATGCTTTAAATAATAACAATTTTAAATCACCTAGAAGCTTTCATAATTTTAACGAAAACATAGTTTTCTTGTTCAGCAACAATGCCCCAGCAAATGAAATAATACTAGTCACACAGACTGCTATAAGAAATGGATCAGCTTCAGTAGTACTAGTCTCTATTGCTCTATCAACTAAAGGTATATTTGTTGGTGCACAAAATAGGTACATGAGTACAAAATCCACCCAACTAAAAAAAAGAATTCATGATTGGCACATTACAAAATATAACAAAGAAAGGTTTTACTAGTTGTAGTGGGCATAGAAGAGGATGTTTGCATTCTCCTTGTTGCCAACAATGCAGAAGGAAATATCGGACTATCGAACAAAGGAGGCATCCACACCTCATCATGAGCTGAAGAATAAAATATTGTTAGCAAAGACATTTGCAATGGATAAAGATCAAGTGGGATACTAGCTAGAAGCATCCAAAAAAAGAAGTTAAATATTATAATGTTGATGAAAGTGAACAAAGAATGTGTTACTTGCATGAAGGTTGTGCGCTATAACCCTCACCATGTTCACCACAGAGTGTCATAGCTATCACATATATTTGTAGAACACATAATATTTTAGATCATGATCTATAAGATACTATAAAATATAAATATCTATTGAACTTCTATTATTGCTTTAGATTAATTTTTGCTTACCTTCAAAGATTCAAGCCTACGACCCAATTGTTTTTTCAGTGCCTTTTTCTCCTCACTTGTGCCACACTTGATGATAATGTTAAAAATTTCATCATTGCATCTTTATTTGAGTTGTTGGGCCATGAACATAGAGTCAACACTAAGGGTGATGTCATGTAGAAATGATGCTTATACTTGAGATTGCATATGATCTACTATCATTCTACATTTTTGGACTATAATTTGTGACATCAATATTAGTAAAATTTCATCAAAATAACTCCAAAGCTATAAATAAAAGAACATAATAATATGACATTTGTTTCTATATAATTTGAACAATTACAATAATTAAGGTCTACCTTTTTCTAAAGGTGTGTGAGACCTTGCCTATGTATGGTGGTCTACCCATTTCACCCTATGAAAAAGATTAGTAATTCTTAGAAATTAGCAACAAAATGAAAGTATTTGACATGTTGTACTTAATATTTATATTTGCACATATGGTTTTCAAAGAAAAAATTGGTGTAACTAATGTATATATCTACAAAATTCAATATCAGTAAAATTCCATTAAAATAACTCCAAAGCTATTTTAAAAAGAACATAATAATATGACATTTGTTTCTATATAATTTGAAAAATTACAATAATCAAGGTTTACCTCCACTAAAGAAGGTGTGTGAGATGGTGCATCCCTGCCTGTGCATGGTGGTCTATCCATGTTTCCCTATGAAAAAGATTAGTAATTCTTAGCAATCAGAAACAATATGAAAGTAATAGACTTACCAAAAAAAAATATTAATAATAAAATAGATTGTATATTGGAGTCAATATTAATTGGACACAATTTCACATACAAAAACATGATGTCCCTCACCTGACTCAAATATACAATTTACCAACTTATTAGTTGACATAGGTTGAGAATTATTTATAAATCCTACAATATTCCCTATTAATTTTAGCCTTCCATTAATATACATAGCAAATATTTTACTGTGATCCTACATACTTGATCACAACAACTTTATTGTAAAAGACCTTTATGAAATCCATGGAAAATAGGCCCAAAGCATGTAATGAAGATGGATCTATGCAATATATGCTTTCATTAACAGCAAAATTAGTGTTAACTAGAGGTAGTTCCTTGGGTAGCCATTATTTCTAAAGATATGTGTACCTTAAGGAAACCTCCCTCTCACCTTCACTCTTATTATCATAAAGAAATAGACCCCCCCCCCCCTTAGCAAGAAAAAATTTCATTCTTTTGTTGAATTTTCTCCTAATCTTTTGACCTCTAGCTGATCTCCCTATTTTATACCTACTAGATGTCTCACTTTTCTCTTTTATTATCACATTTTCCTCACTCGAGGAAGACAAATTAGACAAAAAACTATTTCTTAATATCTTCAATCCATAAAATGAGAGACACACGAGGAGAAAAGTTGATGCTGATGGTAAAGAAAAGATATGCAAATAAAAAAATGTATCTATAGGGTCTATTGACATATACCTATCGATCCATGTGACTATGCAAGACCCTAGTCAAAGGAAATGAATAACTTGCATATATAAATTATTTATCTTAAGTTAGCAAAAATTTTTGTATAACTAATGTGTATATCTAAAGAAATATTTGACATGTTCTACATAATGTTTATATCTGCACATATGGTTTTGAAATAAAAAGTTGGTCACCGCGCTTATCAAATTCACTCATATTATAATGAATGAAAAGTCGTCTACTTACAATTCTCTATAGACTACAAATTATGTAGAAGAAAAAAATTGTACATTATGCATTCATCAAAATCAAACAAATTTCTATAAATAAAAATCATGACCCCATCATACTTTTCATTGATCGTACCTCGACAAACATTTCATTGATCATCATCTTCATTCATGTCTTCATTATCATCATCATTACACTTGTCAGTTTGATTGTCATCATCACCAACACCATCTTCATTGGCATCATCATCATCTTCATCACCATTAGCATGACTAGATCATCATTACCATCATCACCATGATCATCATTATCTTCATTAGCATGATCATGACTGTTTTCATCATCATCACCATTATTGTCAGCATGACCAAAATCATCATCATCATCATCTTCTTCTTCATCATTGGGTAACATTCATTCATGATCATAATTTACTTCATCTTGTGATTATTCGATATCTTTTTCTTCCATCACATTGTACTTTAGCGACCTTCCTCTTAGATCATGTCGAACAAAAAATTACCAACCTGGTTTGTGTGGAATGCCATAGTAAAATAATTGCTTGCATTTTCCTTGAAGAACATAGGGCTCATCTCTAATTCGCTCAAATGACCTTTTATTAATCATTTTAAATCCACTATCATGTTCAATAATAGTCCTATCAAGATCATTTCAATTCAGTCATAGCCTGTACCATTTGATGACAAATAGAACTATTTTGAATGAATTAAAGTTGCACTCAAGTATATCATCCAGAATTCTGTAGTCTCAATTTTTAGATTTATGAGGATGTATGCTAGTTCTAGATGAAATATTGGTGACTGCAAAATTTATGACCATGGTAGTACATAGCTTTGTGGTGTTTGACTTGCAATTATTCAAACATGTCAAGATTATTTGCATCGCTCTGTGAAATTGATATTAAATCTATGGCTCATGATTAGTAATCTTCTGTGTATTTTTATATCTCTTAAGCCATATACTAGATCAAGTACCATTTGTGTAACATTGGGACGTCTATCACAATGAGTTTCTTTAACCAACAATGCAATACCTTCCCATGGTAATGAGTAACCATTTTCTTGAGACTATTCAATCCATACCATCATCCAATCAAGATTGTTTGCAATATACAAACTATAAAAAATGTAATTAGACTAGTTAGAAACAAATTATATTGATGATGGATAAGAATTAAATAACTAAAAAATAACAACTTATAATTACCTCTCACTCTCCTCAATCTACCTTTCCCCATCAAGGACTCCTCTTTAGATATGTTAATAGAGTTGGATTCCCAAGTGCAATGTACATGGATATTTGGTACAAACTTTTAAAGATATTCACTAATGTACACCATGATCTAGTATACCATGTACCCCTCTACCATAGAACCCTCAAAATGTGCTCTTTGTCAAACCAAGACCTTTATAAATTTCAAGTGCCTCTCAACCATCCACATCGACCTAGTTTGTACAAGTCCACACAATTTAATCTCCTCAACTTGATGTATGAGGTAGTGTTCTTGAGAATTGAAAAAGTTTGAAGGGAGATGTTTTTTCATTTCACACATAAGCTATGGAATCCTTAAAGGTTTGCAATCTTTCTGAAAACCCTACAAGGTTTTGGGTTCCTTTCAAAAATTCTATGGACTTTGACTTGGAGGCTTGTCTCCTTAGTCAAGTTTATTGTTCATTTTGTTTTTATACTTGGGATCTTATAACTATAAAAGGTATGAGGGGCTTCCAATCCCTTCCTTTTTAATAAAAAAATTCTCAAATGTTTCCCAATCAAAAGATGCACCACTTATTACAAAATTGACTCACAAATGACTTGGTGTGTCCAAGATCACAACTAGCTTATAAAATACCAATAGCTTCCATAAAATTATTAGTAAGATGACCCTTATAAATAAAAAGGATAAATTAAAAAGCCCATAGAATATCTCTAAATTTTATGCCTTTTAGGACTACATACACCACTAGATACTAGATATAAACCATTAAAGTCTATGAAGTTGATTTTGGGTCTCTTCATTAAATTTGCAAAGGATAGTAAGTGCCTCATTTATTTCTAAAATTATTATTTTTAATATATATCTCTATCTATAGCTTAAAGACATCTCTAAATTTTATCCCTTTTTGAAAACTATATACACCACCGGATACTAGTTATAAACCATTAAAGTCTATGAGGTTGGTTTTGGGTCTCTTCATTAAATTTTTACATGATAATAAGTGTGTCATTTCTTTCTAAAATTAGTTTTGTTTAAGATATATCTCTATCTATAGCTTAAAGATGTTTGTTCTAGTCCTTTTTGATCTTGCTCATGTTTCAACTATGTAACTTTTTGAATTTCTTTTTACTCCTCTATTTTCATTTAAATAAATTTCATTCAAACTTATGAGACTATTATATTATGAAGAAAAAAACTAAGGAAAAAGAAAAACATTTTGTTATAAAAATAATTCTATTATTTTATGTGATAAGGTGAGAATTTGTGTTATTCATTCTTTGACTTTTATAATCTAGCTAGTTTGTGTATAAATAAAAACCATATTTTATTTTATTTTTCTATTAAAAGACTTTATCACTAACTCAATAGATGAATGATATTGCTTCCAGTCTACCAAGATTCTACTAATATTCTTAATCAACAAACACATGAAAAAATCACTAAACATAAAAAATAAGACAATGTATCATTCAACATAAAATTATCAAACTTGTTCTAAAATAAAACACTTTTATACAAGAATTCTACAATATAATTGTTACACATTTACAAAAAATATTATATTAATGTTACAATCTCCTAAAAATATATTTAAATGTATATTTTTACAAATATTAAATATTATTTCATGTTTTTAGAAATATTTAAAATAATCTCAATTTTAATTTTTATTCAATAATAATAATGAAACTAAATATAAGACTATTAACCCCTTAGAAATCAAACCTAGAGTGCTTAGAAATTCATTCAATTTTTATTTTCTTCTTCTACACCAAACCACTATTACTTTTAGGTAGGTTGGACAATTGTTCGTCCTCGTGTGATTAATTGGAAAATAATTTTTAGAGTTACGAAAAATAATTATTTGTTAATTAATTAAGTCCTTTTAGAAGCCACTAGTAACCTATTGGTTGGGTTATTTTAATCGAGACGCAACTAGAAACTTCTTAGTGTAGTTTTCCTGATCAAGAAGCAACTAGAAACCTCTTGGTTAAGTAGCATAAAAGGGGGTTAAGGGAGGTATTTGGAGAACATAATAGAATAGAGAATAACAAGAAGTTGTAAAAGCATTTGCAATGTTAATAAATGAGTTTATAGTGATAGCAAATAGTCTTGTAGTATTAGCATTTGGGCAAATGATAGCACTAGGAAAGTAGTGGGGAATATCAACAAGAGAAATTAGGAGGTTGTCTGAAATTTTCCAATCAGAGGCAAGGAATTTTGTACCTCTTGATTTGTTGATGTTAATATATTTTCCATCTGTAAAACTGGTTTTCCCTTTTGGGTTTTTCCAAGGATGATTTGTCCAAAACTATTGTGTTCTTTGTGTTGTGAATTTCTTTACGTATTTTATTGATGAAGTTTCAGTTGTGTTATTTTTCAATATTACTTGTAAATTTGTTTTCATCAGTTTAATAATCATTTATGATAGGAGATTAAGAATGAGTGATTGCAATAGTGTTACTTTTCACAACCACCTCTATTAGTACTGCAAATAGCTCATCAATAATGTAAATAGTCCTCAATAAATGTTGTGGTTCCTGGTATACTTTAAAGATCAATGAGTTATAGATTTAGAAAATAAGAGTAATACTTGTTTATTTCTTTACATAGATAGGAAAATCGTACTTAAAAGTTGTGCTCAAGATTTAGTCCAATTCTGCAATTGCCAATTTGGTATGGAGGCCAATAGATCTTTATAATGTAAAATTTAAAATATATATCTAGTGAGGAATGAGTAAAAGACTAGACTTTGTGCACTTTCACTTACATGTACTAGACATGATGTGATATAGTACTACTTTGTGTAGTCTCTTATGTTGCGAGGTGGCTCGAAAATCTAGTTGTTGTGTTTAAGGGCAAAGATCCAATATGAATTTTCTTAGATTAGTGTATGTTTTAGTATTATTGAATTTAATAGTACTACTAAAGTTATGGATGAGTATTTATGAGCAATGTCAACAATTCTAATGATATTCAATAGTGGAATTAGTTAGATACGGTTTGCATAGAATATACAAGTTTTATTGTGATTTTAACTATTATAATATATCAATTTTTAAATCAATTTAAATGAATACTATAATTCTCACTTAATAAAATTCAAATTATCAATCTATTAATATCAAGTATATGGAAAAAAATTATTATTTTTAATTAATGTGGTGTTCTTAATTTTCACTTGACAATAATTTAATAATTTCTTATCTCTACCAAAATTAAAATAATAATGTAAAAAATTTCTAAACTATAACAAATCAAACTTTCATATCTATAATTTTGTGATATTTTTTCTTCATTTATTTATTGTTGGCATTTATTATCATTGATTGTAAAAATAATTTTCCAAGTTCTAAATGCTCTGCCCTAGTTTTGCGATTTTAATTTTTTGTCTTGGTGGCAAAATTTTCATTTGATTTTAGGTTTTAGAAAGAATCTAAAGAGATATCAGATTGAGAAATTTTGGAAGGTGACTTTTATTGAATGTTTGGCTCTACTAGGGTTTCATTCAAATTTTTAGTTTTCTTGCATATGGCTCTTTTTTCTAAGCCTTACTTCTATGTTTCCACTTGTCACACCACATTTACTATGGGAGATTTTAGGGTAGGTTATAATGGCCCCAGCTAGTGGTGACCTAGTTGTTATTAGTGTTCACGGTACTACTTCGAATTACTGTGGCATCTCCTTAGAAAAAATGCCCTCAAAAATTTGTCCCAAAGGTTTTTCAAAAGCTAATCCTAATATTATCCTTCCTTTACAAGAATATGATGTTGCATGTGATTGGTTAGAGTAGTATACCTTAATAAGGTATTTTGTGGGTAGGTCTTCTCTTGAATCTATGCTCTGGGAATGGGTTAACAAGAGTTGGACTCATCACAGAGTCCACCTTGACACTATGGTCCCTGGTCTGTGCATTTGTCTTTATTTTTCAAAAATGGTCACCTACCTTCAATTGTGTGACCTGAGAAAACCAGCTTTGTTAAGTCTAAATATATTTTTGACAACATTATTTCTATCTAGGAAGGAATGGAGTGGGCTCACAAATCCAAACAGATAGCTATTTTTTTGAAGATTGATTTTGCTAAAGCCTATGATTACATTGAATGGCCTTTTATCTTGGCTATGCTCCAGGCTCTTGGTTTTGGTCTCAATTTCTTACAATCTATTGCAATGCTTATGCTTGCATTACCATAAATAATTCTCAATCTAATGCCTTTGCTCTCTTTTGTTCCATCAGGGAATGTTTCCCTTTGGCACTGGCACTTTATGTCCTTATTGCTGAAGGGTTTAGCTATTTTCTAGCTCACTCTATGTCCTTAGGACTAGTTTTGGCATTTCCTTTCTTGAATCATCTTCCTAGTTGATTAATGGTCATTTTATAGATGATTCCTTCCTCACTCTTTTGGAGGATGAAGAAAACATAAAAAATGACTTAAATTTCTTGGACACTTTTTATCAAGCCTTTGGATCTACTATTTAATGGCATAAAATGCTTTGCTACCAATAGTCATTCTTTCCAACACCACCTTGTCTTAGCCAATTTGAATGGAAAAGGGTAACTCATGAGGAGATATTCATCTTTATTAGCATTCCATTTTCTTTTCAGGCCTCACCTGTTGAACTATGGAATATTGTGCTTGCCAAGATCACCAAGAAACTAGATTGTTAGATTACAAAACCACTCTCCCTTGCAGGAAAATTCTAGATTTTTTCGAAACTTCTTGTGGCCGCTCATGTCTGTTATTCTTCTTGTTGGGCTCCCTCCAAAGCCTCCTATCAAAAGATGGAAAAACTACTCAAGGATTTCTCTGGGCTTCTGGTACCGATCATCATGGCTTTCACAGAGTTGCTTGGGATTTTTGTTGTCTCCCAAAAGAACTCTGTGGACTTGGCCTACTTTCCAGATAGAAGCAAGGCCTTGCTCTATGTGCTAAATGGATTATTCATGCCATCACTAGAGATGAATCCTAGGAAATTTTGGTTTACCATTGCATCTCTTCCGAATTTTCCATCAACATACCAACTTGGAAAGGGATTAATTTCCATACCCTTCTAATCATGAGGGAGCCAATGATCATACAAGGATCTTTTATTATTAGGAGCATATTGAAAGCTTGGGAAGCTATCAAGCCCTTGCATTGCTAGTTTGGTGATGAGTTTTGTAATGGTCTCTCTTTGAATCAACAGAATATTTGGTGGTCTCCCCTCGCCAAGACTCAAGGTGGTAGTGGTCTACATTTTTTCAAATGAGGCATCAAAATTCCTAAAGATATTTTTGTCTAGGATTTTCATAAGTTTTAGATCCTAGGAAGATATGTAGGTCTAGTACCATCTTTCCTATTCAGATCGATAGACTTTTGATTTATTGTTCTCTTCAATTCTAGTACACTTAATTCATAAAGTGGGTATTCAATCTATTCTCTGATATGCTCAATCAGAGATGACATTTGAAATCTTCTCTTTCTCAATGGAGAAAGTGTGTTGACACTATTTGGAGTGCTATTATAAAGCCCAAGATTTCCCATTTACCTTGGTGTCTATCTTTTCAAGGTCTTCCCCTTGGGCCTCATCTCAAGCATATTAGGGTTCCAGATCCTAGATGCCCTTTTTATAGACAACCAAAGTCTTTCTTTCATATTTTCTATTTTTTTAGAAGTGCTCAAAATTATTGGTACTGGATTTATGATGTCTTTAATTCGTTTAGGCCTAAACTCTGTTCTTGGAACATGGTTATCTTGGGTGATTCCCCCAGAATTTCTCAAAAATTTACCTCGATTTGGCATCTCTTTAGGATGGAGATTTTTTTTACTTTGTTGAAAGATAGAATTTTTTCTCTTTTCACTCACAATTTTCTTGATATTAATATTGCTATGTACACTAAGGCATGCATTTGTAATAATGTAACTATGTAAATTCAAGTTCAAGCTAACAAAGTGGCCTTGGAGGTGACTCACCTGCAAGAGCTACTGAACCACTGGGGAAATGCCCCTTGGACTATTGCTAAAGTTCTTCCAGATGCCTGGACTAATACCTTGATGCCTCAAGGCCACTGTCCATGATGTTACTCCTTAGGCCACCACTCACACACCCCACACTCCCAGGCTTCCCACCACCACTCTCCCAGTGGTGGCGATGGTGGATGGAGGCATCGATCAGCTTCCCTACACAATGGTAGTACTGAATGGTTCTTGGCTCCTCCTCTTGGGGCTTGGCAGGAACTTTATGGAAAATGACCTCGCCTGGCTCTGGCAATTTATCTTCTCTGGACAAAGATAAAAGATGCAGTTGCTGCCACTGAACCTACTACTACTGCTATTGATGATGGTTGGATTGTCCCTAGCCTGCCACCAATCTGAAAGATGGTATAAGTTTCTATCATTGTGACAAGCCATGTACATTGGTAGACACTTGTTTGGCTGCCTAAGGTTGTTATTTATGTTTTTTTGATAAATAGTGTTTGATTATGGCTTCAGCCGTGTGAACTTTTGTGAGGTGATCTTGTATCCCTTGGCCCTTTTTTATGAATTGTAATCTTAGTATATTAATTATTAATAGAAAAAGACTCTTCATCAAAAAAAAATTTGAAAGTCTTTACATAATATTTAAGCTCTTTGTTAAATATTTTATATTGTAATTATAACTATCAAATAGAAAATTACAAGGAAAGAGAATAACAAGTTTTATTACTATTTCTTCTCCCTACTGAAAACTAGGTTCAATACAATATTCTATAATTGTGAAATATTAAAGTATCTAAGGTTAGAATCTTGTCTAGGATTTTATAACTTTATTGTACTTTTCATAGGAACATACTATTGCATTTAGTTGTATGAACTTTAGTTGTAATAACTCACATAAATTGTATACTTCCAATTTTTCCTCTATTTTTTATTAATTTAGCATGATTACCAACATGAACTAAAAAATATTACAAAAGTTTTGTGATGTAAAATTTGAATTCTTATAATATAAATATAAATATACAAAAGTAAATACAAATTTTAACATCTAGACTTTATTTGAAAATTTATAATTTATAATTAATATATTTATTTTAATGTTGTTTACATTGAAGTTATTAAAATTGGAAGTATATCAAAATTATTATAAGTAAAAGTGGAGTGTAAATTTATTTATTTTTTTAATTATTTAGTTAAAATAAATTATATTAGTACTTATATACTTTTAGTTATGCGCATATAAACTTAGTTGTGTCTCTTCTAATACAAAGTTTCTTTTCATTTCTTATTAATGTTGCTTGAAATAATTAGGTATGATAGTTAATTTATTTCTATTACTAATCTTACATCTTTACTTGTATTACAATTTACTATAATGATAAGAACATGCCACTTATTATATGTTTCCTAGCCAATATACTCAATCATTTCAACTTAACTAATTATAAACTTCCATATTTCAGCCAATTAGATATCAATATTTCTATTTTGAAATTTAATATTTCATTTTCGCTTTCCAAAATCTAAAAAAAATTAATGATATTATAATAAATGTCCCAAAAATATTAGATTGGAATTTTCAGTAGTTTGCTTGTTCTACATTTTTCTGATAGTCTTTTTTCAGCATTCGCATGGCTTGCGATTTTCATGCCAGGTGCAATCTCTTCTTTTTCTCTCTTTTCATGTTCATGTCTTATCCCTACCTCTCAACAGAGCCCATTCTCATGGCCTCCCAATCCACTAGGACTAATTTGGAGCTAGATCCCAATATTCCTCATAACCCTAGCTCTTTGGCTTTGAACTTCAAACCAAAGACATTTTTAGATGCCATCTTCTCTTTGTCCATAGGCATTGGTGCTCAATTCCACATCAAATATGAAGCGCAAAAACCAAGCAAGGGTTCTAGTGAATCTTTGAGGCCCCTTTCCATCTCTACTAATTCATATATGGTTAATGAAATAGTTAGGGCAAAGAATAGGCTAAAGGGTTCTGCCATTTTCTTTGTAGTGATTGACATTGAGAAATGCCCTCCTCACAAATTTATGGATGACTAGTTTAAAAACTATTGGAACTTAAAACTTGGCTATCACATTTCTTTTTGTAGGAAAATTCAATCTAGTTTATTTGTCACATTTTTAAATATTTCTGAGGCTCAGAAAGTTGTTCTTAAGAAAAAATTTTGGAGGGTTGGTTCTTCTTCCTTTGTTTCCCTAGCTTGGACCCCAAAAGATATTCATGATGACATGACTAGGTTGGCTCCCCACATGAATGGTAGAGCCTTGATTGCACTCTAATCAGGCTTGGAAATGTTAGAGTAAATAATTAATAATTATTTATTTATTCTATTTACTTAAACTTACTTAGGTTAAATGCATGTAGTTAATAGTTGTAGTGATGAGTTGTTCACAACATGGGAGCTTGTTCCCTTCTAGCATGTTCCACCTTTTTGTAGAAGTGTGCTTAGTTGTAAATTCATTCATTCACATAGTAATTTCATTTTCCTATTGTGAAATATTTTCTCTTGCATTGTTTGCTTCAAGCTCTTTCTCCTTCAATTTCTCTTTACCAAGCTATTTGTATGTAGGTGACCTTGGCAAGCTGTGGAGTTGGATTTCATCAACTCCTACACAAAATCCCTACTTCTTTGGAAATTAACCTTGGTGATGATATCTTTTCCTAACCTATTGAGATTTTGGGAGGGCTCAATTCCTTCTTCCTCTATAAAATGTATTGAGTAGAACACAAATCTAAATAACTAAAGTAAGTTCTATATTATCTAATCATTTAATTATTACTCTCTAACTATTGTAGCTAAAAATATCTTAACCAAGTGGACTTAACTATCCTTTTGTTTTTAAATCCTTATTGTAAAGTAACATTCCATTGAATGTTTGTAATTCCTATAGAGAGGCCACCCATTAAAGGGTGAAAAGGTCTAGATGATCTTTCATAAAAGTCGCCAACAAGGGCACTCCTAACAAGTGTATTTGTAACATTTAAAAGGGTTGGCTCTTAACTGAGATACCTTGAGAAAACTAAAATTATTTTTGTTGAATAGTCCTAGATAATTTTTAACCTTATCATGTTTCTATGTTAAAAATGATGGTGCTCATATATGTGTATGGTATATTTGTATGTTATTTTCTTTTGCATGTTCAATTTTTTACGATTTATGTTAGTCGGTTGATAAAGCTAATATGGTATCTGAGCTTTATAGTTTCATGCACCTATTCTCTTCTTGAGAATTTTTAGATTAGTTTTTAGATCTATGTTCTATACATAGGATTTTGTATTGGATCTAGAGGAGACCTTTATTTTAGATCAATTTGAACCCAAAAAATATTGTTGTTGAGCTCATAGAACCCAAAAACTCCCATTTCCATAGAAAATACATTCAATTTGGATGCAATTGCAACCTATGGAAAAACAAAATTGGCCAAAGGTCACAATGCGTGGGCACAAAAAATGAGGCAACATGTTTTAAAAACATTTATCAAAAAAATTAAACAATTTTTTTATATTTAAATTGCATGATTTTTTTATTGATAATGGGTTGAAAATATAAGACTTATTATTATTTATTTAAATTAATTATTAGAATGTGTTAGTCTTGAGTAGATTCAAATCCAAGACCTCCCATATGAGAGGCACAAGTTACTATTGTGTTATAGCCTCTTGCCTATAAATTGAAATTTTTTTTTGTATAAAGAACCATGCATATTTTCTTCCTATAAATTTTTATTAAAAGAGGCATGAAAGTAAAGTCAAAAAGTTCTTTAAAGATCTTGGATTAGTAGTACAATTTTTGACATCAGTGGTACATAGGAAGGTAAAGCTATGTAGGTCATGGCATCATCATATTTGAGAAGACCAATAATTGTTGGTAAACTACAATGTATTTGATTTGTTCTGTCTAAAAAAATAGTTGATGACTTTTTGACCATATCTTGGCCATACCAAGGTATTTGTTGATAAATATTATATTGTTTGAAAGTTATTTCTAAACACATTATGATGGCACAGTTATTTTCCACTTTGGTATAGTTTTTTTTTAAAAGTTTATCTAGTCAAAGGTAGGAGTTCTATTTTAGCACTCTAGGAGACATGTCTTGAGCGTCTGGACTCTATTTCTTGAAAAAAAAAATTATTGTTAGAAATATTATTATATGCTCTTTCTAGTGATTCTAATTTTTATTCTACATTCTTCAATATATATATTCTTTTTCTTTTTCTTTTTTCTTTTTGCACTCTAATGGATATCTTTGTTGTTTTAGGTGTGGGGATCATTATTGTTACATGGGTTGAAGTGTTTTTTACCAACCATATGTGTCATCTAGTATTTTTCAATAGTTGTTGTAGTAATTTTTTGCAAATTTACTAAGAAAAAGTGCCACTCTATTGCATTTCAAATTTTTAACATCTTTGTGTCTTCTTGTACTTGTACATTTAAAGTTCCATGTAGGGTTTCATATCTACTATTATTTCCATCTTCCTTTATCAAGTGAATTCTAATTCTATGGAATTATACTCATGATTTATCAATGACATGTGCCTTTATAGGTATTTGTACTTCTTTCCCACTCTTGATGTTCCTAGTTCTTTATTCTATAGGAGTTTATCCCTTCAATTTTAGCCTACATATCTTACGTCTTAACATTATAGATCAGTTACAATGGTTCTAATTCTTTATTAGTTTGATAGAGTGAGCTATGTATTTAAAACTTATTCCTTTGTGTTGGGGGATTATAGTGATTGGATACCTATGTATTTTTGTGAGATGGATAATTTACCATATGGACATTATTTTATTCCTATTTATGGAGGACATTAATATATATCCCATATATAATCTATAAACTCTTTAGAGTTAGTGTTCTCTACTTATTCATATTCTATTCTATGGAAGTTCTTTAGATCAGTAATTTGATAGTGTTTCTAACTTATTCTTTAGTGGTGTGCTTCTCAGTCATCATTTTGTTCCTATTTTCTAGGACATTCTTGAGTTTTGAAGATTCTATATTCCTTCACTATTTTTTCATCATGTTTTTTTATCTCTTCTTGGAGTAGTGTTTTTTCCACATGATTTTCTCTATTTCTCCTCTTTACAGAGATTTTTTTGTGATTGGGTACCTTATTAGGCCTTGTTGATGGGACCCAAATTTACTTTTAGTAGTAGTTTTTAGGATTTTACCTACTCCTTAAGTTTATCTTAAGGGGGTGGTTAGATTAATAAGGTATTTTATTATTAATTAAATCATTTTGATTTAATTATTAAGTCACCTATTAATTCTATTTTACTTAATCTAAACTTTAGGCATATAATAATTAATTATTACAATATAATCTAGGTTAGATACCTTTAGCATTTTTATCTCCTTTTGTAAGGATTTATCTCTATTGTTGAAGCATTCATTCAATACAACTGAAATTTATCTCTTACACATCAAGAATGTGTCTGTCATCTTTTATGGATCTTTGAATTCAAGTTCCCATAGCTTTTCTTATCTCTTTCTATTATAGGTGTTTGTATACAAGTGATTTTTGGACCCTTGAGGTCCTCAGAACAAACAAAACCTAGGTTTTTTTATAAACAAATAATAGCCATAAACCGTAACTATATCATAATTATAATCCTACTTCTATTTCTAATTTTTACCTAATATATCTATTAATAAATTGAAGTATTGAAGAAGCCATACCCGAACCCCTAACCTTCAACATTATGTGTTTCCTAGAATCTATATTTTAATCCTAATGTGAACTTAAATCCTAATCTTAATCAACACTCAATTTAGTCCTAATTATTTTTTCAAACCTAATTTAGAAAATAAACCTATTTCAAATCCCTAAACCTAATGATCATTTTTACCCTAACCTAGTGTATAGGAAAAATCATAATCGTACTCATGTTGCTAATGTAACCATACCCATATTCAAAAAGTCTAACTGTAATCCTAACCTTTACTATTACCCTACTATCTATACTAACCATGATTTCAATCCAAGACCAAAATTTGAGCCATAACTATCGACCATGTCCCTACCCATAATCCTAAATCTATTTAAACATTAATTGTAGCAGGGTAAAAGCATAGATCTATGTCACCGTTTGTGATACAAAAACCTGTTTTGGTCAAATCTCATTTCTCTATCAAAACTCAATTTTAAAAAAAAACTAAAAATACCCTTTTATAGATTTCAGATTCAATATCATCATTATATAAATTTTTGAGTGTTTTGATTAGTTATAATATGTTATAATCTAAAAATATTATAAGTCAATATTTCAACATTTCAGAAGATGCTCTCTCAAAAAATGAAAAAAAAAAAGTAAATCATATCAAAAAAATAAAATAAATATATTTATCACTAGAGGAGAGAATCCTCTTCATGAATATGTAATTTTTTTTCAAGAAGGTATAGATTTGATAGGAAAGTTTTCACGGGAGGGAAAAATTGTTGAATTCTGACAAGGTCGAACTTGAGTAGTTATAACAAAGAAAATATACATCAAAAATAATTATTTCTTTTTTTGTGCACTAGCTATACATGTCATCTATAAAATATTTTCAAATCATAACAAAAAAAGATGATTTGCACATACTTTTATGACGGGAACTACATCCTATATTTTTTATAGTTAAAAAAGGGACTTCAAAATAAAATAAAATAAATAAATTCTTAGTCAAAAAAATAATAAAAATTATAGGCATAAAATTCATACAATTCTACACATTTCATCAGTTTACATCATCTTCATATTTTAAATGCAAATACCATTTTTTTTGTCATTAATGTTGAACTGTCACATTCTGATATCACTTTTGTTTATAAAAGGTGACACAGGTTTGTGCTTTTACCCAGAAGTAATCCTAACCATAACTTTAATCCAAAGTCTAGCTCATTTTTTACACAATATTCTTAACACTAACCCAAATTAGCATCATTACCCTAAACCATAATCATAACTTTACCTCTATCCAAAAACCAAATTCTAGTCATCATCCTTCGAAAAAGAACAGTGCTAAATAAAAAACCCTAATATAAATGCTTAAACATTATCCTAGATATGATTAATACTCTAAAATAATACCATAAAAAAAATATTAAGCCTCTAGCTAAAAAATTATCATTATAATATTCCCTAGACCCCAATCTCAACCTAAATCAAAATTTGAAACCTAACCATAAAACTAATCACAATGTAAACTATTTCCCTAACTATAATCCTCATGAAAACAATCTAATTCAAACACCAATGCTAAACCTAACCATATATCATATCCCTAATCAAAACCTTAGCCACAGCCATAATGCCAACCATGATGTAACCATTAAGGCTAACCATAGTCCCAACCCTCAAAATATCCTAATCCTAATCATAGTGTTAATCCATGCCACGACATTGATATGATCTTCAATTATTTTTCTCACTCTAGTAAAAATCAAAATACAAGCTCAAGCTATGGTACTCCTTGATGTGAATTTTGACACTAATGAGAATCCTAATCTTAAACCCAAAGAACTAATCCTGACATTAATAAATCCCAAGCACTCACCATAATGATAACAATGATATCAACCCTTACCCTAACTATAATCTTAAACCTAACCCTTATCCTTATCCCTAACTCTAACGTTGACCAAAAGAAAATCTATAAACTAACCATAATGTAAATCCTTACCACAACCATGATCCTAACTTTAAACTGTAAACCCTAATCTTACCCATGACAATATTTCTGAGCTTAAACTTAAACCCAAATACTAAACCCTGATCCAAACAAGAACTCTAAACCTAATCCATAATAGTGGGCATAATATTTTAAATCCTAATTCCAACCTTAATAATAAAAAATGTAATCATATTGTTCTATTAATCATAATTTTAAATCTTAATCCTTATCCTATATTGAACTTAGAGAATCCAAATTGTAACTATTACCATAGCCATAAGTCATTATCCCTCACCCTAACCATAATCATACTCATTATAGGAAGACCTGAATCATGAATGAAACCTAATTGTAAATGGTAAGCCATAAGTGTAATAACTATCTGTGATATAAATACTACACCTTAAAACTAAATAATATTTATAATATGAACCCTAACAATAATCACAAACCTAAACCATATCCTAATTGTAATGCATATATTAACCTTAATCCTAACCCAAACCATAGCCTTAGCCATGTACACTTAAAATCTATAATTCTAATCACTTGAACCTAGAATAGCAATTCAATAACTTCCCTTAACCCAAACCAATATCCTAATATTCCTAACCTAAAACTTATTATAATTATATTTGAAACCCTTAATAGAAACCCTAACCTTCTTTCTCTATATTTATCTTGGTAACAATGACTTAAATTCAACCTTAACACTGAAACTAACTTTAATTATAACAATAAATAGAAACCAAAATCTAATCTTAATACTAACTCTAATCATGATATAAATTATAATACAAAATACTAATGTTAGTCAAATTAATTAATTAAAGTGGCTAGAGTTATGATTGCCGGTAGCTAAGTGGGGCAAAATTTTGGTGGTATTAATGGGTAGGTCAATAGAAGCTAACGTTGCGCCCTACGTTACGCTCCAAAATTAGACCTAATTTAGAAACGTTGCAGCAGACTCCTCATTTTCCAGCTTTCAAGGTGAGAACTAAAATAATCTCTGAACAAAATTTAGAACGCCGTCATCCAAATATGGAAAAACGGTCAGAGAAAATGAGGTTTACTGTGACGAATGCAAAGATGTTACCAAAAATCCAAACCGTTCAGATTCAAAATTCAAATTAGCAGTCAAAATATTAAACCACGAAATCATCAGCCGCAGCTCTACTTTAGCTGTTGCACCTCCAAATCAGTATCCTTGATGTTACCAATTTCGAAATTTATAAGAGAAAGCAGCTCTCCTTTTTAATTCACCAGAATACCAAAAGAGAATCATATAAGGAATACAAAAGCCGTTGTTTCATAGCAAAATGGGTTGCAGGAGATCATGTTTGAGCATGTATGTGAAAATTTGTGAGGACAAGTTTGTTGCAGGAGTTGTTGTTTGTGTGCATAGTGGGAGGGCTTTTCTTGCTTCCTCTGCCTATCTTTGTTATTATAATGGCTTATGTATCAGAGATTCAAAAGAGGAATTGCAATGGGAGGGCTCATATAATCTCATACATTCAAAATGGAAGTTGCTGTGAAAATGAAGGAGAAGTTGAAGGTTGGGATAAAACCGAAAATCAGAGAGTTTCTCATGAAGTAAAAGACGAAGTTGAATTGGAGTGTCTTCATGATATGACACAGTGATTTCATTACTCCAACTCTTTCGCTCATTTAGAATGCCAAAGAGATACGGGCGAAACGGATAACTGGAATCCTAGAGAGATAATATATGGGATTTTTTTAGAATAATTTGAATTTTCTGTTGTCACAAGACCCATCTTCCTCTCTATATTTTAACACTATATTAACTTTTTATTTTTATAAATTTTGCAGTTTACTGAACGGGCAAAAATGCATCATCAAAGATTCTTATTAATTCACCTTTGAATTAAAGGTTATTTTGTTGATATAAATGTATATCTTCCCCTCACAATTAATAAAAATAGAACTTATTTCAGTACACTTATCATCAAAAAATATGTTATAATTAATTAATGATGACTATAGATAAGTTAAAATGTACAAATTTAAAATATATTTATCATTTATTAATTACAATTATTATAATAATAATGAATTAAGACTTCATTATAATAAATTTTAGTATTTGCCTTTAGATTAATGTAATCAATTTTCTTTAATTAAAAAATATTATATCCACCAATTACAATTCAATAATTCTATTATCTAATTTTTTCTAATGAAATTCTAATCTCAACATGCCGCATTTATAGAATTTTGTTATTAGTACTTGTCTATTGTGATACTTTTAGATTTTATGTTTTAACATTACAATTTAAAAAAAAAAAAAAATTCTAACATTTGATTGGTTGAATTTATTAATATAATATTTGTCATTCAATTAAGCATACAAAAATATATTATAATTATAAAAATATTATTATTTTCATATTTTAATATATTTCTAATATAATATTGTGAGATATATAAAATAGAAGATATATATTAATAATTATATTTATAAATAAAATTATAATTAATATCATTATAGAAAACTATAATTATCTAATATTTTTATTAATTAAAATATTTTATAAACTATAATAAGTTATTAAATTAAAACTATATTTATATAAAATCCAACTACAAAGCCACTATGTAGCACTTCTTCTTATTGCTTTAATAATTTATTAAGCCATTCATTTGATCTAAACATATTTTACTTTTTCTCAGATATTAATTGTAGTTTTGTAAAGTAGTTATGCTCATAAGTGATTGTTCAATTCAAATTTCAATTATTTTAACAATTTATTAAATTTATAATTAAGAAAGATCAAATTATTTAATTATTTATTAATATTAATAATTATGTTATCTACATTTTAAAAAAATGTGTACTTGAATTTTACATTTTTAAAAATTTTATTCTGTCATTTACATTTTACACACTATATTATATTCTTATATAATTTAATATTTATATTTAAATTTAAATAGAGTTTTGAGAGACTTCATTCTTTCCATAACGAAGGCTTTGCATATCCACAATATCTTCCATTTTGAAATCTCAGATAATCATATGGATAGAAGATGGGATCACATTATAGAGGAGCCAACATATTTAACTATAAAGGCTCCTCTAGTAGCTCCCCCACAAATTTGAGTTGTTCATAGTTTGTTCTTGATTAGCAGAGCTACCACTATTTGTATTGCTATTAGGTTAGTCCTTTCTCTCATTGCAGGTGTACAATGGTTTTGGTAAAAATTCAATTATGATTTTGAATGGAACATCTAAGGAGTTCCCATCTATGGAAGCTGCTTACTTTTAATCAGTTGAGATTCCAATAGTTCTTTACTTCATTATCTATTTGAGAATCAGAGCCCATTGCAATGTCATAAATATGGTAGCATTGTCTATACGAGTTTCATCTCATATCCAAATAAATAATTAATTTGTACAATTCACATTGTTGTACTTGTCGTAGGCTAGTACTATTGCATTCACTTTGCACAATTATTCAATTAGTAATAATTTTTGAATAATTAAAATATTTCTATAGTTTATTTATTTATTTATAATGAGATGTTAATAAATGTAATAGCACAACCAATTTTAATTTACCTTGTAATTTTTTATTAAAAAATATGTATAAGTGAAATAGGATAGGCGAAATTGTAGCTACACAAGGTATTTTTTATATATGAGAATGTTCTCACATGATGTATGAAAGTAAAATGTGCCAAAGTAAAAAGCATTTACAACTACCAATGAAATAACGAGAGTATAATAATTTTTACACTATTCTATTTATTAATTTATATTTATACTTTGAGAACATATTAATTATAATTTTATAAAAATTTATTTAAAAATCTACACTTTCTATTAGATACTTACAATTACATTTACTAACAATAAGGCAAGTACATGTCACTATGTGACACTTATTAGTTTCTCAATTCAATTATGTAAGATTGATATTTTTTCAAATACATATCACTTGTTTCTATTTATTTATTTACTTTTTACAAATTTGTAGTTTAATTTATATTATTTGAACTTGTGCAAGATTTTAGGGTTTTATTGAGGAAGTAGGTCAATTATTTGTCACCAAAGAAGCTATTGTTTTTTTTGGGAGGAAGGTAGGTCAACTATTTGTCACCAATGAAGCTATAAGATTTTCATTTTAAAAAGATTCTTTGTTTCTAGACATAATAGGAATTTTTATTACAATACAAAAATATTGCATTATGTGTAAAGGGTCATTTCTAAATCTCACCTACATACACTATCACTTTTGATAGTTTATATTATTTGGTCTTAAAATTAACCCTTTTTCATTGAAGTGTTCAAATTTATATGGTGAAGATATTTAGATTAAAAATTTATATTTTATTGTGTTTATATTCATTTAATAAAAAAATATTAAAATTAAATTATATTGTGTCTACCAAAGTTGATTTTCTATTTTAATAAAAAATTATTAAGTGAAAAAAGAGATATTTTTCAAATTAGATGTCGTGGTTTTAGTTTAAAATAAATATCTTAACTCTATCAAATGTATTATATTAAAAGTTTATTCTTTTATTTGAATTTGACATTTGATTAATATGTTTCACCGATATAATGTTCAATTTAGAAAGTGGATTTAACTTTGACAAAGGCCATATTATTCAAACAATCATGTTTTAATTGTGTTAAAATGAACACTCTTTTATTTGTCTTGGATATTGGATTAATAGATTTAGTTCTTATAATGTTTAATTTAGAAAGTGGAATTAACTTTGTCATAATATTTAATTTAATATTGAAATATAATTGTACATTAAAATATTTAAAACATTTTTTTTTTTAAAGAGCACTAGTAGGAAAGAACGAGTAAGAAAACCTCTAGTCTTGCCCAAGACCGAGGTCCTAAATTATACATAGTTTAAAAGAGGCATCCCCCAATATATTTCTAATTAATGAGATCTTACAGTGACCAATTATTAGATCTAGTATTTACAGTAATAGTTTCTTTTGCATTATTCAACATATCTTCCAAATTCAAGCTTATAATTTTATTTGCAACTGCTTATACCTCCTGTGATAATTCTTCTACCAACCTACATATCAAAGATGTCTTTCTTTCCATAAGTATTAGTAGTATTAGATCAACAAGAATAAGTGAAGAGATTCAACAAAATTTGATAAAACCTTTTCTATAAAAAATTTAACACTTTTATCCTTAGCTATATGTAGTTTATTATGAGTTGGTAAACTACCATCTGATTTATCAATTTTTGAATGTTCGTGTAATTTAAATTTTTATTGGTGCTTGTAGTGTCTAGATTAGTGAATAATCCACACATGTTATAATGTACTATATTGGGGAAGATTAGGAGTGATAGACATTTTCCATTAAATTATTTTATTGCCTATTTTCTATTTCTTGCTATAGATGGTTGATTTATTTCTTTATATGTTTCCATGACATTTTGAACTTAATTTAAATCAGAGTGTTACTACATTTGCAGTGTGTCGAATGTAAACTTGCAGATTGATATTACCAATTTTTGAAGTTACTACCAAGATTCTAACATTATTCATATGTTTATAATAAGAGTAAGTTGCAGAGCCTAAAATCATCATATAGATATTGCAAAAATTAAAAGAATAGATTTTCAAGGATTAGTATAAGAAAACTTATTGGACTCAAAAATATGTTCCCATATAGCCTTACTGAATTCCTTTCATTTTTTAAAGTACTATTGACTTAACTCTTTTAATATGTATACATAGCTTTTTCTGTATTTATATACATATATAGGAATGTATGCATATATATTTAAAATTCTGATGATATTATATTTTTTTTTATCCTTATTATCTAAATTATCCATCAAGGCTAATTTAGCTAATAAGATTAAGAGTTACATTAACAAGTTTTGATCAAGATGGGTTTTTAATTTCTGATTAATTTACTGATATTTATAGATTCAGATATTTTCACCATCAACAGCCTTATTCACTAATTTATCTAGCAAATTCTAAAATTTTAAAACTAATAATAAGATATTTTTAATATTAATGGGTCATGCTTTATATCATAATCAAATTATAAAAGTGATAATGGTTAATAAGGGTTATAGTTAGAATTATGCTTATAGTTATTAGAAATATTACAATCTACATTTACTTTAGTAAATTTTAAGGCCATTGCAACTCTTACACAACCTTCCAAAATGAAAAAATGTTTATTTGTGTAATAAATATATCCCTTGGAAAATTAATGAAACTTTGTAAAAGGTTATGTGTTTTATTTGTGAAATTTTATTTTTAGAATTATGTAATTAAAAATTAAAAAAAAGTTTATATAATCATATTTACCATTACATTTCAATTAATATTTTATAC
This sequence comes from Cupressus sempervirens, assembly GCA_028749045.1. Lineage (NCBI taxonomy): Eukaryota > Viridiplantae > Streptophyta > Pinopsida > Cupressales > Cupressaceae > Cupressus > Cupressus sempervirens. Next base: position 937,574,825 of record CM053785.1, on the reverse strand, counting down.
ATCAATCATATATATATATATATATATATATATATATATTCGTAGAGATAGTACATAGGGGGAAGAGATGATAAGAAGGGGATTGTGTAATTGGAGGGAACACAAAAGAGAGAGTGAGAGAAAAGAGCTAGAGATATAGACATTTTGTAGAGTTAAATACTGAAAAGGGAATAATAATGGTGAGAGGGGGCATAAATGGTTGATGGATGAGATAGCTGATATATAGCTTGAGAAAGGAGAGAATTAAGGCCTCAGAGGTATGGTCAAGGATGGATGAGATAGAGTGAAAGAGAATAATAAGGAGGAGAGAGTGGTAAAGAGGGAGAAGGTGAAAGAAAAGAGGTAGTGATAGATAGTAATTAGTGGGAAGATATGATTGGAGGGGGAGAGATATACGAGAAGTGGAAGTGGACAGACAAGGTAGAGAATGAGAGGGATGATAGGGAAATATATGACTTGTAGAGAAATAGGATAACCTAGGTATGAGATTATTGGTCATTAAAATAAGGTTTATAAGCTCAAGAAGGCATTCAATGGACTCAACAAAGCCCCAAAAGCATAGTATAGAAGAATTGATTGGTATCTCTTACAAAATAACTTCAATATGTACAATAGTGAGCCTACCTTATATACTAAGCTGAATGAACAAGATGAGATCCTAATTTTTTCTTTATATATTGATGACTTTATTTGCATGGGTGATTTGTCAATTTATATGTTTTAATTAGCAATGAAAAATGAATTTGAGATGATAGATTTGTGTTTAATGAAGTGCTGCCATGTTATTGAAGTGAAAAAAAATTAAAATGGTATATTAATCTCTCAACAAAAGTATACTGATGATATTTTGAAGAGGTTTAATATGTTGAAATAAAAATCAACACCAACACCAATTGTCATAGGTTAGAAGCTAAGAAAAGATGACAAGGCATGTAATCTAAATTTGACTTTGTATAAGAAACTTGTTGGGAGTCTCATGTATCTAACAACCATAAGGCTAGATATAATGTTTTGAGTTTGTCTCATTTCAAGATTCATGAATTCTCCAAAATTTTCTCATTTTCAAGAAAGAAAAATAATTTTGAAATATATTAGTAGAATAGGAAATTGTGGAATACTCTATTCAAGATGAAAGGATTTCAAGCTAATAGAATACACGTATAGTGATTGTGCACAATGCACTGATGATAGGAAGAAAACTTAAAGTTATGTCTTCCATTTTGGATTATCATGGGCTGCAAAGAAACAACCAATTATCACTCTTTCATTAGTTGAAGAAAAGTATTTAGTAGCCAAAAGGTATCATTTCACCAGGGACCTCGTCGCAAATGGAAAAAAAGTTTTGGACATTGTAGATCAAAGTATCAATATGTTTAAAATTTCACCAAACCATTGGGAAAGAATGTTTTGTGTATCAAAGATATCAATTGGGAATCACAAACAATAGTTGTGATTAAGGGGGAGTGTTAAAATTAATCTTGCCTACCCTATCTCCATAGACTTTATTTTATTCTTGTTGTTTGTGTTGGCAATACAAGATGAGTAATTGAGAGGGGAGGGGTGAATAAGTTACCACTAAAACAATTTTAAATCCCTTACATGTCAATATAATTTTTTTACTCAAATCCTTACATAGCTTGGTTAGGACTAGATATGCACTGTAACTTAGTTAACAAATCAGTCTTGAGATATTAATGGGTATTAACCTTTAGTAACTTAGTTGAAAAATGATAAAGTAGTAATAAAATAACATGAACACATGGGACACAAAGATTTAATGTGAAAACCCAATTTGAGAAAACCACCAACGCAACAAGTTACAACCTTTTCCTTTTCTAAAGTGAGCCTATTGGTGTAAATACGTATTTACTTATTACACTTACTTAAATTTACTTAGGTTAATGCATTATTTAGTTATTTTATTTATTTAGGTGAGACAGTTAGGAGTTTGTGTACTCTCATTGAGTTACACAAATCTAATTATGCACATGGTGTCTACAACATAGGAGTTCACATCATTCACTGAGTTGTCATGTTGACAACATAGTTATCCACTCCTCATTTAGCACATGTTGTCTACACCACTAATTTGCATGCTACACCATTGTAGGCTTATCCTCACCTTATTACACTTAATCCTATGCTTAATGGAGGATAACCTATATCTGGTGGACATGTACCTAGTTGTATGACTTATCATGATGCTGACTTCTATGCATTCCAGAAGTTCTCTTGAGGCCTTTATACATAGACACTTCTAGTGTACTCCCAAGCTGGCATATTGAATGAATATTGTCATTCTGATCATACTCTATCTATTTTGTTCTACAGTGTGCTTGTGTTGAGTTTTTTAGTTCTTGGGTGAATTCTAGCCTAATCAAAATTCTTACATGGTATCAGAGCTATGGGAGATTCTCTACACATAGCTATTTGACACCATTCATGATTTAGCACCTCAACTTGAATCTAGAGGATCTATAGAAATTGAGAGTGTCTAGAGCCAGATTTGACCTCACAGTTGTGCCCAGAGCATCAATTCTATGAAGATTGACTATAAATTTTCCCATGTTAGATGAAAGTTGATCATGAGGAATTTTCCTTTTTTGCAAATCGGAACCTAAAGGCCCTGATTTGCAGTTCGCATATGGTCAGTTAATTGATTTGATTAATTCTTTTTCAGATCTACATTCATTTTTATCTCTGTGATTATTGGGTATTCTTTTCAAATTCATACAAGCAGAGAAATTTTTTTAAGCTGAACTAGGCAGTGACACCTCGACTTAGCTCTATAATTTTGGTAGAATTATTTGCAATTATTTCTCAACGTTTTATTATAATCTGGGAGAAATTATTGGTGGACACTACCACCATTTTATCTAGCACCACATTCAACAAATCTAGCCCAAAATCTAACCACACCAACCCTGCAAATTATTCACAACCCACGGCCAAGCTCCAACCCGGTGCACTTGGCTTTACCAACTACTCGTGGGCTCATATATTTCAACAAGTACTTGATATGCTTTCCCACAAATGTGGGACAAAAAATACCCAAATCTTGGTGGTAGTTCAAAGAAATCTAGGTGCATGAATATTCTATTCCTAATCTTCAACTTTCTAGCACTCTTAACTCCTGCTCAGGTAACATGTTGGAAAATCATGACCCACAAAAATTCAACACAGGCGAGCAATTTCCAACATTTGAAAATAAAGATCCCAGCATCACATTGTTTTTTTAGACCTTTCCATGTGGAAGATTAAGAATTTTCCATGTCATACCTTCATTGATGCATGACCATTGATCCATACGTGGTAGCCATGAAAGCAGCGCCAATAAGGACAACATATGGCATACTTTTATTTGTTCCTACCTGCCAACTATGCATTTGATTCAGCAGTGATAGTGTAGATGTTGGCAAGACATGTCATCCTTCTTTGTATGATTTTGTATAGTTGACATCATCATGATGTCATGCTAATGTCACCCCTAGAATAGGAGTCGCTGACATCATCTTCTCACTATCTTAAAATTGCTGGCTCTCTAGACATCAAAATAGGGCAAATTCTAACTGCTATGATAGCCATATAATTGTCAAATTTGACCCCATCATTCGCTGATGCAACCCCTCTCTAGATTGATTTTGGTTTTTGAAGTTTGACTTCAGGAGGCTATAACTCGAATATCTGGACTCCAAATCAGATGTAATTTTTCTTGAAATTGGGTAGAATTTTCTAAAAAAATTAGTGGTGCAGCTCTTTTCTAGTTATGATGCAAGCATTATTCAAAATTTGCATTTTTTAGTGACTGTACCTACATAATCCTACATTTTGCAACTTCAAATGCTTTTTATGGTTACATCTAGAGTCAAAAACAAGTTCTATTTTTTTGAAAGTACATTATTTTTCATCCACTTTCCATGTCTATTATCAGATTGTAGGGTTGTGTGAAAAAAGTGTCACTTTCAACAATAGGGTCTTTCTTTGCTTTGTAATGCTTTAGAATTGTAGAACATTGTAAAGTTCCAAATTTTTAATCCATTAAGAGGTTATAACAAGAAAAATCAAAAGTCCACTAAGGCCAAAATTGGCAAGTGGCCCATTGTAATCGCACTACTAAGAAAGTGCCCAAATCATCTATTTTGGGGTGGTTTCTGTTAACATCATAATGATTTTGACACTTGAGTGCCAACACACTTAATCATATTCCACATTGGATGCCAAGTAGAATCAAGTGTCGAGTAAGTTGAAGTGCCGAGTAGAATCAAGTGCCGAGTAAGTTCAAGTGCCGAGCTGGTATAGGTGTTGAGTAACATAGAGGTGCTGAGCACCAGTAACTCAATAATGTCGAGTTGCTGCATTATTTAAGAAATCAAAGATTCGCTAGATCTAAGCCGACAAGGTTGTTATCTAGAAATCTATGAATTAAAAGGAAGATAAGAATGATGAGTTGGTGGCATAGAACACCATGTAGAACATTTTTAAGATACAACTGGCAAAGTTTCAAGAAGAAAACAAGATATGGGGTAGATACATTGTATCCTACCTAATCAATTTTGAAACCCTAAAATTGAAGAGGGAGAATTGAGCGGTAAAGGAAAATCAGACTTCTATTTAAGAAGACATAAGTTAATGAGAAAAAGAAATAAGAGATAAGAGGTATGAGAAGACATACAAGGGTTTGCAAGGAAGTCTATTTTCAGAAGTGAGGATTATTAGATCACAAAAGGATCCAGATTAGAGAAAGCAGCACAAGTGCCTACAATCAACAATCAAGGATTGTAATCAGTCAGGTTTATTGTACCTAATACTTTCTAGCAATTGTATTAGAATAAAAATCCTATGGTGATAGGTTAGCTTAACAACTATTTCGATAAATCCTTTAACTAGGTGATAAAATCCTTTAACAGGGTAACACTTCATGTTAAGTGTTTGAAAGCCTCTAACTAGGACACTATTGACACAATGTAAAGCCTTTAACAGGGTAGGCCTTTAACAAGGCAAACCATTAGAAGTGGTTGAACAATATTGCTGCAGTAATTTTTGTGGGTATTATCCCCACCCCAGTTTTACCTTCTTATTCCTAGAGGGTTTCTAGGTTACCAAATTCTAGTGTTAAGTGTTATTGATGCATGTGTCTAGTTTCATGATTATTTGATATACTTACATGCATGCAATTTACTTTCAGTTAAAAGTTTTATTAGCTAAAGTATGATTCTTATGATTCACCCCCCCACCCCCCCGCCCCCTCTCATAAGTACTCTTTCCATATTTGAATATTCCAACAATTGGTATCAGAGCATAATCCAGGTTCTCTTAAGGAAAAGCCTAAAAACTTGGAGGAAAATATCTAAAGATGGAAGCCTTCAAACTTGGAAAGATCATTGAAAATCAGGTGATATATGTGCAACTTGCTTTACATAGCTTGGAGGAATTCAGAAACAAGTTGAGAAACTCATTAAAAAAGAGGAAGGATCTAGCCATAGCTGAAAATGATATACACTACAAGGAGATTGATACCACCAACATATTTTTCCAGTGGAGACACTAAAGAGTTTGATGCAGCAATAGCAGAACTGATGGAGAAAAATAAAATTCAAGCAGAAGAGATAAGAACTCTCAAGATGGAACATGAATCACAGGCTATAATGATATGTGAAATTACTGAGCAAAAGAAAAGAGTGGTTGATGATAAGGCCATGATGGAAAAAGACAAAAGGAATCTTACAAATAGACTGGAAGAAAAATGTACTGAACTAACAAGGATCTGAAACATGCAGATGGATACACTTGCCCAAATGATGAATCTTCATCATGAACTCAATGTAAAGGATATTGAGATCTCTACCTTGAAGATGCAAAATGAATAAATGCAGAATGAATTGAATAGGAAAAAAGAGGTAGCAGAGAATCTCGACAAATCACGTGAAGCAATCAAGTATTTTGAACAGTTCTTGAAATAACCAAAATCTACCCATGATACATCAGGACTAGGATACAATAGCACTGAAGTTGGAAAATCATCAAAGAGTGCTGAACAAAGAAGTAATAAAGGTAAGAATTCAAAACCCACTAGTCATTTCTGTAATAAGAAGGGACATACAGCTAATGTGTGTAGGAGTAGAAGATTCAATCAATCAAACATACCCAAAAGTTTCTGTCACAAGTGCAACGTGCAAGGACATATGACACAAAATTGTAGATCCAATGTCACAAGGAGTCAAAGATTTGATGGACATTGTTATAATTACAAAAAGTATGGACATAGGGCATTTGAATGCAGATCAAAACCTATGTGGACATTAAATCAATTAGCAAAAATAGAAGGAAATGAAAGTCATTATCATTGGGATTAAAACACCAGGTACAGTTGTCACTATTTTCAAGACTATGGACATATCCCACAAAATTGCATAAGAACACATTTTGGAGGGAACTACAAAAGATGGTTGAATCAAACTACATGTTTTAGTTGTTTAAAAACTGGTCATATCAGCAAAAACTGTCCTACAAGATCAAAGGCACCCAAGACTGAAGATAACAATGGAAAACAAAAGATTGATGTTGAAAAGATAAGAGGGAAAATGAACAAGACTTGGAAAAAGAAGGAAGAGTGCAACACATCAAGTGGAGGGATCACTTCACCCAATGGGTCAAGTGATAATACTTCATCAAACTAAGCACAAGAAGTACACAGGACTAATATACAAAGCTATATCATACATCAGTCCCAAGAAAAGGAAGTTAAGCAAAGTATAAATCCACATGAAACAAGATGTTAAGATAAAACTAAATATTGATGCTGAACTGCCTTTGGATGTCGAGCTCCCAATATTGATCGAGCTGAAAATTGATGCCGAGTTGGATAACTCCAATAGAAGCTGAGTAAAATGGAAATAATGGAAGCCAAGTTAGGTCAAAATTTCTTTAGAAGCTGACTTGGTAGTTGAGCATTCAATGCGATAAAATTAGGGTATATTATCACGATTTCAATAAGTTTTTCGTATCGCGATCAAGAAGCAAAAGAGAAGAAAGAGAGCTGAGTGACTTCATAGCAATAATCCAGTATTTCAAGTAGATTGCAAACTCATTCAACACATTTTTCATCAATCTAAAGATATTTTTGTTTGTGCCGAGCTACGTAGTTTAATACCCATTTGTTGTATAAACCCTAGTTCGCAATAATGGCATCAAGTTCAAAGAAAACCTAAGAAAAAGAGTCATTTGAAGTCCAATTAGTTTCAAATGAAGTGAAACAACCTGATTTCCGCCCTATTCTCGAAGTTGCCTACAAAAATGACCCAGCCAGAGCTCTCTCCCACATTCCCCCAAAAGTTGTAATGGTTCAAGATGTAAGGAAATGTTACAATTGCAAAATTGGTGCCATAGGAGACTTAGAAATTCATAATGCATATGATAAACTGTGTGAAAAAAAAGTATTGAAAAATGAGTTTTCAATAGTAGAAAGAAAAGGATTGACCAAAACTCTAGCATTTCTTACTGTTTTTTAAAAAAAATGGGTACGGATAATTTTGAGCCGAATACATGATGGAGCTTTTTGGTTAGAGTCGGGGCCAGTAAAATTTACCAAGAAAACTGTTCATAGGGTTACTGGCATTCCAACCCTAGATCGGCCAAAGACCCTGTGAAGTGACAAAAGGGAAATAATAGAGAAAAATATAGGTGCCAAATGGAACAATAGAGGAATCACTATCGACACAGTCATAGATTCCCTACTAGATTTTTCTATGAGAATTATTTCACACAAATTCTATCAATCAAGCAGGTTGAACAGTGTACCTTGTATAGCAGTTGATGTTGCATACAAGATAATCAAAAGAGATCACACTTATGATCTGGCAGAGCTCATGTTTCAATAGATTAATGATAATCTGGGAGCTATAAGGAAAAGCAAGGGAGCCCAATGCAAATTTGGATCAGTTTTGATGTGTATGTTCTTCTATCTAATGAAAGAATTTCCTTCTATAGGGAAAATAAAATGGAATTCAGATAAAACAATTGTTGAACAAACTAATGTATACATTAAACAAATGGGTGAAAATTTTGATGCCCAAATGACAGGTTATTTTGAGGATTTCAAGAAATCCATGAAGCAAAGGTCAAGGATACCAGCTTTATTAATAGAAAAGTATATAAAAGACATATGTTTCTTAGTTGACATAGATTTTACTTACATTCAAGAAGTAATTCCAAGGGTAAGATGGGTAAGGCCATTTGGTTATGAAATCAATATTGACGAGGCATCAATAGCAATAATTACATTATTGGAAAAGGAAGCAAATAAAAATGCACCACATTTTGGCACTTATGATGTGGTAAGATCAAAAATAAAAATGGAATTAAAAACTGCTTCTACATTGAAGAAGAAAGATAAATTAGTCAAAAAGATCAAGAAGAAGTTTGGCAAAGAAATTGAGGCTGAGGCAGAAGAAGAAGAAGATGACAGTGAGGATGAAGATGAGCAGGAACAAGGGCCAATAGAACTAACCCAAGGTCTTGGAGAAGACAAGGAGGAAGGTGCAGAGGAAGAAGAAGCCAAGGAAGCACCAACTGAAGCTGAGCCAAAGAAGAGAAAGGCAACAGAACAGACTTCAGCCAAGCCCAGAACAAAGAAAGCTGCCACTCCATCACCTCAAAAGCCAAAAACATGAGCATCAACAAGAGCCTCTACTCAAAAGGCTAAAGAGGAAGTTGCCAAGAAAAAACAAGTCAAAGAATCTTAGGAAAAGCCAAGGAAAAGAAGAAAGTACGTGGCTCAACCTGACACTGATGACGAAGAACAACCAGAAGAGGCAAGTAATTCATCAGTTGATACCCTATGTAAAAGGATTGCAAGTGGTGACTTGAATAATATAAATAAAGTTGATTTTAGTGAATTTAATAAAGAAGAACAAAATAAGATAGAAGAAACAGTGTATGGAATGATGGCATAGTTCAAGTACACCCCACTTGAACTAGATGGTTAATTGCCAAAGGAGCTATCAAAAATTATAGAAGACAAATGGCATTTTTGCTTAAAAATGGAGAAGGAGATGAGGGAATCAACCCTAGCTAGTGTATTTCTAGATTTGACTAGAGAAAAAATTAGAAAATCAATCAAAAGGCATAATAATAGGTTCACACCCAAATACAGGGCATTCTTTATACTTCAAAATAGAATGGAAGAGATTGTTCAAAGAATAATAAAATCGTGGAAGAATTTGTATAAAAAGATTGAAGATTTTCTTGAGGAAGAATACAAGGAAGAAGCAGCCATACCAATAGAAGAGAGGAAAAAGAGGAAAGAAGAAGAAGAAAAGAGAAGAGAAGAAGAGAAGAGAGAAGAAGAAAAGATAGATGGAAAGGAGGAAAAGACACAAAAACAGGATACAATGGCAACAGTTGAACAAGAGGAGCTACTAGATTAGAGTGTGCAAGACACACAATTTCCACCCCCTAGCCCTCCACAAGCATCCATTCCACCTACAGATACTATAACAATTATTGATGTTCTTGATACTTCTGGTCAGAATGTCAATCCATTAACTGTAGAAGATCTGAAAAGAATTCTTAACCAGTCAACACAACAAGCAATATTATGTACAGTACCAGTATTGGCCAGTATAGATGAGTTATAGAAACTAGTAGAAAGTATAGTTAAAGATAAGGTGAATACACAAGAACCACCTTCTATCACAACTACTAGTAGTCAATTTGAAATACCAACTAGTATAATTGATGCTGCAAGACAAAAGCAAAGTGCAGCTATAGAACAAGGAAAAGAACAAACATGACAGACCATTACATCTGATCCTACATCACAAATACAAAGTGCACTTCCACAGATAACAATAATTGATCATGGTAAACAGAAAGAGGATGAAATAGTAAAAACCCCTAAAGAACAAGTGGCAATACAAACACTAATAAATTTTCCTACCTCGAGGACTCCTTTACTCAAGCCATTACAAATTTCAGTACCATCATCTAGTACTGCCAGAGTTGCAAGGGTACTTCACTATGGAGACCCTGAATTAGATGAAGAAATAGTCATACCAAGTTATGACTCAAAATCAATGAAGTGCAAGATGCACTAAATAGAAGGAAAAGACAGGAAATACTCAGGAAAGAGTATAAAAATAAGCAAACACTTTATGAGATCAAGGACATCTTTATGGATGCCTTCAGTTTGCAATCACCAGATGAGTCAAAGCATATCACTGAGCAACTAACATATATTGTTCACCAGGTGACAAATGAAGACCTAGAAACCAGTGCAAAACTTATGGAATGGTCAGAAAAGAAATTTCAAGGGAAAGTGAATGAGAAAATATCAAGACAAATCACACTTTCACAAGTAGAATTGGCAAAGCTCATCGATAAGGTAAAGAAGGTACTTGAGAGTATATTCTCACTATACAAAAATTTGTGTGATTTTTCATATTTCACAAAAGAAACAAGCCAAAAAATATTGAGCTTAGAAAGAAACTTAAACATTTCAAGCATGCAACTACCGAGTGATCCAGCTCAAAGTGAGAAGCATTTTTCTCAATTGCTCCACACAAACAAAGAAATAGCTATATTAACAGTAGATGAGGCCAATATCAAGGCTAAAGTAATACAACTTCAGTTCTCCATTACCCCACATTTAGAGATACTCCATAAAGAGCAAGTATATGCTGAAAATGTACTCAAGAAAGATCCAAATCTTTCTACATTAGATGGACTTGTTCATCTTGCTGTCGAGACTAACATTCAGCATAAGTCACTAGAAATTTCTTTGAATAATTGGGATGCAGCTCTCAGAATGATCATGGAGGTAAATAGCACATTCTTGGCCAAATATGGTCTTAACCCTTAAAAACTCTTTGACATAAGTGTCAAAAAAGGGGGAGATATAGATTGTAAAGGAGGAGATACAGATTAATAAGGGGACAACAGATACAAAGGAGGAGCATTGGTATACAAATAATATACAGATGAGGCACAATCAACTTAGGGCAAGTTACAAAATTTTTGAGGTATATATTGTAAGATTGTAAGACATAAATTTTGATCAAAGTTTTCAATATGTACATACCAATCAGATTAGTAAATGCACTTATAAGGTCAGTTAAGTGTTTTTGTCACTCATGTCAAAGGGGGAGATTGTTAACATCATAATGTTTTTGAAACTTGAGTGCCAACACACTTAATCATATTCCACATTGGATGCCAACTAGAATCAAATGCCGAGTAGAATCAAGTGCCGAGTAAGTTCAAGTGCCAAGTAGAATCAAGTGCCGAGTAGAATCAAGTGCCGAGTAGAATCAAGTGCTGAGTAAGTTCAAGTGCCAAGAAAGTTCAAGTGCTGAGCTAGTATAGGTGCCGAGTAACATAGAGGTGCCGAGCACCAGTAACTCAATAATGCCGAGTTGCTGCATTATTTAGGAAATAGAAGATTCGCCAAATCTAAGCTGACAAGGTTGTTATCTAGAAATTTTTGAATTAAAAGGAAGATAAGAATGATGAGTTGGCAGCACAGAACACCATGTAGAACATTTTTAAGATACAACTAGCAAATTTTCAAGAAGAAAACAAGATATGGGGTAGATACATTGTATCCTACCTAATCAATTTTGAAACTGTAAAAGTGAAGAGAGAGAATTGAGCGGTAAAGGAAAATCAGACTTCTATATAAGAAGACATAAGTTAATGAGAAAAAGAAATAAGAGATAAGAGGTATGAGAAGATATACAAGGGTTCGCAAGGAAGTCTACTTTTAGAAGTGAGGATTATCAAATCACAAAAGGATCTAGATCAGAGGAAGCAAAACAAGTGCCTACAATCCGCAATCAAGGATTGTAATCAGTCAGGTTTATTGTACCTAATACTTTCTAGCAATTGTATTAGAATAAAAATCCTATGGTGATAGGTTAGCTTAACATCTATTTCGATAAATCCTATAACTAGGTGATAAAATCCTTTAATAGGGTAACACTTCATGTTAAGTGTTTGAAAGCCTCTAACCAGGTCACTATTGACACAGTGTAAAGCCTTTAACAGGGCAAACCATCAGAACTAATTGAACAATATTGCTGCAGTAATTTTTGTGGGTATCATCCCCACCCCAGTTTTACCTTCTTATTCCTGGAGGGTTTTTGGGTTACCAAATTCCAGTGTTAAGTGTTATTGATGCATGTGTCTAGTTTCATAATTATTTGATATACTTACATGCATGCAATTTACTTTTAGTTAAAAGTTTTAATGGCTAAAGTATGATACTTATGATTCACCCCCTCTCTCATAAGTACTCTTTCAATATTTGAATATTCCAACAGTTTCTTGACTTAGTGAAAAGGGGGAGTGTTCTTGGTGTTATGTTCTCTCTTTTTTTGTACTTTTCTTCATTTTTTGCATTATGGGCAACTTTAAGTTTCCTAAATTAACTCCTCATAGCTATGCTACATGGTCCATAAAAATGTGGTATAACTTAATGTGTAATGGAGTTTCACAATATGCAGATGGTACTCTTCCTAAACTAGTAGGTGATAAAGTATTAGAAAGTGATATTTTAGCTTGGGTAGTAATCGATAAGAAAGCCCTAGGTGATATATGTTTGGGGGTTGATGATAAGATCATGTACCAAATCAAGAAGTATTCTAAATCAAAGGAAGCTTGGGATACCATCAAAAACTTTTATGGTAAAGTGTCTGAAGAGGATGTTTTCAAAACTGAAGATGAGCTTGTCTCCTTAGATCCTAAGTCATATGACTCCATACAAGATTTCATCATCAAGGTGAATGAACTGAGGACAAATCTTACTCATTGTGGGAGTTCTATCAAAGATGATAAAATAATCTATCTCATACATAACAAGTTCCCATTAGAGTATTCCACATTTGTATCTTCTTTTAACACCTCAAAGACTACCTTAGGTTCTGCCTATAAGAAAGTCACTTTTGATGAATATTCCAAATTGGTTAATGATGAAGCAAAGAAGTTGAAATCAATGGGGATTCTCAAATCACCTTAGTCTAAAGAATTGGTGGCCAATGAGGGATCTCAAAATTCAACTAGATAGTCTTCAAATAAAGCAAAGGGTAAGAAAAAATTGAAGAAGGAAAAATTTGAGGATTCAAAAAAGACAACACCACAATCCAATCAACAAGGAAAGTCCTCAAATTCCAACAACAAGAGGGAAAACAACAATAAGGAGAAGAAAAAGTGCACTTAATTCAAGAAATTGAGTCATGAAGAGCATGAGTGTTATCTAAAGAAGATTGATGAGTTGACCAACATCATGAAGAAACATAATGTTCCATTAACTAATGCTTACAAGGAGAAGGGATCTTCTTTAGATTCAAAGGGCAAAGGGCAAGCGCTCATGGCTAATTCAAAATCTTCAAAGGAATAGATATTTGACTCAGGTGCCTCATATCATATGGGTTCTTCAAAGGAGGACTTTTCTTCATTGAATCACTCATAGGTACCGCACATCTTCATGGGAAATGATAGAAAAATAGAAATTGAAGGAAAAGGAAACGTGGAGATGGAAAATGGAGAGTTACAAAATGTTCTCTATGTTCCAAAACTAAGTTCAAATCTCCTATCAATCTACCAAATTACTCACCTTAGAGATGGACATAGAGTTGAATTCCTTCCAGACTTAGTAAAGGTGCATAGTCTTAAAGATGATTCCTTTCTTGCAATGGGGAAAGTGAATCATAACAAAAGGTTGTACTCTTTCTCTCTTTTTGTGCCCAAGTCTTCTTCAAAGGCCTAGTTATCACAATTAATTTCAAACATGTAATTATGGCATCAGTGGTATGGTCATCTTGACTACCACTACATTCAACAACTTTGTGCAAACTAAATGGTGAAAGGTCTACCTCAAATCAACTTTTCTAAGGGTGAATGTTCAATAGATTCAATGGATATGCATCCAGAGGGGAAGTTATAGAGAGGGAAGTCTTCAAGAGCAACATGTGCTCTACAGATCGTTCACATCGTATTACTAGGTCCTTTTGCATTCAGCCAAGATGGCTACATACTCACCTTTCTTGATGACTTTTCAAGGTTCACGTGGGTCTACTTTCTTCATAATAAGAATGAAGTGTTGGACACATTTCTAGCCTTCAAGACTCATGTAGAATGGAAATCCAAAAAGGCCATCAAAGTACTCTGAATGGATAATGGAAGCATGTATGTGAATAGAAGACTTATGGACTTTTACAGACATGAGGGAATTGATCTTCAGACTTTGCTAGCATGCAGTCTACATGAAATAGATGTTGTAGCATTGAGGATCTAAACTCTTAAGTTTATGGCAAGTTGCATGATCCATGCCAAGTCTCTAGATCCATCATTAGAAGTCGAAGCAATCTCTAGTGCCACTCACATTCTTAATTATTCTCCTCAACCAACCTTAGATGGAAAAACTCATTTTGAGGCATGGTGTGATAGAAAACCCATTGTGATACACTTCAGAGTATTTGGTTGTCCTTCATGGGCAAATAGATCTTCTAGGGGATGCAAGGCATAGTCACCTCAGCCTTGTACCTTTATTGGTTATGAAGACAATGTGAAGGCATAAAAACTTCTAGACCTTGAGACACATTAGATTTTTGTAGAAAAGGATATACATTTTGAGGAGAGTTCATCTAGATTTTCCTCTAATCCTTTTCAAACATCATACAGTGTTGAAACTGATAGTGACACCAGCTATAGTGTTTCAACAAATTTAGACACGTGGGATTCTATCGACAGTTGTAGTGAGGGGTCACTTAATCAATTTAATACACATGCATACATCACCACAATGATAGGTCCACAATAGTAAGGTTCAAATAATCTTCCAAATATAGGTTTAGTGATAGATTTGTGGGATAGTATTGATAATCTGCCTCTTTTTCTTGATGCAGAATCACCTTCTTCAATTGTCATGAGGGCTCCATCTTACTCTCTTGTTCATTCTCTACATGATCAATCCTCACAAGTTGAAGTGATTGTAGATACTTATGATCAACAATTGTATTACGGTTCTTCATTAGTTGTAGATACAGACAATTCTTTGAGACTAGTTCTTTAGTCAGTTGAGCAAGTTTTAGGGACATCACTTATTCATTGAATTCTTTCCACACATAGTGGAAGTGTCCCATTTGTACCCTTGGTCTTGTTTCTTCCTAAGGGGAGAAACACCATTCTGCAGTCTTGGATCAGCTTCTTCATTAGAGTAGTCACTGTTCAACACTATTCTTTTTGGGGGGGGAGTCTATCCTATCTCTCTTCCTTTTCTGATCTTTCTCTTATGTATATATTGGATGTATGTTGTAATAGGGGGGTCTTTATTACTCCATCCATACATACATCATTTTATCTCTCTTTTTGGGGGAGGGTTTTTCCCATGATGTTTTCCCTCTTTCTCCACTTAATGGGAGATTGCATATCATTATGTACATGGGTACCTAACATGGCCTAGTAGCTTGGACCCATTATGCATTTCATCCTAGATTTCACAAGCTTAAGGGAATTCCCCTAAGTTGTACTTTAGGGGGTGTGTTGGTGCAAATAAGTATTTACTTATTACACTTACTTAAGTTTACTTAGGTTAATGCATTATTTAATTATTTTGCATTATTTTATTATTTATTTAGGTGAGACACTTAGGAGTTTGTGTACTCTCATCATTCACTAAGTTGTCATGTTGACAACATAGTTATATGCACTCCTCATTTAGCACATGTTGTCTACACCATTGATTTGCATGCTAACATTGTAGGCTTATCCTCACATCATCACACTTAATCTCGCACTTAATGGAGGATGACCCATATCTAGTGGACTTGTGCTTTGGTGTATGACTTATCATGATGCTGACTTATATGCATTCTAGAAGCTCTCCTAAGGCCTTTATATATAGGCACTCCTAGTGTACTCTCAAGCTGGCATATTGAATGAATATCATCATTCTGATCATACTCTATCTATTGTGGTCTATTTTGTTCTTGTATTGAGTTCTTTAGTTCTTGGGTGAATTTTGGCCTAAGCCAAATTCTTACAGAGCCCTATTTGGAGTGAACCCTTTTAAAGGTTACAAAAAAAAAAAAATTTGTGTGTGACCCTATTAAAGGATTTGAATCACCCTATTAGTAGTGGCCTTATTAGAAAATTGTAAATTTTGTAGCACTTCAACATGTCTTCATGTTAGATGTCTAGATAATTCTTACATCTCCCAAAAATAAATTTTACACTTCAACATGTCTTAATGTGGGCTGATGCAATTTTCCAAATATTAGAAACCTCTAGACGTCACCCAATTGTATAGGTACTCAAAGTCTTCTAAAAATAGAGGCTTTGTCATCATTTTGAATCAATAAATAAATAACCAATTAGAATTTCCTAATAGTGTTGTTATTAGAAATAGTTTTTATAGTTTTATCTAAAATAGTTTCTATTGTTCCATGTTACTTTCCTCTCCAATATTCAATAATAGTTTAAAATTGTTTGAGTAAAGAGAGACCATCTATATATGGTGTGAATATTCACTTCTACCCTTCCTTGGAAAGACACTTTTATGGTCTTGCGTTGATGTGTCTAGACCCTTCTTAGATTCTCCCCACTCTCAAACCAAACAACAACTTGGTACTTTTGTATATTTACCCTTAATCTATCTGCCCATTCCTTTGAAAAACATTTATTCTTCTCCACTCCTTGTTGTTCTCCACTTTTCTACATCTTTTACACAAGATTCATCAATAGAAGCTCCTCATAGTTACCCTAAAAACCATCAGAATATATGGATGAAACAAGTTACATAATCAATTAAATTTGGAATAATTCACTATATCTTCAGGTAAGAAAACTCATCAGAAAGTTTGTGTGAGCTAGAATTGAAATATAGTAAAAAGAATTGTTCAATCAAACCAATTTTCTTAATCTTTGTAGGCTATGCCAATTTTTAGCCAATTGTTAAAGGATGATGTTATAATGTGGAACCTAATCAAACTCATATGTTAATTTTCCCCACTTTATTTGGTGTGGTTTCCCCCCATATATTACTACAGAGGTTTGGAGATAGCACCCCCAAGATAGGGTCAAGGGGAAGCATCCCTTATGGGGTCCTGGGATAGAACCCAAGGTGTGATCCCTATCATAGTACAAGGTGGGATCGAGGAGAAATGCCCCATGTGGAGTTTTTTGGGACAATTCCCACAAAAGATGAATGGACTTTATGATTTTAAAAGATATTAACTATTATTTTTCAATTGGATGACTTATTCTAGCCCTAATTTTGTAAGAGACAAAAAGATTGTATAAAATGGCTTAGGGTTGTGGATTTCATAATGTGTGATGAGATTATTGCTTCTTGTAGCAGTACTGAAATGGAAGAGATTATGGATTGTAATTACTAAATAATAATGATATTAGATTTGCTATTCGTGGATGGAGCCAGGGGATTGGATGAACCACATTAGATCTTTATGTTTTGTGTTCTCTTATATGTAATTTATTATTTTATGATATTAGTTATATTTTCATGTAACTTTTATTTATGTCTATGGTTAATCCTAAAAAATGAGCTATCCTTGAATCAAAGAAAATTCCCATAAATAGATGTTCCCAATTCAAAACCTTAGAGTACAAACTATTTTACTTTAAGGAAGTTCAAAATTGTATATGAGTGATTTTTTTTTACATAGATCAATTAAAAGTGAAAATAAAAACTAGTCACTCTCTACTAAGAGATAACACTGATCATTCAATAGATAATTTTCAATTTCATTCCATTCTCTAGGAATATATCTGAAAGTATCAAGATTCAAATGAGTATAGAAATTAAGAGTTTAGTTAAGTACTAAAGTTAATTACTGACTAACATTCTTATATGTTATTAAATTTATTTCATAGAGAAAGGATTGGAGAGTGTGAGAAGGAGTAGAGACTAGGAGGTCTAATATAATTTTTTTACAAACACTAATGGTGGAGAGGCTTGATAGAGTTGTTACAAATCTAGTGAAACAAATTCTTTATTTAAGAACTAGTTTTAATTATCTGCATCTAGCTCTAATACCACTTTGTTAGTAATCTAGTGAAACATGGGAGATATAGTAGAGATAGAGAATAAATAATAGAACACAAAATACCCAAGAAATATTTTACATAGTTGTTCTACAACAAGAAGAAATCAATGAAGAATTGGATTATTATGCTCTTGAAGTACAACTATATAAAATATTTTTTGGGTATTTTGTCTTCTATTCTGTATTTTATGTTTGTTCCTATCTCCCCTGATTCACCAGATTAATGATAACACTAAAAATGAGGATGAGAGTAACCCTTTTCTGCTTTTGTTGGCCTGTACCCTTGGCTTTTTGAGGTTGTATAGGGATCATTTTCTGCCATCATATTTTTCCTTGAAGCATTTGGAGGTTGTGCATATTATAGGGGAAAAAATTATAATCTTCTATATAACACCTCTCTTCTGTGAGCTATGTGGCTTTAGCATTTTTTAACCTATACCCTTTTGGTTTAGGAACTTTTATGTTAAATCTCTTGTTTAGGATCTTTTATGTTAGATTGACAACAAGGAGCATGCAAACATCCACACCTGATGCAACTAGAATTGGTAAATCCTTGTTTTGGTACATTTTGTTCTATTAAATATGATTTGATTTGTACTTTCTTGTTTATTTGATCATAGTATGACATTGATTAAATTATTGTAATGACAAGTATAGCTTCTCATGATGATGGAATAAATACTAGTATTGGTGATAATTTACCAGCATTTCTTGGATTAGCCTATGTTATTTCTACTAGATCATTGGAGGCATCATTTTGGATGGTTGAGATGTTAGTTTGTAGTGATTGATCAGGGAAGTTCTATACATACATCATAAATTCAAAAAAAAATTGGACCATATTTTATTGGGTTTTTGGGCTGACATGTAATTATTAATTATAACCCTAAAGCAGTAAAAATACTTGTATAAAAGGGCTTAGGGTTAGGGATTGTTTCATTAAGGCCATGAAAAAATTGGTTCTTGCAGCAGTATTGAGCTATAAGGGATTACAGATTGTAATCACTATATTGTAAGAATATTGGACTTGTTGTTTGTAGGACATAACCAAAGGTTTTGGTAAACCACATTAAATCTTGGTATCTTATATTCTTTTTTTTGTGATCTATTATTTTGTAATATTGTTTATATTTACATGTAATTATTATTTATGTCTGAGGTTTATTCGAAAGATATGTTTCCCTTGAAATGGCCTAAGCTTCTAGGTACTTTAATATTATAATTATTTAGAGTGTAATTGTAGTTTGCTTATAAAAAACTCATTTTTTACTAATGCTCCTATGATGATTTTGCAAGAAATAATCTTTTTTACAAAACTTTTTTTGATTTACCATTGAAGATATTTGGGTGCACATTACGTAAGAGGTCCATAGCTTCATATAATTGGTTTCTTATATTTTTATATTCATCCATTTGTTGTAATATATATAAGCTACCTATCTTGAACTAATTTTTCTATCTAACAATTTTTTTTGGTTAAAAGGTGGAATGAACAAGGACCTGAATTAAAAGGTCAACTCATAAAATCAATAGAGGAGGTCCATGGTCATAATATTTTGAATATATTCTAAATTCTTAAAAAAGTTTCCAAAAATCTAAAGACTATAAGAGGCCAATAAAGAAAGGATCTAAAGCTCAACCCAAACGATGAGCATCCTCCTATTGTTCTAGAGTTGGAGTGAAATGAAATCATTGAAGATGCAAATGAGATAAGACTAAGAGATAAAGGTGTTAACCCACCACCCAACAAAAATAGGTATGTGTTAGTATTAATGTAATTATTCACAAATTAGTGATCTTTATATTTATATAATCTAACTATTGGAGATTTTTTGAGCCCTCCCCTTGGGATTCATGACAAGGGCTTAACCACCTCCTATGTACTATAAGTTGAGGGGCTACATCAAGCATTGATAGATTAGTATTTTGGTGTAACAACAACTCCACTTTAACAAGTGGTATGAGAGCTTGGTCATAGGTTTGAATTTTCAGACCCTCGGATAACTTTGAGGGGGAGATTATTGTAAATTTTTTCAATGTTCATCTTGGAATTCATGACATGGGCTTAACCACCTTCTATTTACTATAAATTGAATGGTTGTATCTGTAGGACTAGAAAATGGGTTAAATGCATAAATATTATGAGAAATCACAAAGTTCAATAACCATACATTGAACCCACTAGTCTACCATGAAAGACAAAATAATCAAAAGAAGAAAACACAAGGTTAGTAACCCCCTCTTTCATTTGTAGCTCCCAAGTCCTTCTTTCTTCTCCAAATGATTATAGCTCCAACTTGCCTATACTGCACAAAAAATTGAAGAAAAATTCTATGATATGGATGATGCCATGAGAATACTAGAAGTGTGATTTTAGTGTGAGAGCAAGAATAAAAAGTGCAAAGATGCTAGGGACTCAAAAGACTCAAGAATTAGGAACCAAGGACTTTCAAGACCAGAAATGAGAGAAAGAGTGCTCATTTTATAATGAGCATGAAGGATAAGAGCATTAGACTTGTCGTCCTTAAATATGTGATGTGGCTAGAGATTCCTTTGAGAATCCATGATGCATAAGACAAAATATCCAATTGTAAGATTCTATGATGCATGGAAGTCAAACTTGGCTAAATGTGAAAGAGAATCTATGATGCATCATAAGACACCTCAAGCCCACTTAAAGCCAAGAATCTATGACAAATAAGCCAAATAAGGACGTGCGTAAGAGAATAAGAATATTTGATTATGAAAAATCTTATCCAAGTGTCAAAGGAGAATCCACGAGGTGTCATATCCAAGTTTTCACTATGATGCCATATTTTATGGAATATTTGAATTAAAAATCCTTTTATTCCACAAAATAAAAAATAGTAGAAAATGGAATTAATGATGTAAAATGGATTTTAGGAGATTGTAAATTTCCATGGTTTGTAAATAATGAATCAATTAACTAATAAAATTAATTAATTGAGGATGATAATTAGGAAGAATAATTACAAAGAATAATAGGACTAAATTATGGATTTTTTAATCCTATAGAGAAAATTAGTAGATGATTGGTCAAAATGATTAAATAAATGCGACTGTATCCTTTGATGAAAATGTGATGATGATAGTGGAAATTGACTAGGATGGTGATAGGTAGACCAAAGCCATGGTTAGAATGATTGGTTGATTGAAATTGATAACATGCCAAGGACACATGACATGAATTGATTGATATGTAAAATTTAACTAACATTGCAAATGCTATAGGATCGAGGTTGGTTGATAAGGTTGATCATAATAACATCGATGGACATTGTCAATATTATTAAAATGGTTGATAATGCCATGATGTAACATTGAAAGCCTCAACAATGTCAAATATTGGATGACATGAATTATAGTTTGACCTAGCACTAAGAGTCGCGACAATACTAAGGTCAAATTGATAAGATTGATAAGATTGATAGGTTTCCAAGGCACTGATAGCCACAACAATATCAAGGATTGGATAAATGATGATTAATTTGGTATGTTTGATATATTCTGGGTTCATTAAGACTAATTTTGAGTGATTTTGAGTTGATTTGGGGTGATTTTGAGTTGATATGAAATGGTTTTGAGTTGATATGGAATACTTTTTAGTTGATATGAAATGATTTTGAAATGACATAAAATTGATGTGAAAGAGTATACAAATAATAAAGTATAATCAATTTGACCAAAAATTGAAGTTAGTAGAATGAGAAAATGGGACAAATTAGTATGAAGAAGTGATGAAATTGTAGATGCGAACCATTTTTGAGCGTTTACATTTTCCCCTCTTTGATACAATGTGATTTAGAGCATTGTGTCAAAGAATAACTGATGAGAAAGCCACAACATGCCCCAGTAGGGATGATATATATGGGTGTCCCCTCAAGAAATTGACTAAGATATGCATATGATAAGTCAATTTTTTGACAATGAGAAGACAAAACCATAGCAACTGACACAATGAAAATTGGAGATAAAATATGAAAGTTGAGGTCTAGAGTGCAGAAAATGATGAACTAGGAGCCCGAGAGTGATTGCAGGGGTTACCACTCAAGAAGGACACAAAATTATGAAAATTATAGTTCATTTTTTGTTGAAAAAATATTTAAATCCAACACAACTAACAAATTGCAAATCTGAGTTAAAACGCAAAAGTTATGGGCTTCAGAGTGCAACATAGGGGCTTTGGGAACAGTTTTGGGCATCCTATTACCCCAAGTGCACCCAAAACTCAACTAAGTGCAGCTTGGATGCACTTGGTAAGCCCAAGTGCATCATGACAATACCAAGTACATCCATGACACACTTGGGAAGCCCAAGTGTGGATAGAAAGTGCAAGATGTGCCCCAAAAGGCTTTCGGGGCCAAAATCAACATGACGGGGGGCAATCAAGAGCCCAAAAGTAATGTGTTGGCTTATAACTCAAGATAATGACCAAATAATGAAAATGATATCTCATTATTTTCACAATAAAGATATGAGTCCAACATAAGACATGATCATGGTGATGGAGAATGAGATGAATGATAGAAGATTGAGGAGATGAGATGAGGAATTGTTAGTATGATGGGAAGACTTTTCCTTGTAGGAAGTGCACTATATGTCAAATAGAGCTTTATTTTGATATGGAAAATGGAATGCAAAGCATCATGGCATGAAGGGCCAAAGTGTAAATGCAAGCCTTTTACATAAACAAGCATGATGTAGATAAAAAATGACCTTGTCCTTCCTGAGGCATATGTACATGCCCCAAACTTTGAAAGGTACATTAGAATAGACAAAAATAGAAAAAGATGATCATGAACCATCCCGGCCACTCTCATAGATCAATTTTATATAATCGAGAGGCATAGGAATAGTATCAAAGAAAAATAAAGAAAAAAATAAATCACTCACTAAATAGCATGATCCAATAGCTATTCTTGTTCATTATTACTTGATTTTTAGTGTTTAAAGTGTTTAGACGGTGTTTGATAGGTCGATAATGTGATATCTTTGTTTGTGGATTCAGTTGATAGGTTCATAATAACATGTTAGATTGATTGTTGGTTCACATTGCTCAGATATTGTGATTGACATTCAAGTGTAGTGCTTTGAGTTTCAATCTGCAAATTGCAAGTGCATATGGAAAAGACATGGTTATGCATAGTGAATATGTACAAGGTTTATTGCACATTTTTTATGGTTTTTGTGATTTTTAGGGATTTTGTGGATATTTGATGTTTTTGTGTGACTGATTTCTTCATAACATTTTATGATTTTTAGGGTTCTTTCCAGGATCATATTTGAATTTTTATTGATTTTTTCAGGATTATTTTATGACTTTTAGGTTTTTTTCAAGACATTATATGATTTTTAGTGGTTTTTTCAGGACATTATATGGTTTTTATAATTTTTTTAAGGACATTTTATGATTTTTAGGTTTTTTTAGGAACGTAAAAGCATGTACATGTGTTAGCTCCAATTTGTTATGTGATAAGTCCAATGGATAAAAAAATTCTTAGGGATATGCCCCCAGTTCAAAGTTAAAATCATGCACCATGTAGGTAATATGCCCCCAAACAAGACACAAACTATGTACAAAAACCAATGACAGAGTGTGTAAAGACTGGTAATGCTTGGTAAGATAATAAAGGACATTAACCAGATCATGAGCCATGATAAGGGACCATAGATGTATTGCAATATGAAGGATATGATCAAGGAATGATAGAGGGGAAAAAAATAGATGGAATCCTGACAGATGGATGAGCAACAATTGATTACGCATGGCACCTGTTTGCTAGGTTTTCACCATGGTACTTTCCCAAAGCACCTATTTGCCAGGTTTTCACTTTCAGATAAATTTTTTCTCTTGACTCAAATTTTCATGCCAAGATGCTTGTTCGCCAAGTTTTCATCAAGGCATCCATTTTTCATGACTTTTTTCACTCTTTTCTTGGCTTTTTCATTACTTTTTGCTCTCTTTTTTTGATATTTTTTCAGGACTTTTAGATGGAATCAAGAAAGTTGCTAACAACTACTAATAAGAAATATGTTGTTGCTACTGCTAGCTGATAATCTCTAGATCCATGACTGACCATAATGACATAGGATTCATTCTGTATTTGTAGCTAAGATCAAACCACTAGAAAGGCCTCAAGATATAATATTGTCTACCATATGTAAGATAGTGTCTGCCTCTTGTGAATTAAGGAATCTAAGGATAAATGGGTCAATAGATATGTCATGTGGAATGTCCCTGATGATGACATATGCAAAGGCTTGGTGGATAAAGATTTGAGCTTGGGTGTTGGGAAAATTAGGTAGTTGGATTTGGGGATAAATAACTGGATGTAAGGGAGGGTTGAGACCAATGACCTTCCACATGAATGCTGATCTAGAGAGCTTTGAAAGACATCATCGCATGTTGAACACTGGAACATTGATATTCATGGCATCAAATTTTTTGTTTTGTATCCTTGGAAGTTGCTTAACTTTTGATTTTTCATAGTCCAATGGCACCTTTTAGTTTTCACCAAGAGACCTATGCTTCCTATCTTTTTCTCTTTTTGCTTTGTAACAAGAAGGTGTAGTTGGCTCCCCAAAATATGCCAATGTGTTCTTTTTAGAAGAAATCACTTCTTTATGATTGTCAATCATAATGCCTTCACAGATTTCAAAGTCTATTATAAGAGTGTCATCATTGTCGAATCAATCAAAAATTGGTGGTCCATGTTGGTCCCAATCAAATAGTTCAGGATAACTTGAGGGGGTGTCATCATCAGTGCTAAATGGGCTTTGGTTAAAGCTATGGATATGGACATTAGATTCCATGGTATGATTAGGGCTATGCTCAGAAGTGAGAGGATTGTTGGTTTTAGGTGGGATATCCTCAGATGCCTTTTCATCATTCAAAACATCCATATTCTTACATGTAGGTACCATGACCTACAAGGAGGACCTATTCATAATAGTTTAAATCCAAGCCCCAAACTAGCAGGTGATCCTTCTATAATGATAGGTTCAATTATGCCTTGTTTGTGAGATCCAAGACCACTACATCTGTTGGATACAATTAAGTAATTGTGTATTGTCTTTGATGTTACACAAATGTCATATCAGTTATCAGACAGAGTCTACCGAGTTCTATCAACCAGGAAAACAGTTTACAGAGTCTATCGAGCTCAATCGGTCATTAAAAGCCTTTTGTAGTGTATACCGAGCGTTCCTGTATGTCACACGGTGAGTTAGTGTTAACCGAGTTCACACGGTAAGCTAAGGAAAGTTTAGTTCTTACCGAGATCACTCGGGTATCAAAGGATTTTGTAGCAAATGGTTAGTGTTAACTGAGTTCCCACGGTAAGCTAAGGAAAGCTGAGTTTTCACCGAGCTCACTCAGTAGTTGAAGACAGCTTTTACTGAGTCCAGTCGGTTTCCAAAGGAAGTGGCAGGTTTACCGAATTCCCTGGTAATTGTAGTTTTTACCGAGTTCTGTCAGTTAACACAGGAAGGAATTTTTTGTTCTGTATTGACCGAGCAGCATCGGCCAGTGAAGAATTTTGTTTTTTAGTTCAAGCCAACTTTGGAATATGTTTCGTCAAGTTGGTTGGGCAAGCCGACTTTGGAATTGTTTTGACAAGTTAGTTGGGCCAACCTGGTATTATGTATAATATATAAAGAGGTGCTCAAGATGCGAAAAAAAAAAGGATAGAGAGTATGTACGGGTAGTGCAAGGAAGTGCAAGGAAGAGACTTGCGTGTGCCTAAGCAGAATTGAGCAGATGGAAATCTTGGAGCTGCAGAGATATATTTGATCAGTAAGGATCTTGTGGAGCTAAACTGAGATTTGTATTCAGCAAGATAAGTTGCATGTATTTTCAGATCATTCATTGTTGCTTTCTAACCATTGTAACAGTGATTCCAAAATCTCCTAACAGAGTTGGTTTAACAGCCATTTCATAAACCCTTTAACAGGGTGGCAATTCAGTTGAATTGTTCAAAAGACCTCCTACAAGGCCACTCCTAACAGGGTGATTAAATCCCCTAACAGGGTCACACCTAACAGTGTGTTTTGTAACCTTTAACAGGGTTGGCTCCTAACAGGGCTCACTTCAGAAGAGTGAAAATTGGTGACTAGTTGCTGGTGGTTTTTCCCATATTGGGTTTCCACGTAAATCTGGTGTCTACTGTGTTAATGATTATTTTCTTTTGCATAATCACTTATTTTAGTAAATGCTTCATAAATTAACTAAACATCTATCAAGTTTTAAGCAGTAATTTTTGTGTTTATTGAGTAGCAGTAGCAACTAAGTTTAAGGCATCTTTGAGACTTTTGAAAATGTTTTTGTGGTAACTAATTCACCCCTCCCCTCTCAGTTACCCCATCTTCATTTTCCAACAATTGGTATCAGAGCTTTTGGTGCTTGCAGGAGAAGATTTCAAAGATCTAAGCCAAAGATCAAGATGTCTTATAAGAGGGAAATCCCAAAGCTTAACTGAAACAACTTCTCAGCATGGCAGGGATTAATGAGACTTCATCTAGCTTCCATTGGTGACACTGGTCTGAAATATCTTGATGAGAAATATGTAGAACCATCAGGTACATTATCAGTCAATGACATTGCTATAAAGAAGACTCATAACATTATGATGATTGATATTGCATCTGCCTTGAGTTATGAAGAGTTTGATGATGTCAAGGACTGCACTACTGCCTATGAAATGTGGGAAAGTCTGAAAGAGATCTATGGTGGAGATGACAATGTCAGAAGAGCCAAAGCTGAAAGTCTGAGAGGACAGTTCGATCAGAAGAGAATGAAAGAAGATGAAAATATTGCCAAATATGTTGAAAGAATTAAAGCATGTGTCAGTGCTATCAAAGCTTCTGGAGGAAGTATCAGTGAAGAGATAGTCATAAGTAAAGTTCTTAGAACTCTACTTCCAGTTTATGCCATCAGGGTATCGGCCATTCAAGAAAGAAGGTGTGAGGCCAATCACAAGATAAACCTAGAGGCCATAGTTGGAATATTGACAGCATTTGAATTAGATAATTTTGATAATTATGTTCCAGCTGCAAAGAACATTGAGTCTGCATTTGAAGCCAAGCTTTCACTCAAGGACAAAGGCAAAAAGAAGAAGGAATCTCAGTCAGAGAGTGAAGATCAATCAGATCAGAGCTCTGACAACGTCCTTGAAGTAATTGAAGCCCTACTTGCAAATAAATATTCAAGAGGAAGAGGTAAATACAGAGGTAAAGTACCCCTAATCTGCTTTTCATGTGAAGAAGTCGGTCATATTACTGCAAGGTGTCCAAACAAGAAAGATAAAGATGAAAAGAAAGATAATAAATGGAACAGTAAGAAATATTTCAAATCATTTAAGGATAAAAGTAAGAAATCATGTTTTATGGCTAAAGATTCTAATGAATCTAATGATGAAGAAGAGGATGAGATTGTTTACATTGTTGTAAAAGATGAATCTGACAATGAAGAAATGGCACTCATCTCTCACATAAGTAAGAATGATACATGGATCATTGATAGTGGCTGCTCACATCATATGACTGGAGATAAAACAAAGTTTGATCAATTTGAAGAGTATGATGGTGGCAGTGTAAGATTTGAAAACAATGAACCTTGTTGCATCAAAGGAAAAGGAAGAATCACTCTAACCCAGGAACTTGTATGTGATAATGCTTATTGGGTAGAAGGACTAAAGCACAATTTATTGAGTGTGGCACAGTTACTCAACAATGGACTCAAAGTAGAATTCATCCAAGGCAAAGCAAGACTGCTGAACGATAAAGGAAAGTTGATTGGATCTGGTATTCAAACTAAAGGTAACTTGTTCTATCTTGAACTTGATGAACATTCATATTTTATTGTTCAAATAGAAGAGAGTTGGTTATGGCATAAAAGATTATGTCATGTGAATTTTGACAATCTGGTAAAGATAAGCAAATTCAAAAAAGTGA
Organism: Cupressus sempervirens; assembly: GCA_028749045.1. Lineage (NCBI taxonomy): Eukaryota > Viridiplantae > Streptophyta > Pinopsida > Cupressales > Cupressaceae > Cupressus > Cupressus sempervirens. Next base: position 937,546,794 of record CM053785.1, on the reverse strand, counting down.
GAGGCATTCCTGATTTAAAGAAACCAGAGGTCGGTTTATGCAAGAATTATCAAATTGGAAAGATGGGTAAGTCTAGTTTCAAAAGCAAAAATTATCAGTCTGAAGATTTATTAGAAATTGTGCATACTAACTTATGTGGACCTATTGAAACTGAAAGCTATACTGGTGAAAAATATTTTATTCTTTTTGTTGATGATTATTCAAGAATGATGACCATCATGTACCTAAGGAACAAATCAGAAGCATTTGAAAAGTTCAAATGGTATTTGGCAAGAGTAGAAAAAGAAACAGGGAAAAGATTGAAATGCCTAAGGTCAGACAGAGGTGGTGAATTTATTTCACATGAATTTAATAACTTTTTTATTGAAAGAGGAATCAAAAGACAGGTTTCAGCACTAGGTACACCTGAACAAAATGGCATAGCTGAAAGAAGGAACAGATCCATCATGGATTGTGCAAGAACCTTGATGATAGAAAAGAATGTTGCTATCAAATACCGGAAGGAGGCTATCAGTACAGCAGTTCATACCTTAAACTGAGTACAGTTAAAAAAGGACTCATTCAAAACTCCCTACGAAATATGGTATGGCTATAAACCCAATGTAAGTTATCTGAAAATATTTGGAAGCAAATGTTATATCTTGAAAGAATCTAGAAAAGGAAAATTTGATGTAAAAGGTGATGAAGGTATATTTTTTGGATACTCATGCAAGAGTAAAGCATATAGATGCTTGAACTTATCTACTCACAAAGTCATAGAAAGTATACATGTGAAAGTTGATGCATTTGCAGAAAAGACTGAAGAAGAAAGCAGAAAAGAACCAGAAGATTACAAAAGATTCATCTTCAGTGATTCGGATATAATATCAACTGCATCTGAGAATCAGAAATCTTCTTCTACCGAGTCATCACTAACCGAGTTGCAGGAAACATCTACCGAGCCAACATCTACCAAGTCAGAAAATACTGAGTTAGAGATTACCGAGCCTGAGGTAAACGAGCAGGTACATACCGTGCCAGTTGATACCGAGCCAGACCAAACCGAGCAAGGAGGAGAAATGCAAGAAGATAATGACAAAATTCATCCAAAAGAAAAAGAACCTATTCTAGCCAAATATGTGAGGAGACATCATTCAGCAGATCAAATCATTGGAAATAAATCTGATGGAACCATCACAAGAAGTAAGTTGAAAGGTACTTGTTTACTTGCTGATTTTGAACCTAGAACTGTCAAAGATGCATTAGAAAATGATAATTGGATTGAAGAAATGAATGAAGAAATAGAGCAGATAGAGAAAAACAAAACATGGACTCTTATACCCAGGCCTAAAGACAAAAATGTAATCGGTACAAAGTGGGTTTTCAGAAATAAGTTGGATGAAAATAGTAAAGTATCAAGAAACAAAGCTAGATTAGTGTGCAAAGGATATTCTCAAGAGGAAGGCATAGATTATGGAGAAACTTTTGCTCCCGTCGCTAGATTGGAAGGTGTTAGAACCTTATTAGCATATGCTGCCTACAAAGGATTTAAATTTTATCAGATGGATGTCAAGTCAGCATTTCTAAATGGTATACTGGATGAAGAGGTCTACATTGAATAACCTGAAAGTTCTATTGATCCAGATAAAAAGAACATGGTTTGCAAATTGCACAAGGCATTGTATGGTCTGAAACAAGCCCCTAGAGCATGGTATGAAAGATTGCATAGCTATCTTATTCAAATTGGATTTCAAAGAAATAATGATAACAGTAGTTTGTATATCAAGGAAGGACCAGAAAATAAGATTGTCCTAGTAGAAATATTTGTAGATGATACTATTTTCACAGGGAATGATGATCTTTACAAAGAATTTTCAGAACAAATGAGCAAGGAATTTGAAATGTCAATGTTCAGTGAAATCAAATTCTTTGTGGGACTTCAAATTCAGCAGAACAAGAATGGCATCTACATCACACAAGCAAAATATATCAAAGAGATATTGAAAAAGTTTGGTATGGAAGACTATAAACCAGTTGGAACTCCCATGTGTATTGGACTAAAACTTACCAAAGAAGATGATTCAAAGGAAATAGATCAGACATTGTACAGATCTATGATTGGAAAGTTGCAATATGTAGTTCATACTAGGCCAGATATTGCTCTTGCAGTTGGAATTGTGGCAAGATTTTCAGCCAAACCAAGAGAAAATCACATGATGGAAATCAAGAGAATAATGAGATATCTGAAAGGAACTGAAGATTATGGATTATGGTATAAACTTGGAGGAAACCTAGACTTAAAAGTGTTTACTGATGCTGATTGGGCAAGAAACCTTGATGACAGAAAAAGCACAAGTGGAGGTGCATTCTTTCTTGGAAAGAGGTTGGTTTCTTGGATAAGCAAAAAGCAAAACTGTACAGCTCAATCAACAGCAGAGGCAGAGTATGTTGTTGCAGCAGTAAACTGTTCTAATATTATTTGGTTCAAGCAATTGCTACAAGGCATGAAGATGGAAATCAAGGAACCGGTCGTCATGTTTTGTGATAACACAAGTGCAATCAATATATCTAAAAATCCAGTAATGCATTCTAAGACTAAGCACATTGCAATCAAGTATCACTTTGTCAGAGAATTGGTGCAGGACAAGGAAATCAGATTGGAATATGTCCATACAAAGGAACAGATTGCTGACATATTCACAAAGCCTTTACCTAAGGATGCATTTTTGTATCTCAGAGGTAAGTTAGGGGTTATTCCCCTATCTGAAGTTCACTAAAATAAGTTTTAGTGATGCATCAGCTCTTACAAAATTGAACAATCATCAGTTGATGCAGCAAATCAAGGAAATATTGCATATGAATCAGTACTAAAGGTACAATGAAATTCATTTGAAATTAGATGGTCTTTGGCATGTGTTGTCAAAGAGGGAGAGTTTTACTATCATATCTTTTTAGAAATCCAAAATTTGATTAAGTAATTTCCTCACAAAGGGAGATTACTGTAAGAGGGAGAGTTCTCTATCTTAGAGGGAAAATTGTTAATTGTGTTGTGTTGCAGTAGACTTGCTTTCAAATTTCATTTCTGCTATGACATGTTGTGTTGCCATCAATGCCAAAGAGGGAGATTGTTGGATACAATTAAGTAATTGTGTATTGTCTTTGATGTTACAAAAATGTCATATCAGTTATCAGACAGAGTCTACCGAGTTCTATCAACCAGGAAAATAGTTTACAGAGTCTACCGAGCTCAGTCGATCAGTAAAAGCCTTTTGCAGTGTATACCGAGCATTCTTGTATGTCACATGGTGAGTTAGTGTTAACCAAGTTCACATGTTAAGCTAAGGAAAGTTTAGTTCTTACTGAGATCACTCGAGTATCAAAGGATTTTGTTGCGAACGGTTAGTGTTAACCGAGTTCGCATGGTAAGCTAAGGAAAGCTGAGTTTTCACCGAGCTCACTCAGTAGTTGAAGACAGCTTTTACCGAGTCCAGTCAGTTTCCAAAGGAAGTGGCAGGTTTACCGAATTCCCCGGTAATTGTATTTTTTACCGAGTTCTGTCGGTTAACACAGGAAGGAAGTTTTTGTTCTGTATTGACCGAGTAGCGTCGGCCAGTGAAGAATTTTGTTTTTTAGTTCAAGCCGACTTTGGAATATGTTTCGTCAAGTTGGTTGGGCAAGCCTACTTTGGAATTGTTTTGACAAGTTAGTTGGGCCAACCTGGTATTATGTATAATATATAAAGAGGTGCTCAAGATGCGAAAAAAAAAGGGATAGAGAGTATGTACGGATAGTGCAAGGAAGTGCAAGGAAGAGACTTGCGTGTGCCTAAGCATAATTGAGCAGAGGGAAATCTTGGAGCTACAGAGATATATTTGATCAGTAAGGATCTTGTGGAGCTAAACTGAGATCTGTATTCAGCAAGATAAGTTGCATGTATTTTCAGATCATTCATTGTTGCTTTCTAACCATTGTAACAGTGATTCCAAAATCTCCTAACAGAGTTGGTTTAACAGCCATTTCATAAACCCTTTAACAGGGTGGCAATTCAGTTGAATTGTTCAAAAGACCTCTTACAAGGCCACTCCTAACAGGGTGATTAAATCCCCTAACAGGGTCACACCTAACAGTGTGTTTTGTAACCTTTAACAGGGTTGGCTCCTAACAGGGCTCACTTCAGAAGAGTGAAAATTGGTGACTAGTTGCTGGTGATTTTTCCCATATTGGGTTTCCACATAAATCTGGTGTCTACTGTGTTAATGATTACTTTCTTTTGCATAATCGCTTATTTCAGTAAATGCTTCATAAATTAACTAAACATCTATCAAGTTTTAAGCAGTAATTTTTGTGTTTATTAAGTAGCAGCAACAACTAAGTTTAAGGCATCTTTGGGACTTTTGAAAATATTTTTGTGGTAGCTGATTCACCCCTCCCCTCTCAGTTACCCCATCTTCATTTTCCAACATACATCCATCATATCCTTTTTCTGCATGATAGTAAACCCAAGTCCATACTTGCTAGGAGATATAAAAGTGGGTTTTTGTTCTACTTGTGCTTTCTCCATACAAGCAAAAATATTCTCATTGATGGAAGTGGCATTTTGTGTACTAATCTTAAAGTATTGGTCTGGAAATAGTTGTGATGTACCATAAGATAGGGGAGAAAGTGGTGACTCCCTAATGTGAGAGACTTGAGACATAAAGTACTCTCCACACCCATTTTCTTCAATCTTCATCTTTTCCTTGGCCTTATTGAGGAGTATATCAGCATCCACATACTTAGATGAATCTATGGGTTGTGCTTAATTATTTTTGGGGATTTGGTATGCAATAGCATCTCTTAGATTAGCACAAATTTGGAAAGGATCTGGATCATCAAGGATGGTAACCTCCATGTTGTCACAAGAAAACTTTAGACATTGATGATATGTAGAAGGGATTGCTTTCATAGCATGAACCCAAGGGCATCCTAGTATCATGTTGCAGTTCATTTTGATATCTAAGACATGGAACAATGTGTCTTCAGTAGCTGGGCCAATTCTGATAGGTAGTGTGATGACGCCCTTGGAGAAGTGTTCACCATCAACATAAGATTTTATTGTGATTCTTCAAGAGGGATCCACATCATCTTCAGAATAATCCAAAGCTTTGACAACCTTAAGAGTACAGATATTTAGTCCTACTCCTCCATCTATTACGACACATCTAACTTTGGCATTATGGATGAAGACTTCAAGATGAAGGGGGTCATTGTGGTTAGGTTTGTCCTTACGAATATCTTGAGGGGAAAAGGTGATATGCTGTGAGGTAGATAGGTTCCCAACCATGGCTTGGAACTGGGAAACATCCATGTTATCTGGGACTATTGACTCTTTAAGGACTTGCTCCAAGATCTTTTGGTGTTGGGGAGATGCACATAGTAGGTCCAAGATGGATATTTGCATAGGGATCTTGCCAAGCTGTTCAACAAGGCTATAATTAGATGAAGTAGGAGAAGTAGGTCTACTAGGGGGTGCAGGTCTAGTAGAAGCAATAGGTCTAGATCGGGCTCTAGGTAAAGTGAATGTGGATATGTAGGAATCTGACTCATTGAAATAGTTGACAGTGTAGTCATATCCCATGTGTGTGTAATTAGCATTACCTTGTGAGTTTGAGTTTGAACTGAAGGGCTTCTCTTTGCCATGACTACTCAAAGGATCTTTGAAGATAGTGTAGTCAGAGTTGGATGCAAACAATGATGGATCAACTATGATAACACTATCATCAATAAGGTCTTGTATGGCATGTTTCAATTGGAAGCATGATGAGGTTTTATTTCCTTTGGTGCAATGGTAATCACAGAATTTTTTGTTATCTCACCAATTGGTTTTAGTTAACAGTTCATCTTTGATTGGGGGTAACTGTAGGAAGTTGTTACTCAATAACTATTGTAGTGCAGTCTCAAGGGGTATCTCCAATGGTGTGAATTTTTTATCCTTGGTTCTAGGATGTCTTTGAGGTTTGTCCTACGTAGAAGTCTCACTCTTCTGTTGTGGGCCTGATGTTTGATTAGGAGTTTGTGAATTTGTAGGATTTGCACCTTTCAAAGTTAGTTGAGTTTTTGTTGTGCTAATTGTTCATGCATCCACAATACCATCATTAGTCATATTCTTATTTTTGGAGAAAAAAATTGGCCTTTCCTTAGAGGAACTGGTGTTTGTGTTTTCCTTATTTAACTTTAGGATTCCCTTATGGATAAGAGAATCTTCAATACTAGCACCCTTTTTCATTAGTTTAGAAATAGTGCTTGGGCTCTTGATTTTGAGTTCATACACTAGGTCTGGGACTAAGTTTTCAATGCACAAGTTTACTTGTTTTTCTTTAGGAATGTCTAGTGAGCATTAATATACTAAGCTTCTCCAACGTACTAAAAATGTGATAAATGTTTCTCCTATCTTCTATTTAATTGAGCACAAATTAGAAAGTGTCACTTCATTTGTAATGTTTAAGGCAAAGTGGGATATGAACTTGTCTGCAAGTTCCAACCGGGATTTGATATTACCAAAAAGTTTGGAGTGCCATTCAATTATAGGCCTACTTAGAGAATGAGGGAACAATCTCATGAGGTAAGTGGGCTCATCACTGAGTTTGATACATGAGGCACAAAATTCTCTAATGTGATCAACAAGGTTTCCTTTTCCTCGATATTTTTTGAATCTTGGAGCCTCAAAATCTTTTGGGAATGGAGGCATATACAAACTTTTATCGAATGGGTTACGACATAGGTCCCTTTCTGTATATAGAGCCTATTTCTTTTGGACTCCCAATGCCTCAACTTGTTTGGAAAGTTGTTTGAATTGTTGTAATATCTCTTCATTGATATTTTTTATGATAATCTTTCCTTCAACTCTTTTGTGCCTATGAGCAGACCATTTGCTATGGTGGGAGCTATGTCTACTCGATTTTGAAATTTTTGTGTTTGATGAGTTTGGTGATGTGTCACTTAGTGGTGGAGGTATATTGGTACCTCAAATAAAAAAAGGTCCCTGTTGTTGGGGAACTTGTTGCGGTATTTGATGTGGCACTTGTTGCAGGATTGACTGCGATTGTTGTACCATGTGTTGTTGTTGTGCCATGTGTGGAAGTTCCAGTTGGGATACCTCTGTTGGTTGTACGTGAGACCATATACGTGCTTTTTGTTGAAGAGGTATTTTTTGAGGTTTTTGTGGCACATTTTGTTTTTGTAACAAATGTTGTTGATATGCAATCTGTTGCTCAAGGTATCTTTGGTATTCTAACTGGTGCTTGAGTTTCTCTTGTTGTTTAGCAAACATCACTTGTTGTTGTTTATACATTGCATGGAAGTCAAGTGGGTTTATGTTGGACCGCGTATTGGGGATGTTGGATGTTTGCACCAATTAAGGTTGTTTTTTTTGTGGGTGATGTTATTGTTGATATGTTGGATGTGTGTTCAAAACATTAGCTCCTTGGACTATCACAGATTGATGTTGTTGGGGTAGTTTGTTTGAGAAGTGATCGTTATGTTGGTATTGTTGCTTTGGCTTCTTTGTATGTTACAGGTTCCTCCTTGTGACATCATACTCACTTGACTATGAGATGTGTTCCTATTGGGAATGGGTGTAATGTCAATAAGGATTTTTCTTTGTGCCTCAATAGGGATTGTTGTAGTTGATGTTGCACATAGTGTACTCGTGGGAGGTTCGATAACATTTGGTGTCATACCACTTGGTAGGGTTAGGAGCAAAGGTGCACTTTGTTGATTTTCCTCCAAAGTAGGTATATCTGACATCCCTAGAGAAAAATTCCCTTTAAGTGAGTCTTTTTGTTCCATCATGTGACTAAAATCAAGTCTTAATGTCCTTTTGGGGTGTTTAGGGACTGGTGGTATTTCGTCGAACAAGGGGTTGACATTGATGTGTTCAAATGTTCTTTGGAGGATTTTTAATGGTTGATTCTTGATGGGACCTTATAGGTGCCATTATCATGTTTGAAAACTCCAAAGGTTATTTTTCCTTATCTAGGTCCAAATTGATCATGGGTTGTATGTTTTCAATGGTTGTGTTGGTTTGATGTTTGGACTTAGGTCCTTCCACATTTTGGTTGAGTTTGACAATTTCTTGGGCTACCAAAAGTTTAAAGTTTTTTGGAAATTTTTTTGTCTTGACATGCCCTAGCCATTTCTTCATCAGTGATGCCATAATTAGTGTCAGAGTCACCACTGAAGTGTATAGTACCTTGTTGTATGTTTGATGCATTAGGGTGGAAGGTAATTGTGTTAGGTTGGCTGAATATAGGTTCAAAGTCAAGACTCATTTGAACCATTCCATGTGTAGGGGAAGTGTTTGGAGGAAATTTCATGGTAGGTACATTGTACAAGGTTTGTTGTGTCAGAGCTTGATTACGGTGCTCTTGCAGATACATGTTCAAGGGGTCTACTATCAATGGTTGTGGTGCCTCGATTTGGTCTTCATCAAATGTCGTTTGGGTTTTCTTGCCCTTCTTTTATCATGGATGAGGTTTTGGTTGCATTAATGTCTTAGAAAATAATGGTTAATAAAGTTATTGGGGTCTCTGGGCTAATTCTGTTCTACTAAGTGTTGGCATGATACCTAAGAATGCAGATGCAATGGAGGGAAACTTGAATAGACTTTTCTACCTCTCAAATGCGCACCTAAATTACCAACTATGCCTAGACAGTACCAAGTGCACCAATGATGTAGTTGGGGGCCTAAAAGTTGGCAGTTAGTAAGTAAGAGGCATGCAATTGGTAAAAAAAGGTGCTAGGGTGCCTAAAATGCAAATTTTGAGTGTTTTGAGTGATTTAGAGTGTTTCCCAAGGTCTTGGGATGCAATACAAGGTGTGGAAGTTGAAATTAGGGTTCTAGAACCTAGAAATGAACACCTAATTACTAAGTGCATCCTAAAACTACCAAGTGTATCCTGAAAACACTAGCTGCACACTTGAAGTGTGCAATTGGTAAAATAGGGTTGCATTTGGTAAAATAGGGTTGCAGTTGGTAAAAGAGGTCAAAGCTTGATAATTAAGATGTGGGTATGCAAGATATGAGTGTTTTATGGATTTTTAAGTGTTTAAGGATGTTATGCAATGTGAGGAAATGATAAATGAATTAGAGTTTTGTAATGCAAAGTGAAAATGTACTAGGGATATTATTTAAATACAAATGCAAGCTATCATTTTGAAGGTATGCAAACTGAAGATTATGGTATGTAAAATGGAGGTTAGGGTTATGTTTTGGACTTGTAAATGAAACTAAAGGTAGCTGTATGCAAGGTGTATTATGCAAAGGATGGTGGTCTAGGTTTCACAATGACGTCTGCGATATGTAAAATGAGGGTAAATGCTTAAGAAGGCAATTTGGTTAATGGACACTTTTAGAGGGTTTGGTAACGAAAATGATCCTAGGATTTTGATCAATGCAAGAAGAAGGGGATATACAACTAGGGTAAGTGAAAATGACATTTAGGAATATGATTATGCTAATTATGGAGATATATGTAAGGTTTTGAACTTAGGTAAAACCTTTAGAAAGTATTTTGTCTAGGAGTTTAACCTTGTGATAAAGGACTTTGGATCTTGACCAAAAATCGATAAAAGATGAAAAATATCAAATTGATAAAAGAAGACAAGATCAAATCTATCAAGACATAGACAAATTATTGGCCAGGAAAATGGTAAGAAAAGATAAAAATACTAGTCAAGATCCATTATCTGTCAACACTAAGAGATACTCTAAGACTCATACTTTGTCTAGATTTTTGACTAAATTCAAAGGTTTCGGGGTTCAAAATGATGTTTTACGGACTCAAAATGGTGGTGATACTGAGTGGATATGTAATATGGACAATTTCTATGATGAAAAATTGGATTTTGGGTGCAAGATGTGGTTTTGGGTCAAGTGCAAAATGGGGAGGTACAGAGGCTCCTAAATGCAATTTTAGGGTCCTAAAGTGCAGTTAGGGGGCCCAAAATGATCTTTTAGGAGCCCAAATGCACCTTGATAGTCCCAAGTGTTCTCCAATGATACCAAATATTTTAATGATGTAGTTGGTAAGTTCTAGGCATAGTTGCTAGTTTTTGGACATAGTTGGTAAGCTAGGAAGAATGTTTGTTGATTCTATAGGGTATGGTTACCAATGTGATATGTCAGGAAGCTAAGATGTTGGGTTTGATATTAGGATGGGCTGGTAGATGTAGAATAGAGGTTATGACCTATGGAATGATGTCCTAAGTGAAGTTAATGAAGACTATGTGATGCAGAATGCAGATCTGGGCAAGCTAATGCAAGGGGGAGCTAACAAGGTACTTAAAGAGATAGTTGAAGCCCCAAAATGTTATCTAGAATCCAAAACTAGGTCTAAGGATGACCAAGTGTTACTAGATAGTGTAGAATACATCAATGACATAGTTGGTAATTTTTTGACGCAGTTGGTAAACTGTGCTGAAACTAAGGCAATTCTGGTAGCCATGGTTTCAGGATCAAGATGTCACAGAGAGTTAAATAGTAGGGTAAAGTGTTAAGACCAGTATGAATGCTCAAAATTATTCTTAAGAAACCCGTAATTATGGCTAAAGTGTTCAAGGTGATGATTGGGTATGCAAAGATGCAAGGTGGTGGATGCAAAGTCCAGATTTTGAGATGGAAATGCAAAAAACTAAGGGAGGTAAACTAAACCCAAATGGATGAAATATATAAGGTAATGGATACCAAATGAGAACTAAAAGGTACAATATGAATTCTATATGACACAAAAATAAGGCCTAGACTATGGTAAATTTAAGTTAAGTTTATGCAAGAATGAAATCTACGTTTTGCCAAGCACATTTAGGAGCACAAGTTGACATGTTTTCCAAGGTTTGAATCTGTTGAACCAAAGTTTGCAAAGTTTGGACAAAGGTTGAAATTTTTTGGTAATGTGTAATGTTTTGACAAGTGTTTTCAAGTTTCCAAGATGTAAATTTGAATGTTGGCTATTATCTTGAATATGTTTTACACACACACACACAAGACACATTAAGACAACAAGAACACCACAACCTAGGCTTTTAGGATTGCATCCACTAAAATCCTACTTGAACCAAAGTTTAGTTGTGCTTATATAGAGTAGACAACCTAGGATCTTGGCACTAGAAGCTCCCCCTTAGAGCACACTCACTTCTCGAGGCTACCAAGATTTTCTTCCCAATGGGCATGACTTCCCAAGGGATTTTTGCCTCTACTAGGGACCGCGAGAATGTAGGATGTCTTCAAGGGCATGGGTGACCCCTTAAGCTAGTGGATAAAAAGGATTATTTCCACTAAAACATGGTTTTTAGTAAGGTCATTCTGTTTGGAAAGTGAATGATAAACTTTTGCAGAAGGTCTCCCAACCCCAAGAACTGGACTTTGACTGACCACAAGGGTAGTGGAGGAGAGCTATCACACAACAATACTGCCGACATAGCTTTCACCATAATCAAGTTTTATATAGTAGCTGGAACATTGAGCTAGCTTTTGACCCGTTACCACTCTGAGGTCATCCCATGGCATACCCAATATCAAGTATCTTGGTCCAAGGCAGGCCTCCTATTGAAGTTACATAGATTTATCTTACACCTGAGATCCATGAATGGTGAGGGGAGAGGATACGTCCAATGTAACTCCTAGGGATTTAAACATTGTAGAGATGCCAGGCAGAAAAGAAAAAATTCATTTTAAGTAGCAAACAAAGTGTTATCTAATCTAGGAAATCCACACACATGGTTTTGACAAGCACACAATGGTCTTCAACAACGTCCTACAAACAAAGCATTAGTAGTTTTTTATGATCATGTCTTCATCCCACGATTTCCACATGCTATAATTAGACCATTAGTAACAAAAAATTATCTAATCTATGTTCTAGAAGCAAATGAAAACCTTACAAGTAGATTCTGATTGATGTGTGTGTTTTTTGTGAACTAGGTGTGCTCTGATAGAGAAGATTGCAACTTAGAAGGCCAAAATGGCTTAGAACACCCCCAAGTGTGCCTAGATAGTGTAGAATACATCAATGAAATAGTTGGGTCCCAGTTGGGTGCAATTGGTAGTTTTAGGGCATAGTTTGGAGGTTAAGTGCAAACTATGGGGAAATGGTGCCTAATCAAGACCCAAAAACAAAATTTTTTTGACACCGATACTACCAAGTGTTCCCAAATAGTGTAGACTATTTAAATGACATAGATGGTAATTTTTGGATGTAGTTGGGAAGCCAGAAACAACCAAAAGGGGTTTTGGTGGCTTCCAAACTCTTAAAATTGCTCTTAGGGGTCCCAAGTGTGCCCTGACAGAGCAGAGTGCACCCCAGGACAACAAGCTAATATAATGCATGAAACAAGAGCATACAAGCATGTTAATGGACCCCCTAATTAATATAGGTCTAAAAAGGAAGAGTAGATAGTCATTATACCCTTCCAGGTGAGCTCCTTCCTTGCAAATACAAGCACAAAATAAGAAAACCCAAGTTAGATATGCATGTTCACGTCGGGTTCACAAAAATGTAGTGCCTAGAAAATGGGTTAAATGCATAACATACTATGAGAAAATCAAAAACTCAATCAACATACATTAGCACCCACTAGTCTACCATGAAAGCCAAACTAATAAAAACAAGAAAACACAAGGTTAGAAACCCCCTCTTTCGTTTGTAGCTCCCATGTCCTGCTTTCTTGTCCAAATGATTGCAGCTCCAACTTGCCTATAGTACACACAAAATTTAAGAAAAAATCTATGATATGGATGATACCATGAGAATACTAGAAGTGTGATTTTAGTGTGAGAGCAAGAATGCAAAATGCAAAGAAGCTAGGTACTCAAAAGATTCAAGAATTAGGACCCAGGGACTTTCAAGACCAGAAATGAGAGAAAGAGTGCTCATTTTATAATGGGCATGGAGGATGAGAGCATTGGATTTGTCACCCTTAGATATGCAATGTGGCTAGAGATTCCTTTGATAATCCATGGTGCATATGACAAAATATCCAATTGTAAGATTCTATGACATATGGAAGTCAAACTTGGTCGAACTTAAAGCCAAGAATCTATGAAAAATAAGCCAAATAAGGACATGCATAAGAGAATGAAAATATTTGATTATGACAAATCTCATCCAAGTGTCAAAGGAGAATCCATGAGGTGTCATATCCAAGTGTCACTATGATGCAATATTTAATGGAATATTTGAATTAAAAATCCTTTTATTCCACAAAATAAAAATTAGTAGAAAATGGAATTAATGATGGAAAATGGAACTTAGGAAATTGTAAATTTCCATGGTTTGTAAATCATGAATAAAGTAACTAATAAAATTAATTAATTAAGGACAATAATTAGGAAGAATAATTAGAAAGAATAATTAGAAAGAATAATAGGATTAAATTATGGGTTATTTAATCATATAGAGAAAATTAGTAGATAATTGGCCAAAATGATTAAATAGATGCAACTATATCCTTTGATGAAAATGTGATGATTATAGTGGTTATCGACTAGGACTGTGATAGGTAGACCAAAGCCATGGTCAGATTGATTGATTGATTGAAATTGATAACATGCCAAGGACACATAACATGAATTGATTGATACGTAACATTTAGCAAACATTGCAAATGCTACAGGATCAAGGTTGATGATAATAACATCAACGGAAATTGTCAATATTATTAAAATGGTTGATAATTCCATGATCTGACATTGAAAGCCTCAACAATATCAAATATTGGATGACATGAATGATAGTTTGACCTAGCACTAAGAGCCACAATAGTAGTGTCATATTGAAAAGATTGATAGGTTGGTAGGTTTCCAAGGAACTGATAGCCACAACAATACCTAGGATTGGATAAATGATGATTGATTTGGGACTTTTGATATGTTCTAGGTTCATTAGGACTAATTCTGAGTTATTTTGAGTTGATTTGGGGTGATTTTGAGTTGATATGAAATGGCTTTGAGTTGATATGAAATGATTTTGAAATGACATGAAATTGATGTGAAAGAAGATACAAATGATAAAGTATAATCAATTTGACCAAAAAATTGAAGTTAGTAGCATCAGAAAATGGGAGAAATTAGCATGAAGAAGTGATGAAACCATAGATGCGAACCATTTTTTAGCATCTATAGTATCAAGCATTGATAGATTGGTCTTTTGGTACAATGAAAACCTCACTCTAACACTAACATATTTCTAACATATTTCAAAGATTGCATATATAGGTTGTAGGACACATCAAAGGCCACACAAGCTAGGAAAGAGAAGGTTGGTCAACACCATCTTGGCTTTGGTAGATATATTAAAATTTACTCATGACTTGTAAGTAGTAGTAAATGAAATTTCATATAAAATATTTGATTTAAAATTAAAAATAAGAAATACATTAAATATTGACGATATTATGCAAAAAATGCAAGGTGTTTAATTTAATCTAGCACCCTTAGAAGAGGACAAACAATTTGGCTTCAAGCAAGGTTATAAAGTAGTGGTTTCCCACCACTACAAAGATTCTAGTGGCCAAAGAGATTTAGAAATTCTTGTGCACTGGTTCACACATAGTTAAATAGGCATAATGAATAATAATAAAAATTGAGAACTTCATGAGAAATAAACTATTTTATGTTAATTTTGAATAATGATAACAATGTGCATGACATTTCATTGTAGCCTTCTACTCTAGACACAGATCCTACACATGAGGAAGGCCTTGATGTGCATCATAATGATACATGTACATAATCAATTTCTATTAAAATTTAATTATGTAATTACTAATAAAATTTAACATCTTAAATTATAATTGGTGTAAACCTTTATTTGATAATTTTTGAGTATGTAGAATGTCATGGTGATGGAGTCGAGTGTGGTGTTAGTGGTGATCATGTTGGGGTGGGCTAGAATAAAATCTGATAGTAGATGATATGGCACCATTAGGTAAATAAAATGTCCATATTATGTTTTTTAGATTAATTAAATGCTTACAACATTTTCAGAAATTTTTAGAATTAAACCTATTTATTTCTTATTGTAAGGGTGCATCAACCTTATCCTCAAAAAAAAAAAAAAGAGGAAGCATCATGGCATAAGATCATAACCATAAGAACTATAGGAGAATGCCAAAGATAGTCATGATGTGCCTATTATCCTTTATCTTTGACAAAAGAAAAAACAAAAGAAGAAATGAATGTTTAAAAACCTTGTTTGATGATGAATGTGTTGATGATTTTTTGTGAATGTTGCTTATTAATGAAATTTATGTCATGTTATTGAATATTTTTATGTGATTATAATGATTGATGTGCTCATGAATTATTGATGAATCTTTTGTATTTATTAATGAATTATATGTCATGTTAATGAATTTTATGTGATTATAATGATTCAATGATATAGTTCTTAAATATATCAAAAATAAACACCAATATATGGTCCCATCACCAAGTGGCTAGAGAACTTTACCGTAGTCACTAGTGACTATCATTTCTTCCATGATAATGTATACATGTCTAATTGACTCCTTTTGTCATCACCAAACTCTTCCTACCACACTTTTCTCAACTTTATAATGAGGCCCTTTAC
Source organism: Cupressus sempervirens (assembly GCA_028749045.1). Classification (NCBI taxonomy): domain Eukaryota; kingdom Viridiplantae; phylum Streptophyta; class Pinopsida; order Cupressales; family Cupressaceae; genus Cupressus; species Cupressus sempervirens. Next base: position 937,531,207 of record CM053785.1, on the reverse strand, counting down.
AACACCCAAAAATTTCCTTCTTTCCCCAACATGGTTTCTCTATCCTAAATTGCTTGAAGTTAATCCTTTCTTTTCAAATTCTAAGAGGAAGTTCAATAAGTTCTAAACAACTTAGTTTTCATATAGAATGAATAATCAAAATGACCCCAAAATCTCTTTCTCTATCAATTTCTAAACTAGCTAGTTAATTCGTAGTAACCCTTGCATGTAAGTATTTTATGGGAAACAAGGGTTTGTTGTATCTTAAAAAATAGCCAATATCACTACATAAAAATAATATTTTATTGTGATATTTCCCAAATTCAAAGGCATTTTAAGGGGAAGATGGATTGGTGGATATGGAAAGTGTTTGATCATATACTATGATTTTCATTAAGTTTGAGGAGAATAGTCTAAGGTAGTTGTGAATGAGGAAGTAAGAGCTTTCAATTTGGACTCCTAGTGAAGGATTAAATTTTTTATGTTTTATTTAAACATTCATTCTAATATTTTATTAAAACCTTCTCTTTGGCCCTTAAAAATAATTCAATTCTACCCAAATTCTTTACCAATTTGACACTCGAATAAACCTTCACTAAATCATCATAACACATTCAAAATAGGATCACATGGATCAAACTCATTTTCTCATTACAAAATATTTATGAAAAAACTTCAATGGAAGCTTCACCATTTCCATCACACAAACCCAAAGGGATATTTAGATCTATAATTCACCATGCCCTCCATCAATGTAATTAGAATACCCAAACCCATAGACATTTAAGCTCACTTAATTTCCACTCATAAAGCACCCAATGGAATTAGATCTTTCAAATGAGCTGCCAACTCCTATCCCATTCGCTAATCATATTAATAATAAGGCCTATTAGGAAGTTCATGACAATGTTTCTCTACGCACCTAATGATCAACCCTTGAATCAACTTGACAACTCTTAATATTGATTCATATCTTCTCCCTACACCCTTTCAAGCATGATAGGTGAATGCATAAACTTTGTTGGAACCAAAGGCTCTTTCTTTTCACAATCTGATTTGAATATCATGCTGTGACTCTGGCATAATAGTGACACAAGAAAGGATCCAAAACTTCCCAACTCACACTTCAAACCAAATAAATAACCTCAATGCACTTTAAGTCAATCACTATATTTTGTTCCCAACCATACATATTTGACATTTAAAGAATCAATATATTACTATCACTATCACTATCACTATCACTATCATGGTCAAGATAGTGTCATAATGTATTTTCTACACAAGGACTGAAAACAACTTAAAATCTATTTATATCGAATGTGAGGGTTCATCTCATTAAAATTCATGGAATAATAGGATCTACCCAACCATAATGGTGACTTATAAAACTCAACAATAATAGTCATAGCTCACAAAAAAATTGGACATATTATGAGAAATGAAATAATAAAAATACTTGAGATCCTTTCAATGCTACTTAAATTGATCCTTTATTTTTTCCACAACCTTATTTTCATCCTTTCAATATTTGGAGACTTCTATGATGTTTGGTTTCAACCGCTTTCATATTGCAGAATAGATACATGCCATTTTTCAACTTTTCTTTTGGTATCAACTATTGCTTATCATTAAATATTTTTTCCTAATGCTCATCTTTGAGATTAAACTCTTTAACATATCATTATTTTTCATCTGTTGTGTTTTGACCATATAATACTCCTTTCTTAAAAGAAAACAAAATTTTTTATTTCTTCATTGCTAATCAGGTGCTCTTGAATTCCAACATCCCTTTTTTAATCCTCTTTTTGTTTTTCTTCATCCATGCACTCTTTATCCTATCTAGTCTTTCCTCTTTGACTAACTTAGGACAACTGGTTTCTTCCATATGTTGGTTTTTCTTTAGGTATCTCTATAGTCGGGTGATTATTGAAGCTTCTAATGGGAAGGTATTTTTTTAATCCAATAAGATCTCTTGAATAATTTTTAAAATAAATTTGAGGTTGGTGATGATGAGATGCTTAATTGAGAAACTCCTATTCCATATATATGACCCAAAATTGAGTCTTGCAATCCAAAACTAGAGTTCTCTTATACCATTCTTGCCCACAAAGAAAGTAGTTGTCCTAGGATGACAAGGTTAAGTAGTTGAGGATTGATTCCTCTCTTCTTGAAGTCAATTTCAAGGCCCTTTATACATTGTTAAATCTGCCACATTGAATGTAACCAAAATCTATGATGATTTTACATACCTTTTCAAGAAGCTTGTAATTAATACTGATAATTTATGTGTCTTCTATTTCTATTTTGTAGTTGTTTAAAGTAATTGAAGCAACACTTAAACTCTTCATTGCATTTGTGTCAAACACTTTTTTTCTATGTATGAGTCGATCCTGTTAATGAACATATTGAAGTGAAATTGGTAGTTAATATGTTGGATATCCTTTATTACTTATGTTTGAAAGAAAAATTAAAATATTATGCTTGACCAGACCAAATTAATGGATATAGTATTAGATGTTAATTGTGTCAATCAGTTTTAGGAAATGTAGAAGGTGGCCCTAGTTCAATATGCAATCTCAATTGATATGCATAGGACATTAGGTGGAGCCAAAAAATGCAACATATTTTCATTTTTTATATAGGTCATTAATGTAAATGTGGTGCATTTTTTCGGCTCCACCTAATGTCCATGCATATGGAACATTTTTATATGTGAATTCTCTACTCAAAGTGGTTGAATCCTATTTTGGATGGGAGGGAGAGAAACCAAAGACATATGGATGCTTAAGTGGCTATAGAAAATGATTCTTCACTATTTACATTGTAGTTATATCGCTGAGTTCCTTATTTTGATTGTTGCTACATTCTAAATTTTAATTTTATTAAAACTAATGTTTTGTTTCCTTTGTTGAAATGTGTCATGTATTCATTCACACAAATTGATCTCTGCTAATTTTAACCACATTCATAACATGCTTTTTATGAAGGAGATTGTTAAAAACAAATTGATGCAAGTATAATAAATGTGTTTCAATCATTTTTTTGTCACTAATGTCAAACCTCCTTTTTTTTGGTAAGACAACTGCTTATATGATTTAAGTACTATCACTTATTTGATTGATGAAGTGGATTTGATCAAAATATGTAACAATGGAATCTAGAGGAAAGCTTGAGTTATGATATAAAAAGGAGTACAAGAATCAGCTAAGATAGTGGTAACATAATGTATTGATAATCTCCTTAAGATTACAAAGGGTAATTACAATAAAAAAGTTTAGAAGAAAAATTCAAACAAAATTTGTCTTTTAAGCTTGACCAAATAGATAGTAGGTGCTAAGAAAAGTTAGTGCAAGCTGAGCAGAAAATTAGTTGTAGTCAAGTAAAAGTCTATTTTAGTGTATGTCGAGAAAAATAGTGGATGCAGAATAAATTTTAGTTGATACTGAGCACTAGTAAACTTTAGTTCATGACAAGTAATTTTATAGATGATGCTGAGAAATGCAGATTGTGCCAAGCATCAGAAGTAAGTTAATGTCAAGTGCCAACATTATTAGAAAGATCTTTGATGGATCTAAGCTAACAAGTTTATTTTCTTGGATTGTGTAAACCAGGTGGAAGATAAGGTTGATAATATGGTTGCATAGAATTCATGGTAAACCATTTTAAAGTGAATTCAAAGAGAATTGAAGGAGAAGTTTCTAGAAATGATATGTAATGAGGGGTAGATTCATTGAATCCTACCTAATTTGTTCTAAACCTAAATTGGATGATTGAGAATGAATGGAAAAAGATTTTAATTCTCTATTTATAGGGATGGTTGAATAGAAGCAAGGGTTTTCATGAGAGACAACCAAAGGAAGATAAGGAGTCAAGGATATTGCTTCATTTAGTGACCAAATTGAGAGTTTGCATTGGCATGTTAAGAAGGAAGGCTTAAGGGTATGGATTCTTGAAGGATGAACAAGCTATCAAAGCTAAAATGTGTTAAAGCCAAGGAGTATGGATGACTAAAATAGAGATCTATTATCTAAAAATGGAGTTGTACATCATTATCAGACCAAGCCTAATTATTAATCTCTAATAATTGTTTTAGTCTAGGGTAAATCCTTTGGATTAACATTGACCTAATAGTTATTTGTAAATCCTTTAACTAAGTGACATTCCAAGTGAATAGTCTAAAGTATTCTAACAAGGCTTACTCCTAATAGAGTGATTGAAATCCTTTAACAAGGTCTCATTTAATAGTCTGTATTGTAACCTTTAATAGGGTTGGCCTTTCATACGGCATCAGTTAAAAAAAGTGAAAAAGAGTAGCACATTTCTGATGGTTTTTCCCAAATTGAGTTTCCATGTAAATTGTTGTGTGAAGTGTGTTGCTAAACCTATTATGTGTCGTGTTTACATGTCTGCAAATTGATTTGATAGTAACGTACAAGTTTTAAGTGATTGCATAATCTTATTGATACATGCATGATGATAAATGTTTTATGGGTTAACTAAGTTGTGAAAAGTTTTATTTATACATATAGACCTTGGATAACTGGTTCACCACCACCCCTCGCCCCATCTTCCAAGTTATTCTAAATAAATTCAAGAAAATGGTGATCTTAGTCTTCTTAGAGTTGTTGTTATAATACTATGGATCCTAATATGCATATAGCACACTCACCAATGCAAAAAAAAATGGAACATATCTTCAATCTTTTCAACATATTTTCTAATGCTAATTGATCATGATTTCATTCTATTTTGTTGAAGCGTACCAAGCAATAGAACTAAATGAGAAATTGAGGTTGTAGAGTAAAGAAAGAATCCCTCCATTATTTGAGGATAATTCCAGGCAATGATTGAATCTATTTATGGTTCAAATCTAGAAGGAAAGTATTGATGAAAATATTTTTAAAAGATTCCTGCATAATGTTATTTTGTTACATGTTTGGTGTTGAATGACAGATGTCAATTGATGATCTTCTTCTTGTTGTTTCAATTGGATAGAATTTTATATCTTGCATCATAGATATGAAGAGATTTACCCATCTTATATCTTGAAAGGATATGAGGAGACGTACCCCTCCAAGAATAGATTGGTTGGTTATAATTGGGCACAACACAAAATATTTAAATAAGGATCAGTTCTCAACTATTTGTAAGATACAACTTCTCACATCATCTACGCTTACCAATGTGGGGGAGGAGCATCCTAGGGTCTTATTTAGATTCTAGTTCAATTTGGCTTGTGGGTGGTTCTAGCCAACCACCAAGATAATAAGAACTATTGATAAGGTCCTCAGTAAGGTGTCATGTGTATTTGTAGATAGGTGTTCTTAGAGTCATCCTTGTGGTCTATTTACAATCAATATGGGTCAAAAGTTGACCAATTATAAAAAATGGAGTTGAAATTATACATTTTATGTTTTAAAGTTTTTTTATGACCATATGATGTGATTTTGCTTGAATTTTGCAGGGGAGGATATTAGAAATGTAAAATTGTAAAAAGATGTAAAATTTCTCATGACAACATTTCCTAAATTCTAGAAAATATTTCTCAAGGAGTCTTAACCCTGACCTTATGGTCTAAATGTGAGGTTTTTACATATCTAAGGTTAGATAAACCCTAATCTAGGAGCTAGTTTTTGGATTTCTACACTTTGCATTGGTAAAGACACTGAATTTGATATGATAGAGAGACTTTTACTTTCATCCAGGCTCTAAATGGATTGAATGAAATAATGTGAGGCATTGAGGTATTGATTCTTTTTATGTAGTTTAATTTTTTTGAGTTAATTTTAAGAGTTTGAATTGATCTTTTTCATTTTACAAAATCATTAATTTATTCTTGTTCATTGCCTTGAACAGTGCTTGTTATGTAACTATGAGCCCTACTTGAATTTTCATGGTTAAAATTCAATGGCCACTTAGAATAAAATAAGGAACACTGTAAATAGTATAAATATGTGTTTTTAGGTTCTTTTTTGTAGGGGATCTATTTCTTCCATCAAGCCCTAGGTGAGTGCAGAGGCAACTTGGTTAGGAGTTTGCATAGAGCAGTAACAAGAAAGTTTACAAGATTGATTGGTTTGTGTGAACCAATGGTTGGATTAAGTAATGCCATGTGTCCATGATAATTTATTACAAGGAGAGAAGTGGTGAATTTTAATAGAGCACCTACTAGAAGACAATAACCTAGACTGGTTCACATTTCCTAAGAAACCCAAGAAGATAGGGATTTGGTGACAAACCTATGTACAAACACCTTGGAGATCTAAAAACTAGGAAATTTTGAAGTCTAAGAAGTCCTTAGAAATAATCCCTAAATAAATTGGGTTTTCTTTGGAGAAGTTGAGAGTTATTCCAAGAATGTAGATTTTAGGAGGCATAATTGGGCTAAAAGGGCTACAAAGCCTAAAACTTGAAAAGTAAGAACTCAATGGAAAATCAAAAGAAGAATCCATAAAATTGGATCAAAATGGTTTGAAACTAAATATGGGATAGCTAGGACACCTGTTCCTAGTCTCAAGATGAGTTTGGGAGCATAGTGGTTAAGTTGAGCCCATAAGTGCATAGTTGGATTGAGGAACATAGTTGAGTGTTTCAAGTTTGTGGCGAATTCTATAAGGAAAATGGGGATCCTAGAAGTGATTTGTGATTAGGGGAGACCAAAATACCCTTGTAATAAAAAATAATAGGTCTTAAGAAGAGAAAGAGTGTTCTTGAGAATTAGTATCGCCCACCAAAATGTCATTGTTCAGAACTCAACTCCTTAAACATCAAACAAATAGTATTCTTATAGTTTATTTATTTTAAACTAGGGTTGTCATCAAAGTTTTAATGACCATTAATTGATCTATCAATTATCATTATTGTTGGTGAGATGGAAACATCTTTAGAATCTCATAGGATTCTGATGAAATTTTATTGATATTTTGATGAGGCCTATTGTCAATGGCTTGACAAGCTCATCAATACCAATCTCCTAATCATCCATTTTTTAACGTTTCCTAGTAATGGTTTGACACCACCTTGTGACAAAGATTGGGATCATTTTTATAAGGGATTGTTTGTTGATATATAGATAGCCCTAGATTTCATCAAAATCTTGACAAAATATTTTGACCATTGTCTATTGAAATATCAACCAACCCTTATTAAAAAATATGTAAAAATTTAGTAGTGTCATGATATTAATTAACAAAATAATTTATTATTATATGCCCAAAGTTTAGCTTAAGTAAACTAGAGATAATAAGTGACTTAGTAATTAAATCAATATGATTTAATTAATAAGAAAAATACTTTTTTACTTTGTCACTTATCTAATCCTCTCCTTTTCACCCATTTTAGATTTAGCATTGATAAATGTTTATGACATGTGTTTTTCAATTTATGGTTGGACATGGTTATTACATGAGGACCATTCCCTTTTTCAAAATATGCCTTTGGAAAATGATTTAGAATTTTTTATGGTTAAAGGATTGAGGTTGATAGGGGGAATGTTCTCTTTAGGATCTATGAAGGGATAGAGTTGTTGAAACAAAACCCTAATAAATTTTTTAATCTTTGTTTCAAACTAAGGAGGCTTGTTACTATCTATGAATATTCAAAGTGGAGAATAATTGTGTTGTTAGTATTTCTCAAAGAGAGGCACCTATTTCTTCACATCCAAATTTGGGGATGGGGTGCCTCTAGTTTGGGGCTATATTTTGAGGGGTTAAAATTTTATTTTATTTTTGAAAGACTTGTGGTGATAGGGTTAATGGCTCTCAGCTTTGGATCATTAAATATTGTTAATATTTCTTGTTCTCTTATGGTTGTTCTATTTAGGGGCTTGTATCTCCCTTTGCAAGACATCATGTCTTTACTTTTTGGGAAAGTTTTATTATTTATTATTTTTCCCCTCGTATTAGTGAGGAATTTGTTATCAATTGTAAAGGATAAGTATGGATCTTATTTGTGACTAATTAGAAGACAAGGTGGTTTTTCAAGGCTTACAAGGTTTAGGATCCATAGGAAAATCCTTGAAGGTTAGGGTTCTTTCCTTAAACTCTACAAGATTTTGGGTTCCTTTCAAAAATCCTATGGAATTGACTTTGGGGGCTTTTCTCCTTAGCTATTTTTATTGTTTGATGTGTTTTTGTACTAGGGATATTCTAACTATAAAAGGTTTTAGAAGATTCCACTCCCTTTCTTTTTAATAAAAAACATTCTCTAATGTTTCACAACCCACAGATGCACTATTGCCTAAAAATTTGAGTAACAAATTATCTTGGTGTGTCCAAGATCACAAGAAGCATATAAAACAGCAAGAGCCTTCATAAAATTATTAGTAGGCTAAATTTTATAAATAATAAAAAGGATAAACTAAATAGTCCCCAAGATATGCTACATTTTATCCCTTTATGAGAACTGCATACACCTCCACAGACTAATTGTAAAACACTAAAGTCTATGAGGTTAGGTTTGGGCCTCTTCATCAATTTTGCTTTGCATTTTGAGAGGATAGTAAGTGCCTCATTTCTTTTTGAAATTATCTTTGTTTAAGATGAAAATTTTTAATTATTTTTTACTTTTCTATTTTATTTTAATAAAATTCATTCATAACTTTTGAGATTACTACAATAGGGAGAAAAATATGAGGAAAAGAAAAAATATATTTTTATAAGAAGAATTGTGTTATTTCATGTGATAAGGTGAATGTTTCTATTATTAATTCTTCTACCTTTATAATCTAGCTAGTTTGTGTATGAATAAAAACTATATTTTCTTTTATTTCTCTTTTGAAAGGCTTTATTAATAAATCAATAGATGAATGATATTTTTTCTAGATTTTAATAATATTCTTGATCAATGTCACTTATTTGAAACGCACATAAAAAAATCACTGAACATAATTTATCATTTAAAATAAAAATTTCAAACTCTTTCTAAGATAAGATACTTGAATACAAGAATTCTACAATATAATAGTTACACATTAACATTAAAAGAAACTTAATATATTAATGTTATCATCTCTTAAAAATATCTTTCATAGTATCTCATGTTTTAAAAAAAATCAATTTTTTTTTTCTTTTGATGAACAGGCAAGAGCAGAAATAGAAGAGGCAAGCACACTCCTAGATTCCTAATCTACATTTTTCCCATTTTTCAAAACAAAAAATTGTATTTAGAAAACTGCATATAAACTTATTTTCTCTACTATAGATAGAAGTTAGAAATAGCTAACCCTTCTAGCACTTATTTTTGATGAATAGACAATATTTTTTTTTTCTTCAATAATAATAATAAAATTAAAATAATAATCAAACCCAGAGGGCATAAAGAACTAGAAGAAGCGGATTCAAATTTTATTCTCTAATTGAAGGTTGATAAAAACAAAAATTTCATGGAAACCCTAATTAAATGTATGAGACATCAGTACATTGAGAGATGCTCAATATCGTACTTAAAATCCATTGGTAGTTAAATAAAGTCATATGCCGATTGTGGATCTTCTGCATCTCATCTCTTCTCATTACATTCCTTGCAGTGTCTGTCTAAGAATTGAAGAAGTTCTTCTCGACTGTTGGACATATATCGTAGAATCACACTAGATTAAATGGCAACGTAACCATACTTATTACATATTTACTTAAAATATCGTCCTGGAGAAACACTTCACATTTTATTAAAATTTCCAAAAATAAGCCTTCGCAGCCGCAAAATCAATTCGGAGTATTTTTAACAATAATAGTTGTCCTCGCGCTTGGCGGGTTTGTCTTTGCCATTTCCTTCTGGTAAGCAAATTGACATAATTTTGTGGAAATCCACTCTCGCATTGTCTCCTTCCGTCTTGCCCTCGTGGCTCTTCATCAAAATAGCCGAATGTTTCTCTCTTTCATTTATAATTGGCAGTTCTTCCATATTCTGATATCCAAACGCTATTCCATACCCAGTCAAAGCTTTAGATTGGCAAAAAAAATATTTAGCATGCCCATCAAATTCAAAAATATGAAATGTGTCCATGTAAATGGATGTTCATTACAAGACTCCTTATCAATTAAAACCTGTTGTCGGTTACAGATGGAAGCACTCTTTAGATTGGCCTCTTAGAGGCAGAGAGGTGGACCGTCTAGAGTTTTCTCAGATTTTGGCCTCTAGGGCATGTTGCTCTCTGCTAGGACCAGATGTTTTCGCTTGGGGAAGTACCTTGTCTAGTAAATATTCTGTCTCTGTTGGATATCAAGAGATAACTAGACAACTGTTAGGGGATACTGAGGTCCCTTGGTGGAAACAAGTTTGGAATAAATTTTCTTGGTCCAAGTGCATTTCCCATCTGTTCTTCCATTACTCCTTTTCTACTGAGTTATAGCACCTTTGGTAGAGTGCTTGGGGTTGAAAAATAAAATGACAAAGAAACCATATAACAGCAATTCTTCCACAAGATTTCCACTACTGCCCAAGATGAAGATTCAATTTAGGAATATTGTGGATATTGGAATGATTTCTGCAAAATCTTCTAAAAGTGATTTTCTCAAACAAATTTCTCAATTGTTAATGATGGAGTTAGGAGGAAGGATATCTAACAAATGTTCCTACCTTACCATAGAAGGAAACTCTCCTTAACATCCTCATCAGACCAAGTACCACAAGGCTTCTTAGAGAGCTTAGGGATGGAATAGCAATAGTGTGGACAAGAAATTTATTAAATGTGCAGATTCAATTTCATAAACATTTTGAAGAAAATAAAATACAAGTACAAAGATATTTATCGTACTTCACCACAACTTGTGGTGCTATGTCTAAAGTGGAGAATTATTATATTAAGCAATATCCAATACAATACATAATTACACACAATCATTTATACAACTTACTCTTTGAATACAAAGGGACTTGAGTTGAATCAAAAGATCATATAACTATTAGATTACATAGCCCATGCTTCCTATTTCTAAATTTATAAAACAATGAGACCTTGATAAAACCTCAACTTTGTCAGACTGTTGCAGCAACACACTCTTAATGAGTCTTCTCCAAATTAGATCGATAAATGTAGTCCCATCAGCCTATTATCATAATTTTATTTTCTGGAGATTGAAGACATGCTTCTCCAACACTGATCACAAGGTCCCATTGTCTTGCACTCCCATTCCATGCACTTATAATAAGGGCACCTAAAGGTTCAATGCTCTTAGCCATTCCCAATACAAAAACATCTACTTCATTGAATCTATTGCCCATTTTGGCAAGGAGATCCCAAACATCAATACCTACATCCTTGTCAGACCTCAACAATCGACTTAACTCTAAAGGCAACCTTCCGTCATCACCAGCATGCCAACTCATGTGATGCTTAGGATTTGAATCCTATTCGACGAACTCACTTGAAGGAGACAGTGTACTCAAATTTGTACACCATAGCCTTAACATTTCTCAACTTCTAGGTAGGGCTAGTAGTGAACACCATGTTGTCCTCTTCAAACACAATTAACATATGAAAATTCTTATTAGCTATGTCAATTGCAAGAAGGGAATGTTGTTCCTTGAATGGGAAATGCCCAAATAGTCAAGGCAATCTTGCATATGAAGCGTTATGCCATGATTGTGCATGCACATGGCATCTAGAGCTCGTATTTGACCATAGAAGACTCTAGCAATGTAACTTCTATGACACAATAGAAAACAATTTAGATGTATGTTAAACGTGTGGTTATCAAAAATATTAAAAAATTGATGCATTTTTAAAAAAAATTTAGGTTTGATTATGTGATATTTTTAGCATCAATGTTTAAGATCACACCACATGATCTAACATCAAGATGCAAAAGGGTTCATGAGGAAAACATAGGGAAAAGATAAGATGGAGTGGATCAATACTTCATATCAAAGCACAATCAAACAAATTGGAAATAAACACACAAACAAAAATTATAAATCTATATTCAATGCCCTTTTCCAAGAACCAAATACATCTTCCATTTCATAGAGGATTTATGAATTGTCTAGAGATTGATATAGCAAAAATCACGTGCATATTTAATTCTATGTGGTGGAAGAGGACTCTAGAATGGAGGGACTGGAAGGTTCCATATTTAATGATCCATTGACAATTTGTTTTGTGGTAGAAATTTCTACCTACCATCACTCCCTATAATTTCTACCAAGAATTGCATCAAAATATTTAGTACTACATCGAGATGTTTCTCCATTAATTACTATCCAAGTCATTACTTTTTTCTTGTTCCCAAAGTGCCATTCTTGCATTCTTCAACAACCTTCATATTTGATAATGTCTTTTGGTGCAATCTTTGAAATCTTGATTTTCAACTTATCCAAACAAGAAATTTAAGTTTGTTGCAAACTTTTTTATAAAGAACTTCAGAAAAATTGCTCTTTAGTAAATCCATATCATTTGTACTACATGAAGCATCACATATTTGACATTTCCTTTTTGTATAAATTACTCACTTCTTTAAATTTCCTCATTATTTCCTTTTCCTCTAGATCATCAAGCAACTTTACTCTTTCTCCTAACTCTCCATTTCTTATATTAATCTTATCATTAACATTTCTTCTAGCTCTTTATTTTTCTCTATAAATCTAGACCATTCTTTCACCTTTAAATTATATACTTATTCCACAAATTTTTCTTCAATTTTATCTTTATAATAATTAATTTAATTTAAAAGTTTACATCTTCTAGTGCCTTCTCATTCATAGTTGCAAACTTTTCTTAATTATCTAGTTTCATTTATTTTTCTTTTAAATAATCCAACTCACAAATCAAATTTACATTTTCTTTTAACACTCTTCTACATCGTTCTTCCATTCTAATAAATAATCTAACTCGCCTTGTCCTTATTTTAGAAACTTTGTAAATTTCTATATCAAATATTTAAATAACTTCAAGAAAATCCTACATATATATCAAACTTTTTTTTTATTGAAAGCAACCAAATCTTTTTAATTACATATTTATATAAGGATGAAACAATTCAGCAAAAAAGTTGTTTATCCATATGAAGTTGAAAGTCTATAAAAATGTGATTTAGCAACAAAGAATTGAGCAACTTCCTATAGTTGCAGTATACTGTACAATTATATACAAGCATCAATGAGTTAGTGTCAGTACTTGCAACATATACTAAAATAACTAAAAACCATTAGGTCACAAGTTCCAATAAAGAACTGAGACACTTCTTGTAGTTGATACAACACAATTATATACAAGCATCAAGTAGTTAGTGTTGGTAGTTGCAACATATACTACAATAATTGAAAACCATTAGGTCACAGGTTCCATGTTTTGCAATATCTGAAAGGATGAAAATTATTTTCTTGTATCTTGACTTCTTTGAATGATTGTGCACAAGTGTTGAGGAGAATATGAACTGAAACATCTTTTGAAATATGAGACCAATTTGTTAGCAGATAAAATTTCACATATCATTTGAACATCTATTTGTAGTGAAAGAATGGTGTTAGCAAATACATCATTGCAACAAAGTTTTCAAATTCATTTGATAATAACCTATCTGTAAGCATGAGATACATAGCCATAGGATAAAGAAGATCCAAGGAGATATGATTTCTAAGACCAAGGTTGAGGGAATGGTATAGATGGTATTGGAAAAATACAAAAAATAGATTTTAAATAGACAGAAGGAAATTCTAGCTTGTTTTTATTGAATAATAGATGCCAATTTATACAATAGCTTGACTCAACAACATTCCTAAATGACTGTGAATTAGATTGACCACAAACTACTTCATGATTGACAACACACACATAGACTTAACACTAACTGAAACTTATGGCAACCTAACTTGACACATTTACAATAAGAACTTGATTCATACTAAAATTCTTTGACTCAATCCTAAACTAGATTCATGTTGTTAACAACTCAACAAAGCTTTCCACATCTGCGACAATTATTATTGACTACTGTTGGAACATTAACTCCAATAGATGGGGCAGCTAAAAAAGAGTGTCACGAATTGCAAGCATGATTGCAAAACCAAAAAGCATATTTTTTTGGTTTTTTTTAGTGCAAAAGAGACAAGTGGAAAGAGCATAAACAAGCTTAAGGCAGTTACCGCTAGGCATTTTAACATGAAGGAATTTCCATGTTAGGAGTTGATACTATGCATCAACTTTAGAGTTCCAAATTTGGAGGATAAGTTTATTCCATTTGGATTGCAAGAATGATCACTTCCACTTCGAATTAAGATGAGATGAGATGAAAATAGGAGGAAGGAGCTTTTTGTAAATGGTTCAAAGGGGAAGTAGTGGATGCCATGTGCATTAGGCCATCCCCATTCACTCAAAAAGTTAGTATCAGAATTTAAAAATTGCAAGTTGTAAAGTTCAAAGGCCATGAGCTCTTAAATATAAAGAATTAGTTCCTTATCAAATGCTACGAGTCAAAAGTGTGATTTCAAGAGAAGCCACCATTTCCAGTTAAAGATGGAATGGTCCCATAAATTGAAAATGGTTTTAATTCATTTTTTATGAATTCATTTTCCTCTGAACCTCTCGATATTCCCTAATAGTTTATGATCTTCTTCTTGAACTAACTTGTTCCACCATATAGAAGAATATAGGAAACTTATCCCATGGGTAAGGGATTGGTCAAACTAAATTAATTTTGTAGAGCTAGATGGAGTAAGGGTGCAAATTTTTGAGTTTTAAAAAAGGATCTAAGAAGATCTTACCTTTCGAACTAAGGGTCCCCCAAGAACTACCAACACAAGTTATTTGAATGTGAAATCTAATTAATTCTTTCCAAGGGGCATCAGCCTACAAGCCTCTAATTATCCATTTAGATAATAGGAAAGCACCTTGTGTGTATGGATCATTGATTTACAATTCTCTTTTCTGCTTAGGTTGAATGCAATACTCCTAAGAAGTAGTAGGAATTCCTTTTTTATTTTCCCATTTAGCCCATAGGAAATTGTTGATGAGTTGGGTAAGATGGTCATAGAAATTTTTAGAAGGTAGCCAACATGAGGATATATATGCATGACTAGCTAGCAAGATTTTGTTAGCCACTTCTATGTGATCATCCATAGATAAGAATCTATTTGTCTAGTTCAGAAGTTTACCCTTAATTCTATTAAAAAACCAATTCCACATATCTTTGAGGGATATCTGGTAGTCATGCCATGTTTAGTTTATTTCCACTCTCTAAGAAACTAATTTAGATGAGACATAAAATATTTTTTTTATGAAAAGCTAATTTAGATCCATAATTGGCGTAAAAAAACATCTAAGGTATCTAAAGTATTAGCCACCTTTTCAGCTATATTTTGAATATAAAAAAAATACTATCATTAGTTAAGTGGAAGTTGAGGACAGTGATATTACTAGGTAAAGAAGTGGCATGGATAAGTTCTGTTGGATACAATTGTTCAATTATGTGTTGTCTTTGATGTCACATAAATGTCATATCAGTTGTCAAATAGAGTTGATCAAGCTAAGAAGGTCAGCAAGGCAAAGGACAGAGTCTATCAAGCTCAGAAGGTCAGCAAGGCAAAGGACAAAGTCTACTAAGCTCAGAAGGTTGGCAAGGCAAAGGACACAGTCTACCGAGGTCAGAAGGTTAACAAGGTAGAGGACAAAGTCTACTGAGCTCAGATGATCAATGAGGAAAAAGTTCAGCATCTATCAAGTAAACAATTGTTACCGAGCTTTCAAGGTAATCAAAAGAAATTTAGTTCTTACCAAGCTCACTCGATAATCAAAGAAAATATGACAAAAATAGTTCTCATCGAGCTCACTCGGTCATCAAAGAAAATATGATAGAAATAGTTCTTATTGAGCTCACTCGGTCATCAAAGGAAATTTCCAGAAGCAAAATTTACTGAGCAGGGTTAGCTAGTAAAGGATTTCATTGTCTTATGAAATAAAATTTATTTATTTAGAGTTATATCTATAGCCGAATGATGTACGATTTATTTGTAAATGCAACATGTAAATAGGCCGACTTGACAATCTGAATGGTATAAGTAAGAAGCCAAGTTGCTAATTTTAAATTGTGCGAAGTGGAAGAATGTGGAATTAATATGATATGAAGACTAATTTTTGTGAAAGCAAATTTGAAGGATGATTAGAGATCATTGAGGAGCAATAGAGCCATATTTGATCAAGGAGGATCTAATGATGTTGAACAGAGACCTGTAACCAACAAATTTAGTTGCATCTTGTTCAGGTCAATTCATTGTTGTTTTCTAACCATTGTAGTAGTAATTTCAAATCTCTTAACAGAGTTAGTTTAATAGCCATTTTTAAAATTCTCTAACAAGGTGATAGTTTAGTTGAATTATTCTAAAGACCTCTAGCAAGGCCACTCCTAATAGGGTGATTAAATCCTCTAATAGGTTCACACCTAATAGTGTGTATTGTAACCTTTAATAGGGTTGGCTCCTAACAGGCTCACTTCAGAAGAGTGAAAAATTGGTGACTAGTTACTTGATGGTTTTTACCATATTGTGTTTCCACGTTAAATTTAGTGTCTCTTGTGTTCACTTTATTTTTAGTTACATGCATGAATTCTTGAATAAGTAATAGTTTAATCTTACTGCATTATAACATTTGTTTGCCAAGTAAAAGAAGCAACTAGATCTTTAAGAAATCTAAGGGAATTGTGAATTTTTTGTGAGTAACTGATTTAGCTCCCTCTCAGTTACCCTATCTTTAATTCCAAAAATTGGTATCAAAGCTTTTGGTGCTTGTAGGAAAAGATTTCAAAGATCTAAGCCAAAGATCAGGATGTCTTACAAAAGGGAAATTCCAAGACATAATAGGGATAACTTCTCAGCTTTGCAAGGATTGATGAGGCTTCATCTGGCTTCTATTAGTGATACAGGGCTAAAGTACCTTGATGAAAAATATGAAGAACCTTCTAGTACCTTATCTGTCAATGATATTGCTGATAAGAAGACTCACAATAACATGATGATAGATATAGCATCTGCTCTGAGTTATGAAGAATTTGATGACATCAAGGGTTGCAAAATTGCCTTTGAAATGTGGAACAAGCTGAAAGAAATCTATGGAGGAGATGATAATGTAAGAAGAGCCAAAGCAAAAATTTTGAGAGGACAATTTGATCAAATGAGGATGAGAGAGGATGAAAACATTGCAAAGTATGTTGAAAGAGTTAAAGCATGTGTTAGTGTAATCAAAACATCTAGAGGAGACATCAGTGAAGAGACAATTATAAGTAAAGTTCTTAGAACTCTACTTCCCATTTATGCAATTAGAGTCTCTGCAATTCAAGAAAGGAGATGTGAGGAAAATCATAAAATAAATTTAGAGGCCATAGTTGGAAGATTGACTGCATTTGAGTTAGACAACTTTGACAATTATGTTCTAGCTGCCAAGAACATTGAATCAGCATTTGAAGCCAAGCTCTCACTCAAGGAAAAAGGGAAAAAGATGAAAGATCCACAATTAGACAGTGATGAAGAATCCTAACAAAGTTTAGATAGTGATCTTGAAGTGGTTGAAGCTCTACTAGAAAAAAAATATTCAAGAGGCAAAGGGAAATACAAAGGTAAGGTTCCTCTAATCTATTTTTCTTGTGAAGAAATTAGACATATTGTTGCTAGGTGCCCAAATAAGTAGAACAAGGATGAGAAGAAAGGCCACAAGTACAATGGCAAGAAAGACTTCAAATAATTCAAGGATAAAGTTAAGAAAACATATTTTATGGAAAAAGATTATAATAATTCTGATGATGAAGAAGAAGATGAAATTGTCTACATTGCTATAAAAGATGAATCTGATAATGATGAGAAAATGGCACTAATTTCTCATACAAACAAAAATGATATATGGATCATAGATAGTGGTTCTTCTCATCACATGACAGGTGATAAAACTAAGTTTGAATATTTTGAAGACTATGATGGTGGCAGTGTAAGATTTGGTAACAATGAAGCTTGTTGTATAAAAGGAAAAGGAAGAATCTCACTAACCAAGGAACTTATATGTGATAATGCATATTGGGTAGAAGGACTAAAGCATAATCTTTTGAGTGTGGCACAGCTACTCAATAATGGATTCAAAGTAGAATTTATGCATGGAAAAGCAAGATTGTTGGATGGCAAAGGAAAGTTGATTGGATCAGGCACTCAAACAAAAGGTAACTTATTTTATTTTAAACTTAGTGAATGTTCATGTTTCATTGCTCAAATTGAAGAAAGTTGGTTATGGCATAGGAGGTTGTGTCATGCAAACTTTGACAATTTAATGAAAATCAGTAAATTCAAGAAAGTAAGAGGTATTCCTAATATAAAGAAACCTGAGGTTGGTCTATGCAAGAATTGTCTAATTGGTAAAATGAGAAAGACTTTTTTTGATAGTAAGAACTATCAGATTGAAGAAGTTCTAGAAATTGTGCATATGGATTTGTGTGGACCTATTGGTATTGAAAGTTATACTGGTGAAAAAATCTTCATTCTGTTTGTTGATGATTATTGAAGAATGATGACTATGATGTACCTTAGAGAGAAATCAGAAGCATTTGAAAAATTTAAATGGTATTTGGCCAGAGTAGAAAAGGAAATAGGCAAAAGAAAAAAATGCTTAAGGTCTGACAGAGGTGGTGAATTCATTTCACACGAGTTCAATAACTTTTGCATTGAAAGGGGAATCAAAAGATAGGTTTCAGTACCTAGAACTCTAGAAAAAAATGGAATAGCAGAAAGAAGGAATAGATCTATAATGGATTGTGCAAGAACCTTAATGATTGAGAAAGGAATTGCTGTCAAATACTGGAAGGAAGCTATCAACACTGCAGTTCATACCTTGAACAAAGTATAGCTGAAAAAGGACTCATTCAAAACACCCTATGAGTTGTGGTATGGCTACAAACCCAATGTAAGTTATCTAAAAATATTTGGAAGCAAATGTTACATTTTGAAAGAATCTAAAAAAAGTAAATTTGATGTAAAAAGTGATGAAAGAATATTTTTGGGATAGTCTTGCAAAACTAAAGCATATAGATGTTTGAACTTATCTACTCACAAAGTTATAGAAAGTGCACATTTGAAAGTTGATGAGTTTGTAGAAAGAATAGAAGAAGAAAGCAAAAAGGAACCTAAAGACTACAAAAGATTCATTTACATTGAACTTGATACAATGCCAAGTATACCTATTATTCAAGAATCTTCAACTCCAAAGTCTTCAATTACCGAGTCACAGGAAGTTCAAACTGAGCTAATGCCTCCTAAGTAGCAAGAACCCGAGTTGCAAATAGAAGCTACCAAGTTAGCATCTACTAAGCTCGAGCAACCAGAATTAGAACCAGAAGCTGAGACACAAAAAAATAACAATGCAAGTCATTCAAAAGGTAAGGAGCCTGTGTTAGCCAAGTATGTCAGAAAGCATCATGCACCTAATCAGATCATTAGAGATAAATAAGAAGGAACAATGACAAGAAGTAAGTTGAAAGGCACTTGTTTACTTGCTGATTTTGAGCCTAGAAATGTTAAAGATGTGCTAGACAATGAAAGTTAGATTGAAGCTATGTGATCCAAGGGATAAAAAATTACTGAAAACTAAAATGTCCCTAATGCTCCAAGAATCAACATCATTACAAAGTGTTCACAATTTTGACTCCAACATAACTCAAACAAGCTAAATTGGATTTCAAGTGCAAAAAGTATGACTAGTCAAAGTTTGGTCAAACTGGGACTAGAGGCCATAAAAAAGTGAAAAAATAATCATCTCAAAAGTATTTCACAATGGATACCAAATGGAAGATCTCGTCAAAAGCTTTCCAATGACATTCGTTTCATCAAGAACGGAGATTGGATATAAAAGTTATAATGGTTTCAAATTCAAGAAAAAGTATGGATTTTGATGATGTCAGCATGACATCACAAAATCATAAAGAGAGGGAAAACATTCAAATTCGAATTAAAATAGCTTATTTAATTCGAATGAAAGGAATAAGATAATGGGAGTTGAACTCCTAAGCATTGGCCTCCTAAAATTAAGGCCAACCAATGGGCTATTTATGGCATATGTAATATTAAGGGAAGAGTTGTTATCTACTCATAACAAATCCATCCAAGCTTATTTAATTAAGGGTATTTGTTGAAAACAAACCCTTTATTTTGGTGTCAAATCATAACAAAATAATGGTAAAAGGGGTAAATTCGAAATATGTAACCAAAATGGGAGATTATGTTGGTTAATTGT
Organism: Cupressus sempervirens; assembly: GCA_028749045.1. Lineage (NCBI taxonomy): Eukaryota > Viridiplantae > Streptophyta > Pinopsida > Cupressales > Cupressaceae > Cupressus > Cupressus sempervirens. The sequence continues at coordinate 937,511,031 of CM053785.1, read as the reverse complement.
TTTAGCTCATTTTTGGCTAAATTTGATGTATAAAATGGGGGTAGTAGGCTTTGGAAAGGCATCAAGGTGGTGAGAAGGAGATTATGATCTTGGAGATTTGATGATTATTCCTGCACATTGGAGAGTAATGCTGCAATTGTTCTTGAAGGGAAGATCTTTAACACTTGTAATTGATTTTGGAGCAAATTGGATCGGTCCCCCTATTGGAGCTAGACCAGGAGGCATAGTCCTTCCTGGACGAACTCCGTTATCAATCGTGTTTTGTCTTATGTCTCTCTACTCTCTTTCTTTCAGTCATTACCCTTTTATGCTTTGTTCATTTAAGCATTTAAGTTGTGTTAATTTTCTAATTAACACTTTGAAATTTTACTTTATGAAATAATGTTAAGCATTCGTCTATAATAGTCCTAGATCCTAATTAGATCACTATGAATGAAGAAATAGAACAAATAGAGAAAAATAAGAGATGGACTTTTGTACTTAGACCCAAAGACAAGAATGTGATTGGAACAAAGTGGGTATTCAGAAAGAAACTAAATGAAGATAGTAAGGTATCAAGGAACAAAGCTAGACTAGTATGCAAATGATACTCTCAAAAAGAAGGTGTAGACTATGGAGAAACTTTTTCTCCTGGGTCAAGATTGGAAGGTGTTAGAACCTTACTTGCATATGCTACATACAAAGGATTCAAATTTTATCAGATGGATGTCAAGTCAGCATTTCTCAATGGCATCTTGGATGAAGAGGTTCACATTGAATAGCCTAAGGGTTTTATTGATCTAGACAAGAAGGACATGGTCTGCAAATTGCATAAAGCACTATATGGTCTGGAACAAGCCCCTAGAGCATGGTATGAAAGATTGCATAACTATCTTATTCAGATTATTTTTCAAAGAACAAATGACAACATTAGTTTCTACATAAAGGATGGACTAGATAATAAGATTTTTTTGGCAGAACTATTTGTAGATGATACTCTATTCATAGGAAATGATGATCTTTGTAAAGACTTTTCAGAACAAATGAACAAGGAATTTGAAATGTCAATGTTTGGTGAAATCAAATTCTTTGTTGGGCTTCAAATTCAATAGAACAAGAATGGCATCTACATCACTCAATCTAAATACATGAAGGAGATACTGAAAAACTTTGGTATGGAAGATTGCAAACTAGTTGGGACTCCTACATGTACTAGATTAAAACTCACCAAGAATGATGAATCAAAGGAAGTGGAACAAACATTGTATAGATCCATGATTGGAAAGTTGCAATATGTAGTGTACACAAGACCAGACATTGCCCTTACAGTAGGGATTGTAGCAAGATTCTCAACAAAACCAAAAGAAAATCACATGATGGAAATCAAAAGGATCATGAGATGCTTAAAAGGAACTGAAGAATATGGATTATGGTATAAACTTGGAGGAAATTTGGATTTAAAGGTGTTCACTAATACATATTGGGCAGGAAATATTGATGACAGAAAGAACACAAGTGGAGGAGCTTTCTTTCTTAGAAAAAGGTTGGTTTCTTGGACAAGTAAAAAGAAAAATTTGCTCATCACAATCCATAGCAGAGGCTGAATATGTTGCAGCAACAGTAAACTGCTCAAGCAATGTGCGGTTCAAACAATTATTGGAAGGTATGAAGCAAGAAATCAAAGAACCTATTGTTATGTTTTGTGATAACACAACTGCAATCAACATCTCTAAGAATCCAGTGATGCATTCTAAAACCAAGCATATTGCCGTAAAGTATCACTTTGTTACAGAATTAGTGCAACAAAAGGAAATAAGTTTGGAATATGTCCATACAAAGGAACAAATTGCTGACATATTCATGAAACCTTTACCTAAGGATGCATTCTTGTATCTAAGAGTTAAATTAGGGGTCATTCCCCTATTTGAAGCTCACTAAAATATAGTTTTAGTGTTCCATTGGTAGGATCATGATTGAAGATCTATCAGTTGATGCATCAAAGTAATGAAGACATTGCATATGAATCAGTGCATTAGGTACAATGCTATTTATTTGATTTGTGTTATCTTTGGCATGTGTTTTCAAAGAGGGAGAGTATACTATCATATCTTTCTGGAATTTGAAAAATAATAAAAACTTGTGTAAGAAGGAGAGATTATTATGAAAGAGGGGGTTTTGTTGTCTTTGAAAAAGAAAGTGAAGTATTCTATTAGTAAAAGACTTGTTTTCAAATTTCATTCTACTATGACATGTTGTGTTGACATCAATGCCAAAGAGGGCGATTGTTCGATACAATTGTTCAATTATGTGTTGTCTTTGATGTCACACAAATGTTATATTAGTCATCAGAGAGAGTCTACTAAGCTCAGAAGGTCAGCGAGGCAAAGGATAGAGTCTACTAAGCTCAGAAGCTTAGCAAGGCAAAGGAAAGATTCTACCAAGCTCAGAAGGTCAGCAAGGCAAAGAATAGAGTCTATCAAGCTCAGAAGGTCAGCAAAGTAGAGGATAGAGTCTACTGAGGTTAGATGGTCAACGAGGAAAAAGTCCAACATCTATCTAGTAAACAATTATTACCGAGCTTTCAAGGTAATCAAAAGAAATTCACTTATTACCGAGCTCACTTGGTAATCAAAGAAAATATGACAGAAATAGTTCTCACCAAGCTCACTCGGTCATCAAAGAAAATATAATATAAATAGTTGTTACCAAGCTCACTCAGTCATAAAAGGAAATGTGGCAGAAATAGTTCTTACCGAGCTCACTCGGTCATTAAAGGAAATTTCCAAAAGTAGTATTTACTGAGCAGGGTCAGCCAGTAAAGGATTTCATTGTCTTATGAAATAACATTTATTTGTTCAAAGTAATATTTGTAGCTGACTGATGTGCAATTTATTGGTAAATGCAACATGTAAATAGGCCGACTTGACAATCTGAATGGTATAACTAAGAAGTCAAGTTGCAAATTTTAAATTGTGTGAAGTGGAAGAATGTGGAATTAATGTGATATGAAGATTGATTGTTGTGAAAGAAGATTTGAAGGATGATTAGAGATCATTGAGGAGCAGAAAAGCCATATTTGATAAAGGAGCATCTAATGATGTTGAACAAAGACCTGTAACTAGAAATTTCAGTTGCATCTTGTTCAAGTCAATTCATTCTTGCTTTCTAACCATTGTAGCAGTAATTTCAAATCTCTTAATAGAGTTAGTTTAATAGCCATTTTGTAAATCCTCTAACAAGGTGATAGTTCAATTGAATTGTTCTAAAGACCTCTAGCAAGGTCACTCCTAACAGGGTGATTAAATCCTCTAATAGGTTCACACCTAACAGTGTGTATTGTAACCTTTAACAGGGTTGGCTCCTAACAAGGCTCACTTCAGAAGAGTGAAAAATTGGTGACTAGTTACTTGGTATTTTTTTCCATATTGGGTTTCCACATTAAATTTGGTGTCTCTTGTGTTCACTTTATTTTTAGTTACATGCATGAATGCTTGAATAAGTAATAGTTTAATCTTACCGAGTTACAACATTTGTTTGTCGAGTAAAAGTAGTAACTAGATCTTTAAGACATCTAAGGGAATTGTGAATTATTTTTTGTGAGTAACTGATTCACCCCCTCTCAATTATAGTATCTTTAATTCCAACAAAGTTCATTAGCCTTAGTATGGTGGAGAAAATAACCAAGAGAATATGCCTCCATGACATATAGAAATGTAGCAAGAGGAAAGTATTGGTAGATACATCTTACAAGAGGGATTTGAGGAGAAAGGGAACCATTGATAATTAATCTAGCATTAGCATCAAAGAAAAGTATTTTGATATGAGTGGAGGATTTTAGGACCAAATCCTATCCATTATATCATGTTGAGGATGAAAGGCCAATGAATATGATTATATGCTTTGTCAAAGTCCAAATGAACAATAGGTCCATCTTTAGCAATTTGTTGGGATGACTCTATAGTTTTCTAGGTTGGCACAAAATTGTCATAGCCAAACTTTCCAAGTAAAAATCATGTTTTCTCTAGTGGAACTATCATTTGGGTAATGGGTTTAATTCTTCTAGCCAAGGGTTTGGCTATAATTTTTTAAGAGGAATTAAGCAAGGTAATGGGTCTCCAATCACCAATTGAATCTTGTTCTTTTCCTTTGGTAATTAATAAATATACTTAAAGTTCTCGTTTCAACTCTTTGGAGATAAACATTGATGGATGGGTAGAGACACAGGAAAATACAAAGCACCAAACACAATGTGTTGCGACACAATAAGAATATATTATATTTCATTCATGGTGATTTAAAATGAATACATAGTTTCTTCTTATAGGCAAGTGTACAATATTCTAGAGAAATCTAGCATTAGTTGACAAGACAAAATATTTAACTATTTCTAGAAAATGCTATAGCCGACTCAAACTTCTTGAAAATACTTTTGCGAACACAACCTAAACCTAAATCTAATAATCTAGAAACATTTAATTCTTAGTACAAATTAAGATTTATAACACTACCCTCAATTTGTACTATCTACATCATGAATATTTAAAATTCCCAATGCTACCCTCAAAATCTCAAATTGTTCTTGTGTTAAAGCCTTGGTGAAGATATGTGCAAGTTGCTTCTATAGATTAATTTCTTAGTTACTAACCAACTCTCTAATGAACCAATACCTTGTGTCAATGTGCTTTGTCCTCTCATGAAACACATGGTTCTTTGAAAATGCAATAGCAAACTTGTTATCACAATAGATTGTAGTAGGTCTGTCTTGAGCTTGGATTAAGTCTTTTGAAATCCTTTTCATCCATACTACTTGATATGCTATTGTTTTTCTTGCTACATACTCTAGTTCAGCTAGTGAGAGAGTTACTACAGGGTGCTTCTTTGATGCCCAAGCTACAAAACCTGTCTCAAGATGAAATGCATATCTAGATGTTCTCCTTCTATCCATAGTATTCCCTAGAAAATTACTATCTATATATCCAACTAAATGAAAATCATCTAAAGTAGAATACAAAATTCCATGATTCATAGTTCTTGCAATATATCTCAAAATATTTCATCCTACCTCCCAATGTGAGTTCTTAGGTGATTTGATGAATCTAGAGGTTAAACTCACTCCATACATAATATCTAGTCTAGTAGTAGTGAGACATATGGATGCTTAAGTGGCTACAAACAATGATTCTTCACTATTTACATTGTAGTTATATCGTTGAGTTCCTTATTTTTCATGTTGCTACATTCTACATTTTAATGTTATTAAAAGTAAGGTTTTTTTTCCTTTGTTGAAATGTGTCATCCTTAATTCACTAAAATTGATCTCTACTAATTGTAACCAAATATATAACATGCTTGTTAAGAAGGAAATTTTTTTAACTAGATTGATACAAGTATGATCAATGTGTTTCAATCATTTTTTTGTCACTGATGTCAAACCTACTTTTTTGTTGGTAAGATAATTTCTTATAAGATTTAAGTACTATCACCTATTTGATTAATGAAGAGGATTTGATCAAAATATGTAACAATAGAATCTAGAGGAAAGGTTGAGTTATCATATAAAAAGGAGCACAAAAATTAGCTAAGATAGTGGTAACATAATGCATTGATAATCTACTTAAGGTTAAAAAGGTCAGTTATAGTAAGCATGTTTAGTAGAACAAGTTAAAAAAAATTTGTCTACCAAGCTTGACAGAATGGATAGTAGGTGATGTGAAAAGTTAGTGCAAGCCAAGCAGACAATCAGTTGGAGCCAAGTAAAAGTCTATTTTAGTGTATGCCAAACAAATAGTGAATTGAGTAAAGTTTAGTTGATGTCGAGAACTAGTAAACTTTAGTTCATGCTGAGTGATTTTATAGAGGATGTCAAAAAATGCAGTATGTGCTAACCATCAAAAGAAAGTTAATACCAAGTGCCAACATGAAAAATGTTGTCAGAATCTCATAAGATTATGATGACATTTTTTCAATGTTTTGACGAGGCCTATCATCAATGGCTTTAAAATCTCATCAACACTAATCTCCTAATCATCAAAGTTTTGACATTTCCTAGTAATGGTCTGATGGCACCACATGACAAAGATTGGGATCATTTTTTATGGGATTGTCTGTTGATATATAGACAGCCTTGGTTTTCATCAAAATTTCAACAAATTTTTTTCACCATTGTCTATTGAAATATTGACTAACCCTCATCAAAAAATATGTGAAAATTCACTAGTGCCACGATACTAATTAATAAAATAATTCATTATTATATGCCCAAAGTTTAGCTTAGTTAAACTAGAGATAATAATTGACTTAATAATTAAATCAATATGATTTAATTAATAAGAAAATACTTTATTACTCTAATAGTTATCTAATCCTCTCATTTTCACCCATTTTATATTTGGTGTTGATAAAACATCTATGACGTGTTTTTCAATTTATGGTTGGACATAGTTTTTGCATGGGGACCATTCCCTTTTGCGAAATGTACCTTTGGAAAATGATTTAGAATTTTTTATAGTCAAAGAATTAAGGTTGATAAGGTGAATTTTCTCTTTAGGATATCTGATGGGATAGAGTTGTTGAAACAAAGCCCTAATATTTTTTTATCTTTGTTTCAAACTAAGGAAGCTTGTTACTATTTGTGAAGATTCAAAGTGGACAACAATTGTGGTGTTATTGTTTCTCAGTGAGAGGCATATGTTTCTTCACATCCAAATTTGGGATGGGTGCCTCTAGTTTGGGGTTGTATTTTGAGGGATTACAAATTTCTTTTATTTTTTAAAAACTTGTGGCAACAGGCTTAATGGCTCTCAGCATTGAATCACTAAATATTTTTAATATTTATTGTTCTCTTATGGTTGTTCTATTTAGGGGCTTGTATCTCCCTTTGCAGGACATCATGTCTTTAGTTTTTGGGTGAGTTTTATTAGCCTTTAGTTTTTGGGTGAGTTTTATTATTACCTTTTCCCTATTATTAGTAATGCATTTGTTATCAATTGTAAAGGATACTTATAGAGCATAGTTGTGATTGATTAGAAGACAAAGTGTTTTTTCTAGGCTTCGAAGGTTTAGGATCCATAGGAAATCCTTGAAGTTTAGAGTTCTTTCTTTAAACTCTACAAGATTTTGGGTTCCTTTCAAAAAATGTATGGAATTAACTTTAGGGGCTTTTCTCCTTAGCTAATTTTATTTGTTTACTATGTTTTTGTATTGGGGATATTCTAACTATAAAATATTTTAGAATATTCCACTCCCTTTATTTTTAATGAGAAATATTCTCTATTGTTTTGCAGCCTCAAATGCACCATTGTTTACAAATTTGAGTCACAAATGATCTTGGTGCATCCAAGATCAGAAGAAGCATATAATATAGCAAGAGCCTCCATAAAATTATTAGTAAGATGACTTTGATAAATTCTTGGTGTAAATAAGTATTTACTATTTACACTTACTTAAGTTTACTTAGGTTAATGCATATTTTTTATTATTTATTTATTAGCCACCTAGGAGTATGTGTACTCTTGTGAGTTGTCATGTTGACAACATAGGAGTCTACACCTCTTTTTATGTACATGGTGCCTACAACACAAGAGTTAGCACACTAATTAAGCACATGGTGTCTAAAACCTTGTCATTCTTATCCACTCATCAACAATGATGAATAAGGCATGTGTTTAGTTTTCATGATGTCTATCTTATCTCCTAGTTCTTTCTAGAGACATTCTAGGTGCTTCCTGAGAGGCCTTTATATACAGGCACTCCTAGTGTGTACATTCATCATATAATAATCAAAGAAATGTATTAGGACATACTCTGATTAATTGATCATATCCATTTTTGATCTACAATTGTGCTTGTGTTTGAGTTCTTAGTTCTTAGGTGAATATTTCCCTAAGGAAAATTCTTACATGGTATCAGAGCTGTACCAAATTCTTACATGGTATTAAAGCTCTTGGAGATTTTCTCTTCACATAGCCATTTGAGACCATCTTCTTGCTTCAACACCTTGACCTAAATCTAGATTATCGCAAAAATTGGTAGTGTCTAGAACCAGATCTAACCTTGTCATTGCATCTAAAATGTTGATTCGGTCAAAATCGGCTATAAAGTTGTCTACCCTAGGCCAAAGTCAATTGTGAGGAATTTTTTTTTTTGCAAGCTAGCACCATAAGGACCAATTTTTATAATTGGCATGATCATTTCAGATCTGTACATTTAATTTTCATATTTGCATTTTTTTCATTTGCATCTCTACTATTTTTTTTTATTTGGATCTACATTATTTTTTGAATCTTTTTTGGTCATCAGGCCATAGGAGAGAACTTTTAAAAGTGAAGATTGAAGCTTGTTGGTGCAAATTAGATATTTGCATCACATTCAGAAGGTCTAAAAATGCCTAGATCGAATTTTATTTCATCCAAATCAAACATTTGAGGCAAAATCTAGAGCCATTTGATTTTTGGAGGTGCAACGGTGATTCAAAAATAATAATAGCAGCAACAATTTTCAAATAGCAATATCTCCTTCATATGGACTCCTTTTAGTGAGTAATTTTTTTATTTTGGGGTAGGATTTCGTGATCTACACATTAGTGTAGGTGGTTTGAGATCTCTGCTCTTGAATTTTTCTACAACTCCTAAATCCTAAATTTGGCCACTTAAAATGCTTAGTACAGGCTCATCTGGACTCCAAATTAGGTTCCATTTTTTTTAATGTGCATATTTTTTTGTCTTCTTTCTAGATTTGCAATCATATTATAGGTTCTATGGATAGAAATACTACTTTCAAAAATAGGCCCTAAATTGGCAAGTGGCTACCAAGTGCCTAAATCATACATTGGGGGGTTCTTTGATTCTTTGGGGGTAGATTTATTGATCTTATGAAGTTTTTTTTCACATGTCAGCATGGAGTTAGACCTAGGTTGACAAAAAGAAACTATCACAAATAGAGTGATACACTCCTTGATCATCTAAGGAGAGTGCATAACGAAGTATTTCCTTATTTATGTTCCAATGAATTGATCACTGACACTAAAGAACAACCATCCATTAACAGACTTTTGAAAGTCATTTATTATAGTCTCTCTTCTTCTAATTTTTATAAGGTGGTTGCCAAGTTATGGTATCCATATGATCTTTGGATCTATCTTTGGGAGTTGTATGGAGACCTACACCTTTCCCCATTCCCAAAAGATCTCATCCCTCTACTTGTAGCTGACTCCTCTTCAAATGAGATTACACCTATAGATACTCTTGTTGCTCCTACTAATCCTATTCTAGACACAAATGCTTCAGATTCAGTGTAGCAAGACCCTTTATATCTTCCTACTCGACCTTCATGTGATGACTTCCTACCTATCCTTGTAGGCCTATTCATGGAGTCTCACATTGAAGAGGTGGGAGACACTATTTATGATATGCATCTTCTCTTTGAGGTGAATACTTCATCCTTTACCATAGTGACAGATTCATGTACTTCAGTAGAATAGGGTACACTTTGTCTTCTAGCCTCAGGTGATGACTTCTTGACTAACATTTTAGGTTTGTTCATAGAGTCACACATAGCCGATTTGGAAGACATCTTTGATGATCTACCCCATCTCTTTGCTAAGGACAATCCTTCTATAGTTGTTACAAGGGACCACTCTGAACCTCATGTCCATTCTCTATATGATTAGTCTTTTCAGGTTGATGTGATTATGGATGCTAATGTACAACATCTACATGAGGTTTGTTTCTCATTTGAGAAGATTGTTGGTTTTTTGAAACAAGCTCTACATCACTCCTTGTCCCATCTACACTTCTTCTTAGTAGTTTTGGAGGAAACCAACATTAGCATTGAAACAAGGACACTTGAATAGGTTTTAGAGACACCGTTCATCTTAGAGATTCCTTCTCCATATAGGGGATGCATCTCTTTTGTACCCTTGCATTTGTTTCTTTCAAAGGGAAGGAACATCATTCAAAGGTCATTGATTAACTTCTATGTTAGAGCATGTCTCAGTAATCAGCACACTACTTGGGAGGGGGACTACCTTGTCTCCTTCTTCTCTTTTTTGGGGGGGACTTCTTCCATTTATGGGGTTTTGTCCTTTTCCATTTTTATCTTGTATATATTGGATGTATGTTGTAATGGGGGGTCTTGATTACTCCATCCATCCATGCATCTCTATTCATCTCTCTTTTTTAGGGAGGGTTTTTCCCATGAGGTTTTCCCTCTTTCTCTACTTTATGAGAGATTGCATCTTCATTATGTACATGGGTACCTAACATGGCCTAGTAGCTGGGACCCATTGTGCATTTCATCTTAGTTTTCGTAAGCTTAATGGCATTCCCCTAAGTCGCACATAAGGGGGGCTGTTGGTGTAAATAAGTATTTACTATTTATACTTACTTAAGTTTACTTAGGTTAATATATATTTTTTATTATTTACTTATTAGCCACCTAGGACTATGTATACTCTTGTGAGTTGTCATGTTGATAACACAAAGTCCACACCTTTTTTATGCACATGATGTCTACAACCTTGTCATTCTTATTCACTCATCTAGAATGATGGATAAAGCATGTGCTTAGTTTTCATGATATTTATCTTATCTCCTAGTTCTTTCTAGAGACATTCTAGGTGCTTCCTGAGAGGCCTTTATATACAAACACTTCTAGTGTGTGCATTCATCATATACTAAATAGAGTAATGTATTAGGACATACTCTAATTAAATGATCATATCCATTTTTGGTCTACAGTTGTGCTTGTGTTTGAATTCTTAGTTCCTGGGTGAATATTTCCCTAAGGCAAATTCTTACATGGTATCAGAGCTATACCAAATTCTTACATAAATAATGGCAAGTGCCTCATTTCTTTTTGAAATTATCTTTGTTTAAGATGAAAATTTTTAATTCCTTTTTACATTTTTTATTTGATTTTAATAAAATTCATTCAAACTTCTGAGATTACTAAAAAAGGGAGAAAAATATGAGGAAAAGAAAAAAAATCTTGTTATAAGAAGAATTGTTTTATTTCATGTGATAACGTGATTGTTTCTATTATAAATTTTCCACCTTTATAATCTAGCTAGTTTGTGTTAGAACAAAAACTATATTTTATTTATTTTTCTTTTGAAAGGCTTTATCACTAAATTAATAGATGAATGATATTTTTTCCTAAATTCTAAAAATAGTCTTGATCAATGACACTTATTTGAAAAGCACATAAAAAAATCACTGAACGTAATTTATCATTTAAAATAAAATTTTGAAACTTTTTTCTAAAATAGGATACTTTAAAACAAGAATTCTACACTATAATAGTTACACATTAACGTTCATAGAAACTTAATATATTAATGTTATCTTCTCCTAAAAATATCTTTCATACTATTTCATGTTTTAATAAAAACTCAATTTTCTTTTTTCTTTTTTTGATGAATAGCAAAGAGTAGAAATAGAACCTAATCTATATTTTTCCCATTTTCCAAAACAAAAAATTGTATTTAGAAAACTGTATATAAAACTTATTTCCTTTGTTATAGATAGAAGTTAGAAATAGTCAATCGTTCCAGTACTTTTTTTTTATGAATAGACAATTTTATTTTTCCTTCCATAATAATAATAATAAAATTAAAATAATAATCAAACCCAGAGTGCATAAAGAACTAGAAGAAGCAAATTCAAATTTTATTTTCTTTCTCTACTCCAAATCACCTCTACCAGTACTACAAATAGTCTATAATAAATTTTGTGGTTCCTAGTATACTTTTAAGATCAATGAGTTATGTATTTAGAATTCAAGAGAAATGCTTGGTTTTTGGACATAGATAGGAAAACCATACTTATAAGTTGTGCTCAAAATTCTATCCAAGTCTTCAATTGTCAATCTGGCATGAACGTCGATAGATCTTTATAATGAAAATGTTGGAAAACTTAATGTAGCATTGACGTTTGCCCCTGGAGCCAAATGCCCACCTACCACCTGACAACTCAGAATAGATAGAAAACATGAATACGGTAGGTGAGATTTTTGAATTTGAATGTTGAGAGGGAAAATGGAATGTGATAAAAGGAATGTTTCAACATTCATTCATCAAGAGAAGAGAGAGCAGATCAAGCAGATCAGATTAGAAGTTGCAGAGAAGAACAATGGAAGAAGATCAGCAAATCCAATCATTAGAGTGCAGAGAAGGAACTTTGTAAATTTGATGACAAAGGTGTGAAATACATTTTCATAGGGTACAGCCCAGAATCAAAGGCATATAAATTGTATGATCCATTGAACAACAAGATGATGCTTTCAAGAGATGTGGAATTTCTTGAAAATCAGTCTTGGTATGGTTCAATAGATGAGTCACCGAGCACTTCAAGTAAAGTGCCAATTATGAGTGAAGAAGATGTTGATGAACAACAAGAAGAAGGAGCAAATAGAAGAAAAGCCAAACAGATTTAGACAGTGCTGAGCTCCTCTAGGCATGACCAAGTGTCAGTGCCGAGTACCAGTGAAGACTGACCAAGTCGGCAATGCAACAGCAATGAAGATTCTAATCCCACACTCTCCTCCCTGTTACCAAGAAAGACCAAGAGTCTTAGGCAGATATACCAAGATGAAAGGTATGAAGATTATGATGAGAGTGTTAATTTTGTATTATTTTCTCATAGTGATCCAGTATATTTTGAGGAAGCTATTAAGGAGAAGAAATGGTGTAATGCCATGGATGAGGAAATAGATGCCATAGAAAGGAATGAGACATGGGAGCTAATTGAATTGCCTCTAAAGAAGCAAGTGATTGGAGTGAAATGGGTCTATAAGACCAAATGCAATGTTGAAGGCAATATTGATAGGCATAAGGCAAGGCTGGTAGTCAAGGGCTACAAATAACAATATGGAAGAGATTATGATGAGACCTATGCCCCAGTTGCAAGAATGGAAACTGTGCGTGCTATCATAGCAATTGCAGCTTAGCACAATAGGAAGGTATTTCAAATGGATGTGAAGTTTGCCTTCATAAATGGTGTATTGAAAGAAGAAGTGTATGTGGAGTAGCCACCTAGTTATCAAGTTGCAGGTGAAGAACATAAAGTATATAGATTGAAGAGAGCTCTTTATGGGCTCAAGCAAGCTCCACAGGCATGGTAAAGTAGGATTGATTCATATTTGATGAGCAATGGGTTTAGCAAAAGCAATGGTGAGCCCACTCTCTACATCAAGGTAGCAAATGGTAATGTGTTGATTGTTGTCTTGTATGTAGATGACTTAATTTTTACTAGTAATGATAAGGCTCTAATTGGTGAGTTCAAAGAGGCCATGAAAAGTGAATTTGAAATGATAGACCTAGGTCTCTTGAAATACTTTCTAGGCATAGAAGTAAAACAAATGCATGATGGCATCTTCATCTCTCAAGAACAGTATGCAGGGTAGATCTTGGAGAGATTTAAAATGCAAAACTGTAAGGCAGCCCTAACACCAATAGCAGTAGGTATGAAGTTGAGCAAGGAAGACTCTAGCAAGAGAGTGGATCCAACACTATACAAGAGTATGGTTGGAAGTCTAATGTATTTGACAGCAACTCGGCTAGACCTAATGCATGCAGTAAGTTTGATTTCTAGATTTATGGAAAGACCAAAGGATTCCCATTGGCAAGCAGGAAAAAGGATCCTAAGGTATGTGAAGGTACCAAGGGATTTGGGATTTTGTATGCTGCATCAAATGAATTCAAGTTGGTGGGTTATACTAATAGTGATTGGGCTGGAAGTTTAGATGATAGGAAGAGCACTTCTAGATACATGTTTCATATGGGATCAAGTGCAATTTCATGGGCATCCAAGAAGCAACCTATTCTTGCTCAATCTACAGTAGAGGCTGAATACATTACAGCAAATGCAGCAGCATGTCAAGCAATTTGGCTAAGGAGGGTCTTGACATATTTGAATGAAAGGCAAGAGGATGGAACCACAATTTATTGTGACAACATCTCTTCAATTGCATTTTCCAAGAATTCAGTCTTCCATGGGAGAAGCAAGCATATTGAAATCAGATATCACTTCATCAGAGAGTTGGTGGAGAATGGGGATATCAAAATGAATATTTGTAAGTCAGAGCAGCAGCTAGCAGATATTTTCACCAAGCCTTTAGGCAATGGAATTTTTTTACACCTAAGAGAGTGTCTTGGTGTAGCTAATGTGAATCAGTGGTGATCCTTGTTTTGTTTGGCTCGGGACAAAGGGGGAGTGTTGGAAAACTTAATGTATCATTGACGTTTGTCACTGGAGCCAAATGCCCACCTACCACCTGACAACTCAGAATAGATAGAAAACATGAATGCGGTAGGTGATATTTTTAGATTGAACGTTGAGAGGGAAAATGGAATGTGATAAAAGGAATGTTTCAACATTCATTCACAAAGAGAAGAGAGAAGATCAAGCAGTACAGATTAGAGGTTGCAGAGAAGAACAGTGGAAGAAGATCAACAGATCTAGTCGTCAGAGTGTAGAGAAGGAAGTTTGTTTATTTCATGCCTGTAGTTGTACGTCTTCTCTTTGTTCACTCTGTAAGTTTATTGTTCATTAGATTCGACCTCTAAAGCAGTGATTGCTCCAGGTGCTTTTGTGTGCAACGATTAGAGCTGCAAGTTTAAAGTTTGAAGTATTAAAGCCATTTGAAGTTTTAGGGTAAATTTAGAGTTTTTTGGTTGAAGCCGAATGCTCCCAGATCTTGTATTGTTTTAAAACAAAGTTAAATACTAAGCAAGCAGGCATACTTGAATTTATTGTTCTTACTCTTCTATTAATTGCATTTGAAAAGTTTGGTTAAAAGCTTAAAGTTTTGTCTTTCTAGTTTTAATGGTGAAAGCATTCACATTGAAATATTTCTTAAGTTATATTTCTTAAGTTTGAAACAAAACACTCGACATCTTCTTTCTCAATTGGAGCCGAGCTCACTCAGCATCCATTGGTGCCAAGCAATTATTGTGTGTCGAGCTCTTCTTGTGCCGAGCTCACTCAGCACCTGTTACCTGTCACTCAGCACCTTCATGTGCTGAGCAAGTGCCGAGTGAAACCGGCACTCAGCACCTTCATGTGCCGAGCAATTTTTTAAAGTGTCGAGTATAAATTTTTTTTAGGTTTAGGGTTGTGAGTTGGTTTTAATCTATATTTCTCACAGAAAAATCACATCGCATAATTTGCAAACACACCTCTAAATCTCCAATGCCTAAACCGACTGTTAAGAACAGACTTATTGAATATTGATAACAACAATAATTTCATGGAAATCCTAATTAAATGTATGAGACATCTGTACATTGAGAGATGTTCAATATCATAGTTAAATAAAGTCATATGCCGATTGTGGGTCTTCTGCATCTCATCTCTTCTCATTACAGAACTTGCAATGTCTGTCTAAGAATTCAAGAAGAACTTCTTGACTGGAGGACATATATAGCAGAATCACACTAGATTTAATGGCAACATAACTATACTTATTACATATTTACTTATTACATTTTATTAAAATTTCCAAAAATAAGCCTTCACAGCCGCAAAATCAATTTGGAGTATTTTAACAATAATAGTTGTCCTAGTGCTTGGCGAGTTTGTCTTTTCCATTTCCTCCTAGTAAGAAAATTGACTACTTTCCTCACGGGTAACTCTCGGATTGTCTCCTTCCATCTTTCCTTCATGGCTCTTCATCAAAGTAGCCGAATTTTTCTCTCTTTCATTTATAATTGGTCGTTCTTCCATATTATGATATCCAAAAGCTATTCCATACCTAGTCAAAGCTTTAGATTGGAAGAAAAACATTTAGCATGCCCATCAAGTTCAAAAATATGAAATACATCTATGTATAGATGGAAATCTGTTGTTCATTATAGATGGAAGCACTCTCCATATTGACCTCTTAGAAGCAGAGAGGTGGACTGTCCAGAGCTTTCTCAGATTTTGGCCTCTAGGTGGTGTTGCTATCTGCTAGGATTAGATATTTTCACTTGGGGAGGTACCTTTTCTGGTAAATATTCTGTCTCTGCTGGGTATCAAGAGATAACTAGACAACTGTTAGGGGATGTTGAGGTACCTTAGTGAAAACAAGTTTGGAGTAAATTTTCTTGGTGAAAATGCAATTTTTTTATGTGGTTAGTGGCTCACAACAGCTATCTTATGTGGGATAATCTTTGTAAACATGGATTTCAAAGCCCCTCATTTTGTGCTTTATGTGGTAATGTGGAGGAGTCTGTCTCCTATCTGTTCTTCCATTACTCCTTTTCTACTCAGTTATACCACCTTTGGTGGAGTGCTTCCATTGAAAAATAAAATGACAAAGAAACCATATAACATCAATTTTCCCCCAAGATTTCCACTACTGCCCAAGTTTGAAGATTCAATTTAGGCACATTGTGGATATTGTAATGATATCCACAAAATCTTCTGAAAGAGATTTTTCAAACCAAGTTTCTCAATTATTAATAATAGAGTTAGAAACAAGGATATCTAACACATAGGTAGGAGGAAACTCTCCTTAACATCCTTATCACACTGAGTACCATAATATTTCTTAGAGAGCTTAGGGATGGAATAGCAACAGTGTGGGCAAGAAACTTATTAAATGTGCATATTCAATTTCACAAACATTTTGAGGGAAAAAAATACAAGTACAAAAGGTGTTTATTGTACTTCACCATAGTTCGTGGCACTATGTCCAAAGCAGGAAACTACTATATTAAACAATATTTAATGCAACACATGATTACACACAATCATTTATACAACTTACTCATTGAATATAAGGGAACTTGAGTTGAATCGAATGATCATATGATCATTAGACTTTATATCCCAACATCTACCACATGGAGTCCAACAAAAACAAGTTGTGACATCCCATGCTTCCTATTCATAAATTCAGAAAACAATGAGACCTTGATAAGACCTCAACTTTGTCAGACTCTATTCTAGCACACTCTTAACGAGTCTTCTCCAAATTAGATCGATAAATGTAGTCCCAACAGCCTATTATCAAAAATGTTATTTTCTAGAGATTGAAGACATGCTTCTCCAACACTAATCATAAGGTCCCATTGTCCTGCACTCCCATTCCATGAAATTATAATACGAACACCTAAAAGTTCAATGCTCTTAGCCATTCCCAATACAAAAACATCTACTTGATTGAATCTATTGCCCATTTTGGCAAGGAGATCCCAAACATCAATACCTACATCCTTTGTAGAGCTTAACAATTGACTTAGCTCTAAAGGCAACCTTCCGTCATCAACAGCATGCCAACTCATTTGTTGAACTCACCTGAGGGAGATAGTGTTGTGCTCAAATATACAATTCCACTTGCCTTTGTAATCAAGTACACTGTACTCAAATTTGTACACAATGGCCTTACAATTTCTCAACTTCTAGGTAGGGTTGGTAGCGAACACCATGTTGTCCTCTTCAAACAATATTAACATATGAAAATTCTTATTAGCTATGTCAATTGCAGGGACTATTGTTTCTTGAATGGGAAATACCCAAATAGTCAAGGCAATCTTGCATATGAAGAGTTATGCCCTGATTGTGCACACATATAACATCCATGGCTTGTGTTTTTCCATAGAAGACTCTAGCAATGTAACTTCCATGACACAATAGAAAACAATCTACATGTATGTTAAAAGTGTAGCTATCAAGAATATTAAAAATTTGATGTATCTTTTTAAATTTTTTTAGTTTGACTATGTGACTTCTATTTGTAGTGAAAGAATTGTGTTAGAAAACACAGCATTGCAATAAAGTTTTCAAATTCATTTGATAATAACCTATCTATAAGTATGGGATACATAGTTAAAGAAGCACTAAGAAGATCTGATTTCTAAGACTAAGGTTGAGGGAACAGTATAGATGGTATTGAAGAAATATAACAATATATTTTAAACAAAGAGAAGGAACTTCTATCTTGTTTTTTATTGAATAATAGATGCCAATTTATACAATAGGTTGACTCAACAACATTCTTAAATGACTGCAAATTAGATTAACAAAAAACTAATTCATGATTGACAACACACACATAAACTTGACACTAACTGAAACTTATGGACACCTAACTCAACACATATACAAGAAGAACTTGATTCAAGCTAAAACTTTTTGATTCAATCCTAAATTAAATTTGTGTTGTCAGCAACTCAACAAGGCTTGCCACATGTGCAAAAATTATTATTGAATACCATTGGAACATTAATTCCAATAGATGGGATAGTGAAAAAAGTGTGCCATGAACTACAAGCATAGCTACAAAACCAAAAAACATGTTTTTTTGGTTTCTATTTTAGCACAAAAGAGACAAGTGGGAAGAGGATAAAAAAAATTAGGGTATTTACTGCTAGGCATTTTAACATGAATGAATTTCCATGTTAGGAGTTGATACTATGCATCAACTTTAGAGTTCCAAATTTGGAGGATAAGTTTATTCCATTTGAATTGCAAGAAGGAGCACCTCCTCTTGGACTTAAGATTGAGATGCGATGAAAATAGGAGGAAGGAGTTGTTTGTAAATGATTCAATGAGGGAAGTAGTGGATGCCATGTGTATTAGGCCATCCACATTCATTTAAAAAGTTAGCACGACTATTAAAAGATAGCAAGTTGTAAAGTTCATGCGTCATGAGCTCCAAATATCAAGAAATTGTTGATTTTCAGATGCTATAAGCTGGAAGTGTGATTTCAAGAGAGGCCATCATTTATATTTAAATGTGGAATGGTCCCATAAATTGCAGAAGCTTTTAATTTTTTTTTATGAATTAATTTTCCTCTGAACCTCCCATTATTCCCTAATAGTTTGTGATCTTCTTGAACTAACTAGTCCCACCTTATAGAAGAATATAGGAATCTTATCCCATGGCTAAGGGATTGGTCAAACTAAATTAAGTTTGTAGAGCTAGATGGAGTAAGGGTGCAGATCCTTGAGTTTTAAAAAAGGATCTAAGAGGATCTTATCTTTCTAGTTGTTCCCCAAGAACTACTGACACAAGTTGTTTGAATGTGAAATCTAATTAATTCCTTCCAAAAGGCATCATCCTCCAAGCCTCTAATTATCCATTTAGATGATAGAAAAACACCTTGTGTGTATGGATCATTGATTTCCAATCCTCCTTTATGCTTAGGTTGAATGCAATGCTCCCAAGAAGTAGCAGGTATTCCCTTTTGATTTTCCCATTTAGCCCATAGGAAATTGCTGATGAGTTGGGTAAGATGGTCATAGCAACTTTTAGAAGGTAGCAAACATGAAGATATATATACATGACTAGCTAGAAAGATTTTTTAGCCACTTGTATGTGATCATCCATAGATAAGAGTCTATTTGTCCAATTGAGAAGTTTTCCCTTGATTTTATTTCAAAACCAGTTCCACATATCTTTGAGGGATATATGGTAGTCATGCCATGTTTAATTTTTTCCCACTCTCTAGGAATCCAATTTAGATGGGAGTTTAGATGAGACATAAAATATTCTTTTTTATGCAAAGCTAATTTCGATCCATAATTGGTATAGAAAACATCTAAGGTATCTAAAGTATTAGCCACCTTTTTAGTTGTATTTTGAATTAAAAACATACTATCATCAATGAAGTGGGAGTTGCGGGTAGTGACATTATTAGATAAAGAGATGGCACGGATAAGTTCATTAGGCTTAGCATGGTGGAGAAAATAACAAAGAGCATATGCCAACATGACATATAGGAAGATAGCAATAGGAAAGCATTGGTAGATACATCTTTGAGGAGGGATTTGAGGAGAAAGAGGACCATTGATAGTTAATCTAGCATTAGCATCAAAGAAAAGCATTTTGATATGAGTGGAGGATTTTAGGACCAAATCCTAGCAATTGCATCATGTTAAGGATGAAAGGGCAATGAATATAATCATATGCTTTGTCAAAGTCAAACTGAACAATAGGTGCATCTTGAGTAGTTTGTTGGGATGACTCAATAGTTTCCTATGTTGGCACAAGATTGTCATAGATAAACTTTCCACCTAAAAATCATGTTTGATCTGGTGGAACTATCATTTGGGTAATGGGTTTAATTCTTCTAGACAAGGCTTTGACTATAATTTGTAAGAGGTATTAAGCAAGGTAATGGGTCTCCAACTAGCTATTTGTGAGAAATATATTAAAATTTCATTTAACACTCACAACCCTAAACCTAAAATTTTGCTCAGCACATGAAGGTGTTGAGTGCCAGTTTTACTTGACACTTGAAGGTGCTGAGTCACAGATTGCTCGACACTTCATGGTACCAAGTGGCAGGTTGCTTGGCACTTGAAGGTGTCGAGTGACAGGCAACAAGTGTCGAGTTGGCTCGGCACAAGAAGAGCTCAACACACAAAAAGAAATGCTCAGCACCAATGGATGCCGAGTGAGCTCGGCTCCAACTGAGAAAGAGGATGCCAAGTCTTCTATTTCAAACTGAAAAAATATAACTTAAAGAATATTTCAATGTGAATTATTTCACCATTAAAACTAGAGAGCCAAGGTTTAACCTTTCAACCAAGTTTCTCAAATGCAATGAATAGAAGAGGAAGAACAATAGATTCAAGTATGCTTTCTTTCTTTCTATTCAATCTTTGATTTAAACTATTACAAAATCTAGGAGCATTCAGCTTCAACCAGAAAACCCTAATATAACCCTAAATTGATAATACTTCAAACTTCAATAAACTTTTAAACTTGTAGCTCTAATGGTTGCATACAATGGTGCTTGGAGCAATCACTTCTTCAACAAGATAAATCTAACAATGAAAAACTTACAGAGTGAATAGGGGAAGCACGTGCAACTACAAGCACAAACTTCATTCCTTCTTCCATCTTTGCTCAGCTCTGCAACTTCTCTCTGATCTACTTGATCCACAAACTCATTGAATGAATGAATAAACATTCCTTTTTGTCACATTCCATTTTCCCCCTCAATGTTCAAATTCAAAATCTCACCTACCAAATTTATGTTTTTTGTCTGTTCTGCTGGTCATCAGGTAGTAGGTGGGTGTTTGGCTCTAGGGGCAAACATCAATGCTGCATTAAATATTCCAACACTCCCCTTTGTCCCGAGCCAGAAAAAACAAGGATCACAACTGATCCAAATCAACTACACCAAGACACTCTCTTAGGTGTACAAAATATCCAATGCCTAATGGCTTGGTGAAAATATCTACTAGCTACTACTTTGACTTGCAAAATTCCATCTTGATACCAACTCTCTGATGAAGTGATATCTGATCGCAATATGCTTGCTTCTCCCATGGAAGACTAGATTCTTGGACAATGCAATTGATGAGATGTTGTTACAATGAATTGTGGTTTCATCCTCTTGCCTTTCATTAAAATCTGTCAAGATCCTCTTTAGCTAAATTGCTTGACATGCTGCTGCATTTGCTGCTATGTATTCAGCCTCTGTTGTAGATTGAGCAACAATAGGTTGCTTCTTGAATGCCCATGAAATTGCACTCCATCCCATATGAAACATGTAATTGGAAGTGCTCTTCCTATCATCTAAACTTCTAGCCCAATCACTATCTGTGTAACCAACCAACTTCAAATCATCATTTGCAGTAGACAAAATCCCAAATCCCTTGGTACATTTCACATACCTTAGGATCCTTTTTCTCGCTTACCAATGGGAATGCTTTGGTATTTCCATAAATCTATAAATCAAACTTACTGCATGCATTAGGTCTGACCGAGTTGTAGTCAAATACATTAAACTCCCAACCATACTCTTGTATAGTGTTGGATCTACTCTTTTCCTAGAGTCTTTCTTGCTCAACTTTAGACCTACTGTTGTTGGTGTAGGGGCTACCTTACTGTTCTCCATTTTAAATCTCTCCAAGATCTGCCCTGCATATTTTTCTTGAGACATGAAAATACCATCATGCATTTGTTTTACTTCTATGCCTAGAAAGTATTTCAAGAGACCTAGGTTTGTCATTTCAAATTCACTTTTCATGATCTCTTTAAACTCACCAATTAGAGCCTTGTCATTTTAAGTAAAAATTAAGTCATCTACATAAAAGACAACAATCAATACATTACCATCCACTACCTTGATGTAAAGAGTGAGCTCACCATTGCTTTTGCTAAAACCATTGCTCATTAAATATGAGTCAATCCTACTGTACCATGCCCGTGGAGCTTGCTTGAGCCCATAAAGAGCTCTCTTCAATCTATATACTTTATTCTCTTTACCTGCAACTTCATAACTAGGTGGCTCCTCCACGTACACTTCTTCTCTCAATACACCATTAAGGAAGGTAGACTTCACATTCATTTGAAATACCTTTCACTTATGCTGAGTTGCAATTGCTATGATAGCACACATGGTTTCCATTCTTGTAACCGGGGCATATGTCTCATAATAATCTCTGCCATACTACTATTTGTAGCCTTTGACTACCAGCCTTGCCTTATGCCTATCAATCTTTCCTTCAACATTGCATTTGGTATCATAGACCCATTTCACTCCAATTACTTGCATCTTTGGAGGCAATTCAATTAGCTCCCATGTCTCATTTCTTTCTATAGCATCTATTTCGTCATCCATGGCTTTACACTATTTCTTCTCTTTGATAGCTTCTTCAAAATATTTTGGATCACTATGAGAAAATAATGCAAAATTAACACTCTAATCATAATCTTCATACCTTTTATCTTGGTATATCTCCCTAAGACTCTTGGTCTTTCTTGGTAATAGTGAGGAGAGTGTGGGATTATAATCTTCGTTGCTGCTACATTGCCGACTAGCTCGGTCTTCACTAGTACTTGGCATTGACACTCGGTCATGCCTAGAGGAGCTCGGCAACGTCTGAATCTACTTGCCTTTTCTTCTATTTGCTCCTTCTTGCTGTTCATCAGTATCTTATTCACTCATAATTGGCACTTTAGATGGAGTGCTCGGTGACCTATTAGTTGGACCATACCAAGACTAATTTTAAAAAAATTCCACATCTCTTAAAAACATCATCTTGTTGTTCAATGGGTCATACAATCTGTATGCCTTTGATTCTGGGTTGTACCCTGTGAAGATGCACTTCACACCTTTATCATCAAATTTTTGCCTTTGCTCTTTAGGCACATGTGCATATGCAACACATCCAAACACTCTTAGGTGTTCAACTGTCCATCTTCTTTGTGACCAATATTCCATTGGAATTCTGTCATGGACTACCTTTGTAGGACACCTTTTTAATTAGGTAAACTGTTGTTTCCATATCCTCTGCCCAAAATTTAGTTTGGAGACCTTTCTCTTTCATGATGCTCCTTGCCATTTCAACAATGGTCCTGTTCTTTCTTTCAGCCACTCCATTCTACTATGGTGTATAGTTGGTTGTGAGCTCTTTCTTAATGCCATGTTTCCTACAAAAATTTACAAAAGAATTGGAGGTATACTCCCCTCCTCTATCTGATCTTAGGACCTTGATATAGTGTCCACATTCTCTTTCAGTCTGGGCTTTAAATTTTACAAATTTATCAAATGCTTCAGATTTATTCTTTAAGAAATACACCTATGTCCTACAATTGAAATCATCAATAAATGTCATGAAATAAGTACTCCCCCCAATGGAAGTAACTTGCATAGGACCGACTAGGTTAGTATGCACTAACTCTAATGGATATCTAGCCCTCCTAGAATTTCTAAAATTGAAGGGAAGCCTATGTTGCTTACCCAAAATACAAGCCTCACACTTGTCATAAGAATTTCCTATATGTGACAAACCTTCTACCATTCTTTTACTTGACAATAAATTTAAATCAGCATAGCCAAGATGACCATACCTGAGATGCCACGACCATGAAGGGTCTTCAATCACACTCAGAGCTGATTGTGTGTAAGGTGCATCACAAACTTGAGATGAGAAACATGTCTCTATCCTCAAGGGAAACATTCTGTTCTTTGTCATTTGAACTGCTGCAAGTAGATTCTTGCTCTCATCCTTTTCTTGAATGACACACATGTCATTCTGCATCAGCACTTTGTATCCATTTTGAATGAGCTGACCAATGCTCATCAAATTGTGCTTCATACTAGGGGCGAAATACATATTTTGTATTTCCCTTTTCTCACCTTTCTTGGTGCGGACCGTAATAGATCCTTTGCCCACAGCTGGTAGGGTTCCATTGTTACCCATTTTAATTTCTAATTTGAAACTCTTGTCAATGAATGAAAACAAGGTTTCATTACCATTCATGTGGTTGCTACATCCACTGTCGAGGTACCAAACCTCAGGACTTCCTTCTTCACCAACATTAACCATGATGAAGATAACAACATTGGGTCCACTTCCCATGTTCACATCAGCCACATTTGCTTGTCCTGACTGATCATTCTACTTCTTCCAGCATTCATTTGCATAATTCCCATACTTATGATAGTAGTAGCATTCTACATTACTCTTATTTGAGTTGTAGTTTTTCTTACCTCCTCTTGAAGTATTTTGTGAGCTACTTGCTCCATCTGCTCTTCCTGAGCTTTCTGCTATAGCATTTCTTTATTCTCCATTTCCTTGACCTCTACCTCTGGAGTTCCTGCCTGAGCCATTTCTTTCTCTCCCCCTTCCTCTTGGATTTGATTGAGCCTTAAATGCTTTCTCTTGGGAAGATGAAGAAGTAGATCTGTTGATCCTATGATCATGGGTTTGAAGAGAACCCATCAACTCATCCATTGTCAAAATAGTGAGGTCTTTTTTCTCTTTTATGGTCATGACCAAATTGTCATATTTATGAGGTAAACTCATCAATATCTTCTCCACTATCCTTTTCTCTTGATAGTCTTCTCCATTTGACTTGAGTTGGTTAATCACATTGGAGGTCCTTGAACTGAAGTCTGCAACTGATTCATTTTCTTTCATCTGAAGGTTCTCAAACTTCCTCCTTATGTTCTGTAGCTTTACAGTACGAACTTTATCAGTCCCCTTGAATTTCATCTCAAGTCTATCCCATGCTTCCTTTGCATAATTTGCTGCTGCAATTTTGAAAAAAACTGTCTCTATCATTGCTGCTTCAATAAGACTTAATGCCTTAGCATCCTTCCTCCTTGACTCCTTCAAATGAGTCTTTTGTGCATTTGTGAGGGTAGCATACTAAGTTGGATCAGTCACATCATTCAATCTATTAATTACAAACTCCCACAAATTATTAGCAACGATTATGGTCTTCATCTTCTTTGCCCATGTATCATAATTTTTTCCATTAAAGGATGGTGGCTACTGCCATATCTTTCCTTCATCTCCTGTCATGTCAAATATCCCAAGGAAACAAATGCCCTAACTCACTATGGATGTGGGGCCTCAAAGCTCTGATACCATGTGAGAAATATATTAAAATTTCATTTAACACTCACAACCCTAAACCTAAAATTTTTCTCGGCACTTAAAAGTTGCTTGGCACATGAAGGTGTCGAGTGCTAGTTTCACTTAGCACTTGAAGGTGCCGAGTCACAGATTTCTCAGCACTTGATGGTACCGAGTGGCAGGTTGCTCAGCACTTTAAGGTGCTGAGTGATAGGAAATAGGTGTCGAGTTGGCTCGGCACATAAAAAAAAATACTTGGAACCAATGGATGCTGAGTGAGCTCGGCTCCAACTAAAAAAGAGGATGCCGAGTGTTCTGTTTCAAACTGAATAAATATGACTTAAAAAATATTTCAATGTGAATGCTTTCATCATTAAAACTAGAGAGCCAAGCGTTAACCTTTCAACAAAGTTTCTCAAATACAATGAATAGAAGAAGAAGAACAATAGATTCAAGTATGCCTATTTTCTTTCTATTCAATCTTTGATTTAAACTATTACAAAATCTTGGAGCATTCAGCTTCAACCAGAAAACCCTAATATAACCCTAAATTGATAATACTTCAAACTTCAATAAAATTTTAAACTTGTAGCTCTAATGGCTGCATACAATGGTGCCTGGAGAAATCACTGCTTCAATAGGACGAAGCTAATAATGACAAACTTATAGAGTAAACAAGGGAAGCATGTGCAACTGTAGGCACAAACTTCTTTCGTTCTTCCTTCTCTACTCAGCTCTGCAACTTCTCTCTGATCTTCTCGATCTTCAAATTCACTGAATGAATGAATAAACATTCCTTTTTTTTACATTCCATTTTCCCCCTCAACGTTCAAATTCAAAATCTCACCTACCAAATCACTGCACGGCTTCCTACTTTCTGAGCCTTCGACATCTTTGCTCTATTGAGATCCTAATTTCGACAATTTCATCCATGAAACAACTATACTACCCTTTTCATTCATTTTCACGCAGAACCTCTTGCGAGGAGGTACCTCATTAGAGTCATCTTCCAACATCTTACTTATCGTTTTGTCCTACATACCACTTTACCACCTTGTTGTTGATACTCTCCCATACACACAAAGAATGAACCAACCTCGACACTATACCACAAAAAATTAAAAAAATATAAAACAAAAGAGAAAAATACCACATCAAAAGAAACAAATTAATTAATCTAAAATTAAGTATTCTTCATTCACATGTATTTTGTTGCACATAAAGAATGAAGCAACTTAGGCATTGTAGGGAAAAAACAAAAGAGTGCAAAATACAAAATACTATCCTGATGTGGAAAAGAAAGAAAGAAAAAGATGAATCTAAAATTATGACTTTTTCACTCAGACGTATTCTTCGCTCCTACTGAGAACTTCCAATTCTGTAATATAAGGTTTATGAGCATCTTCTCTTTGGTTAACCTGCACCTAGGTCATGAAAGAAAATAAAAGTATGATACAATAAGGGATAGATGATAGCAGAAATGTAGGGATGGAACAAAATAAATAGTCAAATGTGAATAGCTTAAACATTACATACTTAGAAGTTCGATTCCTAGGTGTGATGTTTGATTCCTACATTAACGGTTTGATTCCTCAAAAGTGTAAAATAGTCAAAGTTGACTTACTTTTTCTAAGGTGCCTCATAAATGCAAATCATCAATAGAGATAGTGGGTAGCTAACTTGTGTAACTTTAATACTTCAAAATGATACGTAAGAGAAATATATTTCTTATTAACTTACCATATTTCATTATCCAATGTTACATAACTTTTACTAAACTTATGACTTGAGAAGTCCCAATGTTTACATACATGATAGTTATAATTTTTATTTTGTTTCTATAATCTCTCACTAAATACAAGTCTTCAATCAAATAAGAGATTTTTATTCTCAATTCTAAAGGAGTTGATTATATCTCACCCTCTAATGTTTTTTAGATATACATGATAGTTAAGATTTCCATGTTGTTTCTATAATCTTGCACTAGATATAAAATCTCCAATAAGATATCTCATAGGAACTAAAGGTATGAAATTGTTAGTTTCAATTTTATAAGAGTTGTCAAATATCTCAAGATTCAATGTTTTACATACATGACAGTGAATATTTTTCAATTGGAAAACATAACCCTTAGATCAAATAAGTGATCCCACGCTTAAGGAAAGTAGATAAGAGAAATGTTACTTTACCTTTTAGACAAACCAATAATTTCAAGAGTTTTTTAAATAATTTTCTACTAAATTTATCTCTTTTTGGAAACATGAAATTCAATATTATAAAAATATTTTCTCCAAATAAATCAAAAGCTTCAATTATCAAAGATTTGCTTACATCGTGATCTAATGGTTTTTATTAATTTCCACTAACCTCATGGCCAAGATCAAAAAAGTGATTGGATGAAACTATATTGGTCAATTAAGGAAAAGTATAATTTATCTTTTTTAATTCATTTTATACAAAAGTACATAATTTATATTTAGAAAAAGACACTCTTATAATATTATAATATAATTGATAAGAGATCTAATTGATTTGATAGTAATGGTAATATTTATTATAATTTGATTAATACTATTTTGGATGAAAATATAACATAAAAATTCTAATATTCAATTTAAAAGACTAAAAAATAATTAAATGTATTGGTATTGAATTTGGATTTAAGGAACTATAATTTGAAATTGTATTCAACTTTGGTTCTTTTTGTAAGAGATGAAATAATAAAGATTTTTTGGTTTGATTTATTTGATGGTTATGTTGGTATAATTAAGAATAGGTCGATGATGTTTTAAAATTTCCAATGTTTAGCTAAATATATTAATATAACTCCACTATAAAACTAAATATATAGAAAAGAATTTGATAAACTTTTGTGTTATTAAATAAAATTAGAAGTTACCTATTTGTTCTACTAAATGTAATAAATTTTGGCACATGATTGCATTACCTATTTCATTCTTAGAAAGATATTTATTTGTTATTTACACATTAACATTTTTAATTATTTTAAAATTTGACATATGTAAAGTAAAATGAATATATATAATATAAAATTTGTGAAATTTGAATAGTAAATTTTAAAGAACAATTTTGATCATTTGAAATTAAAATTCAGGTAAGAATACATAAAGGTAAATTCACTTCTCTATATGTATGGATAGAAAAAAAATGGTTACTTATTTTTTAGAAATCTTTTATTTTTTTGATCGATAACAGGTTGAAGCCCTGTAGATTATAAAATTAAAGAAAGGAAAAAGAAAACCTCCAATCTTGCCTAAAACCCAAGGTCTTATACTATACAAAGAATAAAAGGGACTTACCCCAATTTGTCTACCTACTTGAGAGGTTGTCCATTCTTACAAATACTTAAATGTGTATGTGCAGGATCATGGTATGCCAAAAATTGGAGACTTGAAAAAAGTGGAGTTTGAAAACATTTTTAAAAAATTCAAAATTTGTTCTGACTTTTTTGGGTATCTCATCTTTTATTGGGTATCCGATATGAAATTGGATACCCAATACCTACGACATAGAATTTAGAAAAAAAAAAAAAACCAAGAGCAATTTTTGGCACTTCAGTTCTGGGTTTGTTTGTTTGTTTGAGCTACTCCATTTTTCAGTATCAGGTATAGGAACAGGTATCAGATATAGGTAATCTTTTTTTAAAATAGTTTTTATGATTTGAAATTTTTTTAATATAAATTAGTTACTTTAAATATAATTTGTTAAAAATTAGGGTTTTTTAAATAGAAATTGTTGAAATTTATATTTTTTTAATAGAAATTATGATTTACCATTTAGTAGGTATGGCTAAGTCAAATGATGACATTGAGCCAGGAAACAATGTTCACTCCACCAAACTATCTAGTAACCCCTAAATACTATCCACCAAATGATCCCCTACCCCCTCAAAACTCTCCTCGAATTGAAGATTTGATATTATCCATGTTATCCATGTTAAACACTATAGTGGGTAACACTCAAACACTTACTAATGAACAATATGTCGCTCTTCTTTGGCCTAACCAAATGCATGTCATGTTTGATGATGGGTTGGACTTTGATGAGGTTGTGGCACTAAATAAAACTAGAGATGATATAGTTAACCTTTTTGCAAACCCAAAAACTAGTAAACTAGTAGAATGCACAAAGCCCAAATTATCAATTAAATGGTCATTGGGGTCATTGGTGGATGGTTTTTGACAAACCTCCACACAAAAGTTTAGAAGTGTCATTTTATTTCATTCAAAATTTGTATGCCGAATTTGTGTTGCACCCCACGGTGAACTACTAGAGCATAAGGCCCAACATGGGTGTAGGAGAAGGAGCTCCTTAGGATAAACCCTTTGCCCAATGAAAGAAATCAGACACTTTTGTCCCCCCTACTAATGTCACTCCCCCTCCTCAAGTGCAACATCCTAATATCATTATAGAGGCTAAATCTTATACTATTAGAGCCATCCATAGATTGAGTAGCCTATTGATATCCCAAGCTAGGTTAGTGGTGTCTCCCCATGTTGATGATGTTGGCACAAGGTCATCATTGTTGGGCTCATCACATGTTTGTGTGCCCTATACTTGCATAAGATACAAGAATATTTGTCTAGGTCCCATAGATGAACTTTCTAAGTATTGGTTTGTATTTTACAAGGAGGATACACTAGATGCACATACAAAGACTACATACCCTGACATGAGAGAGGAGGGGCATGTAGAGGCATGAGATCCTATTATATTGGTACATGTATAAAAAAATTTATTATGGCATATGTGATTTAAAGTTAATCTTTATAATAGATTAATTTTAATCAATACTAACTTATAAATGTACGTGATCTTCATTCATGTTTAGTTGATGATTAAGTAGGAATTGAGACAGGTTGATGATGTCACACTCTTGGCTATTTCATTTGTCCTTGAGACATCTACGGTACATTATGTTTTGTTGTCATTGCTTTTCTATTTGATATTGGAGTATATATGGTTTCTAATCTTTCTTTTTTCTTACATGTATCACCTATTAGTGGGGGCTAGAGTGTGGGGCATAAGGCACAAACAATTGACAAGGGAAAGGTAATTAGGTTCTTTTAAAGTGATTAAATATCCATGCATTCTTGTAAAATGTTAATGGTAATAAAATTTAATTACATTATTTTTTGTACATGGTGTGGATAGTGGTGATGAGTCCAAGGAGATTCAATGTCACAGATCCTCTAGCATTTCCATTAACAACGAAAGCCCCATTGTATGTATAAGTATCATTTATTTTTCATTTCATAAAAAAATTAAAAATTGATTTTCATGATATTAACAACTAGGCTTTTGTATCTCATAGGAAACACCTAGTGCATAAGAGGCTGGACATCAAAGTTTTGTAAGTAATTTAGTATGCTATGAATTATAATGTTATATTTTAAGTTGTAGATCCATCTAAAAAACATACTTGACATATACAGGCCACAACCAAAGAAGTTCAAGCATTGTCAAGGACATATAAGAGGACACCTGATCAGTATAGGAGGATAAATCTTCATTAAAAAAGGATCATAATGCATTTGAGTAATTCAATGTTAGATACATAGAATGATATAAATTTAGTAGTCTAACTTTGGGGTTTCCTTTTTTTTTTTTTTTTAATGTAGGAGGCATATGCTCCACCTAATGCAATGAAGATGCTCCATTTTGATCATCCAAAAATAGCATAGGATAATATAGTTGTCACAGGATTTGTCATGAGTCATTTTGAGATGGCATATGCCACATTGTATACAAAAAAATTGATATTATAAACATTTCAATGGCATGATCGACCACATTATGTATATAGATCTATGTACTTTGATATATATTTATATAATTTGTCTATGGATATATGTATGTATATATATATATATACATACATACATACATATATATATATACATATATATATACATACATACATACATACATATATATATATATACATAACATATATATATATATATATACATATATATATATACATACATACATATATATATACATACATATATATATACATACATACATATATATACATACATATATATATACATACATAAATATATATACATACATACATAGATATATATACATACATATATATATATACATACATACATATATATATATACATATATATATATATATATATATATATATATATAGATACATACATACATATATATATATATATAGATATTAATTTGGTATAGTATTTTTCACCTTATCATGGGTCATGTGTATTGTTCATGTTTATGGAGTATCCTTCATTTTGATCATGTTTTTTATATTCTATTCAAATACAATAGTTTTTGAAGAACATTTTGACAACCTTTATTATCAAATTTTGATGAAATATGTAATTTGAATTTATATCATATCTTTTTAATTTGAAATGA
Organism: Cupressus sempervirens; assembly: GCA_028749045.1. NCBI lineage: Eukaryota > Viridiplantae > Streptophyta > Pinopsida > Cupressales > Cupressaceae > Cupressus > Cupressus sempervirens. The sequence continues at coordinate 937,479,323 of CM053785.1, read as the reverse complement.
CCTTTGCAATCCCTTAAGATGTCACTATGGTTCACCCACCCAAACACACTTAGACCACCTTGGAGACTCTTTAGTATGTGGTGGCTATGAATGTTGGAGGTTCTCCATGGTCAAAACAATGGTAACATTATGGTTCACTTGCCCATCCAGAGTTAATGGCCCCTTTTGACCCATTCAAACAAACCAAATAGGTCCCTAGGGGTCCTAAGACCCCTAGGGACATATGACCCCCAAGGACATGTGTTGTCATGAAATGTGCCAAAATCTATGACCTATTTTGACCCATTCGAACAAACCAAATAGGTCCCTAGGTGTTTGAGGACCTCTAGGGACATATGTTCTCATGAAATGTGTGGAAAGAGATCATACATTATCCTATGACCCCTTTCAACCTATTTGCACAAACCAAATAGGTCGCTAGGGGTCCTAGGACTCCTAGGGACATATGTTGTGATGAAATACATTGAAAGGGGTCATAGGTTATCCTATGATCCCTTTTGACCCATTCAAAAAAACCAAATAGGTCCCTAGGAGTCCCAAGACCCCTAGGGATATATGTTCTCAGGAAATTCATTGAAAGGGGTCATATGATAACCTATGATCCCTTTTGATCCATTCGAAGAAACCAAATAGATCCTTAAGAATCATGGGACCCCTACAGACATATATTGCCATTAAATACATTGAAAGGGATCATAAGTTATCCTATGAACCCTTTCGACCCATTCGAACAAATCAAATAGGTCCATATGGTTCCTAAGAGCCCTAGCGACATAAGGTAATTGATGCAATGGGTCTAATAGGGTTGTGAGCTAGTGGACCCATTGCATCATGACATGTGTCCCTAGGGATCCTAGGAATCTTAGGTACATAGGCTAATTGATGTATGGATTGAATGGGGTTGTAGGCAAGCCCACAACTCCATTTGACCCATTGCATCGATTACCCTAGCCTATGACCTCATTACTATGTAATAATAATAATAATAATATAATACATTACTATATTATATAATATAATACATTACTGTATTATATAATATAATACATTACAGGTGAGGAACATAGAAATCCTTGTTTTTGTTTTTCATCTCTATGTTTTTCAAGAAAATCAGTTTGAAGCCTTGCTATTTTGATTAAGGATGAAGTCTGTTTTGCATTTCTTTGGAAATATTTTGAGTCTAGAATGTAGAAAGCCTGCCATAAGTGATAAAAATTTAGAAGGTGTTAAGGTAGAGAATTTGCAAGAAAATTTCCTTGAGTATGTTCATAATTTGAAAGGGTGCATGGAGGTTTTAACTAATGGCCTACTTGAAGCTAGGGCTTTTCTCCCATCTCTTTTGAGTCCTGAGTTGCTCCAAATGTGTGTTGACCACTATGTTAGGAGCAAATTTATTGTAAGAGAACATGGTGAAAAGGTAATCTCAATTTCAAGAGACACTATTGCTTCTGTATTACATTTTCCTGAGGGTACTTGTGCTGCATTTTCCCTTATTCAAGCCTAGGCCAAATATCAAGAAACTCCAAACCAATTTTGCAATACCCTAGCTAGGAAATGGACTGAGACCATGTATGGGAGAGGTTCTAGGCTACCCAAATTCATCACTAAATATCACCTTAAACCTCATATCCACAACCTTTTTGTGTTATTGAATAGAGTCAAAGGCTCTGCTAATATTCTTCTTTATGAGGAATGGATGTATAAATATATATAGAAATTATTTTGAAGGGAGAACTATAGATGGATTAGATGGAGATTATCACTAGTTTACTAAGGACACAACTTAAGCATACAAAGGAGTCCACAAAAAAATTATATATGGCTTCCTACTTGACTTATTTTATTGCCTATGTTTCTGACCTTACCCCTCTTCCTCATGGAGTCTAGAGTGAAGAAATAATAGTGTACCAATAATGCCCTCTACTGCAAAAGGATAAAGTGTTGCAGAACTTTAGTAAGGTTCATAATGTCTTGATTGAAAATTTGTACAACACTTTGAAGAAAATACCAATGCCTAGGTTGTCTCCTGAAGCTCAAACATTAGTTCAACAATATGGAAGTTATTTTATCCAATTTCCCAAGTTCACTTACTTAAGAATAGATGGATTCAAAGAGGAACCTATAAAACTTCCTCGATATGCCCTGGATTTCTTTTTCATAGCTAATATTTGTAGGAAACTATGCTTTGTTGTTGAGGATAATCTACCACAAGAGGATTGGGAGACACCTTTCCTGATTAAGTTGGGTTCTTTGGTCTGTAATAGTATGAATAGTGCCTCTATTATTGGAAGCAATTTACTTGGATTCAATTTTGGTTCCTATCATAGTAGAAAAAACTTTAATGGTTGGGGATATGGAGTTCAGATTCTTGGATTTGTAGGCCACTCATCAAAAACTACACAGTTATTCATGACAAGATTGTAAGGATGAGGAGGAGGTTTTAAGGAGTGATCATTCTATGTTAACACTATAGCAAATTGATTCCCTAAGGTTAAAATTTAAAACAAAGGGGGTCATTGAGGATGGCTCAAATATAGTTGAACCAGGCTAGGAAGAATCTCATGACTTGAAGTCATTGGCAGTAGATTGGAACTAGGATGAGGAGGATATAAATCTAAGAGCTAGATTTATATTTACTTACACAAATGAATGGCTAAGGAAGAATAGCAAGGAAACTATCAATGAACCCTCTTTAGGAGAGGTTTCCTTTTCTGAACCATCATCTTCTAAAATTCTACTTTCCTATCATGTTGCATGTAGTGAATTGGTTCAAGGTAAACAAAGGAGGGTGCCCATTGATACACAAAGCATGGCTCCGAGAACCAAGTCCCAAGAAAAATCTAAGGCCTTGAAGCAACACAAGGTTAAAATAAAGAATATGTTAGCTCAAGGGTAGGATTCAACCGATGGTCTCAATTTCTTAGACGGCACAATTGGTGATGTACAGTTCATTGAGGCTCTTAAGCTAGATCAACCAAAATCTATGATTCCCACTAGAGACCTTTAGGAAATTTCTATAGGTCCTAGTAACCCTGCCTGTCTATATAGCACAATCAACAAGAAAGGAAGTCTGCAACCAGTTACATCACCTCTGAAGGACATTGTAAATATATATGTTGCATGGGGTTCAGAGGTTAAGAAGTTGAAGATAGATGCCCACCTAACCAAGGGCCCAGTCATTAGGAAGGTAACTACTAAAATAGCCACATACAAGAAAAAAATGAAATCCAATGATATTGATGATGAAGGTTTCAAAGTTACCTTGGTTGAGTTAGGGACCATTAATAGAAGCATTGGTAATCAGTTCTTCAAATTCTATGTTGACCACATGCTAACTCAATTTGAGAAGGATAGAAAAGAGAAAAAGGAACTTAAGGGCATGGTAATGACTATGAACACGTATATTTTTTCCTTGATGAATCTCGATGGATTACTAGTTGTTCAAGCTCCCCAAGCTTTTGATTTGAATTATGTTGGAAGTCAACAACTAATGAAGCAAATACAAAGAGGAAATATTCTAGCAGATGCCATGAAGGATTGGGTTGAAGTCATCATTAAAGAAGGTAATACTTTTATTTTGGAATTTTTGAATGTATATGCTGAAGGGGAATCACTGCTGGGAGAGATTCAAACTTTGATCCCTGGGGGAGAAGTAGAGCAAAGATGGTGTTAGGAAAAAAAATTTCAAGTAACTTAAGTAGAGAGGTTTGGGGTGCTCAAGTTTCTAAATGAGAACCCTATGAAAAATTTAGATCCTTGCATGCTATTTGTAATAAAAAAACAACATGAATTGGGAGGCACCAATTTATAAGGAGACAATTAAATAAGTGCAAGGAATTGAGTACAAAGTCACTAGAATGCATGAAGAACTCCCAAAAGATATATAAAGTAGTAAATCCAACGAGAATTCAGTAGTTTGACGACAGGAATATGGATGCTAAGACACTAACTAAAAGCTTCAATGAAGTTGTTGAATAGATTAGGGATAATGAATCACCCAATGCCAATGACTTCACTACATTGGCAAACATTGAGTCAATGTTGTATCTCAAAAAGGATTTCATGCTACTTTAGAGTTTGAAAATAAAGGAGTTCAAATGCTAAAGGACACTGTCGGGCCAGATTGTTGAGTCTAAAAAATCCACATTCCCACACCCTGCAGGAGTTCATGAACATTTTAAGGAGTTGGAAGTTTGTGTGTCAAACTGTGGGTGATGAAGAGAAGACTGGCGACAACATATGAATAAGATAGTTATTTAGTTACATTTTGACACCTATTTTATAAATGATTTCTTGTTCATAACCATTTCTTGTTTCAATCAAAATGGTTGGGTTTTGATGGAGGCCTTTTAGATTCTGTAATGGAACTATAAATGCTAGGGCATTGAACTAATTAAGGTTAGAAATAAATAGCTAGAAACTCTTATAAGTAGATACTTATATATATATATATATATATATATATATATATATATATATATATCATCTTGAATAAAGCTTTCAAACTTGGTGATCAAAGTGCTTAGACCACTGTTACTTTGTTAACTCTGATTTATTGGTTTAAGATTTTTTTATTGTTGTTGTTACTGTAAGTTCATTTCCATTAATAAGCTTAAATGATTGATATCAGTTTATGGTGTTATTCATTCCTTTGAAGTAGATGTTTTGTGAAAGTATGGTTTGATGAATGTTTTTTTTTTTGTTAGTATCGATTCTTACCTCACTATCAAAGAGTAAGTGAGAGATCCTTACACACTTTCTAGTAGAACTGCAAAAAAATTTTGAATTCTTTGCAAATTTCATGAGGGAGCTATAACTTTAAAATTTAGAGAGAAGATTGAATAACATGAGATTTTCTCAATTGTTGTGGACATTTTGTAATTTTTGCACCTTGAGCATAGAGTGAATTTGTTAAAAATTCAAAAGGACAATATGTTCACCAACAATTATATAATAACAATAATAATAGTAATAATTTGTTGTGATGAAATGTATCAAAAGAGGATATAGGATATCTTATGACCCCTTTCCACCCATTCGAACAAACCAAATAGGTCCCCTAGGGATATATGTTGTCACAAAATGCATAGAAATGGGTCATAGGTTATCCTATGACCCCTTTCAACACATTTGAACAAACCAAATAGGTACCTAGGGTTCCTAGGACCCCTAGGGACATATGTTGTCATGACATGCATCAAAAGGGGTCACATGATAACCTATGACCACTTTTGACTTAATCCAAAATGCAAAATAGGTCCTTAGGGCTCCTAGGACCCCTAGGAACATATGTTATCTTAAAATGCATCAAGAGGGGTCATTGGTTATGTTATGACCCCTTTCAACCCCTTCAAACAAACCAAATAGATCGCTAGGGGTCTATTGTTATGAAATATGTTGAAAGGGGTCATAGGTTATCCTATGACCCCTTTCAACCCATTCAAAAAAATCAAATAGGTCCCCTAAGGTTTCTAGGACCCCTAGGTACATAGGGTAACTAATGCAATGGGTCCAATAGGGTCGTGGGCTAGCCCACAACCCTAATGGACCCATTATATAGCAATATGTGTCCCTAAGGATCCTAGGACCTCTAGGTACATAAGATAATCGATGGCATGGGTTGAATGGGGTTGTAGGCTAGCCCACGACCCCATTCGACCCATTGCATCAATTACCCTAGCCTATGACCCCATTATAATATAATAATAATTCTTTAATATATTATATAATAATAATATATGACTATATTTTAAATATATTAATAATATATTACTAGCTTATATGATAATCAAATATAAATATATTACTATATTATATTTAATAATAATAATAATCATATTTTACTATATTATAATAATTTTAATACATTACTATATTATATAATAATATAGGACAATATATTAAATATAACAGTAATATATTACTAGATTATATAATAATAGTAGTAGTAATAATTTGTTGTCCTAGAATTTTCCAAAAGAGGTCATAGGTTATCCTATGACCCCTTTTGATCCATTCGAACAAATCCAATGGTTCCCTAGTGATCCTAAGACCCCTAGGGACATATGTTATCATGAAATGCATCGAAAGGGGTCATATGTTATCCTATGACCTCTTTTGACCCATTCTAACAAGCAAAATAGGTAGGGACATATGTTGTCATGAAATGTGTCAAAATGGGTCATAGGTTATCCTATGATTCATTTCAACCCATTCAAACAAACCAAATAGTTCCTTAGGGGTTCTAGGATCCCTAGGGACACATGTTGTCATTAAATGCATTGAAAGGGGCCATAGGTTATCCTATGACCCCTTTCAACCTATTCGAACAAACCAAATATTTCCCTAGGTGTCTTAGGACCCCCAAGGACATATGTTATCATGAAATGTGTCTAAAGGGGTCATAGGTATCCTATGACCCCTTTCAACCAATTCAAACAAACCAAATAGGTCCCTAAGCGTCCTAGCACTTGTAAATTTGGACTCAATTTTTGACAAATTTTGGTTGAAAATTTAACCTAGGTTGGTCAAAATTTTGACCAATTCATCACTATTTTTCTCATCAAAATTTCAATGAATACATTCATCGAAATGATTTTATTTCTGCCAACACTGACTTGTCATTTTTGGTCAAAATTTTTACCAATTCTTGGTGGAAAACTTTCAAGAATTGGTTAAAATTTTAATGAATTCTTAGTGGAAAATTTTCAAGAATTGGTCAAATTTTACACCAATTTTTGGTGGAAAAATTTTGAGAATTGTTTGAAATTTTGACCAATTCTTGGTGCAAAACTTTCAAGAATTGGTCAAAATTTCCACCAATTCTTGGTGGAAAACTTCAAGAATTGCTCAAAATTTTGACTAATTCTTGGTGGAAAAATTTCAATAATTGGTCAAAATATCAACCAATTCTAGCCCATCCCACAACCAGGATGCCATGGTCATAACCAAAGGGTTAGTCAAAATTTTGACTGGTTCTTGGTGGAAAACTTTCAAGAATTGGTCAAAATTATGACCAAACTAAGTAGTGTTTTTTTTTAAATAGAGTGGATAAATCCCCCAATGAATGCCTGCCTATGGACTCTCTCTTAGATCATCTCCTTTTATCACTTGACCAACACAATTTTAGAAGAGGCTTGGCAGCATTTGCCATTATATAGCACATTTGTTTAGTGATTTTGAAGTTGAGCTAATAGTGAGCCCTCTTTTAGCATTAGGTGGTTGCTTAGTGCTCTAGAAATTTGTTATGAATGTATCATGGCTAATGGGAGATTTGATAAAAAAAAGCTCCTAGTAACACTCCAATAGAATCAGTGTCAATGTTCAAGAAAGACATGTTTTCTAGATTTTGAATATTAGCATTGGCATCCTTTCTATTGGAGGGTTGTGAAGCATCCCCATAGTCATCTCTATTCAACTTCTTTGACACAATTTATAGAATTTTTTGGTAGCCATTATCGTTGTGGTTACCTAAAAAGTGATCTAAAGGGTGAACCATCTTAGTAATTGGGCAACTTATTAGGTGTGACAAGGGTGCCATTTCCAAGAATGAGCAAAGAATGAATATAGTACTAGATTCCAAATGAAATCAATGACATCAGATCTATAAGAGTAGAATGAAGTAGTAGCCTATTTTCTATACACGGCTACCTAAAGATTCTTTTCTTTCTCACTCCATTGCCAAAAATTTGGGAGTGTGGTTCAATAGTGGTTGTTCTAGTGTGGCATTGTCATGATCTAGAAAGGAATGATCTAAGGTTGGACCTTGCATCTAGCACTTGGGATGTTTATGCAAGCGAGTACGGGAGCTTCTATTGTGCAAAGCTAGTCAGATTGGGTAGTCCTATTGGCACCATCACCAACCATAGATGAATTATTAAGAGTAGAGTATGAATCCAAAAACCATTAGTGAAGTCAAGTTGATATTCTCAAGGATGCCCTTCAAAGAATCCATCACCATAAGGATGCACATGAAGATGTTCCATGATAGCAAGGTTTTAGCATAAATGGAACCATTGTTGTGACAATCGCCAAAATTCAACTCTCATTGGATCACTGCATCTATAGGTCAGGTGTCTTCATTAGGTTAACATATATATAATACATGTGTCTTCATGGGACTATTGTGCTCATAGGTTGTAGGCTTTCACTTGATTGCAATAAGAGCTCACCTTGTTGAAAAAGGTGTAATAATTTTACATACATGAAAACAAAAAAAGCACTAGCAGGACTCTTTGGCTTGTTCAGGTCATTGGTTGTCTTTTTCTTATCCTGCTTTTTCCTAGTTATGTCCTTTTCGGTAGCGGCCTTCCATTTTCCAATTTTCCTATTAAAAGTAAGAAGAACCAAGGATATTTATTGAATAATTGAGGACATAAAATAATCTAAAATTATTTATGAAATTAATTGCTAATTATTGCTAAATATTTAGACAAACCTTTCTTTTGAAAATTTTGAACCAACTAATGTATTTTAGAAACTTTATTTTGTTCGATCAAAAGTGCATTCTTGCATATTTTATAGAATAATCAACCTATTAAAGAGCAGAACTTCAAAAGAAAATAAAAAATATCAAGATCATAAAACCACACATATTTTATAGACAATGAAGAATTTACATGACTTCAATTTTTATTGAAGTTTTTAGTCTCAAGGTGAAAACATCATCTGCTGGTGGCCAACTGGGAGATTCAAAATACTTCACAACCTATTTGTACTCTAATTGATCCAATGCACAATAATTAGACACAATCCCTAGCCCTTTTCCTTATCCTTGGAACTTTTAGCTATCCTTTGTTTTCCACAAGTTTTTACAGGCAGTCCAAGATACTGAGATGTCACCAACATACTAAAAACACAAAATAACTAGTTCAAAAAGGGCTCCTAGAGAGAAAACCAATAAAGAAAAACTTTGTTCCTTATACCCATCATAATACAAAGTGCAAAAGAAAGTACTATCCACATCAAAACCTATATGCTAGCAGCAAAAAAGCATAGGTACATATTTGTGCTAAGCATCTAAAAACCCATGATTGAGTCATATACAAGAATCCCCAAACAGAAATACATAAAGGGCTCATGCATAAAGGAGCCTATCATACATAAGAAGAACCAAATCTTATAAGCCCAAAAACCAATATACATTATATGCACCAAGGGTGCTTTCCAAGATTTAATTACATAGTGAAATAAGGAGCCTCATCTTATGAACCAACAGAAAGAAGCAATGACATGTAAGAAGTAAACCATAGAAGCCATGTAGAGTCCAAAAATTAGCCCACAAGAATTTTGAAATCTCATAAATCCACCAAGATAATTGAGCTAGACTTGAAGAAGTTTTGTGCCAAAAACATGACCAGAGAAGCAATAAGGGAGTTGTACCCTTTTGTAATCCCAATCGTGCTTTGGTCTTTTCATTGTCTTCCCTTCATTTTTGCCAAACTATGGAGTTTCAAAAGTCATCATTGTCTCTTGATGAGATTAACTGTAGAGCATTTTTTAACTTATGAAGGTAGTGTTGAGCCACACTTGAACAAGATTTTTCTAGATTTGAATCTCTATCATCATGCCATTTATTCCACTAATGTCAATGAAGTTTTTGTTTTTGGAGAGCACCTATCATAATGCAACTGTCCATGTTCAGAAACTTGATGATTTAAACATTTTTCATTCTAGCAACTCTATGATAGCTTTCTATATCATCATAAGAGTTTCATGTTTTAGTTTAAAGATACACTACAAAACTAGTGATCCATCTATGTCAAATAGGAATATCAATAATTATTAATAATCAATAAATATTAACGATAATATATGTCAAATAGTATCTAAATGATATCCCAAATAAAATACATTTAGAACATAGAAAGATCAATTAATATGGTAGAATGTACCAAAATAGTGATGGAAATGGCAAAAAGCGAGAAGGAAAAATCAACATATGAAACCCAATCAATTCCTAAGCCGTCTCCATATGGGAATGAATCTCCATTATCATTGTTAATTCTTAGGTAACAATTCAATGATAAAGGTTAAGAAATTTGCAATTGTTAGTTTGACACATGTTTTCTATGTTGTGAATATGTTGTGGGGGAGGTTACATCATATATGATAATGGAGCACAAGAGCACTTACATCTTTCAACTAGAAGATATGGAATATAACGGTTATGAAAATGGTTAAAGATAGAACACTTTGGATGGTAGTTGTTGTTTACTAAGAATTGTAATTAGCCATTTAGATTACTGCCATTAAACTTGTTCTCAGTGGGAAATTACTTGAAAACTTAAATATCTAAAGAGATACCTCTCTTTAGGAAAGTCTCAGTCAGAGAAATGGATGTCTCTTTACCCCTCTTAGAGGATTTATATTGATAGACTATCAATTGTCATAGGGCATCAAAGACAAGAAGAGTGATTAGCAAAAAATGAACCATAAGCAATAGACACATATTTGGGATCAGGCTCTCACTAATCTAATTCAAGCTTGTTATAATCAACATTTAATCATTAGAATAATAGCTCTCGTGAACAAAGAGGGTGTAAGGGGTGGATGAATCTTTTCTTCATATGTTATGGTGGGAGCGTAATTTATATATCAAAAACAACTAGCAGTCAGTAAAACATGTCAATCACCTTTTATGTTGAAGGAGAATTATCACCCAAGGACTGGTTATGGTTAGCTAATCCATTGATGATTTATTCAAGGAAGAGATGTGATTAGCTGAAAGAAAGAAACCATTGCATATAAGGCAGCAATTAGAATACATTGATAATCTTAAATAACAGTTAATGAAGGAAAAGTGTGATTAAATGTGAAATATAAGAAATATATGTATTAGGTGTTTTTCTTTAATGATCCTAAAATTGAAGTGGCCACCATCTTCATGGGCTATGGCATCACCATCTACTACCAAGATACTGAGATGTCACCAACATACTAAAAACACAATTTTTATTGTATATATTAAAAACACCGAGTAAGTTACACATCTTTTATTGAAACTCGTATGAAGCAAAACTATAACCAGCTTAACCTTCAGCTGTTGCCTTTAGGTCCAACTTATGGAATGGATTGAAATTTTACTAGTCAACATGCTAGCTTAGTATTTCTCAAAAGAAATATTATTAAATGTGACTAAATGATAGCCAACCAATGATTTAATCATAAATGAAGCCATGAAAGTGTTCTGTACCTATTGTAAGGATCATAATAGAAACCATTTACCAAGCCACCACTATGAGAAAAACATACATAATAGAATCTTGCAATAATGAGGCTACAATCTATAGCAACATTGACAAAGAACTTATCTTTCCATTGTTGTCAACCATAAACTATGATTTACTCATCAAAACAATTTTATAGAGAGATAATCACCTAGTAGGTAAGAATACTTTTGCGTCTACTTTTTCAATTTGAAGTGTCCAATCATTGCTCAATTAAAAATTAGACCATCACATGCAGATGTCATATCTATTGTATTTACTAAAATAGTAAAATATTTTTCAAATTTTCTCTGACTTAAAGTTTGTTAGAACATTTTATTTTTATTTTTTAATGTTAGCAATTTCTTAATTATTTTTGAAAGAAAAAGATTTATGTATAAGTGCCAAGATTAATATATTAACCTCCCAACCTATATTGATAGATGCCCCTAACATCATGGTACTTAGTTATGAGTTCCATATTTCTTAAATCATCTTTGAATAGTGTAATATAGGGTGGATGCTCTTAAAAATAAATCCAATTCAAAATTGAGTGTCTTACCTCAAAAACTAGATGTGCATTCCACACACGCAGTGCTAGAGAAGTTGTGACAATTGTTCAAACCATTGTCTTGACATTAGGATCTGATACTGCATTCAAACATGTATTATATTAAATTCAAGGTGAGTAGGTTCTAGAAACATTTAATAATCATATTCATAGTAAATAAATGAAAAGAGGTAGAAAAATAATGTGTTTAATTACTTCAAGATTGAAAACTAGAATTAGTAAATCGAACTTATTTATCAAAATCATGTTAGTCAAGGAATTCTCCAAGTAGGATCATAATAATTTGGAACCATTAAATCAAGAAGGAAAGAATACTACCTTGAAGATATTTTCCTTTCTTTTTAAGTGGCCAAACAAAAAACATGGCACTCTCGGGTTCTCTGATCTTACCTTTTTTAAAACATTTTTTGTAGGATAAGCTGGTGTAATATATTATTGTACAATAATAATAATATCTTCCTATATTTGTTAAATATATGGGAACTTGTTTATACATACTGTACCTTCAAAAACTTGATCTAGTGATGGTACATATCCATGCAACCCATCACTACCACCATGGCCTATAAAACCAAATGATTAAATAAGTATTCCCTACAAAGGACACTGAGGCCTATACAAAAACCTCTATAGATAATGTTTTGTATACACATAGACACAGAGAAACACATAGACATTATACTAATAAAAAATGAAAAAGAAGACATAGATACTAATAGTTAAGCATGTGCTCTACCACAACCACATAATTATGTTCATTTTCTCTTCAGGTCCCTTGATGATCATGATATTGGATCCATCTTGCATACTGCCTTTAACAACCTTAGACTTTGCTTAGACTTCCCCAAACTTCCTCTATTTCCCATTTAAAATATAGGAGTAATATCATAGCTCTTTCTACAAGAAAAAAAATCAAAATCATGATTAATTTAAGAAGCAAACAATATAAAGAGAATATAGTCCAAGCAACATATGCATACATTACTTGTGTTGTCTTGTACATTTAGATAAATTGAGAGGATAGTTTAGATATTTCATAATACTACTTAAGCAATAAGCTAAGAACTTCACAAAATTTGAATGATTTATATGAAGTATATGATAAGACTTGTACATACAAACTAGTTTGTATACATAATTTTCAACACTTTTTAGGACTATTATTAAACATCTTACATAAATTTTGAACAGAGAAGAAAAATGCTAATTATGTTTATTTGTTTGAATTTTTTTAATATATTCCTTGGCAAAGAAGAAATACTAAGGGAGAATTCTTCTCAATTTGAAAATGGGGTGAAGCCTATTGGGTGGAGAATATGCATGCTGACCAAAGAAGAAGAAGCCAAAATTTTTATTCAAATGGCACCCATTTTTACAAGCACAATACTATTGGGTATAGGTCTAGCATAACTCCAAACATTTTTTGTGTCTTAGGGTTTGACAATGGTTTGAAGCATGGGGAAACATTTCAAAATCCAAATAGCTTCTTTATCATTAATCCCTTTACTATTTCTTGTCATTCTTACTGTAATATATGATAGAATAATTGTTCCAATTACAAGAAGATTCACTAGGCACAAAGCAGGGATAACAAGCTTGCAAAGAATAGGAGTTGGACTTGTATTGGTTTTGATATCAATGAGTATTTTTTTTGTTCTAGAAGTGAAGAGAAAACATGTAGAAAAATAGAATGGAATGATAGATGCAATACTAATAGTTATGCTACCTATTCCAATGAGTGTATTCTTGTTGGAATTTTAGTTTTTTTTTTTTTTGAATTTATGATCTTTTTGTTTTGGTAGGAATAATGGAGTTCTTCTATAGTAAGGCTCCTGAAAGAGGATTTTGTGGAGTTGTATTTTAGTAGCTCACTGCTTAAGTAGTTTTTTTTTGGCATCTAACAAATTGTGTAGTGTTTGACAATAGTCTACATGAATATGATTTGAAGCTCTGTACATTTATGAACTATTATGAATTTCCAATTTTACACGTGTGTGTTTCATGTGTTGTGGCAATGGGATGAACTGGATAGTTTACTACTCCTTTAAAAACCAACTGTTCTTCATATAAGTGAGTGAAAAAAAAATTAAAATGACACACTTCTATGCATTGAGAGATCTCCAATTAAAGAAAAGAAATAAGTTCTTATAAACTAAATGTTTTTTGCAATTGTTTGTTTTTTAGTTATAAGCTAGAATGTGTATGCTTCAAGCCTTGTAATGCTATTAAGAGGTCATACAAATTATCTTCAATAAATTTGTATGGTCTACTTGAGAAAGATAGAAAGGTTTGAAGAAAGTATCTCTAGTTGAGTCTGTCAATTAGAAGTTTGTCATTTTCCTTTTTATTGGGAATGTATAGACCATAAAAAGAATTCAAAAAGATGTAGATTTTGGTCCAAATTGAAAGTATACATGACATATGAATCCAATTAATATGTTGAACCACATAGAGCAATGCCTAGGAGAGGTGTAGGGTTCTTCTATCACTATAGGGGAAAATGAGAAGATTATTGTGGGGCATTTTCCCAAGAAAGATTGTACTTGTAATGCTTGGTACCAAGTATAAAGCTAAGAGACAAGGGAAGAACAAAACAAATATTTCTCAAAGGTAGCAAAGCAAGTCATTTTGACAAATTGGGTAAGAGTAATATAGAAAATCTGATTTGGATAGGTTGGGCAAGTCATATCCTGTAATCATTGTTGTTACATTTAATTGCTATTGAAATTCTCTTCATATCCCATTTGCAAGCAATTATTAAGAGTTTAAGTTTAACTCCAAAATCCTCTAGCATATTTCAATTTTGGATAAGTGCACGATTCAAGGAATTATTCACTCTGAAATCTTGAATTTTGGATGTTTTGAACTTTGAAGATGGAATTATATAACATTAGTCACACTCATATGGTTGTCATGTTAGATTGATTCAATGCATTTTCCTATGGCCCATGGTTCTAGAATTTGTTTGACTCCATACACAAATGGTCATTTATTTTTCTTCAATTCATTTGTATTATATTGTATGGTTCCTTCTTCATGTTATGTTGTTTACTTCTCCAAAACACTTCTATGTGACTTTAGATTGATCTCAATCAATTATGGGGAGGCATCCAAATGATCTCAAATTCAGAACCTCAACTTAAACTTATGAGTAGTTTGAGTGGCCAAATTCGCATTTCATGCAAACTTCTACATTATGAGTGATCTAGTTCATATTTCATGCAATATATTGTTATGTGATGGTATTCAAAAGTCATCCACTATGTATTTAATTTCAAATGGTAGATTTGAAACAAATATAGCTTACTAGTGGAGGATAGTGTGAAGAGAAATAAGAGGATTACTTCTATTGTTTGAAGTTGTATTGTTAATTTGTTTGTATTGTCAATGACCTAGTTCTAATTCATTTGGGCTACCTCACTTTATACATGCAGAGTGAGAATAGAAAAGATGTAGATGCCAAAAACCTCTATTTTTTCTTCATATATTGAGAACTTCATAGATTTTAGCATTTAAATGAAGCATGCAATAATCAGGGAGCAATATAAATTTTGTGTGAGAAGCAACTCAACATTTTTCAACATACAAATAGATTAATTAATAGAAATTCTACTCAAAGGTAAAGTGTTGATAACATGTGAAATATAACAATAAGCAAAGTAAAACCAAAAATAAGTCGGCCACATGCCATCTATGTGATCTCCACCAATGAAAATGCTACTTCTAGCTACCATGACCATTGTCATTCAAATGATTATAGAAAATAATTATTCATATTTTATGTCAAATACCATGTTTTTAAAAGAAAAAGGTGTAAAATCATATCGACTTAGGATGAATTGATATAGTTTTCAAAGAATAGAAGATTTTGTAGAGAATAGAAATATATGAATATTTATACCAAATACTATTAAACTCATTGAAATTCTATGTTGGATATTTCTTGTGTGATTAGAATATATTTTTCCACTATACTAATTCATTTCCACGTTAGACACAATGAAACACAAATGTATATTGTTTCATCTTAAGTTCAATGAGGATTTAAATTTAGACCATCCACACATATAACATGTAAAAGGTTAATAAACCCCTAAAATGTGATGTGATCTTCATTTTCATTCATTTTATGAACACATTGAATGGCTAATGTAGCAAATAATGGTTTTTTGGACTCGAATTTCAGTTGACTGATAATATAATATCACCGCTCTTAGAAGGATATTAAAGAGCTAGTAGTGATGGAGCCCTATTTTTTTTGGAAAAAAATAGGGCCTCCATTTAAGAGATGATGATGAAGATTTGATGAAGTATTATGGCCTCTTGTAAATCTAGTCTTAAAACAACATTAGTAAACATTTTGTCACCCAATTATGGGTTAATATGTTCATTGTAAAAATTGAAGGCAATTTAAGATTTTATCAAATGAAGGCTATCTTTAAAAATCATATATTCACATGCTTCTTTCTCTGCTACCATCGTTGAATAGCAATACCAATTCTGAGCACATAAAGAGAAATAGGAGAAATTAGTTTAACAAAGTTGGAATATGGATATATGTTTACAAGTCTTTCCATGGTATACAAATACAAACTAAATGGGTTATGTTGGTTTGGATGCAGTAATCAAGATTGCTCTAGCAGTCCCCATCAACTATGGTTTTTGGATTTCTTATGGGGTTGAGGTTGTTCAAAGCAACTATCAAATGACTACTAGAAACTAGAAGTCTAAGAAGGGCTATAATTACCTAATTAGAATATATCCAAGTCCAAAGAAAAACATCTATTCAAAATAAGGACTATTTGTATAGTAGCTTGTGGACTACAACACCATATATTGTCATATGGAAGTTATGGTAGCAGAGAAATAGACACATTTAAAAAAAATAAAATGATAGGATAGGAATAACTTAATGACAAGATGGAGGTTGTCATTATCAAGATTGTAAATAATAGAATATTGAATATGCAAAAAGTGGTAGGAAAGATGACTTACTGAAATGAGAAGATGAGAGGTAGATGGATTGGGTTTAAGATCTTTCAGTATGTTAGTTTGATCTTCACTTGGTTTTGACAATACTTTAATATTCTCTACTTAACAAGGCCAACAAAATAAAGGTGAAAGCTCATTTGGCCTCACCCCCCTCCCCCTAACATCAATCTAAATTTCCCATTATTATCTAATCAAATACTTCATTCATTCATTCATCCATTTATGAACTATAACATTCAATCAATACAATCATATAACATTCATTATTATGATATAAAATTCATTAATACACAATACTAATCAAGACTTCATTAACACATAACAATATTCATTGACATGAAATAAAAATCAATATTAATATGCAACATTCATAGATAATTACTTAAAACAAAGTTCTTTCATTATCCAACAAAGTTTATCAAACAAGGTTGATCAAAGAGCATTTTTAAAACATCATTTCTTGTTTTTGTTTTTATTAGCTCTATTTAGAAAAAGACAGATAGGAGCATCAATATCTTCCTCATTATCCTCTTCTTGTGGCACATGTAATGTCAAATTATGATGCCTCCTCCTATTTGGAGGAGCAGGAGGTTGTTGCACTAAAGTGGGCTCTGTTGCAAGAAAAAGTAAATGGGTTAAATTGGCATACTCTTCTTCTTTTTTTTTTTAACTGTTACAAGTATTTAATTAAGTAGTACAACATAACATGCATTTTTATTACTAGACAATGCCACATCATGTACATTAACATTTTGATCCACCACCACGTCAACATGCTAATCAACTTGGAACATGCTCCACTCCTTCACCATGATGTTCAACATGCTTAAAAATATTCAAAAAAATATACACATCAAATTGCAATTGAAGATATTAAATTGTATTCATAATTGCATAATTAATTTTGAATAGAAAATTAATACCTCCACCACTATAATGTACATCATGGCCTTCATCACAAGAAAGTTCTATGATAGGATGTGAAGGCTACAGTGAAATGTTATGTGCATTTTATGAAGTCAATTTATGTTCAAAACTAACACCAAAAAAGAAAATTTTCAAATATTCAATTTGATTTACTTTGAACATCTAACCAATTTACCTATGTCTCATTTGGTGCACTATATTCTTGGGCAAGGCTTTCAGATTCTTGTCGTAGGTGTGCAACCATGACTTTATAGCCTTCCTTCAAGGCAATTTTTTTTCTTCATCCATGAGCTCCATAGTGAATTTTGTGTGCTATATTTTTTGCTTAATATCATTAGTTTTTCATGTATGGTTTCATTAAAAAAAAATTGCAACATTATATTAAAAAAATTATATGAAATTTCATTTTTGCTACTTACAAGTCAAGACTGAAGATTCATATAGCCATCAGAGCCAAGTTTGTGTTGGCAAAGCTTTTATAGCCCACTTTTGTAGCCATGGATGTGTCCTATACTCTATGAATAGTTTCAAACATGTTAGATTATATATTTACAAACATTAGTAATTAGTGCATGATTACATTGTACTTAATGCTACCAAACATACCTTCTTTTGTCCTGTGCTGGTTCATTTTGTTTATTTTTATGTAGCGTTTTCTCCTTTGCATATTTTATTATTTCATTCCACTACATCAGAGGAATCATAGGAGGATGATCATACTATGGGTTCTCCTTTATACCACTTCTATATTGATCCCTCATAGTATTTATGTGCCTTGATGCTCTTTTCAAAAGTAGGGTGGTGTAAAAAATGTTTTTTTCCAAAAAGGCCCTCAAAAGATGTAATCAACTAATTTTTTAATTTAGAACCCCATTCATTCCACCTTTAAAAAAAAATAAAATTGTTAGATCAATAAATTTAAAATAGTACAATAAATGGAAGAATTTTTTTTTTTATATCAATGATATGAAACTATACACCTTTTACGTATTGTGAGTCCAAATATCCTCAATGTTGTAGTAAAAAGATGATCAAAGAAAACATCATTACCTAAAAAAATACAAAGGGATTATCAATCCAAAATGAGTTATGTATTATTAAATGAAAATTACACTTTGAAGAATAACAATTTTAAATCACCTAGAAGCTTTCATAATTTTAGTGGAAACATAGTTTTCTTGTTCAGCAATAATGTCCCAGCAAGTGAAATAGTACTAATCACACAAACTACTATAAGAAATGGATCAGCTTTAGTAGTACTAGTCTCTGTTGCTCTATCAACTAAAGGTATATCTGTTGGTGCACAAAATAGGTACATGAGTATAGAATCCACACAACAAAAAAAAAGAATTCATGGTTGGCACATTACAAAATATAGAAAAGAAATGTTTTACTAGTTGTAGTGGGCATAGAAGAGGATGTTTGCATGCTCCTTGTTGCACACAATGCAGAAGGCAATATTGGACTATCGACCGAAGGAGGCATCCACACCTCATCATGAGCTGAAGAATAAAATATTGTTAGCAAAGACATTTGCAATGGCTAAAGATCAAGTGGGATACTAGCTAGAAGCATCCAAAAATAAAAGTTAAATATTATAATGTTGATGAAAGCAAACAAAGAATGTGTTACTTACATGAAGGTTGTGCACTATAACCCTCACCATTTTCACCACACAGTGTCATAGCTATCACATATTTTTGTAGAACACATAATATTTTAGATCACGATCTAAAAGATACTATAAAATATAAATATCTATTGAACTTCTATTATTGCTTTAGATTAACTATTGCTTACCTTCAAAGATTCAACCCTATGACCCAATTATTTTTTTAGTGCCTTTTTCTCCTCACTTGTGCCACACTTGATGATAATGTTAACAATTTCATCATTGTATCTTTTTTTGAGTTGTTTGGCCATGAACATACATAGAGTCAACACTAAGGGTGATGTCATGTAGAAATGATGCTTATATTTCAGATTGCATATGATCTGCTGTCATTCTAGATTTTTGGACTATCATTTGTGACATCAATATCAGTTAAATTTAATCAAAATAACTACAAAGCTATAAATAAAAGAACATAATAATACAACTTTTTTTCTATATAATTTGAACAATTACAATAATTAAGGTCTACCTTTGCTAAAGGTGTGTGAGACCCTGCCTATGCATGGTTGTCTACCCATGTCACCCAATGAAAAGGATTAGTAATTCTTAGAAAACAGTGACAAAATGAAAGTATTTGACATGTTGTACCTAATATTTATATTTGCACATATGGTTTTCAAAGAAAAATTTGGTGTAAGTAATGTATATATCTTCAAAATTCAATATCAGTAAAATTCCATTAAAATAAGTCCAAAGCTATTTTAAAAAGAACATAATAATATGATTTTTTTTCTATATAATTTGAACAATTACAAAAGTCAAGTTTTACCTCCAGTAAAGAAGGTGTGTGAGATGGTGCATCCCTTCCTATGCATGGTGGTCTATCCATGTTGCCCTATGAAAAAGATTAGTAATTCTTAGCAATCAGCAACAATATGAAAGTAATAGACTTACCAAAAAAAATACCAATAATAAAGTAGATTTTATATTGGAGTCAATACTAGTTGGAGGCAATTTCACATACAAAATATGATGTCCCTCACGTGACTCTAATATACAATTTGCCAACTTATTAGTTGACATAGGTTGAGAATTATTTATAAATCCTACAATATTCCCTATTACTTTTAGCCTTCCATTGATACACATAGAAAATATTTTATTGTGATCATTTTATTTGCATTGTATATAATTTGGTGACAATGCATACCTACACATACTTTTTTTATACTACACAATCTGCATCCAATTTTTATAATTGTAATAACCTCCTACATACTTGATCAATTCAACAACTTTATTGTAAAAGACCTTTATGAAATCCATGGAAAATAGGCCCAAAGCATGTAATGAAGATGGATCTGTGCAATATATCCTTTCATTAACAGAAAAAATTAGTGTTAACTAGAGGTAGTTCCTTGGGTACCCATTATTTCTAAAGATATGTGTACCTTAAGGGAACCTCCCTATCACCTTCACTCTTATTATCATAAAGAAATAAACCCCCCCTTAGCAAGAAAAAAATTCATTCTTTTGTTTAATTTTCTGATAATCTTTTGACCTCTAGTTGATCTCCCTATTTTAGACCTACTGGATGTCTCACTTTTGTCTTTTATTATCGCATTTTCCTCACTCGAGGAAGAAAAATTAGACAAATAACTATTTGGTAATATCTTCAATCCATAAAATGAGAGACACACGAGGAAAAAAGTTGATGTTGATGGTAAAGAGAAGATATGCAAATTAAAAAAATGTATCTATAGGGTCTATTGACATATACCTATCAATCCATGTGACTGTGCAAGACCCTAGTCAAAGAAAATGAATAACTTTCATATGTAAATCATTTATCTTAAGTTAGCCAAAAATTTGGTATAACTAACGTGTATATATAAAAAAATATTTGACATGTTCTACTTAATGTTTATATCTGCACATATGGTTTTGAAATAAAAAGTTGGTCACCTCACTTATCATGACCGCATCATACTTGACATTGATCGTACCTCGACAAACATTTCATTAATCATCATCTTCATCCATGTCTTCATTATCATCATCATCACACTTGTCAGTTTGATCATCATCATCACCACCACCATCCTCATTGTCATCATCATCATCTTCATTACCATTAGCATGACCACATCATCATTACCATCATCACCATCATCATCATTATCTTCATCAGCATGATCATGATTGTTTTCATCATTATCATCATTATCATCATCATCATCATCATCATCACCATTATCATCAGCATGAACAAAATCATCATCATCATCTTGTTCTTCTTCATCATTGGGTAACAGTCATTCATGATCATCATTTACTTCATCTTGTGATTCTTTGGTATCTTGTTCTTCCATCACATTATACTTTAGCGACCTTCCTCTTAGATCATGTCGAACAAAAAATGAACAACCTAGTTTGTGTGGAATGCCAAAGTAAAACACTTGCTCACATTTTCCTGGAAGAACATAGGGCTCATCTCCAATTAGCTCAAATGACCTTGTATTAATTATTCTAAATCCACTATCATGTTCAATAATAGTCCTATCAAGATCATTTCAATTTAGTCATAGCCTGTATCATTTGATGACAAATAGAACTATTTTGAATGAGTTAAAGTTGCACTCAAGTATATCATCCAAAATTCCACACTCTCAATTTTTTATATTTATAAGGATGTATGTTAGTTCTATATGAAATATTTGTGACTAAAAAATTTATGACCATGGTAGTACATAGCTTTGTGGTGTTTGACTTGCAATTATTCAAACATGTCAAGATTATTTGCATCGATCTGTGAAATTGATATTAAACCTATAGCTCATGATTAGTAATCTTCTGTGTATTATTATATCTCTTAAGCCATATACTAGATCAAGTACCATTGGTGTAACATTGGGATCTCTATTACAATGAGTTTCTTTAACCAACAATGCAACACCTTCCCATGGTAATGAGTAACCATTTTCTTGAGATTGTTTAATCCATACCATCATCCAATCAAGATTATTTGCAATATACAAAATATAAAGTATCTAATTAGACTAGTTAGAAACAAATTATATTGATGATGGATAAGAATTAAATAACTAAAAAATAACAACTTATAATTACCTCTCACTCTCCTAAATCTACCTTTCCCCGTCAAGTACTCCTCTTCAAATTTGTTAATAGAGTTGGCTTCCCAAGTGCAATGTACATGGATATTTGCTACAAACATTTAAAGATATTCACTAATGTACACCATGGTCTAGTATACCATATATCCCTCTACCATAGAACCCTCAGAATGTGCTCTTTGTCAAAACAAGCCCTTCATAAATTTCAAGTGCCTCTCAACCATCCACATTGACCTAGTTTGTACAGGTCCACATAATTTAATCTCCTCAACTTGATGTATGAGGTAGTGTTCTTGAGCATTGAAAAAGTTTGAAGGGAGAAATTTTTGCATTTAACACATAAGCTATGGAATCCTTAAAGGTTTGCAATCTTTTTGAAAACCCTACAAAGTTTTGGGTTCCTTTCAAAAACTCTATGGAATTTGACTTGGAGGCTTGTCTCCTTAGCCAAGTTTATTGTTCATTTTATTTTTGTACTTGGGATCTTATCACTATAAAAGGTATGAGGGGCTTCCAATCCCTTCCTTTTTAATAAAAAAAATTCTCAAATGTTTCCCAATCAAAAGATGCACCGCTTCTTACAAAATTGACTCACAAATGACTTGGTGTGTCCAAGATCACAACCAGCTTATAAAATAACAATAGCCTACATAAAATTATTAGTAAGATGAACCTTATAAACAAAAAGGATAAATTAAATAGCCCATAGAATATCTCTAAATTTTATGTCTTTTAGGACTACATACACCACTAGATACTAGATGTAAATCATTAAAGTCTATGAAGTTGATTTTGGGTCTCTTCATTAAATTTGTAGAGGATAGTAAGTGCCTCATTTATTTCTAAAATTATTTTTTTTTAATATATATCTCTATCTATAGCTTAAAGATATCTCTAAATTTTATCCCTTTTTCAGAACTACATACACCACCAGATGCTAGTTACAAACCATTAAAGTCTATGAGGTTGGTTTTGGGTCTCTTCATTAAATTTGTACATGATACTAAGTGCATCATTTATTTCTAAATTTTTTTTTTTAAAGATATATCTCTATCTATAGCTTAAAGATGTCAGTTCTAGTCCTTTTTGATCTTGCTCATGTTTAAACTATGTAACTTTTTGAATTCCTTTGTACTCTTCTATTTTCATTTTAATAAATTTCATTCAAACTTATGAGACTATTAAATTACGAAGAAAAAAATGAGGAAAAAGAAAAACATTTTGTTATAAAAATAATTGTGTTATTTCATGTGATAAGGTGAGCATTTGCATTATTAATTCTTTGACTTTTATTATCTAGCTAGTTTGTGTATAAATAAAAACCATATTTTATTTTATTTTTCTATTAAAAGACTTTATCGATAACTCAATAGATGAATGATATTGCTTCTAGTCTACCAAGATTCTAATAATATTCTTAATCAACAAAAACATGAAAAAATCACTAAACATAAAAAATAAGACAATATATCATTCAACATAAAATTATCAAACTTGTTCTAAAATAAAACACTTTAATACAATAATTCTACAATATAATTGTCACACATTTACAAAAAAATTATATTAATGTTACAATCTCCTAAAAATATCTTTAAATGTATATTTTCACAAATATTAAATATTATTTCATGTTTTCAGAAATATTTAAAATAATCTCAATTTTATTTTTTATTAAATAATAATAATGAAAGTAAATATAAGACTATTAACCCCTTAGAAATCAAACCTAGAGTGCTTAGAAATGCATTCAATTTTACTTTTCTTCTTCTACGCAAAACCACTATTACTTTTAGGTAGCTTGGACAATTGTTCGTCCTTGTGTGATTAATTGGAAAATAATTGTTAGAGTTATGAAAAATAATCATTTGTTAATTAATTGACTCCTTTTAGAGGCCACTAGTAACCTATTGGTTGGGTTGTTTTAATCGAGAAGCAACTAGAAACTTTTTAGTGTAGTTGTCGTGATCAAGAAGCAACTACAAACTTCTTGGTTAAGTAGTATAAAAGGGGGTTAAGGGAATCATTTGGAGAACATAATAGAATAGAGAATAACAAGAAGTTGTAGAAACATTTGCAATGTTAAGAAATGAGTTTGCAGTGATAGCAAATAGTCTTGTAGTATTAGCACTTGGGCAAATGATAGCACTGGGAAAGTAGTGGGGAATATTAGAAAGAGAAATTAGGAGGCTTTCTAAATTCTACCAGTGAGAGGCAGGAATTTTCTACAACTTGATTTTTTGATGTTAATATATTTCCCATTTGTAAAACTGGTTTTCCCTTTTGGGTTTTTTCAGGGATGACTTGTCCAAAAATATTGTGTTCTTTGTGTTGTGAATTTGGTTATGTATTTTATTGATGAAGTTGCACTTTTGTTATTTCTCAATATTACTTGTAAATTTTTTTTCATCGGTTTAATAATCATTTATGATAGGAGATTAAGAATGAGTGAGTGCAATAGTGTTACTTTTCACAACCACCTCTCTTAGTACTGCAAATAGCTCATCAATAATGTAAATAGTCCTTAATAAATGTTGTGGTTCTTGGTATACCTTAAAGATCAATGAGTTATACATTTAAAAAACAAGACTAATGCTTGTTTTTTTTTTTACATAGATAGGAAAACCATACTTAAAAGTTGTGCTCAAGATTTAGTCCAATTCTGCAATTGCCAATTTGGCATGGAGGCTAATAGATCTTTATAATGAAAAATTTAAAATATATATCTAGTGAGGAATGAGTAAAAGACTGGACTTCGTGCACTTTCACTTACATGTGCTAGACATGATGTGATATAGTACTACTTTGTGGATTCTTTTCTGTTGCGAGGTGGCTCGAAAATCTAGTTGTTCTGTTTAAGGGAAAAGATCCAATGTGAATTTTCTTATATTAGTGTATGTTTTAGTATTATTGAATTTAAAAATACTACTAAAGTGATGGATGGGTATTTATGAGAAACGTCAACAATTCTAATGATATTCAATAGTAGAATTAGTTAGATACGCTTTGCATAGAATATACGAGTTTTATTGTGATTTTTCCTATTATAATATATGAATTTTTAAATCAATTTAAATGAATACTATATTTCTCACTTAATAAAATTCAAATTATCAATCTATTAATATCAACTATATGAAAAAAATTATTATTTTTAATTAGTGTGGTGTTCTTAATTTTCACTTGACAATAATTTAATAATTTCTTATGTCTACCAACATTAAAATAATAATGTAAATAATTTCTAAACCATAACAAATAAAACTTTCATATCTACAATTTTGTGATATTTTGTCTTCATCTATTTATTGTTGTCATTTATTACCATTGATTGCAAAAATAATTTTGCAAGTTCTGAATGCTCTGCCCTAGTTTTACGATTTTAATTTTTTGTCTTGGTGGCAAATTTTTTGTGTGGTTTTAGGTTTTAGAAAGAATCTAAAGAGAGATTAGATTGAGAAATTTTGGAAGTGATTGTTATTGAATGTTTGGCTCTACTAGGTTTTATTCAAATTTTTAGTTTTCTTGCATATGGCTCTTTGGTTAAGCCTTACTTCTATTGTTTTCACTTGTCACACCGCATTTACTATGGGAGCTTTTAGGCAAGGTTATAATGGCCTCAGCTAGTGGTGACCTGGTTGTTACTAGTGTTCACGCTATTGCTTCAGATTACTATGGCACCTCCTTAGAACAAACACCCTCACAAATTTGTCCCAAAGGGTTTTCTAAAGCTAATCCTAATATTATCCTTCCTTTACAAGAATATTATGCTGCATGTGATTGGTTAGAGTAGTATACCTTAATACGATATTTTGTGGGTAGGACTTCTCTTGAATCTATGCTCCAGGAATGGGTTAACAAGAGTTGGACTCCTCACGAAGTCCACCTTGACACTATGCAAAACCTTACCAAAGGCTTTTTTATTTTGTTTCACTAACCCATTTACAAGTAGATGCAATTTTTAACAATGGCACCTGGTCTGTACGTTTTTCCTTACTTATTTTTCAAAAATGGTCGCCTAGCTTCAATTGTGTGACTTGAGAAAACCAGCTTTGTTAAGCCTAGATATATTTTTGACAACATTATTGCTTGATAAGTAGGAGATGATTTCCACAACTAGTCAAATTGTGATGTGAATATCAGGATTTAACTGTGTGATTTTGAGTCAAACTCGATGACCCATGTTTCATGAGTAGTGATTCAACATGAATCCATCTCTCATGAGAATAAATGGAACACTTAGCACTCATTGGATCTAGGTGATGCTCATAGGGGTGAAGCACCAGGACTTCCCGGGAGGTCACCCATCCCAGTACTACTCTAGCCTGAGTGCGCTTAACTACGGAGTTTCCTCCACAGTTAAACTCAAAGCTTGCAAACCCATTTGCAAAACCTTCACCAAGTGTTGTGCCTTATGAACCATTCATTAGAAATCCCCTTAAGGTCATCAATTGATAAGTAGGAGATGATTTCCACAACTAGTCAAATTGTGATGTGAATATCAGGATTTAATTGTGTGATTTTGAGTCAAACTCGATGACCCATGTTTCATGAGTAGTGATTAAACATGAATCCATCTCTCATGAGAATAAATGGAACACTTAGCACTCATTGGATCTAGGTGATGCTCACAGGGGTGAAGCACCAGGACTTCCCGGGAGGTCACCCATCCTAGTACTACTCTAGCCTGAGCGCGCTTAACTACGGAGTTTCCTCCATAGTTAAACTCAAAGCTTGCAACCCCATTTGCAAAACCTTCACCAAGTGTTGTGCCCTATGAACCATTAATTAGAAAGCCACTTAAGATCATCAATTGATAAGTAGGAGATGATTTCCACAACTAGTCAAATTGTGATGTGAATATCAGGATTTAACTGTGTGATTTTGAGTCAAACTCGATGACCCATGTTTCATGAGTAGTGATTCAACATGAATCCATCTCTCATGAGAATAAATGGAACACTTAGCACTCATTGGATCTAGGTGATGCTCACAGGGGCGAAGCACCGGGACTTCTTGGGAGGTCACCTATCCCAGTACTACTCCAGCATAAGTGCGCTTAACTACGGAGTTTCCTCCAAAGTTAAACCCAAAGCTTGCAACCCCATTTGCAAAACATTATTGCTATCTAGGAAGGAATGGAGTGGGCTCGTAAATCCAAACAGACAACTATTTTTTTGAAGATTGATTTTGCTAAAGCCTATGATTGCATTGAATGGCCTTTTATCTTGGCTATGCTCCAGGCTCTTGGTTTTGGTCCCAATTTCTTCCAATCTATTGCAATGCTCTTTGGCAATGCTAATGCTTGAATTACTATCAATAATTCTCAATATGATGCCTTTGCTCTTTTTTGTTCCATCAAGGAAGGTTTCCCTCTGGCACTGGCACTTTATGTCGTTGTTGCTGAAGGGTTTAGCTATTTGCTAGCTCACTCTCTGTCCTTAGGACTAGTTTTTTGCATTTCCTTGCTTGAATCATCTTCCCAGTTGGTTAATGGTCATTTTGCGGATGATTCCTTCCTCACTCTTTTGGAGGATGAATAAAACATCAAAAATGCCTTAAATTTCTTGAACACCTTTTGTCAAGCCTTTGGATCTACTATTTAATGGCATAAAATTCTTTGCTACCAATAGTCATTCTTTCTAGCACCACCTTGTCTTAGCCAATTTGAATGGAAAAGGGCCACTCATGAGGAGATATTCATCTTTCTTGGCATTCCATTTTCTTTTCAGGCTTCACCTGTTCAACTATGAAATGTTGTGCTTCCCAAGATCACCAAGAAACTAGATTATTAGATTACAAAACCACTCTCCCTTGCAAGGAAATTCTAGATTTGTTCAAAAGTTCTTGTAGCCACTCATGTCTATTATTCTTCTTGCTGGGCTCCCTCTAAAGCCTCCTATCAAAAAATGGAAAAACTACTCAAGGATTTCTATGGGCTTCTTGTACTGATCATCATGGCTTTCATAGAGTTTCTTGTGATTTTTGTTGTCTCCCAAAAGAACCCGGTGGACTTGGCTTGCTTTCCACATAGAAGCAAGGCCTTGCTCTATGTACTAAATGGATTATTCGTGCCATCACTAGAGATGAATCCTAGGAAATTTGGGTTTGCCATTGCATCTCTTCTAAATTTTCCATCAACATACTAACTTGGAAAGGGATTAGCTTCCACACCCTTCTAATCATGTGGGAGCCAAAGATCATACAAGGCTCTTTTATTATCAAGAGAATATCGAAAGCTTAGGAAGCTATCAAGCCCTTGCGTTGCTAGTTTGGTGACGATTTCTGCAATGGTCTCTCTTTGAATCAATAGAATATTTGGTGGTCTCCCCTGGCCAAGACTCAAGGTGGTAGTGCTCTGCATTTTTTCAAACGAGGCATCAAAATTCGTAAGGATATTTTTGTCTAGGATTTTCATAAGTTTTAGATCCTAGGAAGATATGCAAGTCTAGTACCATCTTGTTTGTTCAGCTCGATAGACTTTTGAATTATTTCTCTCTTTAATTCTAGTACACTTAATTCATAAAGTGGGTATTCAGTCTATTCTCTGATATGCTCAATCGGAGATGACATTTGCAATATTCTCTTTCTCAATGGAGAGAGTGCATTGACACTATTTGGAGTGTTATTATAGAGCCCAAGATTTCCCATTTACCTTGGTGTCTGGCTTTTCAAGGTCTTCCACTTGTTCCTCAGCTCAAGCATATTAGGGTTCCAGATCCTAGATGCCCTTTTTATGGACAACCAAAGTCTTTCTCGCATATATTTTTTTTTTTTAGACGTGCTCAAAATTATTGGTACTAGATTTATGACTTCTTTAAGTCATTCAAGCCTAAACTTTGTTCTTGGCACATGGTTATCTTGGGTGATTCCCCCAAAATTTCTCAAAAATTTACCTAGATTTGGCATATCTTTAGGATGGAGATTTTTTTTACTTTGTTGAAAGATAGAATTTCTTCTCTTTTCACTCACAGTTTTCTTGATATTAATATTTCTATGTACACTAAGGCATGCATTTGTAATAATGTAACTATGTATATTCAAGTTCAAGCTAACAAAGTGGCCTTGGAGGTGGCTCACCTGCAAGAGCTACTAAACCACTGGGGAAATGCCCCTTGGACTATTGCCAAAGTTCTTCCAGATGCCTCGACTAATACCTTGATGCCTTAAGGCCACCGTCCATGATGCTACTCCTTAGGCCACCACTCGCACACCCCGGGCTTGTAGGCTTCCCACCACCACTCTCCTAGTGGTGGAAATGGTGGATGGAGGCACCGATCAGCTTCCCTACCCCATGGTGGTACCGACTGGTCCTTGGTTCCTCCTCCTGGGGCTTAGCAGGAACTTTATGGAAAATGAGCTCACTTGGAGCTTGCAATTTCTCCTCTATGGACAAAGATAAAAGATGCAAATGCTGCCAATTAACCTACTATTACTGCTATTGATGATGGTTGGATTGTCCCTAGCCTGCCCCCAATCCCAAAGATGATTTAAGTTTCTATGATTGTGACAAGCCACCTACCTTGGCAGACACTTTTTTGGCTACCTAAGGTTGCTATTTATGTTTTTTTGATGAATAGTGTTTGATTCTGGCTTCAGCCATGAAAACTAGGTTCAATACAATATTCTATAATTGTGAAATATTAAAGTATCTAAGGTTAGAATCTTGTCTTGGATTTTATAACTTTATTGTACTTGTCATAGGCACATACTATTGCATTTACTTGTAATAACTCACATAAATTGTATACTTCCAATTTTTCCTCTATTTTTATCAATTTAACATGATTACCAACATGATCTAAAAAATATTACAAAAGTTTTGTTATGTAAAATTTTAATTCTTGTAATATAAATATAAATATACAAAATTAAATACAAATTTTAACATCTAGACTTTATTTGCACATTTATAATTTTTTAATTAATATATTTATTATCATTTCTTATTACTGTTGCTTGAAATAATTAGGTATGATGATTAATTTATTTCTATTACTAATCTTACATCTCTATTTGTATTACAATTTACTACAATGATAAGTACATGCCACTTATTATATTTTTCCTAGGCAATATACTCAATCACTTCAACTTAACTAATTATAAACTTCCATATTTCAGCCAAATAGATATCAATATTTTTATTTTGAAATTTAATATTTCATTTTTTCTTCCCAAAATCCAAAAAAAATTAATGATATCAAAATAAATGTCCCAAAAATATTAGATTGGTATTTTCAATAGTTTGCTTGTTCTGCATTTTTCTAATAGTCTTTTTTTTCAACATTAGCATGGCTTTTCCCTCTCCCGATTTCCACTTGTGATTTTCATCCCAGGTGCAATCTCTCCTTTTTCTTTCTTTTTATGTTCATTTCTTATCCCTACCTCTCAACAGAGGCCATTCTCATGGCCTCCTAATCCACTAGGACTAATTTAGAGCTAGATCCCAACATTCCTCATAACCCTAGCTCTTTGGCTTCAACCTTCAAACCAAAGACATTTTTAGATGTCATCTTTGCTTTGTCCATAGGCGTTGGTGCTAAATTCCACATCAAATATGGAGCGCAAAAACCAAGTAACGGTTCTAGGGAAGCTTTAATTCCCATTTCCATCTCTCCTAATTTGGATATGGTTAATGAAATAGTTAGGGCAAAGAATAGGCTAAAGGGTTCAGCCATTTTCTTTGTAGTGGTTAACATTGAGAAATGCCCTCCTCGCAAATTTACGGATGACTAGTTTAAAAACTATTGGAACTTGAAACTTGGCTATCAATTTTCTTTTTGTAGGAAAATTCAATCTTGTTTATTTGTCATATTTTTAAATAGTTCCGAGGCTCAGAAAGTTGGTCTTAAGAAACAATTTTGGAGGGTTGGTTCTTCTTCCTTTGGTGCCCTAGCTTGGACCCCAAAAGATATTCATGATGACATGACTAGTTTGGCTTCCCACATGAATGGTAGAGCCTTGATTGCACTCTAATTGGGCTTGGAAATGTTAGAGTAAATAATTAATAATAATTTATTTATTCTATTTACTTAAGCTTACTTAGGTTAAATGCATGTAGTTAATAGTTGTAGTGATGAGTTGTTCACAACATGGGAGCTTGTTCCCTTCTAGCATGTTCCACTTTTTTGTAGAAGTGTTCTTAGTTGTAAATTCATTCATTCACATAGTAATTTCATTTTCCTATTGTGAAATATTTTCTCTTGCATTGTTTTCTTCAAGCTCTTTCTCCTTCGATTTCTCTTCAGCAAGCTATTTTCATGTAGGTGATCTTGGTGAGCTATGGAGTTGGATTTCATCAACTCCTACAGGAAATCCCTACTTCTTTGGAAAATTAACCTTGGTGATGATCTCTTTTTGTAACCTATTGAGATTTTGTGAGGGCTCAATGCTTTCTTCCTCTATAAAATGTATTGAGTAGAACATAGATCTAAATAACTAAAGTAAATTCTATATTATCTAATCATTTAATTATTACTCTCTAAATATTGTAGCTAAAAATATCTTAACCAAGTGGAC
Organism: Cupressus sempervirens; assembly: GCA_028749045.1. Lineage (NCBI taxonomy): Eukaryota > Viridiplantae > Streptophyta > Pinopsida > Cupressales > Cupressaceae > Cupressus > Cupressus sempervirens. Next base: position 937,447,355 of record CM053785.1, on the reverse strand, counting down.
TTAACTATCTTTTTGTTTTTAAATCCTTATTGTAAGGTAACATTCCATTGAATGTTTTTAATTCCTAGAGAGAGGCCACCCATTAAAGGGTGAAAAGGTCTAGCTGATCTTTGGTAAAAATCCCCAACAAGGTCACTCCTAACAAGTGTGTTTGTAACCTTTAAAAGGGTTGGCTCTTAACTGAGATACCTTGAGAAAACTAAAATTATTTCGGTTGAATAGTCCTAGATAATTTTTAATCTTATCATGTTTCTATGTTAAAAATGATGGTGCTCATATATGTGTATGGTATATTTGTATGTTATTTTCTTTTGCATGTTCAAATTTTTACCATTTATGTTAGTCGGTTGATAAAGCTAATGTTCGGTATAGGAGGCAATTTCTTTTGATGCATGAGAATTTCATTAATTAATATGTTAAAGTTGTAATAAGTCTAATGCATTTTTTTAAGAGGCTAGTAGATAATTCACCCTGTGTTGCCACAATTATCTAAAAATTATTAAGTTACTTTCTAACTCATTTTTACTTAAGCTAAACATTAGAAATATAATAATTAATTCTTTTATTAATTACTATAATGCAGCTTAGGTTATTTTTTGATAAGATAAATAGGTGATGCAACTTAGGTTAGTTACCTATAGTGTTTTGATCTAATTTTATAAGGATAGATCTAACTTTATCAAATATTCATTCAATAAAACTTCAAATTATGTTCTGCACATCAAGAATGTTTCATCTTTTATGGATCTCTAAATGAAAATCTCCATATGTTTTCTTCTCTCTTTTTATGATAGGTGTTTGCATGCAAGTAATTCTTGAGAGCTATGATATGAGCTTTCCTTTACTTCAATATGGTATCTAAGCTTTATAGTTTCATGCACCTATTCTCTTCTTGAGAATTTTTAGATTAATTTTTAGATCTATGTTCTATACATAGGAATTTGTATTGGATCTAGAGGAGACCTTTATTTTAGATCAATTTGAACCCAAGAAATATTGTTGTTGACCTCATAGAACCCAAAAACTCCCATTTCCATACAAAATACATTCAATTTGGATGCAATTACAACCTATGGAAAAACAAAATTGGCCAAAGGTCACAATGTGTGGGCACAAAAAATGAGGTAACGTGTTTTAAAAACATTTATCAAAAAAATTAAACATTTTTTTTATATTTAAATGGCATGATTTTTTTTATTGATAATGGGTTGAAAATATAAGAATTATTATTATTTATTTAAATTAATTATTAGAATGTGTTAGTCTTGAGTAGATTCGAATCCAAGACCTCCCATATGAGAGGCACAAATTACTATTGTGTTATAGCCTCTTGCCTATAAATTGAATTTTTTTTTGTATAAAAAAACATGCATATTTTCTTTCTATAAATTTTTATTAAAAGAGGCATGAAAGTAAAGTCAAAAAGTGCTTTAAAGATCTTGGATTAGTAGTTCAATTTTTGACATCAGTGGTACATAGGAAGGTAAAGCTATGTAGGTTATGGCATCATCATATTTGAGCAGACCAATAATGGTTGCTAAACTACCATGTATTTGATTTATTCTGTCCAAAAAAATAGTTGATGACTTTTTGACCATATCTTCGACATACCAAAATATTTGTTGTTAAATATTATATTGTTTGAAAGTTATTTCTAAACACATTATGATGGCACATTTATTTTCCACTTTGGTATAGTTTTGTTTCTAGTTTATGTAGTCAAAGGTAGAAGTTCTATTTTAGCACTCTAGGAGACATGTCTTGAGCTTCTGGACTCTATTTCTTGAAAACAAAATTATTGTTAGAAATATTATTATATGCTCTTTTTAGTGATTCTAATTTTTATTCTACATTCTTCATTATATATATTCTTTTTCTTTTTCCTTTTTGCAGTCTAATGGATATCTTTGTTGTTTTAGCTGTGGGGATCATTATTGTTACATGGGATGACTTGTCTTGGGTTGAAGTGTTTTTTACCAAGCATATGTGTCATCTAGTATTTTTCAATAGTTGCTGTAGCAATTTTTTGCAAATTTACTAAGAAAAAGTGCCACTCTATTGCATTTCAAATTTTTAACATCTTTGTGTCTTCTTGTACTTGTACATTTAAAGTTCCATGTAGGGTTTCATATCTACTATTCTTTTCATCTTCCTTTATCAACTGAATTCTAATTCTATGGCATTATACTCGTGATTTATCAATGACATGTGCCTTTATAGGTATTTGTACTTCTTTCCCGCTCTTGGTGTTCCTAGTACTTATTCTTTAATGGTGTGCTTCTTAGTCATCATTTTGTTCCTATTTTGTAGGACATTCTTTAGTTTTGAAGATTCCATATTCCTTCACTATTTTTTGATCATGTTTTTTTATCTCTTCTTGGATCAGTTCTTTTTCCACATGATTTTCTCTATTTCTCCTCTTTAAAGAGATTTTTTTGTGATTGGGTACCTTATCAGGCCTTGTTGATGGGACCCAAATTTACTTTTAGTAGTAGTTTTTAGGATTTAACCTACTCCTTAAGTTTATCTTAAGGGGGTGGTTAGATTAATAAGGTATTTTATTGTTAATTAAACCATTTTGATTTAATTATTAAGTCACCTATTAATTCTATTTACTTAAGCTAAAATTTAGGCATATAATAATCAATTCTTTTATTAATTATTACAATATAATCTAGGTTAGATACCTTTTGCATTTTTATCTCCTTTTATAAGGATTTATCTCTATTTGTGAAGCATTCATTCAATACAAATGAAATTTATCTCTTACACATCAAGAATGTGTCTGTCATCTTTTATGGATCTTTGAATTCAAGTTCCCATAGCTTTTCTTATCTCTTTCTATGATAGGCGTTTGTATACAGGTGATTTTTTGAACCTTGAGGTCCTCAAAACAAACAAAACCTAGGTTTTTTTATAAACAAATAATAGCCATAAACCCTAACTATATCATAATTATAATCCTACTTCTATTTCTAATTTTTACCTAATATATCTATTAATAAATTGAAGTATTGAAGAAGCCATACCTTAACCCCTAACCTTTAACATTATGTGTTCCCTAGAATCTATATTTTAATCCTAATGTGAACTTAAATCCTAATCTTAATCTAAACACTCAATTTAGTCCTAATTATTTTGTCAACCCTAATTTAAAAAATAAACCTATTTCAAATCCCTAAACCTAATGATCATTTTTACCCTAACCTAGTGTATAAGAAAAATTAAAATCCTACTCATGTCGCAAATGTAACCATACCCATATTAAAAAAGTCTAACTATAATCCTACCCTTTACTATTACCCTACGATCTATACTAACCATGATGTTAATCCAAGACAAAAATTTGAGCCATAATTATCAACCATGTCCCTACCCATAATCCTAAATCTATTTAAACATTGATTGTAGCAGTAATCCTAACCATAACTTTAATCCAAAGTCTAACTCATTTTTTTCACAATATTCTTAACACTAACCCAAATTAGAATCATTACTCTAAACCATAATCATAACTTTACCTCTATCCAAGAACCAAATTCTAGTCATAATCCTCACCAAAAGCATAGTGCTAAATAACAAACCCTAATATAAATGCTTAAACATTATCCTAGCTATGATTAATACTCTAAAATAATACCATAAACAAAATATTAAGCCTCTACCTAAACAATTACCATTATAATATTCCCTAGACCCCAATCCCAACCTAGATCAAAATTTGAAACCTAACCATAAAACTAATCACAATGTAAACTCTTTCCCTAACTATAATACTAATGACAACAATCTAATTCAAACACCAATGCTAAATCTAACCATATATCATATCCCTAATCCAAACCTTAGCCATAGCCATAATACCAACCATGATGTAACCCTTAAGGCTAACCATAGTGCCAACCCTAAAAAAATCCTAATTCTAATCATAGTGTTAATCCATGCCACGACATTGATATGAAGTTCAATTATTTTTCTCACTCTAGTAAAAATCAAAATACAAGCTCAAGCTATGGTACTCCTTGATGTGAATTTTGACACTAATGAGAATCCTAATCTTAAATGCAAAGAACTAATCCTAAAATTAATCAAATCCCAAGCACTCACCATAATGATAACAATGATATCAACCCTTACCCTAACTATAATCTTAAACCTAACCCTTATCCTTATCCCTAACTCTAACCTTGACCAAAAGAAAAACTATAAACTAACCATAATGTAAACCCTTACCATAACCATGATCCTAACTTTAAACTGTAAACCCTAATCTTACCCATGACAATATTTCTGAGCTTAAACTCAAATCCAAACACTAAACCCCGATCCAAACAAGAACTCTAAACCTAATCCATAATAGTGGGCATAATATTTTAAATCCTAATTCCAACCTTAATAATAAAAAATGTAATCATATTTTTTCTATTAATCATAATTTTAAATCTTATTCTTTATCCTATATTGAACTTAGAGAATCCAAATTGTAACTATTACCATAGCCATAAGTCATTATCCCTCACCCTAACCATAATCATACTCATTATAGGAAGACCCGAATCATGAATGAAACCTAATTGTAAATGCTACGCCATAAGTGTAATAACTATTTGTGAATAAATACTAAGTCTAACCATAATTATATTAATTTACCTAAACCATATCCTAATTGTAATGCATATATTAACCTTAATCCTAACCCAAACCATAGCCTTAGCCCTGTACACTTAAAATCTATAATTCTAATCACTTGAACCTAGAATAGCAGTTCAATAACTTCCCTTAACCCAAACCAATATCCTAATATTCCTAACCAAAAACTTATTATAATTATATTTGAAACCCTTAACAGCAACCCTAACCTTCTTTCTCTATATTTATCTTGGTAACAATGACTTAAATTCAACCTTAACACTGAAACTAACTTTAATTATAACAATAAATGGAAACCAAAATCTAATCTTAATACTAACTCTAATCATGATATAAATTATAATACAAAATACTAATGTTAGTCAAATTAATTAATTAAAGCGGCTAGAGTTATGATTGCCGGTAGCTAAGTGGGGGGAAATTTTGGCGGTATTAATGGGTAGGTCAATAGAAGCTAACTTTGTGCCCTATGTTACGCTCCAAAATTAGACCTAATTTAGAAACGTTGCAGCAGACTCCTCATTTTCCAGCTTTCAAGGTGAGAACTAAAATAATGTCTGAACAAAATTTAGAACGCCGTCATCCAAATATGGCAAAAAAGGTCAGAGAAAATGAGGTTTACTGTGACGAATGCAAAGATGTTGCCAAAAATCCAAACCGTTCAGATTCAAAATTCAAATTAGCAGTCAAAATATTGAACCACAAAATCATCAGCCGCAGCTCTAATTTAGCTGTTGCACCTCCAAATCAGTGGCCCTGATGTTGCCAATTTTGAAATTTATAAGAGAGAGCAGCTCTCCTTTTTAATTCACCAGAATACCAAAAGAGAATCATATAACGAATACAAAAGCCGTTGTTTCATAGCAAAATGGGTTGCAGGGGATACTATTCTATTTATTCATTTATATTTATACTTTGAGAACATATCAATTATAATTATTTTTTCACTTTTATAATATTTGAATTAGATTAGATTAAATTTATTAAAAATTTATTTAAAAATCTACACTTTCTATTAGATACTTACAATTACAATTACTAACAATAAGGCAAGTACATGTCACTATGTGGCACTTGTTAGTTTCTCAATTCAATTATGTAAGATTTATGTTTTTTCAAATACATATCACTTGTTTCTATTTATTTATTTACTTTTTACAAATTTGTAGTTAATTTATATTATTTGAACTTTTACAAAATTTTAGGGTTTTATTGAGGAAGTAGGTCAATTATTTGTCACCAAAGAAGGTATAGTTTTTTTTTTTGGGAGGAAGGTAGGTCAACTATTTGTCACCAATGAAGCTATAATATTTTCATTTAAAAAAGATTCTTTGTTTTTAGACATAATAGGAATTTTTATTACAATACAAAAATATTGCATTATGTGTAAAGGGTCATTTCTAAGTCTCACCTACATAAACTATCACTTTTGATAGTTTATCATTATTTGGTCTTAAAATTAACCCTTTTTCATTGAAGTGTTCAAATTTATATGTTGAAGATATTTAGATTAAAAAATTATATTGTATTGTGTTTATATTAATTTAATAAAAAAAATTAAAATTAAATTATATTGTGTCTACCAAAGTTGATTTTTTATTTTAATAAAAAAATAATTAAGGGAAAAAAGAGATATTTTTCAAGTTAGATGTAGTGGTATTAGTTTAAAATGAATATCTTAACTCTATCAAATGTATTATATTAAAAGTTTATTCTTTTATTTGAATTGGACATTTGATTAATATATTTCACTAATATAATGTTCAATTTAGAAAGTGGATTTAACTTTGACAAAGGTCATATTATTCAAACAATCATGTTTTAATTGTGTTAAAATGAACATTCTTTTATTTGTCTTGGATATTGGATTAATAGATTTAGTTCTTATAATGTTCGATTTAGAAAGTGGAATTAACTTTCTGACAATATTTAATTTAATATTAAAATATAATTGTATATTAAAATATTCAAAAAAAATAAATTTAAATGAGCACTAGTAGGAAAGAACGAGTAAGAAAACCTCTAGTCGTTCCCAAGACCGAGGTCCTAAATTATACATAGTTTAAAAGAGGCATCCCCTAACATATTTTTAATTAATGAGATCTTACAGTGACCAATTATTAGATCTATTATTGATAGTAATAGTTTCCTTTGCATTATTCAACATATCTTCCAAATTCAAACTTATAATTTTATTTGCAACTGCTTATACCTCCTGAGATAATTCTTCTACCAACCTACATATCAAAGATGTCTTTCTTTCCATAAGTATTAGTACTATTAGACCAACAAGAATAAGTGAAGAGAGTCAACAAGATTTGATAAAACCTTTTCTATAAAAAATTTAACACTTTTCTCCTTAGCTATATGTAGTTTATTATGAGTTGGTAGACTACCATCTTATTTATCAATTTTTGAATGTTGATGTAATTAAAATTTTTATAGGTGCATTTAGTGTCCAGATTAGTGAATAATCCACACATGTTATAATGTACTATATTGGGGAAGATTAGGAGTGATAGACATTTTTCATTAAATTATTTTATTACCTATTTTCTATTGCTTGCTATAGATGGTTGATTTATTTCTTTATATGTTCCCATCATATTTTGAGCTTAATTTAAATAAGAGTGATACTACATGAATTGCAGTGTGTGGAATGTAAACTTGCAGATTGATATTACCAATTTTTGAAGTTACTACAAGGATTCTAACATTATTCATATGTTTATAATAAGACTAAGTTGTAGAGCCTAAAATCATCATACAGATATTGCAAAAACTAAAAGAATAGATTTTTTTAAGTACTATATACATACTCAAAAATATGTTCCCATATAGCCTTACTAAATTCCTTTCATTTTTTAAAGTACTATATACATATATATAGCTTTTTCTATATATATATATATATATATATATATATATATATATAGGAATGTATGCATATATATTTAAAATTCTAATGATATTATATTTGTTTGTATCCTTATTATCTAAATTATCCATCAAGGCTAATTTAGCTAATAAGATTAAGACATATATTATTAAGTTTTGATCAAGATGGGTTTTAAATTTTTGATTAATTTACTGATAATTATAGATTAAGATATTTTCACCATCAACACCCTTATTTTCTAGTTTATGTAACAAATTTTAAAATTTTAAGACTAATACTAAGATATTTTTAATATTAAGGGGTCATGCTTTATATCATAATCAAATTATAAATGTGATAATGGTTAATAAGGGTTATTGTTAGAATTATGCTTATCGTTATTAGAAATATTACAAACTACATTTACTTTAGTAAATTTTAAGGGCATTGCAACTCTTACACAACCTTCCAAAATGAAAAAATGTTTATTTGTATAATAAATATATCCCTTAGAAAATTAATGAAACTTTGTAAAAGGTTATGTGTTTTATTTGTGAAATTTTATTTTTTTGAATTATGTAATGAAAAGTTAAAAAAATTTATATAATCATATTTACCTTCACATTTAAATTAATATTTTATACATCAATCATATATATAGTACATAGGGGGAAGAGATTATAAGAAGGGGATTGTGTAATTGGAGGGAACACAAAAGAGAGAGTGAGAGAAAAGAGCTAGGGATATAGACATTTGGTAGAGTTAAATACTGAAAAGGGAATAGTAATGCTGAGAGGGGGGATAAATGGTTGATGGATGAGATAGCTGATATATAGCTTGAGAAAGGAGAGAATCAAGGCCGCAGAGGTATGTTCAAGGATGGATGAGATAGACTAAAAGAGAATAATAAGGAGGAGAGAGTGGTAAAGATGGAGAAGGTAAAAGAAAAGAGGTAGTGATAGATAGTAATTAGTGGGAAGATATTATTGGAGGGGGAGAGATATATGAGAAGTGGAAGGGGAGAGATGAGGTAGAGAATGAGAGGGATGATAGGGAAATATATGAGTTGTAGAGAAAGAGGATAACTAGCGCATAAAATATATAGATATGTTTAGAGAGAGAGAAAGATATATTAATATATAAAAACTAGAGAAAAAAGAAAATTTGAGGGGGAGGGAAGAGATAATATAGGAAAATAGAGGATATGTAAGATAGATATGGTGTAGAGAGAGAAAGAATATTCTAATGGAATGCAATGTATTTTTATGGTGATTGAGAAATGAAAATGAGAGATAGGTATTTAGGAGGGGTCAAAGAGAGTTGAAGAGATTGTGAGAAGGGGAGGGAGATGAGAGAAAGTAAGAAGGGGAGGATTTAGTTATGGGGGATCACATGTAGGGAAGAGTGAGAGAAGAACAAGAAGGAGAGAGAAATGAGGTAAATATATATATTAATGATGGGAGAATGATGGTGAGAGGGGGGATAAACGGAGAAAGAGATAAGGGAAGTGGGGAGATGGGGCAAGAAGTGAAGGGGGGGAGAAGTTTGATGATATAGAGCTTTAGAAAGGAGATAATTAAGGCCTAGGAGAGATGGTGGAGGATGGATATGATTAAGTTAACAAGATCAATTAGGATGGGTGAGAAGGTGGAGAGGGTAAAAGAAAAGTGTTAGCAATAGATAGTAACTAGTGGGCGAGAGATGGTTGGAGGCGGAGGGATATATGTGATGCAATGCAAGGCTAGAGAATCCCGGGAGAGATGTCCTAGCCCCTATCAAATAACCACATAGCAAAAAAACAAATAAAAGTTCAAGATATGATACCAATTCACAACACTTTCTTCATAAAATTATTGTATGCAATGTGCTCAACGATAAAGCCTTGTGGGTTATGACCAAATACAATAGCAATTACAATTAGAGTTTTGATAGATCCCTCAAGATCCAACCCCAAACCCCTTAGCTAGTCCAAAACCACACACTCTAGTAGAAATATCCAAGGAAGATTTAAACTTGTGCTTGCAATCCCACCAAGCAATATCCTTGTTTATCAAGCGTTGAATACTGGTGCTTCTCAAAGTTGGCTCCTCTACTTCTCAAAATAAGTGGGACGATTTTATCAAATGGATGTAAAATCAACATTTTTATTTGGTTTCTTGGAAGAAGAGATCAATGTAGAACAACCACCTGGGTATGAGATTATTGGTCATTAAAATAAGGTTTATAAGCTCAAGAAGGCATTCTATGGACTCAAGAAAGCCCCAAGAGCATAGTATAGAAGAATTGATTTGTATATCTTACAAAATAACTTCAATATGTACGATAATGAGCCTACCTTATATACTAAGTTGAATGAACAAGATGAGATCTTAAGTTTTTCTTTATATATTGATGACTTGATTTGCGCAGGTGATTTTTCAATTTATATGTTTTAATCAGAAATGAAAAATGAATTTGAAATGATAGATTTGGGTTTAATGAAGTTCTTTCTTGTTATTGAACTGAATCAAAATTAAAATGGTATATTTATCTCTGAACAAAAGTATGCTAATGATATTTTGAAGAGGTTTAATATGTTGAAATACAAATCAACACCAACACCAATTGTCATAGGTTTGAAGCTAAGAAAATATGACAAGGGATCTAATGTAAATTTGACTTTGTATAAGAAACTTGTCGGGAGTCGCATGTATCTAACAACCATAAGGCTAGATATAATTTTTGGAGTTTGTCTCATTTCAAAATTGATGAATTCTCCAAAAGTTTCTCATTGGCAAGAAAGAAAAATAATTTTGAAATATATTAGTAGAATAGGAAATCGTGGAATACTCTATTCAAGATGAAAGGATTTCAAGCTAATAGAATACATTGATAGTGATTGTGTACAATGCATTGATGATAGGAAGAGAACTTCAAGTTATGTCTTCCATTTTGGATCAAGTTTAGTATCATAGGCTTCAAAGAAACAACCAATTGTCACTCTTTCATTAGTTGAAGCAAAGTATGTAGTAGTCAAAAGGTATCATTTCATCAGGGAGCTCATCACAAATGGAAAATTTATTTTTGGACATTGTAGATCAAAGGATCAATATGTTTAAAATTTCACCAAACCATTGGGAAAGAATGTTTTGTGCATCAAAGAGATAGATTGGGAATCACAAACAATAGTTGTGATTAAGGGGGAGTGTTAAAATTAATCCTACCTACCCTATCTCCATGGACTTTATTTTCTTCTTGTTGTTTGTGTTGGCAATACAAGAGGAGTTATTGAGAGGGGAGGGGTGAATAAGTTACCACTAAAACAATTTTAAATCTCTTACATGTCAATATAAACATTTTATTCAAATCCTTACATAGCTTGGTTAGGACTAGATATTCACTATAACTCAGTTAACAAATCAGTCTTGAGATATTAATGGGTATTAACCTTTACTAACTTAGTTGAAAAATGATAAAGTAGTAATAAAATAACATGAACACATGAGACACAAAGATTTAATGTGCAAATCCAATTTGAGAAAACCACCAATGAAACAAGTTAGAACTTTTTTCTTTTCTAAAGTGAGCCTATTGGTGTAAATAAGTATTTACTTATTACACTTACTTAAGTTTACTTAGGTTAATGATTTATTTAATTATTTTAAATTACTTTATTATTTATTTAGGTGAGACACTTGGGAGTTTTTGTACTCTCATTGAGTTACACAACTATAATTATGCACATGGTGTCTACAATATAGGAGTGCACATCATTCACTGATTTGTCATGTTGACAACACAGTTATCCACACTCCTCATTTAGTATGTGTTGTCTACACCACTAATTTGCATGCTACACCATTCTAGGCTTATCCTCATATCATTGCACTTAATCTTGTGTTTAATGGAGGATAGCCCATATTTGGTGGACATGTGCCTGGTTGTATGACTTATCATGATGTTGACTTCTATGCATTCTAGAAGCTCTCCCAAGCCCTTTATATACATGCACTCCTAGTGTACTGTCAAGCTAACATATTGAATGAATATTTTCATTCTAATCATACTCTGTCTATTTTGGTCTACGTTGTGCTTGAGTTCAATTTTTAAGTTCTTGGGTGAATTCTAGCCTAAGCCAAATTCTTACATGGTATCAGAGCTAAAGGAGATTCTCTACACATAGTTGTTCAACACCATTCATGCTTTAGCACCTTGACTTGAATCTGGAGGATCCGTAGAAATTGAGATTGTCTAGAGCCAGATCTGACTTCCCAGTTGTGTCTAGATAATTGATTCTGTGAAAATTGACTATAACTTTCCCTATGTTAGATGAAAGTTGATCATGAGGATGATATTCTTTTGCAAATCAGAACCTAAAGGCCCCGATTTGCAGTTTGCATATGGTAAATTAATTGATTTGATTAATTCTCTTTCAGATCTACATTCATTTTTTTCTTTGTGATTATTGGGTTTTTTTTTGAATATTTTATTTTGAATTCATACAGGGAGAGAAATTTGTTTAAGCTGAACTGGGTAGTGACACCTTGGCTCAACTCTATAATTTTGGCAAAATTATTTGCAATTATTTGGTAGGGTTTTATTATAATCTGCAGACAATTATTTGTAGGCCCTACCACCATTTTATCTAGCACCACATTCAACAAATCCAATCAAAAATCTAACCACACCGACCTTGCAAATTATTCACAACCTGTGGCCAAGCTCCAACCTAGTGCACTTGGCTTTACCAACTACCCTTGGGCTCATAAATTTCAACGACTGCTTGTTACACTTTCCCACAAATGTGGGACAAAACAAACCCAAATCTTGGTGGCAGTTAAAAAAATCCTAGGTGCAAAAATATTCTATTCCCAATCTTCAAGTTTCTGGCACTCTTAACTCCCGCTCAAGCAACATGTTGGAAAATCATGACCCACAAAAATTCAGCATAGGTGAGTAGGTTCTAACATTCAAAAAAAAAGATTCCAGCATCACGTTGTTTTTTTCAAACCCTACCATGTGGAACATTAAGAATTTTCCACGTCATACCTTTGTAGATGCACGACCAGTCATCCATACATGGTAGCCATGAAAGTAGTGCCAGCAAGGACAAAACATGGCATACTTCTATTTGTTCCTTCCTACCAACTATGCATCTAATTCAATAGTGACAATGCAGATGTCATTAAGACACGTCATCCTTGTTTGTATAATTTTGTATAGTTGATGTCATCATGATGTCATGCTAATGTCACCCCTAGCATAGGAGTCATTGATGTCATCTTTTCACTGTCTTAAAATTGATGGCTATCTAGATATCAAAATAGGCCAAATTTGAACTGCTATGACAGTTGTATAACCTTCAAATTTGACCCCGTCATTCGTTGATGAAACCCCTCTCTAGATTGATTTTGGTTTTTGCAATCCGACTTCGAGAGGCCATAACTCAAACATCTAGACTCCAAATCAGATGTAATTTTTTTTGAAATTTGGTAGAATTTTCTAAATTTTTTAGTGGTGCAGCTCTTTTCTAGTTTTGATGCAAGCATTATTCAAAATTTTCATTTTTTGGTGACTGTATCTACATAATCCTACATTTTGCAACTTCAAACACTCTATATGCGTACATCTGAAGTCAAAAAAAAGTTTTATTTTTTTGAAAGTACATTTTTTTTGTCTACTTTTCACATCTATTATTAGGTTGTAGGGTTGTGTGGAAAAAGTGTCACTTTCAGCAATAGGGCCTTTCTTTTCTTTGTAATGCTTCAGAATTGTAGCATATTGTAAAGTTCTAGATTTGTAATCCATTAAGAGGTTGCAACAAGAAAAATTAGATTTCCATGAAGGCCAAAATTGGCAAGTGGCCCATTGTAATCACACTACTAACAAAGTGCCCAAAGCATCTATTTTGGGGTGGTTTCTTGATTTAGTGAACAGGGGGGGTGTTCTTCGTGTTGCGTTCTCTTTTTTTTTACTTTTCTTTCTTTTTTTGCATTATGGGAAACTTTAAGTTTCCTAAATTAACTCCTTATAACTATGTTACATGGTCCATAAAAATGTGGTATCACTTAATGCGTAATGGAGTTTCACAATATGTAGATGGTACTCTTCCTAAACTAGTAGGTGATAAAGTATTAGAAAGTGATATTTTAGCTTGGGTAGTAATGGATAAGAAAGCCCTAGGTGATATATGCTTGCGGGTTGATGATAAGATCATGTACCAAATCAAGAAGTATTCTACATCCAAGGTACCTTGGGATACCCTCGAAAACCTTTATGGTAAAGTATCTGAAGAGGATGTTTTCAAAATTAAAGATGAGCTTGTCTCCTTAGATCCTAAGTAATATGACTCTATATAGGATTTCATAATCAAGGTGAATGAGCTGAGGACAAAGTTTACTGATTGTGGGAGTTCTATCAAGGATGACAGACTAATCTATCTCATACATAACAAGCTACCATTAGAGTATTTCACATTTGTATCTTCTTTTAACACCTCAAAGACTACCTTAGGGTCTTCCTATAAGAAATTCACTTTTGATGAATATTCTAAATTATTGGATGATGAAGAAAAGGAGTTAAAATCAATGGGAATTCTCAAATCACCTTAGTCTAAAGCATTGGTGGCCAATGAGGGTTCTCAGAATTCAGCTAGATAGTCTTCAAATAAAGGAAAGAGTAAGCAAAAATGGAAGAAGGACAAATTTGAGGATGCAAAAAAGACAACAACACAATTCAATCAACAATGCAAGTCCTCAAATTCCAACAAGAAGAGGGACAACAACAATAAGGAGAAGAAAAAGTGTGCTTATTGCAAGAAATCGGGTGATGAAGAGCATGAGTGTTATCTCAAGAAGATTGATGAGTTGACCAACATCATGAAGAAACATAATGTTTCATTGCCATTGCTTACAAGGAGAAGGGATCTTCTTCAGATTCAAAGGGAAAAGGGCAAGCACTCATGGATAATTCAAACTCTTCAAAGGAATGGATATTTGACTCGGGTGCCTCATATCATATGGGTTCTTCAAAGGAGGACTTTTCTTCATTGAATCACTCGAAGGTACCACACATCTTCATGGGAAATGATAGCAAAATGGAAGTTGAAGGAAAAAGAAATGTGGAGATAGAAAATGGAGAGTTTCAAAATTTTCTCTATGTTCCAAACCTAAGTTCAAATCTCCTATCAATCTACCAAATCACTCACCTTAGAGATGGACATAGAGTTGAATTCCTTCCAGATTTAGTAAATGTACATAGTCTTAAAGATAATTCCTTAGTTGCAATGGGGAAACTGAATCATAATAATAGGTTGTACTCTTTCTCTCATTTTTTCCCAAGTCTTCTTCAAAGGCCTAGTTATCATAATTAAATTCAAAAATACAATTATGGCATTAGTGGTATGGTCATCTTGACTACCACTACATTCAACAACTTTGCACAAACTGAATGGTGAAAGGTCTACCTCAAATCAACTTTTCTAAGGGTGAATGTTCAATAGATTCAATGGATATGCATCCAGAGGTGAAGTTATAGAGAGGGAAGTCTTCAAGAGCAACAATTTTTCTACAGATGGTTCACATGGTATTATTAGGTCCATTTGCATTCAGCCAGGATCCCTACATACTTACCTTTGTTGATGACTTTTCAAGGTTCACTTGGTTCTACTTTCTTTATAATAAGAATAAAGTGTTGGACACATTTCTAGACTTCAAGACTCATGTAGAATGGAAATCCAGAAAGGCCATCAAAGTACTCTAAATGGATAATGGAAGCATGTATGTGAACAGAAGACTTATGGACTTTTGCAAACATGAGGGAATTGATCTTCAGACTTTCCCAGCATGCAATTCACATAAAATATATATTGCAACATTGAGGATCTGAACTCTTAAGCTTATGGCAAGTTGCATGATCCATGCCAAGTCTCTAGATCCATCATTAGAAGTCAAAAAAATCTCTAGTGCCACTCACATTCTTAATCATTCTTCTCAACCAACCTTAGATGGAAACACTCCTTTTGAGGCATGGTGTGGTAGAAAACCCATTGTGACACACTTCAGAGTCTTCAATTGTCCTGCATGGGCAAATAGATCTTCCAGGGGATGCAAGGCATAGTCACCTCAGCCTTGTAGCTTTGTTGGTTATGAAGATAGTGTGAAGGCATACAAACTTCTAGATCTAGAGACACATCATATTTTTGTAGCGAAGGATGTATATTTTGAGGAGAGTTCATCTAGCTTGTCCTCTACTCCTCTTCAAGCATCATATAGTGTGGAAACTAATAGTGGCACCAATGATAGTGTTTCAACAAATTTAGACACATAGGATTCTATCGGCAGTTGTAGTGAGAGGTCACTGAATCAGTTTAGTCCATATGCATACATCGCCACACTGATAGGTCCACAATAGTAGGGTACATCCAATCTTCCAAATATAGGTTTAGTGATATATTTGGGGATAGTATTGATGATTTGCCTCTTTTTCTTAATGCAGAATCACCTTCTTTAGTTCTCATGAGGGCTCCATCTGACTCTCTTATTCATTCTCTACATGATCAATCCTCATAGGTTGAAGTGATTGTGGATACTTATGATCAACTATTGTAGCAGGGTTCTTCATTAGTTGCAGAGACAGACAATTCTTTCATACTGGTTCTTCAGCCAGTTGAGCAAGTTTCAGGGACATCACTTATCCATGGAACTCTTTCCACACACAGTGGAAATGACTCATTTGTACACTTGGTCCTGTTTCTTCCTAAGGGGAGGAACACCATTCTAGAGTCTTGGATCAGCTTCTTCATTAGAGTAGTCACTATTCAATATTCTTCTTTGGGGGGGCAACCTATCCTATCTCTCTTCCTTTTTTGATCTTTCTCTTATATATATATTGGATGTATGTTGTAATAGGGGGGTCTTGATTACTCCATCCATCCATACATCATTTTGTCTCTCTTTTTGGGGGAGGTTTTTTCCCATGAGGTTCTTGTAGTAGTATTGAGCTATAAGGGATTACCGATTGTAATCAGGTTGTAATCACTAGATTGTAAGAATATTGGACTTGCTTTTTGGTGGACATAACCAAAGGTTTGGGTGAACCATATTAAATCTTGGTGTCTTATGTTCTTTTTTGTGTGATCTATTATTTTCTAATATTTTCTATATTTACATTTAATTATTATTTCTATTTGAGGTTTATTCAAAAGATATGATTCCCTTGAAATTGCCTAAGCTTCTAGGCACTTTAAAATTATAATTATTTAGAGTGTAATTGTAGTTTGCTTATAAATAACTCATTTTTTACCAATGATCCTATGATGATTTTTCAAGAAACAATATTTTTTATGAAACTTTTTTTGATTTAACATTGAAGATATTTGGGTGCACATTACATAAAAGGTACATAGCTTCATATAATTGGTTTCTTACATTTTTACATTCATCCATTTGTTAAAATATATATAAGCCACCTATCTTGAACTAATTTTTTTATCTAACAATTTTTTTGTTAAAAGGTGGAATGAGCAAGGCCCTGAATTAAAAGATCAATTCATAAAATCAATAGAGGAGCTCCATGGTCATAATATTTTGAATAGATTCCAAATTCTTAAAAAAAATTCCAAACATCTAAAGACTATAAGAGACCAATATAGAAGGGATCTAAAGCTCAACACAAAGGACGAGCATCCTCCTATGGTTCCAGAGCTGAAGTGAAATGAAATCATTGAAGATGCAAAAGAGATAAAACTAAGAGATAAAGGTACGAACCCACCACCCAACAAAAATAGGTATGTGGTAGTATTAATGTAATTATCCACAAATTAGTGATCTTTATATTTATATAATCTAACTATTAGAAATTTGTTTAGCCCTCCCCTTGGGATTCATGATAAGGGCTTAACTGCCTCTTATGTACTATAAGTTGAGGTGCTGCATCAAGAATTGATAGATTAGTATTTTGGTGTAACAACAACTCCACTTTAACAAGTGGTATGAGTGCTTGGTCACAGGTTTGAATTCTCAGACCCTTAGATAATGTTGAGAGGGAGATTATTGGAAAAATTTCCAATGTTCATCTTCTAATTCATGACAAGTGCT
The DNA here is from genome assembly GCA_028749045.1 of Cupressus sempervirens. Taxonomy (NCBI): domain Eukaryota; kingdom Viridiplantae; phylum Streptophyta; class Pinopsida; order Cupressales; family Cupressaceae; genus Cupressus; species Cupressus sempervirens. The sequence continues at coordinate 937,429,751 of CM053785.1, read as the reverse complement.
TAACCACCTTCTATTTACTATAAATTGAATGGTTGTATTTGTAGGACTAGAAAATGGGTTAAATGCATAACATACTATCAGAAATCACAAAACTCAATAACCATACATTAGCACCCACTAGTCTACCATGAAAGCCAAACTAATCAAGAGAAGCAAACAAAAGGTTAGAAACCCCCTCTTTTGTTTTTAGCTCCCATGTCCTTCTTTCCTCTCCAAATGATTATAGCTCCAACTTGACTATAGTGCACACAAAATTGAGGCAAAAGTCAATGATATGGATGATGCCATGAGAATACTAGAAGTGTGATTTTAGTGCGAGAGCAAGAATACAAAATGCAAAGAAGCTAGGGACTCAAAAGACATAAGAATTAGGATCCAAGGACTTTCAAGACCAGAAATGAGAGAAAGAGTGCTCATTTTATAATGGGCATAGAGGATGAGAGCATTAGATTTGTCCTCCTTAGATATGCAATGTGGAAAGAGATTCCTTTGAGAATCCATGATGCAAATGACAAAATATCCAATTGTAAGATTCTATGAAGTATGGAAGTCAAACTTGGCTAAATGTGGAAGAGAATCTATGACACGTCATAAGACACCCCAAGCCCACTTAAAGCCAAGAATTTATGAAAAATAAGCCAAATAAAGACGTGCGTAAGAGAATAAGAATATTTTATTATGACAAATCGTATCCAAGTGTCAAAGGAGAATCCACGAGGTGTCATATCCAAGTGTCACTATGATGCAATATTTTATGGAATATTTGAATTAAAAATCTTTTTATTCCACAATATAAAAATTAGTAGAAAATGGAATTAATGATGGAAAATGGAACTTAGGAAATTGTAAATTTCTATGGTTTGTAAGTGATGAATCAATTAACTAATAAAATTAATTAATTGAGGATGATAATTAGGAAGAATAATTAGAAAGAAGAATAGGATTAAATTATGGTTTATTTAATCCTATAGAGAAAATTAGTAGTTGGTTGGCCAAAATGATTAAATAAATGCAACTGTATCCTTTGATGAAAATGTGAGGATGACTGTGGAAATTGACTAGGATGGTGATAGGTAGACCAAAGCCATGGTCAGATTGATTGATTGATTGAAATTGGTAACATGCCAAGGACACATGACAAGAATTGATTGATATGTAACATTTTACTAACATTGCAAATGCTATAGGATCGAGGTTGGTTGATAAGGTTGATCATAATAACATCGAAAAACATTGTCAATATTATTAAAATTGTTGATAATGCCATGATCTAACATTGAAAGCCTCAACAATATCAAAGATTGGATGACATGAATGATAGTTTGACCTAGCACTGAGAGCCACAATAGTACTAAGGTCAGATTGATAAGATTCATAGGTTGATAGGTTTCCAAGGCACTGATAGCCACAACAATACTTAGGATTGGATAAATGATGATTGATTTGGGATGTTTTATATGTTATGGGTTCATTAATGATTTCTAGGTGTTATGGGGTTATTTTGAGTTGATATGAAATGGTTTTGAGTTGATATGAAATGATTTTGAAATGACATAAAATTGATGTGAAAGAGGATACAAATGATAAAGTATAATCAATTTGACCAAAAAATTGAAGTTAGTAGAATGAGAAAATAGGACAAATTAGTATGAAGAAGTGATGAAACTATAGATGTGAACCATTTTTGAGCATCTACAATATCAAGCATTGATAGATTGGTCTTTCGGTACAATGACAAACTCACTCTAACACTAACATATTTCTAACATATTTCAAAGATTGCATATATAGGCTGTAGGACACATCAAAGGCCACACAAGCTAGGAAAGAGAAAGTTGGTCAACACCATATTGGCTCTGGTAGATATATGAAAAATTACTTATTACTTGTAAGTAGCAGTAAATGAAATTTCATATCAAATATTTTATTTAAAATTAAAAATAAGAAATATATTCAATATTGACGATATTATGCAAAAAATGCAAGGCATTTAATTTAATCTAGCACCCTTAGAAGAGGACAAACAAATTGGATTCAAGCAAGGTTATAAAGTAGTGGTTTCTGACCACTACACAGATTCTAGTGGCCAAAGAGATTTAGAAATTCTAGTGTACTAGTTGACACAAAGGTAAACAGGCCTAATGAATAATAATAAAAATTGAGAACTTCATGAGAAATAATTTGTTTTATGTTAATTTTGAATAATGATAACAATGTGCATGACATTTCGTTGGAGCCTTCTACTCTAGGCACAAATCCTACACACAAGGAAGGCCTTGCTGTGCATCATAATGATACATGTACATAATCAATTTCTATTAAAATTTAATTATGTAATTATTAATAAAATTTAACATCTTAAATTATAATTGGTGTAACCTTTTTCTAATAATTTTTGAGTATGTAGAATGTCATGGTGATGGATTTGAGTGTGGTGTTAGTGTTGAGCATGTTGAGGTGGGCTTGAACAAAATATGACAGTAGATGATATGGCACCATTAGGTAAATAAAAGTCCATATTATGTTTTTTAGATTAATGAAATACTTACAACATTGTCACTAATTTTTAGAAGTAAACCTATTTATTTCTTATTGTAGGGGTGCATCAACCTTATCCTCAAAAAAAAAAGAGGAAGCATCATGTCATAAGATAATAACCATAAGAGCTATAGGAGAATGCCAAAGATATTCATGATGCGCCTATTATCCTTTATCTTCAATAAAAGAAAAATCCAAAGAAGAAATGAATATTTAAAAACCTTTTTTGATGATGAATGTGTTGATATTTTTTGTGAATGTTGCTTATTAATGAAATTTATGTCATGTTATTGAATATTGTTATGTGATTATAATGATTGATGTGTTCATGAATTATTGATGAATCTTTTGTATGTATCAATGAATTATATGTCATGTTAATGAATTTTATGTCATTATAATGATTAAATAATATAGTTCTTAAATGAATGAATGAAATATTTAATTAGTTTTTAATGGGGAATTTAGAGTAATTATAGAGGGTGGAAGAGGCCAAATGAGCTTCCATCTTCATCTGGTTGACCTTGTAAGTATAGAATATGAAAGGATTCTTGAAGCCAAGTAAAGTTCAAAAAACTAAATGTATCAAAAATAAACACCAATATATGGTCCCATCACCAAGTGGCCAGAGAACTTCACCCTAGTCACTAATGACTGCCATTTCTTTGATGATAATGTATACATGTCTGATTGACTCCTTTGGTCATCACCAAACTCTTCCTACCACACTTTTATCAACTTTATAATGAGGCCCTTTACAACATCCAAAAATTGCCTTCTTTTCCCAACATGGTTTCTCTGTCCTAAAGTGCTTGAACTTAATCCTTTATTTTCAAAGTCTAAGAGGAAGTTGAATAAGTTCTAAAAAAATTAGTTTGTATATAGAATGAATAATCAAAATGACTGCAAAATCTCTTTCTCTATCAATTTCTAAACTAGCTAGTTAATTCCTAGTAGCCCTTGCAGGTAAGTATTTTATGGGAAACAAGGATTTGTTGTATCTTAAAAAATAGCCAATCTCACTACATAAAAATAATATTCTATTGTGATATTTTCCAAATTCAAAATCATTTATGGGGGAAGATGGATTGGTGGATATGGTAAGTGTTTGATCATATACTATTATTTTCATTAAGATTGAGGAGAATAGTCTAAGGTAGTTGTGAATAAGGAAGTAAGAGCTTTCAATTTGGACTCCTAGTGAAGGATTAAATTTTTTATGTTTTATTTAAATTTTCATTCTAATTTTTTATTAAAACCTTCTCTTTGGCCCTTAAATAGAATTCAATTCTACCCAAATTCTTTACCAACTTGACACTCGAATAAACCTTCACTACATCAGCATAACACATTCTAAAAAGGATTAGATGGATCAAACTCATTTTCTCATTACAAAATCTTTATGAACAAACTTCAATGGAAGCTTCACCATTTCCATCACACAAACCCAAAGGGATATTTAGATATCTAATTCACCATGCCCTCCATGAATGTAATTAGAATACCCAATCCCATAGACATTTAAGCTCACTTCATTTCCACTCATAAAGCACCCAATGGAATTAGATCCTTCAAATGACCTGCCAACTCCTTTCCCATTTGCTGATCATATTAATAATAAGGCCTATTAGGAAGTTCATTAAAATGTTACTCTATGCACCTAATGCTCAACCCTTGAATCTACTTGACAACTATCAATATTGATTAAGATTTTCTCCCTGCACCCTTTCAAGCATGATAGGTGAATGCACAAATTTTTTTGCAACCAAAGGCTCTTTCTTTTAACAATTTGATTTGAATGTCATGTTGTGATTGTGGCATAATAGTGACACAAGAAAGGATCCAAAACTTCCCAACTCACACTTCAAACCAAAAAAAAACCTCAATGCACTTTAAGTCAATCACTATATTTTGTTCCCAACCATACATATTTGACCTTTAATGAATCAATATATTACTATCACTATCACTATCATGGTCAAGATAGTGTGATAATGTATTTTCTACAAAAGGACTCAAAACAACTTAAAAGCCATTAATATCCAATGTGAGGGTTCATCTCATTAAACTTCATGGAATAATAGGATCTACCCAACCATAATGGTGACTTATAAAACTCAACAATAATAGTCAAAAATCATAAAAAACTTGGACATATTATGAGAAATGAAATCCTCAAAATAATTGAGATCCTTTCCATGCTACTTAAATTGATCCTTTATTTTTTCCACAACCTTATTTGCATCCTTTTAATATTTGGAGACTTCCATGATGTTTGGTCTCAAACACTTTCATATTGCAGAATAGATACATTCCATGTTTCAACTTTTCTTTTGGTATCAACTATTTCTTATCATTAAATATTTTCTCCTATAATTTTTTTTTCCTAATGCTCATCTTTGAGATTAAACTCTTTAACATATCATTATTTTTCATTTGTTGTGGTTTGACCATATAATACTCCTTTCTTAAAAGAAAACAAAATTCTTTATTTCTTCATTTCTAATGAGGCATTCTTGAATGCCAACATCCCTTTTTTAATCCTCTTTTTGTTTTTCTTCATCCATGCACTCTTTCTCCTATCTAGTCTTTCCTCTTAGACTAACTTAGGACAACTAATTTCTTCCAAATGTTGGTTTTTGTTTAGGTATCTCTATAATTAGGTCATTATTGAAGCTTCTACTAGGAAAGTACTTTTTTAATCCAATAAGATTTCTTGAATAACTTTTATTTTTATTTTGAGGTTGGTGATGATGAGATGGTTAACTGAGAAACTCCTATTCCATATATATGACCCAAAATTGAGTCTTGTAATCCAAAACTAGGGTGCTCCTACACCATTCTCACCCACAAAGAAAGTAGTTGTCATCGAATGACAAGGTTAAGTAGTTGAGGATTGATTCCTCTCTTCTTGAAGTCAATTTCAAGGCCCTTTATACATTGTTAACTCTGCCACATTGAATGTAACCAAAATCTATGATGATTTTACATACCTTGTCGAGCATCTTGTAATTGATACTGATAATTTATGTGTCTTCTATTTATATTTTGTAGTTGTTTAAAGTAATCAAAACAACACTTAAACTCTTCATTGCATTTGCATCAGACACTTTGTTTTCTATCTATGAGTTGATCCTATTAATGAACATATTGAAGTGAAATTGGCAATTAATATGTTGGATATCATTTATTACTTATGTTTCAAAGAAAAATTAAAATATTATGCTTGACTAGACCAAATTAATGGATATAGTATTAGATTTTAATTCTGTCAATCACTTGGGTTTAGGAAATTTAGAAGGTGGCCCTAGTTCAATATGCAATCTCAATTGATACACATAGGACATTAGGTGGAGCTGAAAAATGCAACATGTTTTCATTTTTGATATAGGTCATTAATGTAGATGTGGTGCATTTTTTCAGCTCCACCTATTGTCCATGCATATGGAACATTTTTATATGTGAATTCTTGATTTAGAGTGGTTGAATCTTATTTTGGATGGAAGGGAGAGAAACGAAAGACATATGGATGCTTAAGTGGCTACAAAAATGATTCTTCACTATTTACATTGTAGTTATATCGCTGAGTTCCTTATTTTGACTATTGCTACATTCTACATTTTAATGTTATTAAAAGTAATCTTTTGTTTCCTTTGTTGAAATGTGTCGTGTCTTCATTCACACAAATTGATCTCTACTAATTGTAACCACATTCGTAACATGCTTTTTATGAAGGAGATTGTCAAAAAAAAAATTGATACAAGTATGATAAATGTGTTTCAATCATTGTCTTGTCACTAATGTCAAACCTCCTATTTTTTTGGTAAGACAACTACTTATATCATTTAAGTAATATCACTTATTTGGTTGATGAAGAGGATTTGATAAAAAAATGTAACAATGGAATCTAGAGGAAAGCTTGAGTTATGATATAAAAAGGAGTAAAGGAATCAGCTAAGATAGTGGTAACATAATGCATTGATAACCTACTTAAGATTACAAAGAGTAATTAAAATAAAAAAGTTCGGAAGAAAAATTTAAACAAAATTTGTCTGTCAAGCTTCACCGAATAGATAGTAGGTGCTGAGAAAAGTTAGTGCAAGCTGAGAAAAAAATTAGTTGCAGTCAAGTAAAAGTTTATTTTAGTGTATGCCAAGAAAAATAGTGGATGTAGAGTAAATTTTAGTTGATACCGAGCACTAGTAAACTTTAGTTCATGCTGAGTTATTTTATAGATGATGATGAGAAATGCAGTATGTGTCGAGCATCAGAAGAAAGTTAATGTCAAGTGCTAGCACTATTAGAAAGATACTTGATGGATCTAAGCTAACAAGTTTATTTTATTGGATTGTGTGAACCAGGTGGAAGATAAGGTTGATAAGATGGTTGCATACAATTCATGGTAAACCATTTTAAAGTAAATTCAAAGAGAATTGAAGGAGAAGTTTCTAGAAATGATATGTAATGAGGGGTAGATTCACTGAATCCTACCTAATTTTTTCTAAACCTAAATTGGATGATCGATAATGAATGGAAAATTTTTTTAATTCCCTATTTATAGGGATGGCTAGAGAGAAGCAAGTGTTTTCATGTGAGAGAACCAAAGGAAGATAAGGAGTCATGGACATTGCTTCATTTAGTGACCTAATTGAGAGTCTACATTAGCATGTTAAGAAGGAAGGCTTAAGGGTATAAATTCTTGAAGGATGAACAAGCTATCAGAGCTTAAATGTGTTAAAGACAAGTAGAATGGATGACTAAAATAGAGATCTATAATCTACAAATGGAGTTGTACGTCATTATCAGATCAAGCCTGACTATTACTCTCTAATAATTGTTTCACTCTAAGGTAAATCCTTTGGATTAACATTGACCTAATAGTTATTTGTAAATCCTTTAACTAAGTGACATTCAAAGTGAATGGTCTAAAGTCCTCTAACAAGGCTTACTCCTAATAGGGTGATTGAAATCCTTTAATAGTGTCATATTTAATAGTGTGTATTGTTTACATATCTGCAAATTGATTTGATAGTAACCTACAAGTTTTAAGTGATTGCATAATCTTATTGATGCATGCATGATGATAAATATTTTATAGGTTCACTAAGTTGTGAAAAGTTTTATTTATACATCTAGACCTTGGATAACATATTCACCCCCGCCCCCCCCCCCCCCCCCAAGTTATTCTAAATAATTCCAACAATGGTGATCTTAGTCTTCTTGAAGTTGTTGTTATAATACTATAGATCCTAATATGCATATAACACACTCACCAATGCAAAAAAAATGGAACATATCTTCAAACATATCAACATCTTTTGCAATGCTAATTGATCATGATTTCATTCTATTTTCTTGAAGTGTACCAAGCAATAGAGCTAAATGAGAAAATGAGGTTGTAGAGTAAATGAAGAATCCCTCCATTATTTGAGGATAATTCCAAGCAATGATTGAATCTATTTATGGTTTGAATCTAGAAGGAAAGTATCGATGAAAATATTTTTTAAAGATTCCTGTATAATGTTATTTTGTTACATGTTCGGTGTTGAATGAACGATGTCAATTGATGATCTTCTCGTTGTTGTTTCAATTGGATATAATTTTATATCTTGCACATAGATATGAAGAGACGTACCCTTGTAAGAATATGAAGAGATGTACTCATCTTATATCTTGAAAGGATATGAAGAGACGTACCCCTCCAAGAATAGATTGTTTGGTTATAAGTGGGAACAACACACAATGTTGAAATAAGGATAAGTTCTCAACTATTTTTAAGATACAACTTCTCACATCATCTACCCTTACCAATGTGGTGCAGGAGCACCCTAGTGTCTTATTTAGATTCTAGTTTAGTTTGGCTTGTAGGTGGTTCTAGCCAACCAAATGGGTAATAAGGACTATTGATAAGGTGCTAAGTGAGGTGTGATGTGTATTTGTAGATAGGTGTTCTTAGAGTCATCCTTGTAGTCTATTTACAACAAGTCTAATGCTAAGTCCTAGAAAAGTCAATATGGGTCAAAGGTTGACCAAGTATCTAAAATGGAGTGGAAATTTTACATTTGATGTTTTCAAATTTTTTATAACCATGTGATGTGATTTTGGTTGAATTGTCTAAAATTGCAAAAAGATGTAAAGTTGCTCATGACAACATTTCCTAAAATCTAAAAAATATCTCTAAAGAAGTCTTAACCCTGGCCTTAGGGTCTAAAAATGAGGGTTTTACATATTTAAGTTTAGATAAACCCTAATCTAGAAGCTAGTTTTTGGATTTCTACACTTTGCATTGGGAAAGACACTGAATTTTATATGATAGAGAGACTTTTACTTTTATCCAAACTCTAAGTGGATTCAATGAAATAATGTGAGGCATTTAGGTATTGGTTCTGGTTATGTAGTTACATGTTGTGGAGTTAATATGAAGAGTTTGAATTGATCTTTTTCATTTTACAAAATCTTTAATTTCCTCTAGTCCATTGCCTTGAATAGTGCTAGTTATGTAAATATGAGCCCTACTTGAATTCCCATTGTTGAAATTCAATGGCCACTTGGAATCAAGTAAGAGACATTATAAATAGTATAAATATGTGTTTTTAGGTTCTTGTTTGTAGGGGATCTATTTCTTCCATCAAGCCCTAGGTGAGAGCAAAGGCAAGTTAGTTAGGAGTTTTCATAGAGCAGTAACAAGAAAGTTTACAAGATTGATAAGTTTGTGTGAACCAATGATTGGATTAATTAAGTTCATGTGTCCATGATAATTTATTACAAGAAGAGAATTGGTGAAGTTGAATAGATCACCTACTAGAAGACAATAACCTAGACTGGTTCACATGCCCTAAGAAACCCAAGAAGATAGGGATTTGGTGATAGACCTATGTACAAACACCTTGTAGATTTAAAAACTAGGAAATTTTGAAGTCTAAGAAGTCCTTAGAAATAATCCCTAAATATATTGGGGTTTCTTTGGAGAATTTGAGAGTTATTCCAAGAACGCAGATTTTAGGAGGCATAATTGGGTTAAAAGGGCTACAAAGCCTAAAACTTGAAAAGTAAGAACTCGATGGAAACTCAAAAGAAGAATCCATAAAATTGGATCAAAATGGATTGAAACTAAATATGGGATATCTAGGACACCTATTCCTAGTCCCAAGATGAGTTTGGGAGCAGAGTGGTTAAGTTGAGACCATGAGCACATAGTTGGATTGAGGAACATAGTTGAGTGTTTCAAGTTTGTGGTGAGTTCTAGAAGGAAAATGGGGATCCTAGAAGTGATCTCTATTTAGGGGAGACTAGAATACCCTAGTAAGAACAAATAATAGGTCTTAGGAAGAGAAAGAGTGTTCTTGAGAATTAGTATTGTCCACCAAAATGTCATTGTTCAAAACTCAACTCCTTAAACATCAAAAAAATAGTATTCTTATAATTTATTTATTTTAAACTAGGGTTTTCATCAACTTTTTCATGACCATTAATCTATCTATCAATGATCATTATTGTTGATGAGATGGCAACATCATTAGAATCTCATAGGATTCTGATGACATTTTATCGATATTTTTATGAGGCCTATCATGAATGGCTTGACAAGCTCATCAATACCAATCTCCTAATCATCAATTTTTTGATGTTTCCTAGTAATGGTCTGACACCAACTTGTGACAAAGATTGGGATCATTTTTTATGGGATTTTCTGATGACATATAGATAGCCCTAGATTTCATCAAAATCTTGACAAAATATTTTGACCATTGTCTGTTGAAATATCAACCAATCCTCATCAAAAACATGTAAAAATTCACTAGTGTCGTGATATTAATTAACAAAATAATTTATTATTATATGCAAAAATTTTAGCTTAAGTAAACTAGAGATAATAAGTGACTTAATAATTAAATCAATATGATTTAATTAATAAGAAAAATACTTTGTTACTCTGTCAGTTATCTAATCCTCTCCTTTTCACCCATTTTAGATTTAGTGTTGATAAATGTCTATGACGTGTGTTTTTCAATTTATGGTTGGACATGGTTATTACATGGGGACCATTCCCTTTTGCAAAATACACCTTTGGAAAATGATGTAGAAATTTTTATAGTTAAAGAATTGAGGTTGATAGGGGGAATGTTCTCTTTAGGATCTATGAAGGGATAGAGTTTTTGAAACAAAACCCTAATAATTTTTTTAATCTTTGTTTCAAACTGAGGAGGCTTGTTACTATCTATGAAGATTCAAAGTGGAGAACAATTGTGTTGTTAGTGTTTCGTAATGAGAGGCACCTATTTCTTCACATCCAGATTTGGGGAAGGGATGCCTTTAGTTTGGGGCTATATTTTGAGGGGTTACAAATTTCTTTTATTTTTGAAAGACTTTTGGTGATAGGGTTAATGGCTCTTAGCTTTGGATCATTAAATATTTTTAATATTTCTTGTTCTCTTATGGTTGTTCTATTTAGGAGCTTTTATCTCCCTTTCTAAGACATCATGTCTTTACTTTTTGGGAAAGTTTTATTATTTTTTATTTTTTCCCTAGTATGAGTGAGGCATTTTTTATCAATTGTAAAGGATAAGTATGGATCGTAGTTGTGACTAATTAGAAGAGAAGGTGATTTTTCAAGGCTTAGAAGGTTTAGGATCCATAGGAAAATCCTTTAAGGTTAGGGTTCTTTCTTTAAAATCTACAAGATTTTGGGTTCCTTTCAAAAATCCTATGGAATTGACTTTGGGAGCTTTTCTCCTTAGCTATGTTTATTGTTTGATGTGTTTTTGTACTAGTGATATTCTCTAATGTTTCACAGCCCACAGATGCACCATTGCCTGAAAATTTGAGTCACAAATTATCTTGGTGTGTCCAAGATCACAAAAGCATATAAAATAGCAAGAGCCTCGATAATATAATTAGTAGGATGACTGTTATAAATAATAAAAAGGATAAACTAAATAATCCCCAGGACATGCTACATTTTATCCCTTTATGAGGACTACATACACCTCCACATACTAGTTGTAAAACATTAAGGTCTATGAGGTTAGGTTTGGGCCTCTTCATCAATTTTTCTTTGTATTTTGAGATGATAGTAAGTGCCTCATTTCTTTTTGAAATTATCTTTGTTTAAGATGAAAATTATTAATTCCTTTTAACTTTTCTATTTTATTTTAATAAAATTCATTCAAACTTTTGAGATTACTACAATAGGGAGAAAAATATGAGGAAAAAAAAAACATCTTTTTATAAGAAGAATTGTGTTACTTCATGTGATAAGGTGAATGTTTCTATTATTAATTCTTCTTCCTTTATAATCTAGCTAGTTTGTGTATCAATAAAAACTATATTTTCTTTTATTTTTCTTTTGAAAGGCTTTATCAATAAATCAATAGATGAATGCTATTTTTCCTAGATTTTAATAATATTCTTGATCAATGTTGCTTATTTGAAAAGCACATAAAAAAATCACTCAACATAATTTATCATTTAAAATAAAATTTTCAAACTCTTTGTAATATAAGATACTTGAATACAAGCATTGTACAATATAATAGTTACACATAAACATTAACAAAAACTTAATATATTAATGTTATTATCTCCTAAAAATATCTTTCATAGTATCTCATTTTTAAAAAAAAATTCAAATTTTTTTTTTGATGAATAGGCAAGAGCATAAATAGAAGAGGCAAGCACACTCCTAGATTCCTAATCTACATTTTTCCCATTATCCAAAATAAAAAATTTTATTTAGAAAACTGTATATAAACTTATTTTCTCTATTATAGATAGAAGTTAGAAATAATTAACCCTTCTAGCACTTATTTTTGATGAATAGACAATTTTATTTTTTCTTCAATAATAATAATAATCAAACCCAGAGTGCATAAAGAACTAGAAGAAGCGGATTCAAATTTTATTCTCTAATTGAAGATTGATAACAACAAAAATTTCATGGAAACCCTAATTAAATGTATGAGACATCAGGACATTGAGAGATCTTCAATATCGTACTTAAAATCCATTGGTAGTTAAATAAAGTCATATGCCGATTGTGGATCTTCTGCATCTCATCTCTTCTCATTACATTCCTTGCAGTGTCTGTCTAAGAATTGAAGAAGTTCTTCTCGACTGTTGGACATATATCGTAGAATCACACTAGATTAAATGGCAACTTAACCATACTTATTACATATTTACTTAAATATTGTCCTGGAGAAACACTTTACATTTTATTAAAATTTCCAAAAATAAGCCTTCACAGCCGAAAAATCAATTCGGAGTATTTTTAACAATAATAGTTGTCCTCGCACTTGGTGAATTTGTCTTTGCCATTTCCTCCTGGTAAGCAAATTGACATAATTTTGTGGAAGTCGACTCTCGCATTGTCTCCTTCTGTCCTGCCCTCGTGGCTCTTCATCAAAATAGCCGAATGTTTCTCTCTTTCATTTATAACTAGCAGTTCTTCCATATTCTGATATCCAAAAGCTATTCCATACCCAGTCAAAGCTTTAGATTGGCAAAAAAAAATAATTTAGCATGCCCATCAAATTCAAAAATATGAAATGCGTCTATGTAAATGGATGTTCATTACAAGACTCCTTATCAATTAAAATCTGTTGTCGGTTATAGATGGAAGCACTCTTCAGATTGGCCTCTTAGAGGCAGAGAGGTGGACCGTCCAGAGTTTTCTCAGATTTTGGCCTCTAGGACGTGTTGCTCTCTGCTAGGACCAAATGTTTTCGCTTGGGGAAGTACCTTGTCTAGTAAATATTCTGTCTCTGTTAGATATCAAGAGATAACTAGACAACCGTTAGGGTGTAGGGCCCATTTGCCGTTGCACCAAAAGCCATAAGCCATGACTGTTAGTGAACATGGAACACCACATAATTAACCATCTGTGGGCAGGGAAGCGCATCGCATCACCTAACAATCTCCCCTTGACACGCATACCAGGTGCTTATGCAGGTCAGGAAAGCACCGTGGAGATTTGAACCCATGACCAAGCCAAAACCAGGCTCTAATACCAACTGTAGGGCCCATTTTCCATTGCACCAAAAGCCATGACTGTTAGTGAACATGGAACACCACATAATTAACCACCTATGGATAGGGGAGCGCGTCGCATCACCCAACATAGGGGATACTGATGTCCCTTTGTGGAAACAAGTTTGGAATAAATTTTCTTGGTCCAAGTGCAATTTTTTCACAACAGCTGTCTTATGTGGGATAATCTTTGTAAACGTGGATTTCAGGGCCCCTCATATTGTGTTTTATGTGGTAATGGGGAGGAGTCTATTTCCCATCTGTTCTTCCATTACTCCTTTTCTACTCAGTTATGGCACCTTTGGTAGAGTGCTTGGGGTTGAGAAATAAAATGACAAAGAAACCATATAACAACAATTCTTCCACAAGATTTCCACTACTACCCAAGGTGAAGATTCAATTTAGGCATATTGTGGATATTGGAATGATTTCCACAAAATCTTCTAAAAGAGATTTTCCCAACCAAATTTCTCAATTTTTAATGATGGAGTTAGGAACAAGGATATCTAACAAATGTTCCTACCTTACCATAGAAGGAAACTCTCCTTAACATCCTCATCAAACCGAGTACCACAAAGTTTCTTAGAGAGCTTAGGGATGGAATAGCAACAGTGTAGACAAGAAATTTATTAAATGTGCATATTCAATTTCATTAACATTTGAGGAAAATAAAATACAAGTACAAAGGTATTTATCGTACTTCACCACAACTTGTGGTGCTATGTCTAAAGTGGAGAATTATTATATTAAGCAATAATTTAATTTAATTTAATTTAAAATTATACATCTTCCAATGAATTCTCATTCATAGTTGCAAACTTTTCTAAGTTCTCTAGTTTCATTTATTTTTCTTTTAAATAATCCAACCCACAAATCAAATTTATATTTTCTTTTAACACTCTTCTACATTGTTCTCCCATTCTAATAAATAATCTAACTTGCGTTGTCCTTCTTTTAGAAACTTTGTATATTTCTATATCAAATATTCAAATAACTTCAATAAAATCCTACATAGATATCAAACTTCTTTTTTATTGAAAGCAACCAAATTTTTTTTAATTACAGATTTACATAAGGATGAAACAATTCAGCAAAAAAGTTGTTTATCCATATGAAGTTGAAAGTCTCTAAAAATGTGATTTAACATCAAAGAACTAAGCAACTTCATATAGTTGTAGTAAACAATACAATTATATACACGCATCAATGAGTGAGTGTCAATACTTGCAACATATACTACAATAACTAAAAACCATTAGGTCACAAGTTCCAATAAAGAACTGAGCAACTTCTTGTAGTTGATACAACACAATTATATACAAGCATCAAGTAGTTAGTGTTGGTAGTTGCAACATATACTACAATAATTGAAAACCATTAGGTCACGGGTTTCATGTTTTGCAATATCTGAAAGGATGAAAATTATTTTCTTGTATCTTGACTTCTTTGAATGCTTGTGCACAAGTGTTGAGGAGAATATGAACTGAAACATCTTTTGAAATATGAGACCAATTTGTTAGCAGATAAAATTTCACATATCATTTGAACTTCTATTTGTAGTGAAAGATTGGTGTTAGCAAATATAGCATTGCAACAAAGTTTTCAAATTCATTTGATAATAACCTATCTGTAACCATGGGATACATAGCCAAAGGATAAAGAAGAGCCAAGGAGATCTAGTTTCTAAGACCAAGGTTGAGGGAATGGTATAGATGGTATTGGAAAAATACAACAATTGATTTTAAATAGAGAGAAGAAAGTCTAGCTTGTTTTTATTGAATAATAGATGTCAATTTATACAATAGCTTGACTCAACAACATTCCTAAATGACTATGAATTAGATTGACAAAAAACTACTTCATGATTGACAACACACACATAAACTTAACACTAACTGAAACTTATGGCAACCTAACTCGACACATCTACAATAAGGAATTGATTCATACTAATATTCTTTGACTCAATCCTAAACTAGATTCGTGTTGTTAGCAACTCAAAAAGGCTTTCCACATGTGCAACAATTATTATTGACTACTGTTGGAACATTAACTCCAACAGATGAGGCAACTAAAAAAGAGTGCCATGAATTGCAAGCATGACTCCAAAACCAAAAAGCATATTTTTTTTGTTTTTGTTTTATCATAAAAGAGACAAGTGGGAAGAACATAAAAAAACATAAGGCAATTACTGCTAGGCATTTTAACATGAAGGAATTTCCATGTTAGGAGTTGATACTATGAATCAACTTTAGAGTTCCAAATTTGGAGGATAAGTTTATTCCATTTGGATTGAAAGAAGGAGCACCTTCACTTGGAATTAAAATGAGATGAGATGAAAATAGGAGGAAGGAGTTGTTTGTAAATGGTTCAAAGGGGAAGTAGTAGATGCTATGTGCATTAGGCCATCCCCATTCATTCAAAAATTTAGTATCACAATTAAAAAATATCAAGTTGTAAAGTTCAAATATCATGAGCTCTTAAATATCAAGAATTAGTTGCTTATCAAAGGCTATGAATTGGAAGTGTGATTTCAAGTGAAGCCACCATTTCTAGTTAATGGTGGAAATGGTCCCATAAATTGCAGGAGGTTTTAATTCTTTTTTTTATGAATTCATTTTCCTCTGAACCTCCCGATATTCCCTAACAGTTTATGATCTTCTTCTTGAACTAACTTGTTCCACCCTATAGAAGAATATAGGAAACTTATCCCATGGTTAAGGGATTGGTCAAAATAAATTAATTTTGTAGAGCCAGATGGAGTAAGGGAGTAGATCTTTGAGTTTTAAAAAAGGATCTAAGAAGATCTTATCTTTCCAACTAAGGTTCCCACAAGAACTACCAACACAAGTTATTTGAATGTGAAACTAATTAATTCTTTTCAAGGGGCATCACCCTACAAGCCTCTAGTTATCCATTTAGATAATAGGAAAGCACCTTGTGTGTATGGATCATTGATTTACAATCCTCTTTTGTGCAATTTGTTGGTATGACTCTATAGTTTCCTTGGTTGGCACAAAATTTTCGCAGCCAAACTTTCCATGTAAAAATCATGTTTTCTCTAGTGGAACTATCATTTGGGTAATGGGTTTAATTCTTCTAGTCAAGTCTTTGACTATAATTTTTAAAGAGGTATTAAGCAAGGTAATGGGTCTCCAATCAGCAATTTAATCTTGTTCTTTTCCTTTGGTAATTAATAAATGGACTTCAACTTCTGGTTTCAACTATTTTGAGATAAACATTGATGGATAGGTAGAGACACAAGAAAATACAAAGGACCAAACACAATGTGTTGTGATACAATAAGAATATATTATATTTCATTCATGGTGATTTCAAATGAATACATAGTTTCTTCTTATAGGCAAGTGTACAATATTTTAGAGAAATCTAGCATTAGTTGACATGACAAAATATCTAACTATTTCTAGAAAATATTATAGCCAACTCAAACTTCTTGAAAATACTTTAGCGAACACAACCTAAACCTAAATCTAATAATCTAGAAACATTTAATTCTTAGAAAAAATTAAGATTTCTAACACTCCCCTCAATTTATACTTTCTACATCATGAATATTTAAAATTCCCAATCCTACCCTCAAAATCTCAAATTGTTCTTGTGTTAAAGCCTTGGTGAAGATATGTGCAAGTTACTTTTGCAGATTACTTTCTTAGTTACTAACGAGCTCTCTAATGAAGTGATACCTTGTGTCAATGTGCTTTATTCTCTTGTGAAACTCATGGTTCTTTGAAACTGCTATAGCAACTTGTTATCACAATAGATTGTAGTAGGTCCATCTTGAGCTTGCCTTAAGTCTTTTGAAATCCTTCGCATCCATACTACTTGATATGCTATTGTTGTTCTTGCTACATGCTCTAGTTTAGCTTGTGAGAGAATTACTACAAGTTGCTTCTTTGATGCCCAAGCTCCAACACCTGTCTCAAGATGAAATGCATATCTAGATGTTCTCCTTCTATCCATAGTATTCCCTAAAAAATTAATATCTATATATCAAACTAATTGAAAATCATCTAAAGTACAATACGAAATTCTGTGATTCATAGTTCTAGCAATATATCTCAAAATCTTTTTTCCTACCTCCCAATGTGAGTTCTTAGGTGATTTGATGAATCTAGAGGTTAAACTCACTCCATACATAATATCTAGTCTACTAGCAGTCAGATACATCAAACTACCAACCAAGATTTTGAGTCAAAATCTTTCTCATTATCTTCTCTATTTATTTTGGTGCCTACTACCATAGGTGTTTAAACTAGACCACAATTTATCAATCTAACTCTTTTCAAAATATCTTTCACATATTTACTTTGGCAAATGAAAATTCCTTTATCATTTTGAGTAACTTCAATGTCAAAAAAATATTTCATCAATCCTAGATTTGTCATTTCAAATTCCTTATTCATTACTAATTTGAATATGTCAATAGATAAATTTCCTATAAAGATCAAATCATCAACACATAAAAAAAAATCAAAATCTAACTTTGTTTATTGATCTTGGTATATGATGTAGGTTCATTGGTGCTTCTCTTCAATCCATTCTCCATCATGCATGAATCTATTCTATTGTACCAAGAGCTTGCTTCAATCCATAGAGTGCCTTCTTCAACTTCTAAACTTTTTTTTCATGTCCTTTTATTTCATATCCTAGTGGTTGCTACACATAGACTTCTTCTAAATATCCATTCAAAAATGTTGATTTGATGCCCATTTGGTGAACCATCAATATTTTTTGAGGTGCAATAACTGATACTACTTCTATAGTATCAAGTCTTGCTACAGGTGCAAATGTCTCATTACAATCAAACCCATATTCTTGTGAAAACCCCTTAGCAACTAAGCTTGCACTATATTTTTCTACATCTCTATTAGCTTTAAACTTAGTCTTATAAACCCATTTTACACCAATGCAATCTTTGTTCTTAGGAAAATCAACTAATTCCCATGTGTCATTTCTCTCAATTGATTTTATTTCATCATTCATTGCATTAATCCAATGTTCAAGTCCTTAATTGCATCTTCAAAATATATAGGATCTTGGGTAAATAATGCAAAATTTGATTGCAAATCTATTTTACTTCCTTGATCATAAATCTCACTCAAGCTTCTAGTTTTCTTGCTTGCAATTCTTGATCTCAATTGTTCAAGTATATGGTTTGAATCATTACTTACTTGTGAATTTGAAGATTCTCCATGTTCAACTTCATTTTCTAAGTGATCTCCTTGTGGATCTCATGGTGGAGTTCCTTCTTGGTCACTTGGTTGATCCTTTTTTATCTTTTTCGTCATATGGTATTGTTGCAGCATCTATGACATTTGTATCTATATTTCCATCCCATGATTCCTCCTCCTTAAATACAACATCCCTACTTACAATGAATTTTCTGGTGATAGAATTAAACAACCTATATGCCTTAGATTGCTCATCATAGCCAACAAAAATGCATTTCTCACTCTTATCATCTAACTTACTTCTAGTTTCTTTAGGAACATGTTCATATGCAATACAACCAAATACTCTGAGATGAGAAACACTATGAATCTTACCACTCCATGCTTGTTGTCGAATCATGTCCCTCACTATATTTTTTGGACTCTAATTTAAGATATAAACAATACAAGAAACTACCTCAGCCCAATGCTCATTAGGAAGATTCTTACCTTTCAACATGCCCCTTGCCATCTCCATTATTGTCCTATTATTTCTCTCTACAAAACCATTTTTCTATGGTGTGTAACTAGTACTAAATTGCTTTTTGATTCCATGATCCCTACAATAATCTAAAAACTCATTTGACTTATACTCTCCTCATCTATCAGATCTCAACACCTTGATAGGTAAACCACTTTTTTTTTCAATAAAAACCTTGAAGTCTTTAAATTTGCCAAAAGTTTCAGATTTGTATTTAAGAAAGTAAACCCATGTATTTCTACTGAAGTGATCAATAAATGTTAAGAAATAAATGCTCGCCCCTAATTATGGTGTTTTCATTGGACCACATATATCTAAATGCACAATTTTTAAAGGTACTCTTTCTCTATATGACATCCCTTTTGAAAAAGTCTCTGTATGATGTTTTGCCAAAAATACAACCTTCACATGGACTTAATGATGCTTCAATTGGGGGTATTCCTCTTACCATTTCTTTTCTATGCAATAACAATAATCCTTTGAGATTTAGATGACCATACCTCAGGTGCCATATCCATGTCTAATCTTGACTTGCTGCCTTGAAACTTGTTGCAATTTCATCAATCATATTGTTATTCATCCAAAGTGAAAATATTCTATTATTTGTCATTTCTACCCTTGCAATCACCAAATTACTAGGATGCATATCAAATATAGCGCACACATTTTTCTCAAAAATAACTCTATATCCTTTTTGACTAAGTTGCCCCACACTTATAAGATTATGTTCCAAACTAGGTACAAAGTATATATTAGAAATAGATTCCTTACCATGCGTTGTTATGACATTGATTGTAACTTTTCCACTTACTTCCACTATCTCATTGTTTTTCAACTTCACTTCTAATTTAATTGATCTATCTAAGCTTTCAAAATAATCTTTGTTTCCTGTCATATGATTGCTACAACCACTATCTAGAAACTAAAAATCATTTAAACACTCTTGGGCTACATTGAAAGAAATGAACAACATTTCAAAACTACTCTTAGAAAAATTTGCATTTTTCTTACTCATTTCAGCTTGTTTCTTTCTACAGTCATTTTGAAAAAATGTTCAAAGTTCTATCATAACTTTGTAATGCCTAATTGTTATTGTATCCCCTTGAGTTGAAATATTGATTTCTCCTTCCTTCTTGATTTGGACTCTTTTCTTCTTCCTTTTGAAAATTATATCTACCTCTTCCTCTTTCTCTAAATCTAGAATTTCTTTTCCCTCTGCCTCTACCAAATGTTATTTGTGTTTTGAATGCATTCTCCAATGAGTTACCATTATGCATGTTCAACCTATCTTCATGAACAAGGATCCAAAGTCCTCATCTATGGATAATGTTGTTAAATCCTTAGATTCTTTAATTGAAACCACAATATTATCAAATTTAGGAGGCAAACTTCTTAAAATCTTTTCTACAACTTCCTGATTAGTAAGCTCATCACCATTCATCCTTACTTAATTAACCACATTCATAACACAATTTGAAAATTGTCCTACAAAATCAAAATCCTTCATTTGTAAATTCTCAAAATCTCTTCTAAGTGCTTACAATTTAATAGTCTTTACCTTACTTGTACCTTGACATGCAGTTTCAAGAATGTTCCAAGCTTTCTTGGCTATAATAGCTAACTTAATCCAAGAACCGAGTCATCCAAAGCTTGTCCAATAATCTACAAATCTTTTTTACTCTTCTACCTATTTTCATCAAGCTTTTTCTTTTGATTAGCATTTAAAGTAGACTCATCTATAGGTTTAGCATAACCATTTAAGATTATATCTAATAACTCATAGAAATCAAATATAAGCTTCATTCTAAAATCCGAATCATCATAATTCTTTCCAGAAAACATTGGAATTGAAGCCTGAAAACTCCTTAAAGTCATGCCTATTAGAAACGTATAAAAAAAATTTATAGATACAACAAACCCTAAATAGGGCAATAAGAAACTTATGGATCTCACAATAACTTTCTATCTCCTTCCTTTATTACAATCCTCCTTATGTGTGATCCTTCAAACTGCTCTTCTTAACCTTGCTCTAATACCAATCTAATGGATGGATAGATGCCCAGGAGAATGCAAAACATCAAACACAATGTGTTGTGGCACAATAAAAAATACTACAAAAAACTCAAAATTTGGAAAATACTTCAGCTGACACACCTTAAACCTAAACCAAAAATAATCTAGAAACATTTAATTCTTAATAGAAATTAATATGTCTAACAAACATAGTAAAAATCTTCATAAATGTAGGACCACAAAGAATGATAGAATTCAACAAGGCCATCCATCCTGAGGCTCTTGTCAACAACCATACTAAAAGGGGCTTCATCAATTTCTTTAATAGAAAGAGACCTATCAAGAAAGTTACTATACTTTTCATCAATTTTACAAAAATTACAACCTGCAACACTTTCCTCAACAAAGATAATTAAAGTATCATTTGCTTATTCATCTGTAGAGAGTTGTTTATAATAATTGAAAAGGGTTTGCATGATGCCTAGTTGATAAGAAAGTGGAGTTCCATCAACAGATTTGATAAGAACAATTTGATCTTTTTTGCATTTTTGTTGAAGAGAAAGATCGTGGAGGTTGGCTGGAAGAAGAGAGTGACCACACACGAGTTAGAACATATAAAGACTTTTCATGCCTCCTTTGTTTAGCAGCAGCTCTTTGACCATAATTACCTTTTAGGGGTTTTGGTTCAGCATTCTAAGTGGCTAGAAAGCCAGTAATGAGAAAACCTTGATTCCTTGCAACAAAATCATCAATCCATTCTTACCATAAATGCTTTCTTATCAAACATTACACTTACAAAATAATTCTCCAAGACTTGTTTTATGTATATTTATTTATTAAAAAGATTTCTTCACCTTTACCTAGATATAAAATGATGACTCCTCATGGTAATTAATTAAATCATTCGTTCTAAGTAGTGGTGAGGGAATTCAAAATTTTGGTTTAATAGCTCATTCGTAGCAGTAAGAATGTCCCTTTATTTGTGCTTGGGTCAATGACATTTGGAAGAAATGCTACAACAAAAAAATGTATCTTCCCCCGTCCGGTGATGCAATGTTGATCAGATTCCGTCTAGTGACAAGATCTCCTCAACTTGAGCTCTGATATTCAGTGTCAAATCTTTCTTTTTCTTTCTGTGGGCCACTTTTTCATGAGTCCTTTATAAATAGAATACATGAATACAATACATGTTTATCAAATTCTTTTCAAAAATAATCACACAATCGAATCCACAAGCATAATGTTTGATAGTTTCTGTTGGGTGCATATGTGAAGCCCAACAATCTCTTTTTATTATGCTTATTTTATTATTGTTCCCTCCAAATTTTTTGGTCTCTTCATTTCCTTTGAGACTTTATAAATCTGATTTGGAGATTGATTCTTATGTATTGTATTCGAAGAGATGAAGCAACAACTATGATGTAAAGTTCATTATTTATTTTAATAGAGATCTTCCCTATAGTGTGGACATAGCCACAATTTGTGGTGACCTAATTTTAGACTTTCTCATAACTATTGGATTTAATGGATTTTTCTTTCATGATCATGCGAAGTAGGTAGTTATTTATATTCCTTGTATTAACTATTAATGAAGATGGTTATTAACCATTAACTGTTATATGATGTTAGTAGTTGCTGTATTTTGGAATTATGGTTCATAATTTATAGTTTTTTAAAATGTTTATATTAAAATTATTATAAAATTCTTATTATGGTGGAAGTGTTTTCATGGATGATTGTAGAAGAAGATGAAGGGTCAGTGGAGTAGCATTGCTAAACAGGATCATCAAAATGGTATACTTTCTTAGTCCAGTCAAGAGGATTGACAAGTATGACCTTAAACTTCTTTGGTAAGGACTTAATGACTTGAACATATGATACATCTGTGGGACCCACATGAGCTATTAAAATAAATAATTTGAGAAACATAAAATAATTGAGTTAAAATATAAAATGTACCTCAAAGAATCTAAAATGATCTTTCACTATATTATTATAATATATATGTATGCACATATAGATATAAAAATGAAGTGGCACCATTAAATTATTTTCTTATAATATAACACAATGCCACTTCACTAATATATTTACATGTACATATATAGATATAAATTATAACAATATTTGAATTATAACCTTTCAACTTTTTTTCCATTTTTATTCTTTCCTTGTTTATAACCGATTTAACACTTGGGATAATGAATTGAAAAATATTCTTATGTTATAGAATCCAAGAAGTCATTATTTATTCCTTTTAATTGAAGTAGTGTGTAGAAGATAGACATCTTTTGAATACACCCAACCACCTTGTTTGCATGTTACAATATTTAGTAGGCACTTTTGCCTTTTCCATACACCTGACTATCATACTCAAGATCGGCTCCTCCTTTTAATGTTGACTCCTCCCTTATTTTTCCATTTTTCCATGCTCATAGTTTTGAGTTCATACAACCTTTGAACCTCTACCAAACTTAGAATTTTTTTGTAGAATATATGTGTTGCCATCCTTGTACATGTTGTCGTACACTTTTCACCTTGTTGAAATTAAAGTTGCCTATATACACCATGAAATCATTTGAAGAAGAGAAAATATCCAACATCTAGCAAAGCTCAGACATTTCAAAAAAATATACCAAGTCATGTGAATGATCATTCTTTCAATATTGCTATATTCCCTTCATAACTAGTAATTCTTTCGAATTCCATATCAATAGCTTGCAAGTTATACTAATTTCTTACTTGAATAATCATAAGAAATTATTACTATAATTCATAGTAAAATACCAAGTCATGAAATCATAAATTATTTAGCCAATGAAAGTTAAAATATAGAGAATTTATTTTTTTAAGTCTTTAATCAGATAATGTGAAATGCTGGAAGCAACCATTTTCCATAAATTAACATAACAGAGCTGGATACTCTAAAATTTGGAACATCTAAGACTCACCAGCCATTTAGCCACTAAAAAGGTGAAAAGGTGAGATAAAATCCTACAAGGATAAAGAGAGTGAAATCAAAAACTGATATTTTAAATTAAAATAAATAAATCTTTCTTAATAGCTCATGCTCGTTCCTAATAATGTAACCTACTGTTATCAAGTTGAGTGGTGGTGATTAGGTCATTGAACTGATCATAAATCCATGGCCAAGGTATTTTAAAGGCGTTTCTATCATCTATTGATCACTTGATGTCTGTAGTGCCAGTTATGCAAACATGTCTATGTTCATAACTGTGCAGACATTATAAACACTAGGATGCTAAGGTGGCTGGACTATGAACATCCCAAGCCCAATCTTGAGGTGAGGGACTTTATAATTCAATAGATTGTGTGGGGATAAGTATGGTCAGAGGTTGGGAGGTTAAGCCTATGTCAATGCTTCTCCTCTTACCAAAAGTCGAGGTTTGCATGATCAGCTGAAGACCCTTCAAAAGATACTTGTATGTTTTTTTTTAATAAGCATTTAATTGTATATAGAAAGGATGGTTAATCAATAACCTAGTTATTTTTAGTGAATCATTAATCAATTTATTTCAGAAGATCATGAATATAGTTATTTCCAATTAATCGTTAATCAAGTTATTTTAGGAGGTCACGAATACAATTATTTCTAGTTAATCTTCAATCTAGTTATTTCAGATGATCATGAATAGAGTTATTTCCAGTTAATCATTAATCTAGTTATTTTAGATGATCATGAATATAGTTATTTCCAGTTAATCATTAATCTAGTTATTTTCTAATATGGTGATAGTTTTTTTAGTTAACTCTTTAAAAATTTAATGTCAAATGAAAAGAAACTTCAATTATCTATTCAATTAATGTTGGAAAATCTTTACATAGATTTTCTTTGTTTTTGTTATAAAAAACCATTTGTTACAATAACATAGGGTACATTCCAAAGACCCCTCAAGTTATATTCAATCCCATCACCATGATTATGTCTCCTAACTTCATTAGAATCCCTACAATGCTCAAATCTACAACGTATATTATTCCAAATATTACTCATGCTGAAAATGCCAAAGTGAACATTACAAGTGTTGCAATTTCCAAACAACAACCTAAACTTAGTATTGGTCCTCATACCGAGCATGACCCTTTATATGGAACACACTCACATATGATTTCCTCCCCCTAGCATGTACCCATCTTAGGTAGATAACCCTAATTTTTTTGAATGTTAGTTTTTTCCATCCTCCTTAGCCAAAGCTCGTCAGACTCCCTTCACACTTACCACTTGTCTAATGCAAGATCATACCACTTTTCCCAGCTCCAACTTCTCAACATCCATGATGGCTAGACATCATACACCTCAGCCCTCCATTTCTACACAAATTCATTTGTTAACTAGTCCCCCCAACTCCAAAGATAAAGCCCTCAGTCCTTCCATGATGAGCATTGATTCCATAAAGGGCCAAACCCATATTTCTCACTCATAGCCAGTACAATTGGAATTTGGTGGTCCAATTCAAATGCACCAGTCTCAAGTTCTACAACAGGGGACTCATAGTGTCCAATTTGAATTTGGAAACATAGATCGATCCACTAAACAAGGCATTGATGTTAACTCTCAAGTTTCACATATAGAAGATATCAGTGTAGTCCCATAACCAAGGAGATCTACAAGAGAGAAAAAATGTCCTCACAAATTGGATTATTATGAACTTTTATTTTTTTTGTGTTCTGATCATGTAGAACCACAAACTTTTAAGCAAGCCTACAATTATGTAAATTCAGTGCATTGGCTGGATGCTATGAAAGATGAAATGGAGTCTCTACATACCAATCAAACTTGGGATTTGGTTCCTCTCCTACCAAATCATAGAGCTCTAAAAAATATATGGGTGTATCAAATAAAAGAGGAAGATGGAGGATGAAAGAGATATAGGGCCATATTGGTGGTAAAGAGATTCACTCAGCAAAAGCTAGGGGATTTAATGATATTTTCTCTCCAGTAGTGAAAATGCAAACCATTCATTTGGTTTTGGGCATAGCAACAACTTGGGATCTTGAGCTTGAGCAACTTGATGTCAAAACAATATTTCTACATGGGGATATTGAGGAGGAATTGTATATGTAGTAGCCATGAGGATTTACTAAATAGGGGAAGGAACATTTATATTGCAGATTAAAGAGGAGTCTATATGGGCTAAAGTAGACTCTACATCAATGATATTTAATATTTGATAACTTCATGACTCTACAAGGTTTTAAACACTATGAATTAGTCATGTGTTTACTACAAAAGGCTTTCTACCAATGAGTTTGTGATTTTGCTATTGTATGTTGATGATATGTTAACTGTGAGAAATACTATGAGAGTTATTTAGGAACTGAACACACATTTGGTTCTTTGTTTTTCCACAAAAGATTTAGGGGCAACAAAGAGGATTCTTGGGATGAATATGGTCTGTGATAGACATAAAAGGGAAATTTAAGTATCTCAACAAAAGTATATTCTTAAACTTTTAGAAAATTTTAATATGTCAAATTGAAATGAGCCTTGATTAAATAAACTATTACCAAATCTTTGTAATTATAATATATCTTATAAATATACACTATAATATATCTTATAGAGATCTTTGTAGAGGAGCTTTCTTGCAAAGATGAAATTATATAACATTTATTAAATAACTTTGCATTATAGTACCACTAGGAAGAGAGTGATCTTGACATGGTTATAAGGATGGAATATTCTATAGATGTTACCATATGCATATTTGTCAAGGGCCTTGGATAGAGAATATCTCTTCTAGAAAGGACCATAAAGGGAGCACTTCATAGAAGATGAAATAGTACCCAGGGATCTAAGGATCCTCAAAAGGGTTACTAATCCTAGTGTGGAGATGTCTTTAAGGTTGAGTTAGGATAGAGGGTATATTAGTGAATTATATTTTAGTATTGTATAAATTTTGAGCTTGATTTTGCAGGTATTATTATCCTTAATAGTAGGGACATTACACAACTGCTAAATTTGCTGCCACTCTATTGGCTAATCATTTTTAGTTGTCTTCAAAGATGTGTCCTTCCACTCCAAAAGAAAAATATGTCATGGATGGTATTCCTTATTCTTCAATAGTTGGGAGTTTATGTATGCAATGGTTAGCATGTGACCAAATCTTGCTCATGCAATGGGAGTTGTAATTAGTTTTATGAGTAATCTGGTTAAAACTCATTGGCAAGAAATTTAATGGATTTTTCAATTTTTGAGAGATATTTCCTCTCATGTTTTATGTTTTAGCACTAATATCCCTTATATTTGTAGATATGATGATTCAAATATGGTTGGAGATTTAGATAAAAGGAGGCCTACAATGGGCTATGTGTTTACTTTTTTTGGGGTGGTGATTAGTTGGACTTTTTGTAAGTAATAGTTGTTTCTATTTCCTCTACCAAGGCTAAATATGTTGCTTCTACTAAGGGGGCTAAAGAGCTGATGTGGTTACAATGATTGGTTAGAGAGCTAAGTTTTCAAAAGCCTAACTTTACTCTATTTTATGATAGTAGGAATGCCAATCATTTGGCTAAAAGCATATAGAAACTAAATTTCATTTCATTTGTCATGCTCTTGAAGAGGGAAGGCTATCATTAGAGAAGATTGATACAAAGATTAATCTAGCTTATGTGTTTAGAAAATTTGTACCTTGAAAGAAGTTTGAAGTTTGTAGAGCTTCTCTCGGCATTGTCACACCATAGCCACAAGAATTCCAAGCAGGGGATATCTCTGTGTAGCAATGATTGGAGTTCAAGTGGGAGATTGTAATGGTTCTGACAAGGGAATATGTAATGATTCTTAATGTGTAGTTTAATCATTTTTGACTTTTCCTCTTCTTAGCCCTTTTGGCTTCCATTGAACATTACTAAAATAGAATAGAAAAGACAATTGATGATGTTGTTCATTGTAACTTGTGATTTATCTAAATAAGAGAGATTCCCCTACTTGAAGAGTGGATGTAGTCCAAATTATCTAGATGAACTACTATATATTCTATGTCTACTCTTGCATCTTTTTTTTTTAGTTTTAGTTTTCAATTTTACTTTATTTTATATATCTTTTATTTAGCTCAACACACACAGATTGCCCTACAAATTAAACTTCCAAATTGAGCAATGATTATTTAATCTTGTATCAAAAAAGAGATAATTAGAAGACATCTAGTCTTGAGATGAAAGCTAAAAACTGAAGAATTCAAGGGGTTCAAAGTAGCATTTGGAAATGGTTCAATAGACCATTGTACCACTATTTTACCCCAATTGAAAATCAACCTAGGAGGACACATTGTGAAAAGCAACTTTTATGTAATGAATATCCGAAATGATATTATCTTAGGAATTCCATGGATAAACTCCTTAAGGTAGTTCATAATAGATAGTCCTAATCCAGAAATTTGCTTCAAACATCAAGGTAAGGAAATTACACTTAAAGGATTACTAGAATCTTCTCCAAAGGTATTCTCTTGTAAGAAAATGGCCAAAATACTTAGTCATAACCAAGATGAATTGATTGAACAATGTTTAGTAATGGACAAATCAAATCCACAAGGATAAAAGGTTCATATAGATATCAAACTAATACTGAAAAGGCACAAAAGGGTTTTTGATGAAATTCCTATTAGACTTCCCAAAAAAATAGGGTTTGAACACTCTATAGAACTAGAAGAATGGGCAAAACCATTGGTAACAACTCCACATCAACACCCTAGGAAGTTCAAAGAAGAAATAGAGAAGATAATTCAAGAATTATTAGAAATGGGTGATATTCAACCTGGCAAAAACCCCTGTGCTTCTTCGATAGTATTAGCAAAAAAGAAAGATGGTACCATGACGATGTGAATAGACTATAGAGACCTAAATAAGAAAACCATAAAGAATAGGTATCCTATATCAATGATTGAAAAATGAATGGATGAATTGCATAAAGCATCCTACTCAAAAATTGATCTAAGGTTTGCATATCACCATATAAGAATGAGAAAGGAAGACATTCCAAAGACTACTTTTAGGTGCCACTACGAGCATTTTGAATTTCTAGTCCTTCCATTTGGTCTCATAAATACACCAACAACCTTTCAATCTTGTATGAACCACATCTTTCAGAAACACTGAGAAAAATTATACTCATATTTTTTGATGATATACTTATTTATAATAAAACATGGGAAGAACATTTGAGACATATTGAAGAGGTTTTAAACATCTTGGAGATAGAGTTGTTATATGTGGAAATGTCAAAATGTGAATTCAAATAAGAAGAGATTATATACTTGGGATACAAAATTAGTACAAAAGGAGTAAGTGTGGATGAAGAAAAAATCAAAGCTATCGAGGAGTGGCCAAGACCCAAAAGCCTAACCCAACTAAGGGGGTTTGTTGGGTTATGTAGCTACTACAAACATTTTGTAAAAGGGTTTTTGAAAATTGCATCACCCCTCACTGACATATTTTGAAAAGCTTTTGAAAAACTCAAAGAAACTATGTATACTTGCCTTGTTCTAGTGATTCCAAATTTCAACAAACTTCTTGAATTACAACGTGATGCATCAAGAGTTGGAATCAGAGCAGTACTTATGCAAGGAAGACAACCAATAGCCTTTGAAAGTTGTATGCTCACTGAAGTAGAAAAACATTACTCAATATATGATAAAGAGATGTTAGCCATCATGCATGCTCTAGAAAAGTACCAATAGTATCTAGTTTGTGGAAGTTTCATTGTAAAAATAGATCATAATGGCTTAAGAGTATCCTTAAATCATAAGGATCATAACGATCGACAACAAAAGTGGGTTAGCAGAATCCAAGCTTATGATTTTGATATAGAACATGTTAAGGGCATTAATAATGAGGTTAGAAATTCCCTCTTGAGAAAATCCCATATCAATAATATCAATAGCATAACCATGGACTAGAAGGGAGACATTACAGAAAAATACACAAAGGATCCTCAGACACAAGAAATATTAAAAGGGAAATTACCTAATAAATATTTCAAAGTCTAGGATAGTTTAATCCTCTACAAAGGAAGGGTATATTTAGCCCCAAAATTAGAGATTAAAAGAAAAATACTTAAAGAATATCATGACAACTCATTAGCAAGTCATCAAGGATACTACACCACGTAGAAGCATATAGAGAGAAATATTCTTGGAAAGTGTTAAAGAAAGATGTACTAAAATATGTAGAAGAATGTATGATGTGTCAATGAAATAAAGTGGAATTTCAACACCCTGTAGGGTTAATACAACCGTTACCCATTCCAAATAAAAAATAGGAAAGCATATCAATGTATTTCATATAGAAGACTTCTAAAGATCTAAGGAAAGTACAACATACTTGTGGTCATAGATAGACTTACAAAATATGCACTTTCTTTTCCCATCTCAAGGGAATAAAAAGCACACCACATAGTTGAATTATTGTTTAAAGATATTTTTAGATCCATGGACTCCCTCAAAATATTATAAGTGATAGAGACATCAAGTTTCTCAGTAAGTTCTAGAAAGAAATTTTCCATTTAGCAAGCACAACCTTGACTCCTAGCACAAGTTATAATCCTCAGACTAATGGACATAGAGAAATTGTCAATAAATGATTAGAAGGATACCTTAGGAACTATGTTACTGGACATCAAAGTGGTTGGATTAAGTGGTTCCATTTAGGAGAATATTGCTATAATACTACTCTACTCACCATATGTTAATAGGAATAAGCCCCTTTAAAACCCTCTACGGATATGAGGCTACATCTTTTGGGAACCTAATAATACAAGAAAGTTTAGTACTAGGAGCACAAAATTTTGTTAAACAGAGTATGGACATCATCAAAACCTAAAGAAAACTTCCATCAAATACAAAATCAACAAAACCTTATGCAGATAAGAAACAAACCGAAAGAACCTTTACAATTGAGGATCTAGTATTCTTACAATTGCAACCATACATACAATCACCAATCAAGAAAAATGGTGCTAAGAAGTTGAAGCCATGATTCTATGGATCCTATAAATTACTTAAGAAGATTTCTAAAGTAGCATATGAACTCAAACCTCCCCAATATAGCAAGATACATAACACATTCCATGTTTCCCTTCTCAAAAAATCTTTAGGAAAAAAAGTAACTCCCCTTAGATGATGAAGGTCAACTCATTCTAATACTAGAACTAATTCTAGATAGTTGTGAGAAAAGAATGAGAAATAGAACCATTACTAAATTCCTAATTAAGTGGAAGAACCTACTTGAGAAAGATGCTACATGGGAAAATAAATGAATGATTAAGTTGTGTAAGGACAAGAAAATTCAAGAAGTAAGGACTGAAATGAGCCTTTAAATAAACTATTACCAAATATTTGTAAGTATAATATATCTTATAGAGATCTTTCTAGAGGAGATTTTTTGTAAAGATGAACTTATATAAAATTTCTTATAATTTTGCATTATATTATTATAAAAGATTATGAAGTTAATGATGAATCATGATGTAGAATCTAATACTATAATATATGAATTCATTTAATTAAAAAGCTAAATACTAATTCCAAATTAAAAAACCACAACACCCTATGAAGAGACACATCACTTATGATCCGAGCATATAAAATATGGTGGATGAGAGTATAGTGAAGGAAAATTAGAAGAGGAAGGTACGGCCACATAAGCAATCAAGAAGGAGGTTGTGCACACTCCAAACATATATGAGGGAGAGTTCACACCAACCATTGACTAGGCCATATGCAACCTAGACACATTTTAGAGATCACACTCAATCATTAACCATGTCCCAATTTGCCAGCTAAGACAATTATGATATAGAGTTATCAAACCAAGAAATCAAGGAAGTCAAGGATATACAATTACGTAGAGTATAGTTCCTCCAATCAAATCCACCCATACATAAAAGATATGAATAATTTAAAGGTTAATATGGACCATCTCACCAAGGAAAAGATACTATGTATTTATATATAATGAGTTATTAAGATAGCATAAATGTCAATCTATTTTTTAATCTTATTTATATACAAGAAAATAATGGTTATTTATTAAGATCAAGAGAGTCTAGTGGGAAGAGAGTGATCTTATTAATTTAAGGTCAAAAGAATCCCTCTAGGAAGAGAGTGATCTGAACATGGTTATAAGGCCAAAATATTCTATAGATGTTAACATATGCATATGTGTCAAGGGTCCTAGATAGAGAATATCTCTTGTAGGAAGGACCTTAAAGGGACTGCTTGATAGAAGAGGAAATAGTAACCAAGGATCTAAGGATCCTCAAAAGGGTTATTAATCCCAATATAGAGATATCTTTAAGGTTGGGTTAGGAGAGAGCATAGAATAATAAATTCTATTTTATTGTTGTATAAATTCTAACATTGATTTTGCAGTTATTATTGTCCTTGCTAGTGAGGAAATTACACAAATGTTAAACCTATTGTCACTCTATTGGCTGATCATTTTTTATTGTCTTCAAAGATGTGTCCTCTCACTCTAGAAGAAAAATATGAGATGGATGGTATTCCTTATTCTTCAATAGTTGAGAGTTTAATGTATGCAATGGTTAGCATGCTACCAAATCTTGCTTATGAAGTGGGAGTTGTAAGTGGTTTTAAATGAATAATCCAATTAAAACTCATTGGCAAGAAATTCAATGAATTTTTCAGTATTTGAGAGGCACTTCTTCTATGTTCTATGTTTTAACACTAAGACCACTTATATTTGTAGATATGATGATTTTAATATGGTTGGAGATTTAGATAAAAGGAGGTCTACAACAAGCTATGTGTTTCCTTTTGTTGGGGCAACAGTTAGCTGGAATTTTTGTAAGCAACAATTTGTTGCTCTTTCCCCTACCAAGGCCAAATATATTTCTCTTACTGAGGGGACTAAAGAGCTGATGTGGTTACAACGGTTGGTTGGAGAGCTGGGATTTCAGAAATCCAACTTTACTCTATTTTTTGATAGCAGGAGTGCCATTCATTTGGCTAAAAATTCATCTTTCCATAGTCACACAAAGCATATAGAAACCATATTTCACTTCATACATCATGTTCTTGAAGAGGGAAGACTACAATTAGAGAAGATTGATACAAATATTAATCCAACTCATATGTTTAGAAAAGTTGTACCTCAAGAGAATATTGAATTTTGTTGAGCTTCTCTAAGCATTGTCATGCCATAGCTTG
Source organism: Cupressus sempervirens (assembly GCA_028749045.1). NCBI lineage: Eukaryota > Viridiplantae > Streptophyta > Pinopsida > Cupressales > Cupressaceae > Cupressus > Cupressus sempervirens. The sequence continues at coordinate 937,396,272 of CM053785.1, read as the reverse complement.
TCATTGTCACACCATAGCCATAAGAATTCCATGTAGGGGATATGTTTGTGTAGCATTGATTGGACTTCAAGTGGGAGGTTGTAATGGTTCTCACAGGGGAATATGTAATGGCTCTGAATGTGCAGTCTAATCATTGCCAACTCTTCCTCTTCTCAACCTTTTTGGCTTCCATTGAATATTATTGGTATAGAATAGAAAAGGTAGTTAATGATGTTGTTCATTGTAACTTGTGATTTATCTGAATAATAGAAATTTCCCTGCTTGAAGAGTTGATGTAGTCCAAATTAGTTAGGTGAACCACTATATAATTTGTGTCCAATCCTCCATCCTTTGATTTAGTTTTACTTTATTTTTTGTATCTTTTATTTAGCTCAACACATACAAATTACCCCACAAATTAAAGTATTAAAAATCCATAATTTAATTGTATACAAAAAGAGATCATTGGAGCTACAATGTCTAGAGTCGATGGGAAGATTCAATAACAATGGAAATCTATCTCCACCTTAATACGAAAAATTGATTAGAAATTAAAAAGTGAGAAATGACTACATGAACAAATTTAGACCTTGCACACCATTAACATATCCATTAATTATGGGTAAATATAAAAGACTAAAGGTACCCATTTCTAACAATTAAGTTAATTCCTAAAATCTATAAAATAACTTCTTCAAAGCTAATATTGAAACTCAAAGGTTTTCAATTAGTCTATCAAAAATCAAGTCTTGGCGAGTGCAAGGCTTGTCCCAGCAACCAATTGCAACAACAAATTTATTTTTAAATTTTGTTTTGGATGATCAATGTTGGAGTTTTACATTGACAAAGATTTGATTCATTAAAACTAAAGTTATATACAGTGAAGTGCACATAGAAAAACATTGAGTAGAATGAAGAAATGGACAATTACTTGGAAGACAATTGAATGAAAAAATGAATGATAGTTCTATCTCTTTTGTGTGTGTGTGAGAGAGAGAGAGAGAGAATCAACACTTTCCCTAAAAAACATTATCATCAATAAACCAATTAGAATGAATAATGACAAATGTTAGATTTTAAAAATTTAGGATATAATCTATAAATTAATTTTTAATTCAAATAATTAAATAAAATGAATTATACTTAATGAATATAAATTACTATCAATAGATCTTTGGAATAAGAAATTTAGTGACTCACAAAGAACCAATGAAAATTCAAGTTTCTTTAAATGCAATACCCAAACATAATAAAATAAAATATTTAATTTAAACATTTATAAAAAGTATTAGAAGAATTTTAATCTTATTAGTAAAATCATCACTGATAATTACTAAACATCATTTGATAACCATTCTAAAATAAGATTTACTAAAATGTTTTACAAGACATGTTAGACAGGCTGAGCTAATACAACATCATTAGATGAAGTTGTAGAATAGCAAACACATTATCAAATGAAAATTTACATTAGTAAATGAGCATCAGAAGAAAATGTAAAACACATTATTTGTCAGATGCAACTTTTCAGGAGTCGCCGTTGAGATTGACCAACACTTAGCCTTCATTTATTCTCTCTCTCTCTCTAAAATTTGAGCAATTCAAAATACTGCAAAATATAAGAAATGAAGTTTTAAAATCTACAAAGAGAGAGATCTTTGTAAGGTAATTATTCAAATTATACGAATGAAAAAAACATGAATATATTACTTGTGTGGATTTCGAGTCATCATCCTTGCCAGCATCAGGTTTGCTTTCCAATGCTTTTATCTCTTCCATTTGTAGAGAATCAAAGCCCTCAATTTTCTGGGAGGAATAAAAAGGCTCCAATTCAACGTCCTCTTCTAATATTTTCTGATGAGTACCATTCCAACCTTCAATTTCTCCACCTTTAGTCTCGTTTTGCATGTCGAAGATATTATAAACTCCTTCTTTTCAATTACCATCTTCCATCTCTGATATGTAGACCATCATGAATGCTAAGAGGGGCGGAGGAAGGCAGAAAAACCATCCAAGAATTCACACAGATAGTAATAAAACACTAAGACTTTGTAAGCATGAAGTTGAGGATATATCCTCCACCAGACTTGTGCTCACAAATGTCTCAAGGCGAATTCTCACGTACCCAATAGAAAATCTCCTGCCTGAAAATTCTGAAAAATTTTGCACTTTTGATTCGCTAGACAGTTTTTGTTTGTAGTCTTGTGAAGCAGAGAGGAGAGTTTGTGTATCTTTATACATTTCAAAATTGCCAACATCAGGGCCGCTGATTTAGAACTTAAGAAAAGGCACTATACTAAAAAAATCCCAAAGTTGTTTGGTGATTTTTATCTTTCTTTTTCCATAAAAAAAATTAAAATAAAAGATTTGGTAAAAATTTATTCTATGAATTGTTTTTTTGAAATTTAATGAATATTTATTCTTTAAACTATTTTTTTGAAATTTAATACTACATTTTTATTGAGGATAGTCACATATTTTAGATAAATTGAAATTTATATAAAAAAATAGATATACATATTATTTTTCATAATTAAAATATCTTTAAAAACAATTTAAAGTCTATAATATACATTATTTTGTAAAATAAAAAAATAAAAAATTTGAATTCTACAAAAACTATTATTATTTTCAAAAGTAAAATTTTTAAAATGATGTAATTTGTAACACTTAATTAATTAATATATTAAATTTTTAAAAAGTACTTAGATAAATCCAATACATTAGAATAATCAAATACAACAAGATTTAATTTATTTATAAAAATTAAAATTTACAAACTACTTAGATACATCACTTTATAAATAAATCATCAAATACAAGTGTTTATTACAAAATATATAATCAGATAGCACTATAATCATAGTTATTGAATTATTGAACCTATTGAAACTATGGTATCTACTGAAAATGAGCAACCCATGAACCAGAATTACACCATGGCATTCACTTTACACTTTCTTTCTCCAAAATTCCAACAATTCAGAAAACTAGCAAATTCAAGAAACAAACACTTAAATCTACACCTTTGTAAGAGTAAAAATTGAAAATATACCCAAAAAATAAAATAATGTGAATTACCTGTGTGGGTTCCCACTCTTTATCCTTAGCCGTTTCTTCTCGATGATCTGACTGAGGCACATATCCCAATGATTTGATCTCCTTCGACACAATTATATGGAGGAATGAAGAGGCTCCAATTTACAGGGACAAATGAAGCGGCTCCAATTTAACTTCTGCTACATTGTCTGAGTTTTTCCAATTCTCAATGCGAGTATCATCTTTCATGTCTGAAGCATATGCCATGATGAAAACTATAAGAGATAGAGGAAGGGAGAAACAACATCCCAATACCACCATTGTATATAAAATAAAACATTTTAAATATTGGGTTAACAACTCCTACAGCAGAATTTTTCTCAAAAAATTCTCCAAACAAACTCTCACATAATCGATGAAACATCTCCTACAATCCATTATGCTATGAGACGATAGCTTCTCGGTTCGTTAATACATAGATTTCTTTTTGGAAAGTGGAATCTTATCAATTTTAAAATTTTCAACATCAGTGCCGCTGATTTGGAGGAGGCACGACTAAATTAGAGTTGGGGCTTTTCTTATTATTTTATGTAGTGGCTGATTTTATGGTTGAATGTTTTCATTTCTAATTTTATTTTATTTTTACATTCACATTTGAATAATTTGAATGTGTTTTAAGAGGAGAATCCCAACATGCAGAAATAATTTTGTAATTTTATTTTGGTGACCGTTTTGGCAAAATATTCGATGAGGGGAGTCTAAACTTTGGCGAGACATGATAGTAGTTCGAAAACATGAAGCTTGCTTCAACATTTTTAATTTCTAAATGTGGATATACAAATTGTTTCCTCTATAGAAAAAAACATTACCCCTAATTATCCTTGAATTCACTCTGAGAGAAATAAAAAAATAAATTAAAACCTCAACCCTAAAAATTTGCTCAGCTCATGAAGGTGCTGAGTGAGATTTCTCTCGGTACCAATAGAAGCTGAGTGACAGGAGAAGGTGCTGAGTGAGCTTGATACATGAAGGAGCCAAGTGAACTCGGCACATGAAGGGCAACTTGGCACCAATGGATGCTGAGTGAGCTTGGCTTAAACTACAGAGAGAACTTCTACCAAAGACAATGTTGAGTGACAAAACTTATAACATAAATGTTACCACCATTAAAGCCATAGAGCCAAAGCTTAAAATATTCAAAAATAAAACTCTGATTTTAACTATTACAAAATTTGGGAGCATTTGGCTACAATCAAAAAACCCTAAAATAACCCTAAAATTTCAAACTGATGAAAGCTCAACCTTAAATTTTAAACTCCCATCTCTAATGGCTACATACAGTAGCACCTAGAGCAATCACTGCTTTATAGGTTGAACCACACAATAAACTATGAACTTACAGAATGATAGGAAGAAACGCGTGCAACTGTAGGCACTAAAAAACTTCCTTATGTCTCTACACTGACTAGATTTGTTGATCACTTTCTTTCTTCTTCCTTCTCTGCTTTTCTAATCTCTTTTTCTTCAACTAATCGAATGAGAGAATGAGACATTCCTTTTTGTCTTCTGCCAAATATTTTCCCACTCATTTGTAAATTTGAAGAACTCACCTACCTGTAATAAATTTTATGGCTATTATGTAGGTCATCAGGGGTGGAAAGTGAGCCTTTGGCTCTAGAGGAAAATGACTACAATATTTAATATTCCAACACTTCCCCTTTGTCCCAAGCCAAACAATCAAGGATCACTGCTGATCCAAATCAACTGCACCAAGACACTCTCTTAGGTGTACAAAACTTCTAATGCCTAATGGCTTAGTAAATATGTTTGCTAGCTACTGCTCAAACTTGCAAAATTCTATTTTGATATCTCCATTCTCCAACATCTCTCTTATGAATTGATATCTAATTTCAATATGCTTGCTTCTCCCATGAAAGACTAGATTCTTGGACAATGCAATTGAGGAGATGTTGTCACAATAAATTGTAGTTCCATCCTCTTATATTTCATTCAAATCTATCAAGATCCTCCTTAGCCAAATAGCCTGACATGCTGCTGCATTTGCTACTACGTATTCAACCTCTGCTATAGATTGAGTAACAATAGGTTGCTTCTTGGATGCCCATGAAATTACACCTGATCCCATATGAAACATGTATCTGAAAGTGCTCTTCCTATCATCTAGACTTCCAGCCCAATCACTATCTATATCACTCACCAACTTGAATTCATTTTTTGTAGTATACAAAATTCCAAATCCCTTAGTACCATTCACATACCTTAGGATCCTCTTTCCCACTTGCCAATGAGAATCCTTTTGTATTTCCATAAATCTAGAAATCAAACTTACTACATGCATCAAGTTTGGTTGAGTTGTAGTCAAATATATTAAACATCCAACCATACTCGTGTATAGTGTTTGATCCACTCTCTTTCTAGAGTCTTCCTTGCTCAACTTTAGACCTATTGCTATTGGTGTGGGGGCTGGCTTACTATTTTATATTTTGAATCTCTCCAATATCTGCCCTACATATTTTTTTCGAGAGATGAAGATTCTATCATGCATTTGTTTTACTTCTATGCCTAGAAAGTACTTTAAGAGACTAAGGTTTGTCATCTCAAATTCATTTTTCATGGCCTCTTTAAACTCACCAATTAGAGCCTTGTCTTTACCAATAAAAATCAAATCATCTACATACAAGACAACAATCAACACATTTCCATTTTCTACCTTGATGTAGAGAGTAGGCTCACCATTGCTTTTGCTAAAGCCATTGTTCATCAAATATGAGTCAATCCTACTATACCATGCCCTTTGAGCTTGCTTGAGCCCATAAAGAGCTCTGTTCATTCTATATACTTTGTGTTCTTCACCTACAACTTTATAACTAGGTGGTTGCTCAACCTAAACTTTTTCCTTCAATACACCATTCAAGAAAGTGAACTTCACATTCATTTGAAATACCTTGCATTTTTGTTGAGCTACAATTGCTATGACATCACATATGGTTTCCATTCTTGCAACTAAAACATATGTTTTATAATAATCTCTGCCATATTGTTGTTTGTATCCATTGACTACTAGCCTTGCCTTATGCCTATCAATCTTGCCTTCAGCATTGCATTTGGTCTTGTAGACTAATTTCACTCCAATCAATTTTTTTTTGGGATGCAATTCAGTTAGCTCCCATGTCTCATTCCTTTCTATAGCATCTATCTCCTCATCCATGGCCTTACACCATTTCTTCTCCTTAACAACTTCTCCAAAATATATTGGATCACTATGAGAAATAATGCAAAATTAACACTCTCATCATAATCTTCATACCTCTCATCTTGGTATATCTCCCTAAGACTCTTGGTCTTACTTGGTAATAGGGAAGACAGTGTGGGATCATAATCTTCACTACTACTACTTTTTCGACTAGCTCGATCTTCACTTTTACTTGGCACTGACACTCAGTCATGCCTAGAGGAGCTCGACAATGATTGAGGCTACTTGCCTTTTCTTCTATCTAGTCCTTTTTTTCATTAGCATCCTCTTCACTCATAATTGACACTTTACTTGAGGTGCCCCGTAATTCATTAGTCAATCTATACCATGACTGATTTTCAAGAAATTCCACATCTCCTGAGAGAATCATCTTGTTGTTTAATGGGTTATACAATCTATATGCCTTTGATTCTAAGTTGTAACTTGTGAAGATGCACTTCACACCTTTGTCATCCAATTTATGTCTTTATTCTTTAGGCACATGTGCATATGCAACACATCCAAACACCCTTAGGTGTTCAACTATCCATCTTCCTTGTGACCATGCTTCCATTAGAATTCTATCATAGACTACCTTTGTAGGACACCTATTAATTAGGTAAACTACTATTGCCACAACCTCTCCCCAAAATTCAGTTGGAAGACCTTTCTCTTTCATCATGCTCCTTGCCATTTCAATACTGGTTTTTTTCTTTTTTTCAGCCACTCCATTCTACTCTGGTGTATAGATGGCTGTGAGCTCTTTCTTTATACCATGTTTACTGCAAAATTTTTAAAAGAATTGGAGGTATACTCCCCTTCTCTATCTAATCTTAGGACCTTGATATAGTGTCCACATTCTCTTTTAGCCTAGGTTTTGAACTCAAGAAACTTATCAAATTCTTTAGATTTAGATTTCACAAAATAAAGCCATGTTCTATGACTGAAATCATTAATAAATGTCATAAAATAAGTATTTCCTCCCAATGGAAGTAACTTGCATAGGACCAACTAGGTTAGTATGCACTAACTCTAATGGATGTCTAGCCCTCCTAGAATTTCCAGAATTAAAGTGAAGCCTATGTTGCTTACCCAAAATACAAGCCTCACACTTGTCAAATGAATTTTCTATTTGTGGAAAACCGTCTACCATTCTTTTATTTGACAAAAAATTCAAACTAGCATAGCCAAGATGACCATACTTGAGGTGCCATAGCCATGAAGGGTCTTCAATCACACTCCTTAGAGCTGATTATGTGGGAGGTGCAACACCAACTTGAGATGAGAAACATGTCTCTATCCTCAAGGGAAACATTCTATTTTTTGTCATTTGAACTGTTGCAAGTAAGTTCTTGCTCCCATCCTTTTCATGAATGACACACCTGTCATTCTCCATCAGCACTTTTTATTCATGTTGAATGAGCTGACCAATGCTCATTAGATTGTGCTTCATACCAGGGTCAAAATACACATTTTGTCTTTCCTTCTTCTCACCTTTCTTTGTGCAGACCATTATAGATCCTTTGCCCACTACTGGTAGGGTTCCATTGTTACCCATTTTAATCTTAGATTTAAAACTCTTGTTAATAAATAAAAACAAATTTTCATTACCACTCATTTGGTTGCTACATCCACTTTTGAGGTACCAACTTTAGGGCTTCCTCCAACATTATACATGATGAAGGTAGTGGCATTGTTTCCACTTCCCATGTTCACATCAGCCACATTTTATTTTCCTAATTAATCATTTTGCTTCTTCTAGCATTCATTTGCATAATTCCCATATTTATGATAGTAGTAGTATCCTACATTACTTCTATTTGAATTTTAGTTTTTTTTACCTCCTCTTGAAGTATTTTGTGAGCTACTTGCTCCATTTGCTCTTTCTGAGCTTTCTGTTGCAACATTTCTGTGTCTTCCATTACCTTGGCCTCTACCTCTCAAGTTTCTACCTAAGACATTTCTTCCTCTTGAATTTGATTGAGCCTTGAATGCTTTCTCTTGGGAAGAAGAAGATGTAGATTTTTTGATCCTATGCTCATAGGTTTGAAGAATACCAATCAACTCATCCATTGTCAAAATAGTGAGGTCTTTTGCCTCTTCTATGGTCATGAGAAAATTACCAAATTGTCATATTTATGAGGTAAACTCCTCAATATACTTTCCACTATCCTCTACTCTTGATAGTCTTCTCCATTTGATTTTAGTTGGTTAATCACATTGGAGGTCCTTGAACTAAAATTTGCAACTGATTCATTTTCCTTCATCTTAAGGTTCTCAAACTCCCTCCTTATATTTTGTAGCTTTACTGTGAAAATTTTTATCAATCCCCTTAAAGTTCGTCTCAAGGATATCCAATGGTTCCTATACATAATTTTTTGCTACAATCTTGAGAAAAATAGTTATTGTTATTGCTACCTCAATCATACTTAATGCCTTAGCATTGTTCCTCCTTGATGCTTTCAACTGAATCTTCTATGCATTTGTGAGAGCACCATACTAAGTTGGGTTTGTCACATCATTGAACTGATTAATCACAAACTCCTATAAATCATTTGCAACTATTATGGTCTTCATCTTCTTTGCCCATGTATCATAATTTTGTCCATTGAAGGGTGGTGTTTGCTGCCATATTTTTCCTATATCTCCTGCCATGTTAAATATCCCAGAAAAATTTCCCTAACTCACTATGGATGTGGGGCCTCAAAGCTCTAATACCATGTGAGAGAAATAAAAAAATTAATTAAAACTTGAACCCTAACATTTTTCACGAATCATGAAGGTACTGAGTGAAATCAGCACATGAAGGGAAACTTGGCACCAATGGATGCTGAGTGAGCTTACCTTAAACTGCAAAGAGAACTTCTACCAAAGACAATGTTGAGTGATAGAACTTATAACGTAAATGTTACCACCATTAAAACCAAAGAGCCAAAGCTTAAATTATTCAACAATAAACTTTCACAAATGCAATGAATAAGGAATAACAATGGATTCACATATGTGTACTTCCTTTCTATTCAACTTCAATTCAAACTATTACAAAATCTGGAAGCATTTGGCTACAACTAGAAAATCCTAAAATAACCCTAAAATTTCAAACTAATGAAACTTCAACCTTAAACTTTAAACTTGCAGCTCTAATGGCTACATACAATAGCACCTGGAGCAATCACTGCTTCGTAGGTTGAACCACACAATAAACTATGAACTTATAGAATGACGGGAAGAAACACGTGCAACTATAGGCACGTAAACACTTCCTTCTATCTTTGCAACAATTTGATCTACTGATCACTTTCTTTCTTCTTCTTTCTCTTCTCGTCTAATCTCTTTTTCTTCAACTGGTCGAATAAAAGAGTGAGGCATTCCTTTTTGTCTTCTGCCAAATATTTTTCCCGTCATTTGCAAATTTCAAAAACTCACTTAACCCCTAGTTGATTTCTTCTTGTTGGATTGCTGAATTATTTTAGGTTAGTTTTATGATTATGTTTTATGAGTAGTAGTATTTGATTACTGGATTTGATTAGAGGATATTTCATACTCTATTGATTTGTGTGATGACCTATACTTAATTAGTTAATGTGTTTATAATTATCCTTTTGATGATGATATTTGTATGTTCATATAGTGATTTCAGTTATTTCATGATGTTAGTGAGAGGAATGATTAATATGTAGTTCTATGGTTACTTACCACATACTTGCATGTGTATGGTGTACTTGTCAATTTTACTTTATGATTGACATTGCTAATGTGGTTGAGGGAGGAAATCATAGTCACCTACTAGTCAGGATCTACACAATGCACCACTCCCCATAATTGCCTATTTAGTTTAGATTATATGTGTATGTACATGTATGAATTTTATGTAGATTGTAGGTACTAGGCATTGACTTCCCTTAATTGCCAGAATGAGCATGCCCTATCGTAGTATCTCACTGGTAAAAGTGGAGAGATAATTCTTGAGTCCAAAACCTAACTTAAGCCAATTGTCCTAGAAAGTAGGCCAAGTATATGAATTGTTTACTTCTCCAAATTTGTAAAGTGATGTGAATTCATGATTTTGACCTAGGAGTTTGATTTTATTCTTGGTCCTTTAATTGAGTTTTCATATTTGGTTTGTGGGTCTGTTGTGATTTTTAGTTATAATTAAATCAAACTAAAAGAGTATTTAATGATTTAATTTAATGAAAATTTAATAAAGGAAATTTCAATATTTAATTATATTTAATTAATTAAATAAAATAATAAAATATAAGATATTTAATTAAAGTTCTAATTTAGGTTTATTTATATTTATTTATTTTGATAATAATTTATTTAGGAGTTTCATTTTTATAATAAACTCTAAATATTCTTATTACTTAAATTAATAAATATTTAATTAAAAGTGTCTCATTATTAAATAAGAGAGAGAAAAGAATTAATTTATTAATGTTTATTTTAATTAAATTTCATAAATTTTGTGCATAAAATTAAAATAATAAAGGAAAAGGGGTTTTGTGTGATTGCACAATCAAATACCTAAATTGGGGAAAAACTTTTTATTAGGAAATTAGAGTTCATTTCTCGATACCAAGGTTTGGAGGAGCAAATTTTTGAGAAGAGGGTTTTCAAAAGAAAAGAAAATATTTTGCATGTTTTACATTTGTTGTTTAGCATCAAATACAGGTAGGATCTCGTGAGTTTTGTGCATTATCTATCTTCTCTGTGTTTTGTGCAGTAGTTCTCCATGAAATTATCTTTTTATTATTATTGTAATTTTTTTGTCTAACATAGAAATCCTTATCCCAATTAAGATATGCCAAAATGGGCATACACACTATCTTTATTTGAGCTCCTTAAAGGCCTCTCCTTGTGCAATCTCCCATGTGTATGGCTTGCCATTTCAAGTCAATTTATCCAGCCAATAGGATTTTTATGCAAAGTTCTTAATGAACATTTAGAAGTACCCAATGTGTCGAAGAAATAGTTAAGTCCAGTGACATCTGTAGAGGGCTCCATATCAAGGATAAATCTCACTTTTTCTAGAATCATCTTCAATCCAATAATTAGAGTTAGAAAAAATCACCATGTCATCTTTCCTTATTTCCTCAAACTTAAGGCACATGCATTCAATCTATTTCCAACATTCATTTGTGTTGGGGGATAAGCATTTATAGATTATTGGGCTTCAAAATGACAAATGGCTACCCAACAATTAACCTCTAATTCTAACTACTAACTTCATTACTATATTATATCACTAAGCATAATAGTTATTCCACATAAAACAATTTAAAAAAATATTTCTTAATTAAATGAATGTAACTATAATAGAATTGCATTGCCTCAAGTAGTTATTTCTTGAGGAGATGTAACCTCAGACTCATGAGTAACCTTTGCACATCATCAAGTGATTCACTTTATTCCTCTAAAATAGCACATAGTAGACAGTTGTTGTAACAAATTAGTGAATCAAAAATCAAGGAAGAATTGAAGTATATCACATGTGCATTTGTTGATGCACCAACTCTTGGCAAAAGTAGACTTTATACATAGTCTGAGAGATGTCTTGTATCATAGGTTTTGACTTATTACCTCCTCTTTTTGTTCTCTTTCCTTGGCCATATCCACTAACTTTCTTATTGAATAGTGTGGAACTGGACACATAAGTGAGGATGAAAGATGAGTGGAAACCAATTGACCTCATTGTCCAATGAAGCCTTAACATAAATGGTTACTCAAGATTTATGGTCAAAAAAGTTTGTACCCTTGTCCAAATTTTTTACCTAAGTACAACCTTTTGAAACATCAAAACAACCTCCAAGATATGGGACTTGAATTATGAGGTTGAGTCTCCAGAGAAGGTCGACTTCCTTTACTATTACGATGCACCTAACTACACTTGAAGAGAAAAAGGGAGAAGGAATGCATGAAAGAAAATCTATCTACTCTAACCTAAGGGTTGATGCACCAAAATAGAGAGTTTGACCTTATCTCTGCCCATAGATGCATAATTAACCAATTATAACCTCAAAGAATATAGATTCAAACTTTTCTTAATTCAACAATCACAAGTAGATCAGATATCAAAAGAATGCTATAGGAAGGGTCTTCATTTAATATCATTCAAATGTCAAAAGTAGATACAATCATGCAAATTGTAGAATATGGACAAAAACATTGACCAGAGGCAAAGAGAATTTGCACAGTTGTTAATGGCTAAAAGGGACTCAACAGAGAATTACAATGGCTTAGAGGCATGAGAAATTATACTAGTATGAATGGAAGCAATACTAGAGGATCAAAGAAAGATCAACCCTTACAAAAAATACAAAATTTGGCTTTATAGATTAGGCATAACTGGTATATTTCCAACTGAAGTGACTCAACAACTACTGCCATTAAGTGCTCTGGGAATAATCAAGGTAACCCAAACACTAAATTTTATTTGGTATATTTATAGAGGAATGAAAATCATAAAACCTTGACTTGGAAGAAACCTTGAAGGAGAAAAGCAATGCCATCAATGCTAAAACTCCTCAAAATGGATGATCAGATAGTGTGAAGAGTGTCCTTTGCACTGTTAAAACTTAGCATTAACTCCAGAGTGGTTGAAATTGATTGAAAAGATTAGATCATGCAAGAAAACCCAATCTTTTCCTATTTCTAGCTTACAAAATTAGTAACGTCAATAGGTCAACCCAGTCAAGCCACCAAAAACCTCCATGTGGACCAACCATATTATTTAGATTTTCCACCTCATGGAGTCTTCAACCATTTGACCATATCATGTTTAACTAACTACACCACCTTCAAACTTAACCATGATGGTTTATGATACTGTCAACCTGAACTACAATGTCAACTTAACTTGGGCCCACCGGCACATGTGGTAAGACCTTGCTATGTCACTATGACTAAAGATCAAGCAACTTCCTATAGCAACAAATGGAGAGACATTGATCTTCCTCCATCTGTCTAGCTTGAAGGTACACCCAAGTTGTTAGTGTACTGACCAATAGAAACATGGTCCTTTTCTAACTTGTCTGACACTTTTTCCACATCACATTGCAGCCCACAAAAGGATAGGACCCACCATATTGCATGTCAACTCATCACTTTGTCAAGCTATGATTAAAGATCAAGAAACTCCCCAAAGTGACAAAGTGACCACATTGATTTGTTTGCATCAGATGGTAGAAAGTAAAACTAAGAACATGTGGCCCATGACCTTGACATGTTAGAGGATTGGCCAATGAAATTCATACCATGCTTTAGGTCAACCTAACTCATCACCTTGTCACCCTACAACCCACACAACACAACATTGACATGTCAGTGTAGTCAAAAGATGACCGACCAAAGAAACTCGAATCCACACAAACATGTGGCATGATGTCTCTTTGTTGCATGATATAAAGAACATGCAATTCTGCAAAGTGACAAAGCAACAATCATGGATGATAAAGGATCTGACATCGACTAAGGTGCACTGAAGGAACTAACCCACACCTTGCATAGTCATTACCCTAGCTAATGGGAAACCAACAAATTATTGACATGCTCTAATAGGAAGTGGTCCACCAAGCCATCACTATGTCATATGAAATAAAGGTGAATGCAACTCTACATAGAAACATAGCAACAAGCATAGATCATGAAAAGATTTGACAAGGGGGAAGTTGTAGGCATATAGAATAGTAAAGTGCACAGTCACTTAGGAAAAAAAACATAACCTAAAGTTTCATATGAAATATTTTTGCACCCCACTTTATTAGAATTTTTAAATATGTGAACATTACCTCATTTAAATTCAAATATGGAAATTTTTGTGTGAAGGTAAAAATGGCGAACAAGACTCTAATGCAATATAGTTGTAGATTTAGTGAGGCTTTTCCCTTTTGAGTTATTGGGTAATTTCACACCATCAATTTTGACAATGTTCCTTTGTTTCCCTACTTTTCATAGCTAACAATTATTTGACCCTTGGATAGTCCTCTACTCTATATTGGACAAACTCTTCATCCTCTTTACTTCTGTAAATCAAATCAACCCATTCATCTGCAAACTTCTCCCTTTCTTGTTATGTGTGATGTGACTTTTTGCTTTCTTGCTCATTCCCTAGGTAAACTGCAAGAGCCTTGATTTGTACATATCCTACAATAATTAAGAAATTCTAGTTAAAATAGTAATGGACTACCAAATTGTGAAGATAAAACTCACACATTTGGTCCTATAGTTCATGTGTGGCCCTAAAGTAAGAAAATAAGAATGAATGAGTAGTAAATATAGAGAAAGGTACATGCTCTTTTACTCAACATAATTTGAGTAGGCTGATCATCTAGGTTGTTGGGAACCATTTCATATCTAAAAGCATGCCAAGTAGTTAAATGATTTTAGCTTTCAATATTGGGATAAAATCATGCTTCTTCCATCCTTTTGTGTGTATTCTTAACTTCAAGTTCTCTCTTCCTATGCATCCATGTTTGACAAAAACATGGTTTATTTTTCCAAGGTGATTAGTGACAATATAGGAGCTCAAAGTAGTCTTCAATATTTTTAACACCTCAACCCACAATTTTTTTTATAGCATCCTTGGATATTCAAGGATAGGCACTCATTATATGAGCAACAAGATAAGCTCTTTTCCACCTGCACTTCAACAGCGACACTTACTAAAATCAGGCCATTATTGGCCTCTGCCATGCATTCATTCATAATATTTACCCAATAGAAGTGGAAAATATGGAACCCAAATATCCCAACTCCTTACTCAAAGCACAATTGAAAAGGGAGAATGATCAAACATATGATTGCACTGAACTACCATTAAATTTGCACACTACTCATCGCCTAGGTGTCGTATTTGGATTTTAATGCATGCTTGAGGGATGCATCAACCCTCATTTCTAGAAAAAGAAATCTTAAGAGGGGAAATTCTTCATGGAGATATTATTTATAGAGAAAGTTTACTTGATGGTTTGTCCTTTTCCAAGGGTAATTTTGCAATGTATTGTTGCTTATCTCCATGGAAAAATGGATGCAAGAGAGTTAAACATTGTTTCACATTTTCAAGTAGGGCACAACCCACAAATAATGTATTTGTTCCTTTCTCTTTTTGTTGAAGAAATAGTACAAGAAATATAACATTCCACTTGGCCAAATGTGATGAAGAAAAGTCCTGAGTTATGAAGCCCCATATGAACTATAAGTTTAAGAGAATTCAAAATATCTCAACATGGTGATAAACATTCCATTGTTTCTGTAAGACTATAATTATTCCTTTGATTTACAATAATAGATTCTAAAATTTTAGTTTGACTGCATGCTCCAACATAAAATATTGAAAGCTGATATAAAGAGCAACTTCATCAATCATGAAAGTGAGATACAAAGTACAATTTTTCAGATGAATAGTCTTCATTAGGTATCCACAAAAAAATCACAAATATAAAGTTAAAAAATAAATAAATAAATAAATTATACCAAAATATGCATCATCTATTACAATTTTGTAGAAACTTGGCCAACAACAAATATGATGCCATAAAACTATACATACTAATCATGATGACAAACTTTAAGCCCAAGTATAGAATAGTGAGAATAAACAACAATGTTGTCTACTATGTTGAAGGGGAAAACACATACTACTTAGCTATTATGAGGAATATCTATAGCTAAGGGAGATAGGTTGAAGATTTTTAGGAGGAAGGGAAGATGAAAACAACTTCACTTACAATGCCACTTGAAAGTCATGACTTCTTGGAAAAAAACATATCAAACACCATTGAAAATGGGTTAACAATGGAAAGTGGAAAGGGGAATGCCATAGTGGGTAAGTGCACCAAGATGTGGTGCCAAAAAGGGGGTATAAGTGGACACCCTTTTTCTAAAATTAAAAATTTCTAAACGTCAACAAGAATTTGAAGATAGTTATGCTCAAAATTTTAAGATATGACAAAAACAAAAGTAGTAATCCTTTGAATCTAGTTTCTAAACTACTAATTTTTTTTTCAAATTGGTTTAGTTTTAGGTCCTCCAAAAAGGGGCCACAAAAAGTGGTACTGTTTATTCCAAAAAAAACATAACACAGTAAAAAGTGTGCCCCCCCTAAAATTCTAACTTTAAAAAAAAAAATCTTTAATCACTCTGGTCAAAAGTTACCTAACACTATGTAGTTTATCCTAGATTTTTTGGGTAATTTTATAATGTGTATTTCTTTTAATGATTTTTTTTAATTAGACACATTCCAAAAATGTGAAATATCTATGTGCTCCCCTTAGAAATTTTTGAAAAGTAATCTAAAATCAGAACCTTTTTTTTTTTTCAAAGTATGTAGAATGGAGTCTAGTTTCTAAAAAACTAAGTTGTTGCAAAATTCGATGAACGAGGTAAAATTTATAGCCCAATTAGCACATGTTGGTTTTTGACAAAAAATAGACATACATTCAAAAGAAATTATAGTTGAAAGGCTTGAAATAGTTCAAATAAAAAATAAATTATATGGTTATATAGCTAACACAGAGACCTACAATTACATGTAACCTGATTTTATCGATGCTCAACCATGAGGAAACTTGAAGGCTAACACAAATGAAAGATATATCATTTTTTTAATGTTTGCAAATAAACATGTCTCAAACTAGTCTATAGACTCCAATCCTTTGGGTTGGATCCCCAAGGAAAAACCAAGCCTTAGGCTTGGTAGAATGCAAAGCTTTAAATAGCGCATGCATGCAATTTAAATTTGTGTCTTAATAGAGCAAGTGTAGTTTAGTGCACATGCACTATTAAGACCAAAATAGTGCATAGAGATTGAATAAGAGAGATAGAGAATAGAGATCATAACGGGTGTGTGTGTGTGTGTGTGTGTGTGTGTGTGTGTGTGTGTGAGAGAGAGAGAGAGAGAGAGAGAGAGAGAGAGAGAGAGAAAGAGAGAGAGAGAGAGAGAGAGAGAGAGAGAGGAGGATAGGAGTGTGTGTGTGAGAGAGAGAGAGAGAGAGAGTAGGGGATGGGAGAGGAGAGAGAGGGGGGGATGGGAGTGTGTGTGTGTGTGTGTGTGTGAAATAGAGAGAGTAGGGAATGGGATAGGGGAGAGAGAGATGGGCGATAAGAGTATGTGTAAGAGAGAGTAGGATATGAGAGAGAGTAGGGGTGGTAGAGAGAAAAGTAGGGGATGGGAGAGAGAGAGTGAGTAGGTGGTGGGAGAGGGAGTGGGAGAGGGAGAGAGAGGGGATGTGATTGTGTGTGAGAGATCTAGAGAGTAGGGGATGGGAGAGGAGAGAGAGAGAGAGGGGGGGTATGGGAGTGTGTGTGTGTGTGTGTGAAAGAGAGAGTATAGGGTATGGGAGAGGGGAGAGAGAGTAGGGGATGGGAGAGAGAGTGAGAGAGAGAGAGAGAGTAGGTGGTGGGAGAGGGAGTGGGAGAGGGAGAAAGAGAGGGGGAGATGGGAGTGTGTGTAAGAGAGAGTAGGGGATAGGAGAGACAGTAGGAGTGGTAGAGAGAGTACAAGATGGGAGAGAGAGTGAGAGTAGGGGATGAAGAGAGTGTGAGAGTGAGAGAGAGAGAGAACTCGTACGAGGTGGTAGAGAGAGAATAGGGGATGAGAGATAGAGTGAGAGTAGGAGAGGGAGTGGGAGAGATAGAGAGAGAGGAGGATGAGAGTGTGTGAGTGAGAGAGAGAGAGAGTAGGGGATGGGAGAGGAGAGAGAGGGGGATGAGAGTGTGTGTGTATGAAAGAGAGAGAGTAGGTGATGTGAGAGGGGAGAGAGAGAGTAGCATGAGAGAGAGTAGGGGATGCGAGAGAGAAAGTGATGGGGGAGGGAGTGGGAGAGGTAGAGAGAAGGGGGATGGGAATGTATGTAAGAGAGAGAGAGTAGGGGATGGGAGAGAGTTTGAGAGTGAGAGAGAGAGAGTAGGGGGTGTCAGAGAGAGAGTAGAGAGGGAGAGAGTGAGAGTGAGAGAGAGAAAGAGAGAGTGAGAGAGAGTAGGAAGCGGGAGAGTGAGTGCGAGAGGGGGGATGGGTGTGTGTGTATGAAAGAGAGAGAGTAGGGGATGGGAGAGAGTTTGAGAGTGAGAGAGAGAGAGTAGGGGGTGTCAGAGAGAGAGTAGAGAGGGAGAGAGTGAGAGTGAGAGAGAGAAAGAGAGAGTGAGAGAGAGTAGGAAGCGGGAGAGTGAGTGCGAGAGGGGGGATGGGTGTGTGTGTATGAAAGAGAGAGAGTAGGGGATGGGAGAGAAAGTAGGCAGTAGGAGAGGGTGTGGGAGAGAGAGAGAGAGGGGGATGGGAGTGTGTGTAAGAGAGAGAGTAGGGGTCACAGAGAGAGAGTAGGGTATGGGAGAGAGAGTGAGAGTAGGGGATGAGAGAGAGATAGTAGGGGATGGGAGAGAGAGAGTAAGAGTAGGGGTCACAGAGAGAGAGAGAGTAGGGGATGGGAGAGAGAGTGAGAGTAGGGGATGAGAGAGAGAGACAGTAGGCAGTCGGAGAAGGAGTGGGAGAGGGAGACTGAGAGAGTGAGAGTAGGGGATGGGAGAGAGAGATTAAGAGTAGGGGATGGGAGAGAGAGAGAGAGAGAGAGAGAGAGAGAGAGAGAGAGTAGGTAGTGGGAGAGGGAGTGGGAGAGGGAGAGTGAGAGTAGGGGATGGGAGAGAGAGTGAGAGTAGGGGATGAGAGAGAGAGATAGTAGGAAGTCGAAGAAGGAGTAGGAGAGGGAGACTGAGAGAGTGAGAGTAGGGGATGACAGAGAGATAGTAGGGGATGGGAGAGAGAGATTAAGAGTAGGAGATGGGAGAGAGAGAGAGAGAGAGAGAGAGAGAGAGAGAGAGAGAGAGAGAGAGAGAGAGAGAGAGAGAGAGAGAGATAGAGAGAGAGAGAGAGAGAGAGTAGGTAGTGGGAGAGGGAGTGGGAGAGGGAGAGTGAGAGTAGGGGATGACAGAGAGAGATTGAGAGTAGGGGATGGGAGAGAGAGTAGAGAGGGGGAGAGAGAGAGTGAGAGAGAGATAGTAGGTGGTGGGAGAGGGAGTGAGAGAGGGGGGATGGGAGTGTGTGTGAGAGATCTAGAGAGTAGGGGATGGGAGAGGAGACAGAGAGGGGAGATGGGAGTGTGCGTGTGAAAGATAGAGAGTAGGGGATGGGAGAGGGGAGAGGGAGTAGCCCGAGAGAGAGTAGAAGATGGGAGAGAG
The DNA here is from genome assembly GCA_028749045.1 of Cupressus sempervirens. NCBI lineage: Eukaryota > Viridiplantae > Streptophyta > Pinopsida > Cupressales > Cupressaceae > Cupressus > Cupressus sempervirens. The sequence goes on along the minus strand of CM053785.1, from coordinate 937,376,831 downwards.
AGAGTGAGAGAGAGAGTAAGTGGTGGGAGAGTGAGTGGGAGAGGGAGAGAGAGAGGGGGATGAGTGTGTGTGTGTAAGAGAGAGAGTAGGGGATGGGAGAGAGTGTGAGAGAGAGTAAGGGTGGCAGAGCGAACAGGATGGGAGAGAGTGGGTAATGGGAGAGGGAGTGAGAGAGGGAGAGCTAGAGTGAGAGAGAGAGAGAGTAGGGGATGGGCGAGTGGAGATAGAGAGTAGGGGATGGGAAAGAGAGAGTAGGCAATGGGAGAGGGAGAGAGAGAGGGGGGATGGGGGTGTATAAGAGAGAGAGAGTAGGGGATGGGAGAGGAGAGAGGGTGAGAGAGTAGGGGATTGGAGAGAGAGAGAGAGAGAGAGAGTAGGCAGTGGGAGAGGGAGTAGGAGAGGGAGAACAAGAGAGAGAGTTGGGGATGGGAGAGGAGAGAGAGAGTGAGAGAATAGGGGATGGGAGAGGAGAGAGAGTGAGAGACTAGGGAATGGGAGAGAGAGACTGAGAGAGAGTAGGAAGTGGGAGAGGGAGTAGGAGAGGGAGAGAAAGAGAGAGAAAGTAGGGGATGGGAGAGGAGAGAGAGAGTGATAGATGGGAGGGGAGAGTGAGAGTGAGAAAGTAGGGGATGTTAGAGGAGAGAGAGAGTAGGGTGAGAGAGAGAGAGTAGGGGATGGTGGATGGTGGGATAGGGAGAGATTATTTTTCATATAGGGCGTACACACTATAGTTCGGTTTTCCTAGCACATAGGAGGACCTTATGTTAGTGTGACACCTATTATCTTGTGGTAAACCTATATGGGGGTTTAAACAATGGTTTGAGAATGTGGGAATGATTTTCTTGGACTTGTGAAGGAGTCGATGAGTCATGCCTATTGCTTGGTTTTGATTTTACTCTTGGTGTGTTTGGTTGGTTGGTGAGGGATCATAATTGGGACCATAAGTGGTCTACATCCTTGTGGTGATTGAATTTATGTTACTATATTAGTTACTTTAGTTATGATTATGGCTGACTTATGAGATTATGATGTGATTTATGGTTCACTGAGGTTTGTGCCAGTGGTTACCAAGATCGATGTCGTATAATGATGTTGTTCTATGATTACCTTGAGATGTGTCCAGAGATTGAACTGTGTACTATTACCATGCTACACTGGACTAGGTTCCTATAGTAGTGGTTAGTCATGTTTATCACTCTATTCACTTTTGTGTTTAAAGCACCCTTTTGTTATTGTTTAAACAACCATTATTTAATTCTTAAATTATTAGAAATGGATTGTCCATGTTCGAGTCATTGGTTATGTGCTATGGATATTTACCTTGTTATATTTTGATCTAAGAGATATTTTTTACTCATGTTATATTTTACATTGAGATGACCTGAAGGTCAGTTGTTATATTTTGATTTTAGTATCATAGATGTTAGACTACTATATTGTTTAGTTGATCATATTGCATGATGATGCCATTTTGAGATGATAGTGTGTTTTATGATGATATCTAGTTATCCGATATTTGGAAATATCTCTAATTATGTCATGTGATGGATTTAATGCTATGGTTATTTACTTCGTTCTTGCTTCACTATGCTATATATGAATGCAAGTGATGTAAATAGATTATTTCAATATAATTGAATAAATAGTTAAATTAGGTTATTAATGCATTTATTGCTTGGGATACGTTGTTATATGCAATTGCACTTGATCATGGTGTTTAGTGTGTAGGATTTATATCCTTGGCAGTGACACATTGAGTTAGTGATTCAATCATTCATATTTTACCAATGTCATCCTTATATGGATGACATATCCTTATTTTAATTATTTAATTAATCCTTTTGGTCATTATTTAATCTGAACTCATTTGTATTATGTGATTAGACCAATAAGCATGTCTTGTCATTTAGAGGTTCTCTTTATCGCGAAAGTTATTAAGGAAATTTCTATGATTTTGGGGTGTTCAGGCATTATTTTATTTTATTTTAATTTCTAATAGCTTTTCCATAGATATAGGAATAACCTATTTTCATTTGGGTTGATTCAGGGTTTAACTAGGTTGGCTAGTTATTTTCCCTAATTTATTATTCAATCAAAAAGTTAATAAGTATCCAAAAAGAAATTTAATTCCTCACTTCTCACTTTTGAGTTAGAAAGTTTGAGAGTAAAACCCAAAATCCTCTTCATGAGGATTTATTGTTTTGTTCATTGAGGGAGTTGTGGGTGTAGGATCATTGCGAGGTTGGTCTCGTTCGATCTAGCTCAGGGAGACCTTGGATTGCGACAATTTTTGACTACTTCTATGAGAATTTTATTTTATGGTTCAAATTTCCTTTTTTCCCTTTTGGCTATGAGGTAGGGCTCTCTAATTTTATTGTTTATGCTTTGTTTTTTGTTTTGTTTTTGGTAGCCATTTGTTCAGAGGTTGAGAACTAGTGTTCCCCTCCATCTTTGTATGCTAGCTCTACCCGGTTGGGCAAGTATGATCATTTCCCTTTTTTTTAGGATGAGGGTTTGGGGTTTTTCATAGTATGCTAACTATTTTTGTATACGCACTCCAAACCCAATTTTTATTTGATATTTGTGGCTTTTGTGCCCTAAGACCAAATGGGTTTTAATTTCAAAGTTTTTGAGTTTTGATGTTTTTTGCCTCAATTTGTGTGCTACCTAGTTTTCTCAAGTTTTCTTGGCATGATATTGGTTGTGGGATTGGATTATTTGTAGGATGTTAGTCAAACCATTGTTGCACTTTTATGTTTGCGTTGGGATATGTATCACATTCATAGCCTCAACTTTGTGTTTAGTTAAGTGATTTTATGCCCATTTTATTGTTTGTTTTGGGCTCTTGTTATTGTTTTGTGGACAATAGGATACATGTAGAATCCATACTCCTAGATTGAGGCCAGTTGAGTGAGTTCATGATGTTTAGTCTTGTTGCATCATTGGGATTCATGTAGAATCCATACTCCCAGATTGAGGTTAGTTGAGTGATTTCATGATGTATGGTTTTATCATTCTTTGGATTCATGTAGAATTCATCCTCCCAAGTTTTTTTTTAGTGGAGTGATATTTTTCTTATGTCCTCATCTAGTCCTTATGTTATGATCTTCGTGATAGTGGTGTGCCACACATGAGTACGTGCATGTGCATTTGTTAGGTAAATTTTGACGCTCAATCTTCCATGGACTTTCCAGAAGTTATGATCATTGGGGTTGCATTGTGAATATGCATGCCTATAGACAATCATCATTGGATGAGCATGGGTAAGGTAGGGTAGCACATGGTGGGGCTTCTATCTTGCAACCTGGTGACTATTTCTTGTTGGTTGGCAAAGGAAGTTTAATACAAGTGATAACTAAATGAAAATGTGTGAATGGTAATAAAACTTAAGATAATTAAAATGTCAGGATTGTGTGCCTTCCATTGGGAAGAGTTGCCACCCAGAGTGTGAATTTCCCTATTGGGCAGTTCAATTTCCAATACTAGATTGGGCTTGTCAATGGCAAGCAAATCTGCATGGTGTCAATCCCTACTTAATAGCCCATTGAGTGTCTGACCAAGACCTGTAGTTTATGCATTGTCTATGTTCTTGGTTTTTGTCATCATACTATCTGGCGTGAGTGTTAACCATGGATATTTGTGTTATGTGTGTTTGTGGTTGGATCATTATCTTGATTAGCATGATGGGAGTGGACCTATAGGTTCCATATAGTTTGGAGGCATAGCTACCTATACCACTACTAGGAACCAGTGTACAAAGATAGTCCTTTATCCTAGTGCAACCATTTCTAGATGTTTTCACTTGGTACTTCAAGTTTCAGAGTATGCTTTCTTGTGATTTATGCTTTCATTAGAATGCTTGTATATCATGTCTAGATGATGTTAGTTATTGATGCATTTCCTTATTATGATGGTTATCATATGATAGATGATGTTATCCATATTTGTAGGATTATCTTATGCTTTACTTCTAACATGTTATATTTTCTTATGCTTATGTTTGTAGGATTTTTTAGTAGTCACGTCCTTATATGATAGTACCAATGACTTGATGAGTAGCTTTGGATGTTACGTGTGGGGGATGGCTAGGGCCCACAATAGTCTTATGATGCTATTATGGTTGAGAGGAACTGAGTACTTAGTTTGGTTGTACTATTCATTGTGACATTATGTATAATTATTGCAATTTTATTTTAGTACACTACAATATTTCCTTTTTTAGTTTCCCTTTTTACTACTATTGTTTAGATGGGTAGATGTTCCTCTTTCTTTTTCTTGGCCACTTGTTGTTTATGCACTCAAGTGTTTGTTCCTTGATCTATGTGGATCTGGTACTTCTTGATGTGGAGGTTCAAAACTCAGTTTTACTCTTTAGTTTATCCTTGGACCATTTTATTCATTTCTTGGGTGACCTTTTGTCAGCATGGGGTGATACTGTAAAGTGTTGCATGCACAAAGGAGTTCTATTGTGCAATACTAAAAAGTATCACACCTCTTATTGAGAAATGTCGCGCAATACTCTAAAATATCACACCCCCTTTGAAGAAGTGTCATATGATACTTTTAAAGTATCAAAAAACCTCTTGAGGGGTGTCATCCAAACCTTAAAAGCATCACATCTCTTCTTGTGAAAGGTCGTACAGTACTTGAAAGTATCAAACAGTGTTGATTTAAAGTATCACCTAGTTTTCATAAAAACCTGTCTAGGTAAAGAGTGGGCACTTTTTGGTTTGAGCCAAACTTTTTTGAAAGTGTTTCATCTACCCTCTTAGGTCTTCTTCAATCCTTTGGAATTTCATTTTTAATTTGGGATGTTTTGATTCAAATTTGGTTGTGCATCTTCCATAGTTTGTCATTCTATTTGGTTGTGGTGTTTTGAGATTTTTCAGTTGCTTCAATTGTTGGTGAAGTCTTCCATTGTGATCTTTGTGATCCTTGTCCAACATTGTCATTTGCATTCATAATAGGAATTTTTTTTTATCTTGGCTTGAATTGAATCCTTGTTCCATGGATCTCCAAGAAGGGCATTACAAAGATGCAGATGAACAAGACATGGAAAACAAAAGAAGATTTCAGCACATCAAGCCAAGATGAGGTCACTTCACCCAATGGATCAGGTGATCACATCACTTGCAATCATAAAATCAAAGGTATGTGTGGAACTAAAGTTTGAAATGATATATTTTGCATCAATTTGAAGTATTTAAGCAGTGAAAAAGATCTACTAGGATGTATTAAGATGTAATAAAGTGATTAGAACAAAGAGAAAATTTATTGTGTTGTTACTTTATTTGTTGCTATCGAGCATTGAAATTTTTGTAGTTATTTTCGATTTATGAAGGTATGGTAGTGTTAGTTGAGCTCTCTATTATATCTAAGCATACTAGAAAACCCTATAGTGACCTAATGAATAGTTGTATATGAACTAAGCATTAAATGCAAGGTTTTGAAGGCTATATGCTCAATTTTTTGAGTCATTTGCACTTACCCAAGTTTCAAAAGTAGGAAGAAAATTTGTGAAAGAATACTCAAGCATTTGCAAATTAGATTCTACTGCAACATGATATCATTCTATGGATTTAAAATACATTTAACTTGTGGTAAGTTACACTATTTCATGTTTTGTAAACCCTAGAGAGTCAAGATGGTAACAAGTTCTTCAATAGAACCTAGGAAAGAGAAGGAAATTTTTAATGTTCAATTAATTAGTAATGATGTTAGAAAACTTCCATTCTATGCCATTCCTAACATCGTGTATAAAGGGGATCCATGTTGTGCACTATCTATGATACCAATGAAGGTTTTAATGATCCAAGATGGACGATATTGTTATACCTATGAGGTAGGTGAGGTTGGAGATTTAGAAATAAGAGAAACTTACCAAAAGTTGTGTGAGAATAGTGTTTTGAGAGAAGAAAACAAGATTGTAGAGAGTAAACGGTTCACACTTGCCCTATATTTCACTCAAATGTTCAAGACATAATGGATTAAGATTATGTTGAGATGAATTCATGACAATTAAATTTGGTTAGAAGGTGGACCAATCAGAATATCTAAGAGGATCATTCATAGAGTCATAGGGTATCCAACCCTAGATTGGTTGAAGACATTGAAGAGGGATGCAAAAGAGATTATTGAAAAGAACATTGGAGCCATGTGGAACAAACACGGAATCTCAATTGACACCATCACAGACCCTATTATTGTGTTTGTAGTAAGAGTGATTGAACATAGATTCTACCAGTTGAGCTGACTCAATAGTATGTCATGCATTTTAGTTGACCTAGGTTATAAGATTGTGAAGAGAGATCATAGCTATGACTTAGCTGAGCTACAACTTCATCAACTATCAAAATTTTTGAAAGCTATCAGGAAAGAAGATATTTCCTCATGTAAGTTTTGATCACTTATCATTTGCATATTTTGTTATGTGCAAAACATTTTTCCTACATTTAGCATAGATCTTTTACTCAACATATAGGAGAGCTCATTGAGAAATTAAGGATAATTTTGAACCAATAATGACTAGTTATTTTGAACACTTTAAGTAGTCTATGAAGCAAAGGTCAATAATTCCTATGTCACTAGTTGAACAACCTTATAATGATGTTTTTTTTTACTAGTTGATGCTAACTACACATATGTACATGCAAAAATTCCAAGGGTAGGATGATTAAGGCCTTTACCATATGAAATTAACATTGATGAAGCTTCAATAGCTATTACTACATTATTGGTAGAAGAAGCTGATAAAGATGCTACACAATTTGAGAATTATGATGAGGCCAAGTTGAGGATCACCATACATTTGAAAATTGCCACAATCATTAGAAATAAAAAAAAGATGGTGAAAAATTTAAAAGAAAAATTTAGCCAAGGAGGAGGAGAAGAAGAAGAAGAAGAAGAAGAAGGCCAAGCACCATTGGAACTAAATCAAGGATTAGGTGAGGATAAAGATGATGATGAAGAGGATGCTGAGAAGGAAATTGAAGAAACTAGAACGAAGAGAAAAGAAAAATAGAATACAATGTAGAAACCAATGAAAAAAAAAATGAAAACTGTAAAGAATCCACTTGCACCTTTGACAAGGTCTAGCACAAGGGTTTCTAGTGCAAAAGCCAAAGAGACAATGACAAAAGGAAAAAGAGAAAGTGTCACAGCATAGCCGAGTCAGCTTGCTAAGAAGTGGAGGAAAAAGTACAAACCTCAAGGTGACTTAGATGATGAGAAGACAAAATTAGATGACTTAAATCAATTCAAAGTGGTAAGCCACAATCTCTCATCTTACATTGACAATTTATGTGAAAATGTAAAGACCAATGCTAATTTATCTAGTTTTTTACACATTGATTTTGATAAGTTAGGGAGTGAGGATAAGAATAATATAGAAGAGGCTATTTATGATATGATGGCCACATTTAATACCACTCCATTAGAGATTGCTAGCTCTATCCTTAAAATTCTACATGAGAGAGTTGAGCAAAAGTTGAAGTTCTATGTAGAGATAGAAAAAAAATCAGAGAGGCTACTTTAGCCATAGTCATGCGTAATCTTGATGAAAGAATGATTACAAAGGATGTAGAGAAAAACAAAGAGGTGGTAACCCATAGAAAGTTACTATGATAAGTTATCTATGGGTTATCTACCAAAGCCATGGAAGAGAAGGGAGACCAAGAAAAGAAGGACACAACAACAACATGAGAAAAGGAAAACATAGCTACAAAAGAAGAAAAGGATGACATAGTTGAGAAGAATGCACAAGATGCTCAAGTTTTGAGCATTAGTACCTTGAATGGAGAGCAAGAGTCTGTAATTATCGAAGACATATATGGTAACTCTTCACAAAATGTTAGTCCACTAAGTGAGGAGGACATAAAGTTAACGCAATAGGAATCCACCAACACAATTCTACTATGCACAAATCCTATATTGGTAAGGATTGATGCATCTCAATAGGTTGAGGTTGCATCCAATGAGAATGAACAACAAAAAAGTACATCATCAGTACCATCAAGTGTTGCTAAAATGAAAGAAACCAAGCCAAAAGGAAAGACTACAATTCATAGTGTAACTCTTGAATAGAAAGAAGAGCTAAATTAAGCACCATCTTTAATGTAAACAATTGTTATTGAGATGAAAGAGATAGAATTATATACCTAAGCTATAACACTACCAAATCTATTAAGTTCAACTTTACCATTTATTATGGAAGTTGATGCAAAGGGAAATGAAAAGAGAAATGATGAGGAAGGAAATCCAATAGTTATGCCACTAAAAATTAGTGAAGAATAATAGGGTGAAGAGAAACAAGAGGATGAGAAGAAAAAAGAGGATAAGATGACTATTGAGAGTGAGGAACATGTAGCAATTCAAACACTTATTACCTTACCATTCACTACATGGCCTCCTAGCAGCCAATCTCTTTATAGGCTAAGTACACAAGCTACTCCATTGTAGATTTCAAGGCCAAGTTAAAGAATGCCAAAAAGTGTTGATGATACATCATTTAAGGATGTAAGTTTGGATGAGGTGATTGTATTACCAACATTTGATTTGACAACAATCACACTCGAAGAAATGATCCTTCAAGAGGCTCTACAAAGCAAGAAAAGGAAAGAAATTTTAAGGAGAGAGAAAAAGAAAAAGAAAGTTTTTTCTGAAATCAAAGAGATATTCATTGATTCTTTTAGTCTCTTAGTTTCTTATCTAATAGGCCTATTATAGAGAAACTTGTCCATGTGGTTGACAAGATAAAAGATGAAGATATAGAGACCAATATTAAGTTATTGGAATGGTTTGAGCGAAAAGTTTTACACCAAAGTTATGGATAAGATATCATGTGTCATTGGACTTAGTCAAGTTGATTTAACAACTGAGATAGAGGGTGTGGAGACAATTTTGGTTCACATTTACTCTTTGAACACAAAACTACGTGATGTTGATCCCTTTACCCAAGAGACTCAACAATCAATTGAAAGGTTGAAAGGATAGTTGAAATCAACTGAAAATTCATTATAGATATCTCCTCCAACTAACTAATTACTTTCAGAGATTGATACTAATATAGAGAAGGCTTTCCAAGCTATAGGAAAATGATGCAAATATTAGATCTACTCTGATCAACATACAATTCATGTTGACTCCAAACATGGAAGTTTTATACAAGGAACGACCACAAGAAGAAGCATTGATTCAGAAAGATTCCCATCTTTCTACTCATGAAAGCTTAGTTTATATGGATGCTAGACTAGAAATTGAGATTCAAACACTAGATGCAACAAGAGGTAATTAGGATTTTGCATTGGGAATAATCATGCAAGTGCACAAGCCATTTTTTGATAAACACATTATAAGTGTACCACCCAAATGACATAAGTGTCAAAAAGGGGATTATATCAATTTTGAAAATTTTCAAGATTTCTTGAAAGAAAATATCTACTAAGGAGAATTCATAGAACAAAAGTGAAGCATTTACTTAAGGGGAGTAAAATTAGTAAGGTAACTTCAACATTTTTGCAAATTTTGAAATTTTGGAGTTTTTGCATACAAGTCGAGTAGAGAAGATACATTGTCTAACTTATGCATGAAGGAATGCATATGCCATGAAAAGGTGTTTTTTACACTCATGTCAAAGGGGGATATTGTTAATTTCATTATGATTTTGACAAGGTAGTGCCAAAACACTTAGTCATTATTCAACAGAGAATAAAGCAAGTCGAATGCATGGTGCATGTTGAGTGAATAGAGTGAGCCGAGTGATTAGTTCAAGCCAAGTGAACAAAGCATGCTAAACATAAGTCTCCACACAATAAATCCTGAGTAATATGACAATTAGTGTTGAGAACTAGTTGTGTTCAGTAGACAATGTGTGTCGAGTGATTCAGGTGTCGAGAAAACATAGTGTGTCGAGCTATTTAGAAGCTGAGTATTAGTATATAGAGTAGAATGAAGGCTAAGCATTAGAGCCTATTGATGTCAAGTGAATAGTTTATGTCATCGATGTTTGTAATGGCACAAACTTCTATGTAAACCATTTTTGGTTGACATAAACATAAACTTTTTATTATAAGAAGCATGGAGAAGTTGGCTAAGACAAATTATTGCAATGAAGAATTAGTCTGAGAAGGACAACAACAAGAAGTGAAAGGTTAGAGAGGATAGATTTGATTATGAGGATTAAGAGATAACCAGTAAAGAGGAGATACAACATCAAGCAGTAAGGTTCTAACTGAAGGATCAGGTATTAGATTATTCTAATAGTTGATACTAAGTAAATCTCTTAGTGGAGTAGTCTTAACAGGCTTTTATAAATCTCTTAACTAAGTTCTTACTTAATTGTGAGTTTAAATCCTTTAGCAAGGTGAGACCTAATAGTCTTTGTAAGACTTTAACATGGTAGATCTCTCATAGTGTAGATTAGATGTTATGATCAAAACGTTGTAGCCATAATAGGCCACACTTTACAACTGCAGTAGTAAATATTTGTGGCTATCAACCCAACCCTAGTTTTACCTTCTCCTTGGAGGGTTTCTGGGTAACCACAATCTTATGTGTTATCTATTAATTTATTTCATGCTTTGGATGTGATGAATGGTTACATATTTCAGTTTACATGTTAAGTTATGAGATGGATGTATGGTAAAATATTATAAAGGTAAAATTTTGAAGTGATGATTCACCTTGCCACCTCCCCCCACCCTAGAACTTACTCTGCCATTATTAATTACAAAATTTAGGAGATACTAAGTTCATTAATTTATAAGGGCTGAAATAACTTTATATATGTTCTATATATTATTATTTGTAATAAAATTTACAAAAACTCATAAAATAATTATAGATATATATTTTTATTTACTAAAAGTGGCTAGTAGAGGTTGTGGATCACCCCCTTGTGATATATTCCTTGCATTTACATGCATCATTCATAATCCTCTTGGTCTATTATTGTAACCTATTTAGCCTCATCATATAGATGTATTTTATCACAAGATAATTGGATTAATGACTTGCAATTCAACATGGTAAGGTGTAAATTCCTTAAAAAAGAGGCTAGCTACAAATCATGTTCTTATAAGACAAGATCTTTCTATAAATAAAGAGGTTTAGTGAACAAATTTGCATATAGGAGATTCTTAGAGTGACGAAGAGAGATAATATAGAATTTTGATAAATAAATATTTTCATGATGGAAGCTAAATTTCAAGATTCAAAAGTCATGAAAGGTTACTTGTAATGGTCTCATGTTAATTAAAAAATTCTACTAGTCCAATGACAGAAGACAATAAGGATAAGGGTTACACCCAAAAATTACAAAAAGAACAAGTCTAACAATTAGATTGAAAGGAAATCAGAAAATTTAGTTGAACCATTTAAAAAATTTAAAAACCACTAGAAAAATTTCTAGAAACAACAACAATGCAAAATAGGAAAAGAAATGTGAACTTCAATAAGGGAAGACTAACCACTTCCCATTTTTGTTTAAGCTCCTTTATAACATCTAGAGAAAAAGTACTCTTAGGAGTATACACTGCCATATTAGAAGAGGTACCTCCATTTTCTATGGCATTTATCAATAATATTTTCTCCCTTTTCTTTTGATTCTCCCTTTGTTTCCCTAGCTTGACCTATTTAGTGGTGAAAGAGTGGGTAGTGTTCTCCATGATTTTATTGTTGAATGCAACAAAATGAAGTATTTTTTATTCAACTAAGAATAATTAACTTTTGTATTTTCTAGAGAACAAATTATCTCACATTTTTCATCCTCTAAGGGAGTGTGATATTTTATTTCATATTTCTAATGATTCCTCAATTTTCCAATTTTCCAACTTGAGCACAAAATCCTCTTCCGCTCCCCACATAATTTCATCAACCTTGCTAAGGTTCTAGTCCCTTAAATTTTCACCACTTAAATAGCTTCAATCCTATTGATCTTTCTCATTGTAGTGTATAGTTTTGGAATAAGCCATTTATATAAATTTCATCTTGTCCTCTATAGAGGTTATGTATCCCATCTACCTTGTTCCCAATTTGACCTAAATCCCCATACTCAATGGAAGGGTTGAGTTTAAAAGAGGAAAAAGGGGAAATACTCTAAGAGATGACATGATCACCAAGGTATTTGTGAGGGATAAAAATAGTGGTTATATGATAGAGAAGGGGATTTAGCAATAATATTTTCTATGGTACAATACAAATCAATTGATATCAAGAATTAGTAATCCAATGACAAGTCAATTAGTTTCTCTTTGGGATTCTCAATACAAAGTAGCTTGTATTTATATTTTATATGGGGTTTAATGCTAGTTGACCAACCATGTGGGTACATATTTATAACTATCTAGACAAGATTATTCTTAGGCTCTAATTGAGATCCTCTATCAAATTACTGCTAGAGATACCCTGAGTGGTCACTACAATATGCATATTGTGAAGGTATTGAATAATTCCTTAATCTAGGAGAGAACCACATTACTTTTGGGTTTTGACATTGATTGAGACATGAATGAAAAATTAAAAGAGGAAATTTAAAATTAATACAATATAAATGATTTAAAATAAAGAAAATGCGAGAATATAACCAATTGAACCTTCCCTTGAGGGTGATTAAATTTATCATTAGACCATCAAAAGTATTGGAAACTTACAATTGGAACAATTTTTTTTTTGTCATTGATGTCAAATTTATTGACGAGACATAGTGCTACCTAATCTAAATGTCATATCTATTTGATTGATGAAGAGGATTTGAGAAGTTTCTCATAACAATAGCACCTAGAGGAAAGGTTGAGTTATGAAAAGGAAGTTACAATGGCTATTTGATTGGATAGACTTTGATAAAGAAAAGTGATTGTTTATGTCAATAAAGCTAAGAAAAGTCAAGAATAACATACAGTTAAAACTAAGTAATGATAGTGTCAATCAAGCTATAGTTAGTGCCAAGAAAATCTAGTGTTGATCAAGCATTGGAATTGAATGAGAAAGCAAGTTGATGTTAAGCCAGACAACTTTAGAATGACTGAGTATTTCAGTGATGTTTGAGTGCCATAATTTTGACATTGATAACTGATAGTATAAGAATGAATACAAGGAAATTGTAAGATCAAGCTAACTCAGTTGATTTCTTGGGAGATGTAAACTACATTGAAGATAAGATTGATGAGTTGGATCATTGAATTTAAGGAAAGGATTAGGTAAATACCTAATAGATGAATTCTAGAGAAGTTTCAAGAAGAAGATCAAGAAGATGGATAGATATAGTGAATTGAGTTAAATCTGATTATAAACCCTAAGATCTATGATGGATGTAGAAAATTGTAAAACAAAAATTGTCTATTTAATGAGATATAGAGTTGAACAATGAGTGCCAAGGGATGAGTGCAAGTATGTGCATGTGTGAAGCTTGTATGTGAAGTGAGGCGTATAGATAAATTTTGATCAGAAATGCACTAGCTTGAGTAAATGTGAAGCTAATAGGGAAAGCTTGCTAATATGATGTCGTCATTGATAACCACATTAGCGTAGAAGGCTTATGGGTTGATGGGAAGAGAGGGCTGATTTCTTGAAGGCTATGCAAGAAAATGAAGATTAGGGATGTTAGTGGAAGGATTATCACTAAACCAACATAAGGACCAAAAAAATATTTGAACCTACAAAAGTAAATCCTTTAACTAGGTGACATTCTAAATGGAATGATCAAATTCCTCTTACAAGGCTACTCCTAATTGGGTGATTAAATCCTCTAAATAGGTTACCTTTAACAGGGATGGCTCCTAATAGATCTCACTTTGAAAGAGTGACATGTTGTTGGTGGGTTTTGAAAATTGGGTTTCCGTGTAAAATCCTGGTATCAAAACTGTGATGAATGCTTTATGTGTTTATATTTGATAATGTTTTCATTATGTAATGCAAGTTATGTTTATGAAAATTTTATTATATAGATTGAGATCCAACATGATAAACATAACAATGAAGTGTTTATTTTTTAATTGTTGAAGTGGTACATATTAATCATGAGTAACTAATTCACTTCCCCTCTTAGTATTAGAGCTCAGTGCGTAGAGAGAAATTTTTTAATGTACTTAAAGATAAAGATAATGACTAATAAGAGAGATGTACCCAAGATGAACATAGATAACTTTTCTACATGGTAGACCTTGGTGAAATTGCACATATATAGTATTAGTAATCTTGCTATCAATTTTCTAGATACTAAATATGTAAAGGTAACAACTTCTCCTCTGACTGCTAAAAAACTGAATCTAAAGCTAGAACATAACCAAGCAATGTTGGAGATTGCTTTAGCCCTAAGCCATGCCAAGTTTGATGACCTAAAAGATTGTGACAATAAAAAGAAGATGTGGGACAAATTGAAGACCATATATGGACATGATGACAATGTTCTAAGAGAAAAATCAGAAAGCTTGAGAGGTAAATTTGATGCCATGAGAATGGTGGAAGGTGAGAAAATAGTACAATACTAAAAAAGATTTAAAGAGGTTTTTAACATTATTCAAGGTACAAATGGAGAAATTAAAGATGAAACAGTGATAAGTAAGGTATTGAGGACTCTACTCCCTATCTATTCCATTAGAGTATCTACAATCCAAGAACTAAGATGCACACTAGGTAACAATTTTGCCTTAAAAGGTATAATTGATAGACTTAGTGATTTTGAGATGTCTAATTTTAATAACTATACACACGCTACTATTGAATTTACTTTGAAGTCACAACTAGTTCTTGGCAAGAAGAAAGGAAAGGATGTGAAAAGTGAAAGTGATAGTTCTATTGACAAGATTGATTAACCTGAAGCCCTCATCGAAAAAAGGTTTGGAAGAGGAAGAGGTAAATACAAAGGTAAATTTACTATCATTTTTTTTTCATGCAACAAAGTTGGTGATATTCCTTCTAGATGTCCTAATAGAGATGAAAAGGATGAAAGGAAGAAAAACAAGTACAAAGGAAGAAAAGATGACAAAGACTACAAGAGAAGAAAGGAATCTAAAGGTAACAAATCTTGTTATATTTTTGAATAAAAGAGTGATAAAGAATCTAAGAGTAATGATGATGGAGTTTTCTATGTTGCTATTAAAGAAGATTCTAATGAAGATGAAAAAACTACATTAATTTCTTATGTTGACAAAAGTGAGAGATGGATAATTGATAGTGGATGTTCCAATCATATGACTGGTGATAAAGATAAATTTGAAGATATTGGTCCATAAAATGGTGAATGTATTAAATTTGGTAATGATATCCCATGTGTTATAAAAGGTAAAGGTACTATTCAACTGACTAACAAGATAACATGTGACAAAGTTTATTGGGTCGAAGGACTTAACTTCAATTTTTTGAGTGTTTCAAAGCTGAACAAATTAGGGTGCATGTTCAATTCCACAATACAAAGGCCAGGATACATTATGGTGATGGTAAGCTAATTCGAATCGGTAAGAAGACAAGAGGTAACTTATTCTATCTAGAGCTATCAAATGAGAAATGTTTGTTTGCACAACAAGAAGATGTTTGGTTATGGCACAAAATATTATGTCATGTAAACATTGACAATTTAGTGACTATCAGTAAGGTGGAGAAAGTAAGTGGGTTTCCTAAACTAAAGAAGCCTAATAATTCTATGTGTGAAAAATTTTAATTAGGAAAGACTAATAATGATATTTTGGAATTAGTTCATACTGACCTATGTGGACCCATTAGTTTTCAAAGTTACTGTTCAAATTAATTTTTCATTCCTTTTGTGGATGACTACTATAGAATGATGACTATGATATTTCTTAAAGCTAAATCGGATGCTTTTGTAGTTATTTAAGTTGTATTTAACCAGAATTAGAAAAGAACTATGGATGATTCTAAAGTGTTTGAGATCTAATAGAGGTGGTGAATTGATTTCACATGAGTTCAATGCATTCTACAATGATAGAGGAATCAAAAGGCAGATGTCAACACCAAGGACCCCTCCTTAGAATGGAATAGCTGAAAGGAGAAAAATATCAATAATGGATTGTGCAAGAACATTAATGAAGGAGAAGAATGTATCAGAGATATATTGGAGAGAAGTAGTTAGTACTTTTTTTTATACCTTAAAGAGAGTACAGGTCAAGAAATGTACAAATGCTACACCTTTTGAACTATGGTATGGTTATGCTCGTAATGTTAAGTATTTCAAAATCTTTGGTAGTATATTCTATATACTAAAAGGTAACACAAATAGAAAAATTGATGAAAAAAGAGATAAAAGCATATTTCTAGGTTATTCCACTAAAAGAAACACTTATAAGTGTTTAAATTCCAACACTAACAAAGTTGTGGAAAATGCAAATGTAAGAGTTGGTGAGTTTCCAGAAAGAAGTGGCACTTCATGTAATGAAGAACTCGAAGACTACAGTAGATTCATCTATGTGGATGATGATTCTCCCAACATTCAAAGTGAATAGACAAGTCAAGCAGCAAATTCCTATTAGACATGAAATGATGGAATATAAATACAAATTGTCAAGTAGTAGAGAGTGGGTGCTGAGCAGCAGACTAAATATGCTGAGTCTTAGATAGGCAATGCCAACCATTAGATAGAAAATGCCAAGCATGGAAAACCTAAATCAGAACCAATGCAAGGAAGAAAAAATGAGCTTGAGATTAGTTTTCAAGATGAACCTATGATATTATATTTGGAGGAAAAGAATCTTTAGGCAAATAATTTGCTGATGAAATGAAGAAGGAATTCAAAATATCTACATTTAGTGAAATCAAATTATTTATTGGACTACAAGTATGTCAAATGAAGTTTTGTATTTTCATTACATAATCCAAATATATCAAAGAGATACTAAAGACTTTTATTATGGAAGATTCTAGGCTAGTGAATGTATATGTCAACTAGAGATAATCTATCTAGGACTGATGATTCATCTAATATGAACTAGACCCTATACAGATCCATGATTATCAAATTGAAATATGTGGTACACAATAGGCTAGATATTGCTTTGGTAGTTGGGATAGTTGCTAGATTTTGAGAAAATCCTAAAGAGAATCACATGATGGTAGTGAAAAGGATAATGAGATATGTGAAAGGTACAAAAGACTATGGATTTTATTACAAAAGAAATGATAACTTTGAACTAAGGGTTTTTACTGACTTAGATTGGGAAGGAAATATTGATGATAGAAAAAGTATTGGTGGAGGTGCATTCTTTCTAGGAAAGAGATGGATGTCTTGGAAAAGAAAGAAGCATAACTGTATTTCCCAATCTACAACTAAAGTTGAGTATGTGGTAACTATAATGAACTATTCAAATATTATGTGGATAAAACAATTACTGAAAGGTTTGAAACAATAAATCATAGATACAACAATTATCTATTATGATAACACAAGTGTTGTCAACATTTCAAAGAATCTAGTGGTGCACAATAAGACAAAACACATTGCTATCAAGTATCACTACTTGAGGAATTAGTTCACAACAAAGACGTGAAGCTGGAATATGTGAATTCCAAGGAATAGATTGCTGACATATTCACAAAACCCTTACCTAAAGCTTCTCATGAATATCTCAGAGGTAAACTAGGGGTGATTCCCCTAATCAAGTCTACTTAAGTAGCAAGGTGCATTACATGACATATACTAATCAGAACCCCCTACTCGACAATGTGATACAACTCTACTTTGGAAAGTGCCTAAGGTAGAAAATTCAGTATAACATAATAAATCAATCATAGATATATGACATATACTAGCCATACATGCTAAATCTACATAATTCAGATGTATGAAGACTTTGAAGCTAAGACAGCTACATGTCTTTGGCATTGTTTTCAAAGAGGGAGAGATTATGTAAGAGAGATAAATTTTAGAGAGAAAAATTTAGACAATTTATAGAAGGAGAGATTACGAAAAGAGGGAGCAAGTATTCCCAAGAGAAATTTCAAAGAGAGCAATTTAAAAAAGAAGAATTAGGTTGTCAGTAACAAAATATTTCGGATTGTATGGTAACCAAGCTACAATTAGTATTAATATGTTTGAGATTTTTCCATCAATTTTGTAGAGGGAGATTGGTGGAAACATACAATTGGAACACTTATTGTTGTCATTGATGTCAAATCTATTGATGAGACATGTTGCTACCTAATCTTATGTCATATCTATTTGATTGATGAAGAGGATTTGAGAAGTTGATCATAATAATAGCACCTAGAGGAAAGGTTGAGTTATGAAAAGGAAGTTACAATGGACATTTTATTAGAGAGATTTTGATAAAGCAAAGTGATTGTTTTTGTCAAGAAAGCTAAAAAAAGCCAAGCAAAAGTATGAAATATCATAAGAGCCAAGTAATGATAGTGTCAATTAAGCTATAGTCAGTGCCAATAAAATCTAGTGTTGATCGAGAATTAACATCGACTAACAAAGATAGTTGATGTTAAGCTAGAAAGATTTACAGTGACTAAGTATTTAGTGATGAATGAGTGCCAAAATTTAGAGATTGCTGAGTAATAGTAAAGAATGAATTCAAGGAAATCATGAGATCAAGCTAACTCATTTGATTTCTTAAGAGATGTAAACCATGTTGAAGATAAGATTGATGAGTTGGATCATTGAATTCAAGGCAAGGATTAGGTAAAGACCTAATAGTTGAATTCTTGAGGAGTTTCTAGAAGAAGATCAAGAAGATGAATAGATACAATGAATCAAGTTGACTTTGATCATAAACTATAAGATCTATGGTGGATGTAGAAAATGGTAAAGAAAAAATTGTTTATTTAAAGAGATACAGAGCAAAAACATTGGTGCTAGGGGACGAGTGCAAGTATGTGTATGTGCAAAGCTTGTGTGTGAAGAGAGGCATACAGAGCAAGGTTGATTATAAATGCACGAGTGTGAGTGAATGCTAAGCTAAGAGAGAAAGCTTGTAGATATGATGTTGTATTGAAAAGTACATTAGATTAGAAGGCTTCAGTGTTGATGAGAAGAGTGGACTTATTTCTTGAAGGGTGTCTAAGAAAATCAAGATCAAAGATGTCAGTGGAAGGCTTATTAGTAAACCAACATAAGGACCAAATAGAGATCTAAACTTCCAAAAGTGAGTTGTAATGATACAAATCATAACCTACTAATTTCTTTCTAGTCATTATAAATAGTTTGTATTGAAATCCTTTTAACAGAGGTTTACCTAATAGTCATTTGAAGACTTAACAGTTTGTATAAATCCTTCAACTAGTTGACATTCTAAATGGACTAATGAAAGTCCTCTTATAAGGTCACTCCTAATAGGGTGATTAAATCCTTTAACCAAGTCACATTTAATAGTGGTTTTTGTAACCTTTAAAAGGGTTTGCTCTTGACATATCTCACTTTGAAAGAGTTAAAAAAAAAAGTGACATGTTGGTGGTGGTTTTTTCCAAATTGGGTTTCCATGTAAAATTCTAGTTTCAAAACTATGATGAATTCTTTATGTGTTTACATTTGGTTATATTTTCATTATGCAATGCAAGTTATGTTTATGATAGTTTTATAGTATAGATCAAGCAACAATAGGATAAGAAAAATAGTGAAGTGTTTATTGTTTAATTTTTCAAGTGGTACATATTGACCTCGAGTAACTGATTCACTCCCCCTCTTAGTTACTCTAAACATTTTTAACACAAAAAATCATTCTAATTTTTTAGAAGCTCCTCTTTGTTATACCCATTCTACAATTGGAATATACTTCCACCAGGACTAAGAAACCTTTTAATGCTATGCTTGTAGTGGTTATTAGAGTTCAAGTTATAGATTCACCTTCGATAATCAAGCTTTCTATCCACACACTCCACTCTACCAAAAAAATGAATCAAAACCCTCTAATAAATTATTTTCTATTTCTTCAAGAACATATATATTTCATGAAAAAATGTGACTTTGATTATTTTGTGCTCTTAACATACTATTAAAAATTCTCTACTTCTTTTATAAACCAAATCATGGAATTATTTTAAAATTCCTTAATGGTCTTAGGGTCAACTTGATTGATCTCACTACCAATAATATATCAGAAATTTTTTATTTTTTAAAAATGGTCAGTGAGGATGAAAATAAAATGCCAAGAAAAATCTAAAAGTTCATCTCAAAACTTGTAGCACAAGTATAATGAATATTCTTTCTCATTACATTAATTATTTAGGGGATACTATAATTTATGAGAGCGGCAATGTCCCTTTCAATATCCACAATATTTAATGTGGTAAATATTGTGCATAAAATCATATTTTGATAGATAGCATGAATCTACCCATTATATCTAACCTATCGGCTTCTCCACTACCTTGCCAAAATAGTGTTGGTATGTAAAACTAAACACCTTTTCCAAAAACCTTTTAGTTTACATTATGACATCCACAATTTCCTATCTTGGAGTACTAGCACTTGTTAGCATCATAATTACTTTAAGGATGTCATCAATAATGATAATATTTTTTAAAGCATGCTTGTTAATAGTTCAATTCTATGGTAAGTGGTCTGACATATGCCATATGGCCTCGTAAGTCTCCAAATTGACTATAAAGGCTAAAAATGGTTTTCGTAAAACATCTCTAATGAGCTCACACACTATTTCCCATCTGAGGTTACCAAATGATGACTTCTCAATATGCATCTTGATGCATAAATGTTTGATAGGGAACTTAATGTAATAGATTTCATAAATATATGCACAATCAATGTTATTTTTGAAGTCTATATGTGCAAAAATAATAAAAGTGAAATCAACTTGCTACGTTATGTTGGGATGTGATATAAAAAAGCACTGATTTTGTAGTTATATCCCCCTTAAAAAAATTAAAATATCATCAACACAGAAAGCTGTACCTTAAATAATAAAAGGAAATTTTTCTTTTTTATAACTTTTAACTTGTTTTTAGTGTTTCTAGTTTCAATTGCACATGTCAAAAATTCCAATAACACCTGGATCACACTCTTCCTTTTATTGTTAGGAAAATAAGAATTAGAGAGAAGTTGAAGTGAATAAACATTTTTAGTGTATCAATGAGATACATGCACAAAATATCCTCTTATTTTAGAATATATATTCTCTTACTAATATAGATTATATTTTGTATATGTAAATATATATTGAATTAATATATACACACATATGTACTAATCATATTAAGTTATAAGTATACAAATAAAATCTATAAAATAGGGATTTTAACAACTTATAATGTCATATTTCCTATAGGTAATCTTAAGTTGTCAAATAGATTGTGAATATTTTGAATTGTCTATCCTAGCATTTCTCTTTTCCATTTTTTATGTATTGCATTGTCTTTACTATTTATTTAGATTTTTATGGATATGCATTTAACTAGAAGGAAGAAAAGACAACCTAACACCTATGCATAACACTTAATAATTCACTTATCACTTAAAATAGACAAGTAACGAAGATCTATCCAATTATCCTAATTTCCAAATATATGAGTAGCTCAAAGATTTTTAAGGAAAAATTTATATAAAATCTAAGATGAAAGAAAACACAAAAAATATAACTCAACAAATAAGTATAAATACTTGACACCTGTGGTGCCTAAGGATAATGACATTGTCTTAGATGACTTGGTTAAGGATGTTCTAGCATCTAGCAATTGCTCTCCCCTTGGGGTTGATGCATAAACACCTTAAAAATTAGGTTTACTTTACTCCTCCACGAAGGAGTGGGTAAAAAACTAAATAGGAGAAGATTAAACTCACAAGAGATATATTGATAGAGTTTGGGTCTTTGAAACCATTGGATGCTCATTTTTCCCATTCTCCTCAATGATGATTATCCTCTTATGGAATGTTAGTGGGTTGAATAGAATCCCTAGACAAAAGGGTATTCAAAATCTAGTAGTTGATCATTCTCATGATGTTTTTTGTATCCAAGAGACTAAGATCTCTATGGATTCTATGGTCTGATATGCCTCTAGTATTTTCCCTTATGGTTAGTGCCAATGTGTTGGAGCTATGGGAAGTATTGGTGGTTTGGCTATCTTTTGGGATCTACAAAATAATTCTCCCCTTGGTTGGGTGTCTTCTTGTTTGGACTCAAGTGAGGTGATCATGATTACTAATGTGTATGTACCTATTGATTTTGTTGGAAAGGAAGAAATTTGGAGGCATCTTCAGTATGTTAGAAATTTTCACCCTTTTCATCCTTGGGTGTCAGCTAGAGACTTCAATTCTATTTTAAGTTTGGAGGACAAGTAGAGTGATTTGGCTCAATTGGGACCTTCTTCTACTCTTCTATGTTAGCACATAACTCTTTTGCACCTCTTTGATGTTAAGCCTTCTAATGGTTTCTATACTTGAAATAATAAAAGGACTAAGGTTGGTTCTATCTCAGGACATCTGGATAGATTTCTTGTCTCTTATTTGTAGGTTAGTGACGCCCTTACTCTCTCTTCATAAATTTTGGACTGGAGGGGTTTTGATCATTTCCCTATTAAATTTTCTACTACTAGGGTTATTATTCTAAAGTTTAAACCTTTTAAGTTCCAATTTTTGTAGCTTTCTGACTCCTCTCTTCATGATCTTTTATTTTTCTAGTGGAGAGATGGAGCTCCTACACATGATACTTTTATGTTTTCATTTTCTAGAAGGCTTCAATATGTTAAAATGAAGCTCAAGATATGTATTAGACAATGTTTTGGGAACCTTCACTCTATGAAGAGGATTTCTTAGGAACATCTTGATGTCATAACTAGGCAAATTTGAGATCATGGTTTTTCTAAGGATCCTGGCAAGGCTAAATCCCTTGCTTCTATAGTTCTAGAAGAATGGAAATTTCAAGAGGAATTTTTTTGGAAGAAAAATGCTAGAGTTGATTAGCTCTAAGAAGGATATAGGAACATTTCTTTTCTCCATAAAACTATGTAATCTTGCTAGAATCAAAGTTATATTTCTTCATTAGTTAATTCTAAAGGTATTCAATTGTCTTCCTTTCTAGCTTTGTTCTAGGAGGCTACTTAGTACTTTTCTACCCTCTTCTCTAAGGAACCTTCTGCTACTAATAATGAAGAGAATATAATTTTTGTCTTTTATTCCTTCCCTTATTACCCAAGAAATGAATGATTATCTCATGCGACTAATCTCTTTGGATGAGTTGGAGCCCGAGGTATTCTTTGGAATGCCTAAGGGTAAAGCTCCTAGTCTTGATGGCTATCTAGTTGAATTCTTTCAAGAATTTTGGGACATCATTAATTATGATCTTCTGGAGGTGGTTAATGAATGATATTCTAGCAAGAAGATGCTTTGGGAATTTAATTCTACTTTCTTGACTCTTATTCCAAAAAAAGAGGGGGCTAATCAAGCGGAGTTATTTAGACCTATTGCTTTATGTAATGTGGTTAACAAAGTTGTTACTAAGTTGATTGCTGAGAAAATCAAAAAGTGGCTCCCCATTATTATCTCAGAGGAACAAGGTGGTTTTGTTGTAAGAAGAAAAATACCAGATGGGGTGGTTATTGCTACTAAGGCTATTCATTCTATGGCTAGTTCAAGGGAGTGATCTATGTTTGTTAAGTTGGATATGGCTAAGCCCTACGATAGAGCTAAATGGAGATTTCAAAGGAATATTCTTCTTACCTTTGGCTTTGGCTCTAACTAGGTGAGTTGGACTATGAGTTGTGTTACTTCTACCTCTTTTTATATTATTCTTAATGGTCAACCTTCCTAGCTATTTGATGCCTCTAGAGGTCTCTGTTATGGTGATTCTCTATCCCCCTATCTTTTCATCATTATGGCTGAGGGCTTGGGCATACTCATTAATTATCAAGTATCCTAGAACTCTATTCAAATGTCGTGGTGGGGTAATGGTTTACCTACTCTCTCCCACCTTTAGTTTGTTGATGATTCTACTCTTGCTAGACAAGCTCAAATTGAGGAAGTTGAAGCCTTTCAACATACTTAGGATATTTATTTGGCATTATCAGGTCAAAAACTTAATGAGCATAATCCTTTATTTATTTTATTTAATTCTCTTGAATCTATTCAACAAAGGATTGCTAATATCATGTGATTTCAGGTTGGGTTGCTTCCTTTGACATATCTTAGCATCCCTATTACTATTTCTAGCAAGCCATGGTTTTCTTGGCAAAATTTGATTAACAAGCTTCATGAAAAGGTAAATAATTGGACTCATATATGGCTCTCTACTGCTACTTTAGTTACCCTTCTTCAATATGTCATTCAAGATCTATCTAATTATAGAAGCATGGTTTAGGGTGTTGTTGTTTACTTTCTCAAGGTGTTTGATTCTCTTTCTTAGTAATTCCTTTGGAGTAGTAATTTTCATAGCTCTAAATGGAGCTTGATTTTCTAGGAGACTATTTATAGGACTAAGAAGGAGGGTGGTCTTGGTCTTGGATCAACTATCTTGAGTAGTCAAGTGTTGGGTGCTCAAATTTATTGGTGATGGTGCTCTAGACATCATCAACTCAGGGCACATATTATTATTCATTCTAGAGATGTTGATCTGTGCTCTATTTTTGCATTTCCTCTTGAAGGTTGTGACTCTATGGTTCAGTCTACTCTCAAGGATGGTGCTCATTTAGTTAAGAGGGGTCTTATCTGGATATATAATGGAGGCTCAAAGTATTTGTTTTGGTCTAATGCTTGGGATGGATTTTACTCCGTCTTATCCATGTACGCTCATCTTCAAACTCTCTATGATTCTTTTCTTGTTGCTGGATGGGATAAAGTGGCTTAGTACAAGATTTCTTATTAATTGTGACTTGTTGTTGGCTATAGATGGTAGAACTCTTTAGATTGGACACCTAGAGGCACATAGGTGGATCATCAAGAGCTTTCTTAGATTTTAGCCTCTAGGGAAAATTTCTCTCTGCAAGGACTAGATGTTCTAGCTTGAGGAGGTACCTTGTTTGGTAAATATTTTATCCTTGCTAGGTATCAGGAGATAACTAGATAACTATTAGGGATGTTGAGGTCCCTTGGTGGAACCAAGTTTAGAATATTTTTTCTTGGTCCAAGTGCAATTTTTTCATGTGGCTAGTAGCTAACAACCATTTTCTTATGTGGGATAATCTTTGTAAATATGGATTTTAGGGCCCCTCATTTTGTGTTTTGTGTGGTAATGGGAAGGAGTCTATCTCCCATCTATTCTTCCATTTCTTCTTTTCTACTTAGTTATGGCACCTTTGGTGTAGTGCTTCTAGTTGTGCTTATTGGCATGCTTCCACTTTGCCTAAGTTCTTGGTCCACTTGAGGAGAACTCCACCAAGGCTTCTCCTCGCCATGCTACTTGGATTGTTGGCCATCATTCACTCTTTGGTATATTTGGCTAGAGAGGAAACAACAAGTCTTTCAATATGTCAAAATTGGTGTTATGCATCTTTGGTGGAAGATCACAAATTCTCTTCATGAAATTATTCAAGAAAAGTGTGAGCTAGATGGGGGTATTGATTTGGCCAATATTTCCATATGCAATCACCTCAATTTTGATCTTCAGAATGGGGTTGTAGCTCAATGGTATCAAAAAGTGCCCAAACAACCTCATCAATAGGGGAAGGGATAGGTGAATAATGAGGGGAATTGAAATTCTCATCCTCATGGAGTTCTTAAAATTATCACTGATGGTTCTTCTTGGGGGAATCCAGGACCTACTAGTATTGGGGGAGTGGATCATTTTAGCTCGAGTGAAGTTAAATTCTTTTTCTCAATGCATAAGAGTTTCCATAATAAAATTCTCATGGAGGCTCTAGCCATTTTATATGTTGCTGAATATAATTTTTTGAGGGTATGGTGGAAGATTATATGTGAGTCTAACTCTTAAGTGGTGGTGAACTTTCTTACTTCATAGGAGCTTGAGGATGTTAGCTGGAAAATAGCTACTATTGTTAATTAGACTCTTCTCTTTCGTACCTCTATTGAGTTCATTAGGTTTACTTACATTCATTGTGAATGGAATAGAGTTGTTGATAGTTTGGAAAAATAAGCTTATGTTCATGCACTGGGCTGGAATATTATGGATAGGGGGCACCGACCCCTTAATCTATTACAAGAATTTGATGATCTTGTTGATTAGGATAGAGTTCCTTGTTGAGCTCTCCTTGTTGTAATCCTTTCTATCTTAATAATTTTTTACCCCTCTTTTTCCAAACATAAGTATAAATACTTACTCTGGATATCTCCTTACATTTTTGGGATGATAAGAAAATAGTGAAATGATAATTCTCATGTCTAAGAAAAAAACTATCATCTTGAAGTTTAAAATGACTTTATTTTAAAGAAAAATGTATGCATTATTCATTACAAGAATACATCTTTCAAAAAGGTATCTAATTAACACATAGAATTTGACTTAGAAAAATTTATAGAAAATAAAATTTATTTATTGTTATACAATCTTTCATTGTATTCTAAATATTTTCCATTAGATTTAGTTTAAACTACTTTAAAGGATATAAATAGATAAGCTTTAAATATCTCAATAGGAAAATGCATTATGTTAATTTTTAAAGACATTAAATTGGAAAGATGAAAAAAATGTGCATTTAAATATTTTTAAATTAGACAATCTTGGTCAATGGGGTGCTGGTCTACTCGTAAGGTTGAAAGGTCTTTAAGGACCTCTATAAAAAAAAGACAATCTTCAATATTTGTAAAAGATATACATTAAACTATAAACTATTAAAAATATCCATAAAAATTAAATAGAATATTTTAAAATAATATCAATTACTAAAATGACACTTTAAAATTTTAAAAGTGTGGTACGATTGATCAAGATTGTCTTACCCTACATTCAGTTGAGATGGCCTCTTGTTACAATAGGTTGAAAGTGGTGGTCAAGTGGACCGTTTTCCAGATGCACTATAGGAAGATCAATAGGCTAGAATCCATTGTGGAGGTAGAGGTAAAATCAGTAGAATGGGCATCAAGCCATAGGGATGAAGTGTTGTGGAATGTTGGTAGGGAGTTGGGTGACAAGCTTTAGAACTAGAAACATCTGGAGGACATCAAAAACAAATTTCTTTTGGATGAAGAGAGAGATGAAATGTCAAAGGCTATGGTTTCCATAAAGAAAACTTAGAATCAGCTTGGGGAAAAAATTAAAAATTTGGTCTAATAAAATAATTTGGTTAAGCACAAATTGGAGAAGGATATTAGCAATCCGAAGACTCAATCCAAGAAAAATCTACGAAGAGGAAGTTAGACTAACCCTTCCTTGTCCCCCAAGTTTTCTGTACTAGATCAACTCAAGGAGTTGAAAAGGTGATGGTTTGGGCGATGTCTTGTTGCCTCTGGCATGTCTATGCTAGGTTCTTGTTGTGTGTTGGTTCATGATGATGCTACTAGATGGTTTTCTTCAGTGTGGTTATTACAATTTCTATGTTTGGTGTAGGAGGTGGTTGTTATAAATTATTACTTTTGTTTCTATTATTAGAGGTTTGGTCTAAGTTTGGGCATTTTTTTTGGTAGCTGGTTTATGCTTAGGTCCTAGACCAGTTAGTTTATTTTTAGTTTTAATTTTTTGTTTGGTTGTAGTTGTTTGTTCTAGTTCAGGGTCTATTTTGTAGGTGTCACTTCTCATGAACTGATTTTTGTTTGCTAAGGATTTGATGTTATTTTGATGTAATGGGTTTGGGCCCTTCAAACTTTACTTAATCAAAACTTTAAAATATATGGTTGAGCATATTTTTAAAATGAGTTTTTAGTGGTTATAATTATAAAATGAAATATAGAATCAAACAACAACTTAGAGAATAATGATAAACATATACACAACGCCAAGCTTCTAATTAATATCTAAAAGTTAGTAGATAACAAATACACTATCAAATGATTAATATGTATGCATATCTCTCTCTCTCTCTCTCTCTCTCTCTCACACACACACACACACACACACACACACACAATATATGTATGTCTGTTGATATATACTTACACACAATTATTTTATGAATATGAAAGAACCAAAATTTTGACATTTTAACTAGTGATTATATTTTTTATGAATCTAATATTTAAAAAAAATTAAACTTTACTAAGCTACTTAATTAAACTAATTAAACTTTTATAACTTCTAACAAATACAACTTATTTAATAATTGGAATAGAAAATATAAAACACATTTCCATTCAAATATATGTAAATTGTGACTTTTACACAGAATCATGATTATCGCTAATATTAACTAGTCATTTATTACAATAATTATCAAACAAGGTTTATATATATATATATATATTCAATTTCATACATAAAAGGGAGAACAGAACCACTTAGACAATGTGATCAACTTGGAGGTTTTTATTACCAAATATTCGAATAGATATTGCTGATCAGCAGTTTAGAAAATCCAACCCTCATAATCGAGTAGCGGAAGAAACCGACCACACATTTAACCTAAAATGGTCACTGTGGCATGGGTCTCCAAGTGTCTTCTTTGCTAAGAATGACCAATTCATGAATGAAATTTACACCCTGGCCTTCACCTATACTCTTTTCTTTCTCCAAAATTACAACAAATCTGAAAACTCTCAAATAAAGGAAATAAAGTATTAAATCTACATAGTCGAAGGCCTTTGAAACTGTAGAAATTCAAATTACAACGAAAAAAATTGTATTCCCTGTGTGGGTTTACACTCATCATCCTCGATTATCTGAAGCAAGATGTTCAGTACACATACTCTACTTCACTTAAATATAACAACACTGTAAAATAAAAGTAAAACGACTCAGCACCTTCATGAAAACGTAAAATACATCAATATATCCCTAATTTTGTGCAATCATGGCACTGTCACTACAAATTCAATTTCTGTTGTATTAATAACACGCAAATATAGAATACCACATTCCCACTTGATTTAACTCTTACGTACAATTACAAGAGGTAAAATTATCAACAGAAAAACTCAAACATACTCTCAATTCTGGCGTACGATTTATAATGTCATTACATTTTGTATAGATCAGTATCACAACGAGCTATCGCCGCATCAATCTCCTTAAATGCCCCATGTCTAAAACCAATATTTTTTAGCCAAATTCATCTCACTTTCTTCCTGCAGCAGAATAAACATCAATTCTTCATGTTGTTGCTTCAACTGGCAGATTTCATTCACTCTCTCTTTGGCTGTCCTGAAATGTAGTATAAGAAGGATTATCTTATCTCTAACCTCCTTTTGAACCAATGTTATCAATCCAATTACATCCACCATATTATTGAAACATCCCAAAGAAATTCCATCAATCTCAATGTGCTCAAAGTGCAAATTAATTCAACAAGAAGAAGTACAACTTACCTTGGCACATCTCCTCTCGAATCACCAAGGAATTTCTCTTCATCTCGGCCAAGAATTCTGATGATCCTCTCAATTTCTTTATCTCTAGCGAGTATTGAATCCAACTTCCCTGCCACTTCTACTTCTACATCTTCTGAGATTTTCTTATTCGTAGTACCATTCCTTCCTTCAACTTTGTCGCATTTTTCATGTTGCGTGTCTGAGATATAAGCTCTCCCATTCCAATTATCATCGTCTATTTCTGATATATAACCCATGATGACAACTATGAGAGGAGAGTAACAGAGAAAAACCATGCCAATATGCGGGCAAGCAGCAAAATGAAACCAAAAAGCTTTAGATTCATTACACAATTTTCACCCGACCTGCAACAGAGTTCTTCTCGCAAATCTCCAAATAGCATTGAGTCAAACGTCTCCCGAAATCCATCATGCTAGGAAACAACAGCTTTTCAATTCAATATACAATTTTCTTTTGGAATTCTTGTGAAGCAGAAAGAGGAGCCTCTCTGTCTTATAACTTTCAAAATTGCCAACATCAGGGACGCTGATTCCCAGGTGCCACCGCTAAATTAGAGCTACACGGCTGAATTTACGCCGTGTCTGATTTCATTGGTGAATGTTTTGCCGGGTAATTTGAATGGTTCGACTGTTTCCTTGGTGGCATATTTTGCTTCTGTTGCAGCAAAATTTTTGTCAGCGACACTTTTGGGCATTTATCGATGATTGCATTCTAAATTTTGTTCAGGCGTATTGGTAGCTCAAAAACAAGGAAGCTGCTGCAATGTTTCTAAATTAGATTGAAGTTAGGGCCCTGAAAAATTCGCAGCATTAGCTTCTATTAATATATCAATTGCTCCCTCTGCGCCACAAATCATTTTTACCCAAATTATCTTTCAACTTATATCGGCCATCATAAATGAGTTATATGCCAACGTGTATCAATCATTTATAAAAGATTCCCTTGTGAAAACATTTATTACTAGCAGATGTTTAGATGTTTATGTAATGAGTCGATAGATTGGGGCTTGTAAAAGGAATTATCAAAATTATTTTGAAAACAACATTGTCACAACTCTTAGGGTCTGTTTGGTGGCGGGAATAGGAATAAGAGAATAGGAATATGTATTCTAGATTTGTTATTCCAAGAATAGAAAATGGGAATATGTATTTCTATTCTATGTTTGGGTCATCCGGAATTTGATTGGGAATACGTTTATTCTATGTTTGGTTGTGCACAACACGAATTGGAATACCGTTTATATATATATATATATATATATATATATATATATATATATATATATATATATATATATATATATATATATATATATATATATATATATATATATATATATATACATTCTTTCCCTTACATTTTATTGAGATCTTTTTTGTTTTTCTCAAATTTTTTATTTTATGGAGTGAAACTATTTTTTTTGGAATTTATTTCTTAAAAAAATTAGACACAATCATGACAAAAAATCATGTTCATAGAATATATTCATTATTTCTACAAAGCACAATCATAAATTAGTTACCATGATCATAAATACGTCCTAAACAAAAAAATAGACAAATCATTATTAAATATGTCCATTGTTTCTATAGAAAATCATAAAATAAGTTACAGTCTACATAGTCACTTTGACTTTTAACTTCATTTATGCATATGGTCCCAATATGCCAGTAAGACTGAAACAATTATAATACATGACATGCTTCAAAGAAACATGTTTTCATCCTCTCGTAATTTGCACAACTTGCAATCATTACTTTCATGTGTTATAGATTTTTCTATGGTTGATGCGGGTAGGACGTCATTAACCCACTGAAAGTAATTACAGCCACTTTCCCCTTATAGTACCAAATCTAAATTAGTGGTTTCCACAATAATTAGTTGTTACATAAAATGTAAACCTACAAAAAAATTAGTAACCACCTTTCTGGCATTTGGACAACACAAGAATTTATGTTATGAATAATTCATTGTGTGCATAGTCTTTAGTACTACACGGCCAACACCACACTCTGTCATGTCCCCTTTTCAAATAATTAAAAAATAATAATCTTTGCTAAGACAGGCAGGCCCAAGAAAGTGAAGTTTCGGAAAAAGGGAGTTAATCTTTGGAAACCGTTGGACTAATAAATGATAATTATTATTAAAATATGTTTCATTAACCTCTCTTGGACGTGAGTTACAGTTATGCCCTTTTTAAAGAGGTTTGGAGGCATTTTGGGGGGATTCCAGACTTGATTTTCACTCATTCTTTGTTATTCTTCAGAGGCTGCCAAACCTGTGGAGAAGGAGACCCAAGAACGGGAGTTTGCAGGTTTCCAGGGAGACCCAAGAACGGGAGTTTGCAGGTTTCCAGGAAGGCTAAGGACGGGAGTTTGAAGCCATTCCATGTGCATGCTCATACAGAGTTTGCCTTTGTGCTGAATAGTGCAGATTTGTGAGTTTCCGGGTGTATTTTTGTAAGAGTTTGGTGTTTCCGGTTGAGTATTTCATATCAGTTTTGGTTGCTGTTGTATTTTATACTTTAAGCTGTTAAAATAGAGCTGAATATATATATTGGGACGTGATTAAACTTCTGAGATAGATTATTAGTGCTCTTGTGGTGTTTCCGAGCATATTTTGTGCTATTTCGGGAGCCCGATGAGCATAGTTTTGGTCCTACATTTTCGAGCTGTTGTGTAAAGGCTATACGGATCTGGAAATATCAATTTGTAGGCTGTTATGCTGCTGAAAGTTCTGT
This sequence comes from Cupressus sempervirens, assembly GCA_028749045.1. Taxonomy (NCBI): domain Eukaryota; kingdom Viridiplantae; phylum Streptophyta; class Pinopsida; order Cupressales; family Cupressaceae; genus Cupressus; species Cupressus sempervirens. The sequence goes on along the minus strand of CM053785.1, from coordinate 937,344,765 downwards.
AAAAATTTCCATTTTCAGATTCATTAATAATTTGTGAAGTTGTGAAGCTTTTAGCACTATTTTCAACATACCCGATTTGGGGTTTCTTAAGGAATTTGGTGGATCTTTGTGATAGCAGTTGTTTGATTTTAAAGATCTGATTAGAGGTTGGAAATATCATGAAAAATCAGAAAAGGGACATTTCAGTGGTATCAGAGCCATGATCTTGCCAGCCTGAGGGTTTGTAGAAGTTGCAGGTCAGTTTTGACAACTACCCAGATATTGCATTTCAGTTTTGAGAACTACCCAAATCTTGCATGTCATAATTTATGATTGCATGTTGCTTCTAATCAGCTGCATGTAAAAATTTATGGTTGCATGCTACTTCTAATCATTTTCATGTTAGTTCTTGGTGAATTTGGTGGTTGTAGAAGTTTGCATTTCAGTTTTGACAAGTACCCAGATCTTCCATGTCAGTTTTGACAACTACCCAGATCTTGCATGTCATAATTTGGTGGTTGCATGTTGCTTCTAATCAGTTGCATGTCCAAATCTATGGTTTCATGCTACTTCTAATCATTTGCCTATTAGTTCTTGGTGAATTTGGCGGTTGTAGAAGTTTGCATGTCAGTTTTGACAACTACCCAGATCTTGCATGTCATAATTTGGTGGTTGCATGTTGCTTCTAATCAGTTGCATGTCCAAATCTATGGTTGCATGCTACTTCTAATCATTTGCATGTTAGTTCTTGGTGCTTGAAGAAGTTATATCCTATTGGGGTTACACTCTACTTTATCCAGAATGGACAGGTATAGTACAGAGTCTCAGAGGGAACGATCTTGGACAATTGATAGCCAGAGTCAAAATAGTAGAAAGGATGGTTATTTAGACATTCGAGATAAACTTATGAAAATAAGCCATGACATGTCTAAACAGTTGGTTGAGCACCACCGTATAAATGACATGTTATCTGACCCAGCTAAGGTGGATAAGTTGACTGGATTTCTATTTGGCAGATTTTCTCACAGGACAGATGACACAATTCCCAAGAACTTGCATGAGGAGTTTGAGAAACTAGCTGATAGCCAGGTAGTGGTCTCAGATTCTACTTTGCCACAGGAGGTGGTGGGAAAGGATATTACACAGATTGATAGTAACAGTCAACTTGATACTCAAATTGAGAAAATTGTTTACAGGTTGTCAAAGGGTGATGCCACAGGTATTCAGGATGGTATAGTTACAACAGGCAGTGACTACAGTGTAGTGGGTTTAGATGATGATTATGAGGATGTTGTTGTGCAGGATGGTGAGATACCTAGTAGAGATGAGCAGACATTGAGCATTCATGAATTTGCTGAGAAAGAGTACCAGGCGCAGTTAGATGCTTCATCACATGAGGTTGAGGCAGGTAGTACTTCACATGATTTATCCCGCCAGCTGAAGGTGAGTGAAGATAGTATTGTGACTTCATTACCTTATCATGACAGGTATGTGGAGTTAGTTGGTATTGGTCATATTACTCAGGTGAGGAGTTTGCTTGAGTTACCAGTTGATTCTAGTTTACGGATATGGACACGAGATTGTTATATTGGTGTTTGGGATTCAGTTGACTGGAGATCTTTAACACTTTTTGGTCGCAGTGTTTGTTTGGGTGCTATCATGGATTTGATTAGCAGATTACACGGTGTTGTCTTTTCTTGTGCCAGTATCTTGTCTGATGTTGGTATTAGTTTTTATACACCGGTGTTGGGCTTTGTTCATATATCCAGTCGACCATACTTGCTGGAATGTGTTGATGATCTTTCATATTTGGCAGTGTGTACAGATGAGTCCCAGGATCATATTGGCATCGATGACATCCAGGAGGATGTAGTGGGCAATTTTGAAGACTTAGTTTCTTTGGGTACAGAGGAGTTGGACAGCAGTGCTACAAATTTTGATACTCTGTATGTTGATATGAGCTTTAGAGTTGATTCACAGGACATGGATGGTAATACTCTAGAGACTAGTAACTTTGAGGATACTCCTTTAGACAGTGCATCAAAGGAGGTTTGTAGGAGACAGTCAAGCCAATGCCATCATGTGTCTAATCAGTTGAGAGTTAGTGACCGAGACATTGCTATCACTTGCCAACATTTTGATGCTGTTCGTCAATTATTAGCAGTTTATGGATGGGGTTCTCCTACTAGTGATGAGCAGGAAGGAAGTTATCTTTCCTTGACAGAGATCCACTCTTTATGGGAGGCTATTCAGATTTTGAGACAGAATTATATGCAGTTGGTAGCTGATAGAGATTATCTTATGGAGTGGGGTAGTACAACATATGATGCATTGTTGGCCAAGGAAGATGAGGTGAGTGAGCTTACTGAGCAGCTTGAGGTGACTTTTGAGATTCTTGAGAGTACACAGTTGGCTTTCAAGGAGTCACAGTTTCATTTGGCTAAGGTGACCATGGAGTTAGAGCGACTACAGTCTTTATCTGATTCTATACAGTCACAAGCTATGGTGTTTGGTGATTCGAGGATGTCCATGACTGAGATTGTCAGAGACAATGGAGATGGGGATGCATCCATCCTTGATACTAACATTGGCATATCAGGTTCATTCCCACTAGAGTCAGGTTTAGTTGAGTTGGGTATTGTAGCAGATTATTGTATGCCTGACAGGGTGGTGGCCTCTAGTACTGAAGGCACAGAGACTAGAGATGTATCAAAGGTCATGTGTGATGTTGGTGAGTCGAAAGTTGGCATGGTTCCTGATAGTAATACTACTCCCTTGGTGATATCTTTGGAGGTAGTAGTCAGTTCCGACATGGTTGATGATCAATTGCAGTTAGTTTCATCTGGATTACAGTCTGAGCCACTGACTGAGATTGGCGCATTCTATCGGCATTACACTGTGAGGTACGCTCATCAATTTACCTTTGATGACCATGTTGATGAGATTATGATACAGAGATGTACTTTGGTTCCTAGTGCTTATCATCAATTATGGAATAGTTTGATGCCTCGAGATGAGAGTTGTGATGGGCACGACATGGCGACAGGTTTTGTAGTTGATAGCTTGATAATACATGACTTAGAGCAGGAGTTTTGGAGTGATGCTTCAGCAAGTGTTGTTATTGATTCTACTCCTTTGGCTATGACATCTCCTGACTTAGCTAGTGATCAGTCACAGTGGGTTGTATCACTTGTTCATGGTGAGTTGTTGATTGAGGTTGGTTTTTTTAATCAACATTATATTGCAAGGTATGTACATCAGTTAACAATTGATCCTTATGCTGAGGAGTTGATGGCAGGAAAATTTGGTTTGGGTTCCATTTCTTGTTGTTTATCTTGTGATGGCTTTTCACCATCAGGGGTGCATGGGAGTTATGGTTATGAGACAGTGGCCAATGATCTACAGAGTTGTGTTGACTGCAGGAGTTGTATAGTGTGTGGATTCTCCATACTTGGTATAGTTTCATTTGAGAGCATTCACCATTGTTGCAGAATTGGATTGTACATTCCATATAGGCCAGTGGAATGCATTGATGGTATTTACTATGTTGGTAGTCCACTTTACTTGGGTTTTGATATTCTAAGAGTTTGTGTCTCATGGGTTTTTGACTGTGGTAATGGTGATTTTGGAGTTTGGTTGAGCTATAATTGCCAGTTTGATTATGGATTCCTCTTGGTCATATTGCAGAGGATCTTGCAGGAGTCTGTGTTAATTGGTAGTAGTATAGTTCATGACTACATTTGGGATCCAGGAGGATTGATTGGTTTATTGTTCAGCCATTGCTTGAGGACAAGCAATGTTTGGGAGGGGAGGACTTGTCATGTCCCCTTTTCAAATAATTAAAAAATAATAATCTTTGCTAAGACAGGCAGGCCCAAGAAAGTGAAGTTTCGGAAAAAGGGAGTTAATCTTTGGAAACCGTTGGACTAATAAATGATAATTATTATTAAAATATGTTTCATTAACCTCTCTTGGACGTGAGTTACAGTTATGCCCTTTTTAAAGAGGTTTGGAGGCATTTTGGGGGGATTCCAGACTTGATTTTCACTCATTCTTTGTTATTCTTCAGAGGCTGCCAAACCTGTGGAGAAGGAGACCCAAGAACGGGAGTTTGCAGGTTTCCAGGGAGACCCAAGAATGGGAGTTTGCAGGTTTCCAGGAAGGCTAAGGACGGGAGTTTGAAGCCATTCCATGTGCATGCTCATACAGAGTTTGCCTTTGTGCTGAACAGTGCAGATTTGTGAGTTTCCGGGTGTATTTTTGTAAGAGTTTGGTGTTTCCGGTTGAGTATTTCATATCAGTTTTGGTTGCTGTTGTATTTTATACTTTAAGCTGTTAAAATAGAGCTGAATATATATATTGGGACGTGATTAAACTTCTGAGATAGATTATTAGTGCTCTTGTGGTGTTTCCGAGCATATTTTGTGCTATTTCGGGAGCCCGATGAGCATAGTTTTGGTCCTACATTTTCGAGCTGTTGTGTAAAGGCTATACGGATCTGGAAATATCAATTTGTAGGCTGTTATGCTGCTGAAAGTTCTGTAAAAATTTCCATTTTCAGATTCATTAATAATTTGTGAAGTTGTGAAGCTTTTAGCACTATTTTCAACATACCCGATTTGGGGTTTCTTAAGGAATTTGGTGGATCTTTGTGATAGCAGTTGTTTGATTTTAAAGATCTGATTAGAGGTTGGAAATATCATGAAAAATCAGAAAAGGGACATTTCAGTGGTATCAGAGCCATGATCTTGCCAGCCTGAGGGTTTGTAGAAGTTGCAGGTCAGTTTTGACAACTACCCAGATATTGCATTTCAGTTTTGAGAACTACCCAAATCTTGCATGTCATAATTTATGATTGCATGTTGCTTCTAATCAGCTGCATGTAAAAATTTATGGTTGCATGCTACTTCTAATCATTTTCATGTTAGTTCTTGGTGAATTTGGTGGTTGTAGAAGTTTGCATTTCAGTTTTGACAAGTACCCAGATCTTCCATGTCAGTTTTGACAACTACCCAGATCTTGCATGTCATAATTTGGTGGTTGCATGTTGCTTCTAATCAGTTGCATGTCCAAATCTATGGTTTCATGCTACTTCTAATCATTTGCCTATTAGTTCTTGGTGAATTTGGCGGTTGTAGAAGTTTGCATGTCAGTTTTGACAACTACCCAGATCTTGCATGTCATAATTTGGTGGTTGCATGTTGCTTCTAATCAGTTGCATGTCCAAATCTATGGTTGCATGCTACTTCTAATCATTTGCATGTTAGTTCTTGGTGCTTGAAGAAGTTATATCCTATTGGGGTTACACTCTACTTTATCCAGAATGGACAGGTATAGTACAGAGTCTCAGAGGGAACGATCTTGGACAATTGATAGCCAGAGTCAAAATAGTAGAAAGGATGGTTATTTAGACATTCGAGATAAACTTATGAAAATAAGCCATGACATGTCTAAACAGTTGGTTGAGCACCACCGTATAAATGACATGTTATCTGACCCAGCTAAGGTGGATAAGTTGACTGGATTTCTATTTGGCAGATTTTCTCACAGGACAGATGACACAATTCCCAAGAACTTGCATGAGGAGTTTGAGAAACTAGCTGATAGCCAGGTAGTGGTCTCAGATTCTACTTTGCCACAGGAGGTGGTGGGAAAGGATATTACACAGATTGATAGTAACAGTCAACTTGATACTCAAATTGAGAAAATTGTTTACAGGTTGTCAAAGGGTGATGCCACAGGTATTCAGGATGGTATAGTTACAACAGGCAGTGACTACAGTGTAGTGGGTTCAGATGATGATTATGAGGATGTTGTTGTGCAGGATGGTGAGATACCTAGTAGAGATGAGCAGACATTGAGCATTCATGAATTTGCTGAGAAAGAGTACCAGGCGCAGTTAGATGCTTCATCACATGAGGTTGAGGCAGGTAGTACTTCACATGATTTATCCCGCCAGCTGAAGGTGAGTGAAGATAGTATTGTGACTTCATTACCTTATCATGACAGGTATGTGGAGTTAGTTGGTATTGGTCATATTACTCAGGTGAGGAGTTTGCTTGAGTTACCAGTTGATTCTAGTTTACGGATATGGACACGAGATTGTTATATTGGTGTTTGGGATTCAGTTGACTGGAGATCTTTAACACTTTTTGGTCGCAGTGTTTGTTTGGGTGCTATCATGGATTTGATTAGCAGATTACACGGTGTTGTCTTTTCTTGTGCCAGTATCTTGTCTGATGTTGGTATTAGTTTTTATACACCGGTGTTGGGCTTTGTTCATATATCCAGTCGACCATACTTGCTGGAATGTGTTGATGATCTTTCATATTTGGCAGTGTGTACAGATGAGTCCCAGGATCATATTGGCATCGATGACATCCAGGAGGATGTAGTGGGCAATTTTGAAGACTTAGTTTCTTTGGGTACAGAGGAGTTGGACAGCAGTGCTACAAATTTTGATACTCTGTATGTTGATATGAGCTTTAGAGTTGATTCACAAGACATGGATGGTAATACTCTAGAGACTAGTAACTTTGAGGATACTCCTTTAGACAGTGCATCAAAGGAGGTTTGTAGGAGACAGTCAAGCCAATGCCATCATGTGTCTAATCAGTTGAGAGTTAGTGACCGAGACATTGCTATCACTTGCCAACATTTTGATGCTGTTCGTCAATTATTAGCAGTTTATGGATGGGGTTCTCCTACTAGTGATGAGCAGGAAGGAAGTTATCTTTCCTTGACAGAGATCCACTCTTTATGGGAGGCTATTCATATTTTGAGACAGAATTATATGCAGTTGGTAGCTGATAGAGATTATCTTATGGAGTGGGGTAGTACAACATATGATGCATTGTTGGCCAAGGAAGATGAGGTGAGTGAGCTTACTGAGCAGCTTGAGGTGACTTTTGAGATTCTTGAGAGTACACAGTTGGCTTTCAAGGAGTCACAGTTTCATTTGGCTAAGGTGACCATGGAGTTAGAGCGACTACAGTCTTTATCTGATTCTATACAGTCACAAGCTATGGTGTTTGGTGATTCGAGGATGTCCATGACTGAGATTGTCAGAGACAATGGAGATGGGGATGCATCCATCCTTGATACTAACATTGGCATATCAGGTTCATTCCCACTAGAGTCAGGTTTAGTTGAGTTGGGTATTGTAGCAGATTATTGTATGCCTGACAGGGTGGTGGCCTCTAGTACTGAAGGCACAGAGACTAGAGATGTATCAAAGGTCATGTGTGATGTTGGTGAGTCGAAAGTTGGCATGGTTCCTGATAGTAATACTACTCCCTTGGTGATATCTTTGGAGGTAGTAGTCAGTTCCAACATGGTTGATGATCAATTGCAGTTAGTTTCATCTGGATTACAGTCTGAGCCACTGACTGAGATTGGCGCATTCTATCGGCATTACACTGTGAGGTACGCTCATCAATTTACCTTTGATGACCATGTTGATGAGATTATGATACAGAGATGTACTTTGGTTCCTAGTGCTTATCATCAATTATGGAATAGTTTGATGCCTCGAGATGAGAGTTGTGATGGGCACGACATGGCGACAGGTTTTGTAGTTGATAGCTTGATAATACATGACTTAGAGCAGGAGTTTTGGAGTGATGCTTCAGCAAGTGTTGTTATTGATTCTACTCCTTTGGCTATGACATCTCCTGACTTAGCTAGTGATCAGTCATAGTGGGTTGTATCACTTGTTCATGGTGAGTTGTTGATTGAGGTTGGTTTTTTTAATCAACATTATATTGCAAGGTATGTACATCAGTTAACAATTGATCCTTATGCTGAGGAGTTGATGGCAGGAAAATTTGGTTTGGGTTCCATTTCTTGTTGTTTATCTTGTGATGGCTTTTCACCATCAGGGGTGCATGGGAGTTATGGTTATGAGACAGTGGCCAATGATCTACAGAGTTGTGTTGACTGCAGGAGTTGTATAGTGTGTGGATTCTCCATACTTGGTATAGTTTCATTTGAGAGCATTCACCATTGTTGCAGAATTGGATTGTACATTCCATATAGGCCAGTGGAATGCATTGATGGTATTTACTATGTTGGTAGTCCACTTTACTTGGGTTTTGATATTCTAAGAGTTTGTGTCTCATGGGTTTTTGACTGTGGTAATGGTGATTTTGGAGTTTGGTTGAGCTATAATTGCCAGTTTGATTATGGATTCCTCTTGGTCATATTGCAGAGGATCTTGCAGGAGTCTGTGTTAATTGGTAGTAGTATAGTTCATGACTACATTTGGGATCCAGGAGGATTGATTGGTTTATTGTTCAGCCATTGCTTGAGGACAAGCAATTTTTGGGAGGGGAGGACTTGTCATGTCCCCTTTTCAAATAATTAAAAAATAATAATCTTTGCTAAGACAGGCAGGCCCAAGAAAGTGAAGTTTCGGAAAAAGGGAGTTAATCTTTGGAAACCGTTGGACTAATAAATGATAATTATTATTAAAATATGTTTCATTAACCTCTCTTGGACGTGAGTTATAGTTATGCCCTTTTTAAAGAGGTTTGGAGGCATTTTGGGGGGATTCCAGACTTGATTTTCACTCATTCTTTGTTATTCTTCAGAGGCTGCCAAACCTGTGGAGAAGGAGACCCAAGAACGGGAGTTTGCAGGTTTCCAGGGAGACCCAAGAACGGGAGTTTGCAGGTTTCCAGGAAGGCTAAGGACGGGAGTTTGAAGCCATTCCATGTGCATGCTCATACAGAGTTTGCCTTTGTGCTGAACAGTGCAGATTTGTGAGTTTCCGGGTGTATTTTTGTAAGAGTTTGGTGTTTCCGATTGAGTATTTCATATCAGTTTTGGTTGCTGCTGTATTTTATACTTTAAGCTGTTAAAATAGAGCTGAATATATATATTGGGACGTGATTAAACTTCTGAGATAGATTATTAGTGCTCTTGTGGTGTTTCCGAGCATATTTTGTGCTATTTCGGGAGCCCGATGAGCATAGTTTTGGTCCTACATTTTCAAGCTGTTGTGTAAAGGCTATACGGATCTGGAAATATCAATTTGTAGGCTGTTATGCTGCTGAAAGTTCTGTAAAAATTTCCATTTTCAGATTCATTAATAATTTGTGAAGTTGTGAAGCTTTTAGCACTATTTTCAACATACCCGATTTGGGGTTTCTTAAGGAATTTGGTGGATCTTTGTGATAGCAGTTGTTTGATTTTAAAGATCTGATTAGAGGTTGGAAATATCATGAAAAATCAGAAAAGGGACATTTCACACTCACACATTGGTAAATTTAAATCCATCAACCTTGTATAAATAATAAACATAAAAAGCATTAAAAATTACATTCAATTAGGAAGATGATATAATTTTACACATACATTAAAACACCAAAACTAGTAGACATCAATGTTACTCCATATTTCAAACCATTAAAACCATCTACAATGTTTACAGATGCTAGACAAAATTATTAAAAAATAAGATATTTTTAGATGACCAGATGAGAAAAATTCACTCATCAAATTGTAATGTATTAACAACTATTCATATTTCATTAGAATATTTCATAATACCTCAAGTAATCAACACCTAAAAAATTAGAAAATTGTCTCATTAAATGAATATCTTCATGTTAAAAAAATATGCTTAAGCAAAACCAAAAATTTGGTCTGTAACCATGGCTATATGCAAGCATATTCGACAAATAAATGATAAGAAGTGTAAGGATTGGCACATAAGTCATCATTTCTACTGTAGGAGGGAATAGGAAAATTAAGAACTACCACACCATTTAGCTTTAAGACACCATTCAACAAGTAATTTGAGCACTCATAGATACTACAAAGTGACACTTTTTTAATCCTTTCATCTTTAGTTAAAGAAGTCACAAGTATTGATATAACATAATAGAATCCAATACCACTGCAAATTATTAACTCAAAAGCCATTAAGCTCAATTTAATCCTTGAGGTTTTAAAAAAAATACTTATCCATTCATTGTTTTCTAAATTATATTGAAATGTTGCTAATGCAAAACATTTCCAATGAACAGTAAAATATTTCAATGGTTTTCAACCCACAATAATGAGATATAGTAAAGATTATATTGTGTGCATTGAGGATCATCGTCGCATACTATAGAATGTAAAGATGACAACTCATGGGAAGCATTGATTGGATTGGATATGCAAACATAATAATAGCAGCAAGTGAGTCAACAAATATTCGACAATGTTGTTTGTATGGAGATCCACCAAATATAAGCATAAATGTTAAAGAGTCACATTAGCATAAATGTTGGTTTTAGTAAAAATATTATAATTGTCCAAATTTATATATGATATAATCTTCTCTCGCCTCTACATCCATCTCTAAGAACCAAATAGCTATTGTTGGTTCATGCATAAAATTGTCAAATTCCCTAGTCATAGCCTCCCAACTAAGTTTAGGGATTGCTTTCAAGGCAGCAAACAAATTGGAAGCATCTGTCTTAATATCCTCTTTATCAACTCTTATAGTGTGAGGCATTTTCACTCGCACGTATATCATATGGATACTTTCAGAAATCACATCCAAAGAAGCAGCCATACTTCTATTCCTCCTCTTTGGCCCTCTAGTTGTAGACGTCGAACAATTGTTTCTAGCAAATGTAATGGATTGATTTGACTGAAGGAAATCTTCATCTAAATCAACAAAAATGTTCATAGGTGTATTAAAACCCTCATCATCATCCAAATTAATAGCCTCATTAAAAAGGTTACCATCTTCAATATCTTGTGATGTTGCCTCTTCATTTCCTTTTGCAATGTCATTCCTGACAATGACTACTAGATCATTAAAATAGGTGAATGGCTGCCTCCAATAAACTTTTGCAATCCTAAATTTATTTCTCTACACATTGGAAAAATTAAATAATTAGATAAATATTTGACATTAGAATTGAAAAAAACTTTGAAGAGAACATCACCTTCAAAAGGTCATCCCATACACTATCCTTGGCATCCAGGCATTGAGTTGTTTCATTCCAAGCAAACCCACTTGTATTATGCAATTCTTTCATTATTCTATAGACCGACTTCCATGTTTTCAACTTCTTTTTGAAGCTATCTCTTCCAAGATTTAACTTTAGCTTTTCATTGAATCTCCTTTCTATGACTTTCTACACTTCTTTATGAAAACCATCTTCAGCTTTCCTTCCTAGAGTAACTTGCTCACGGAGCATGTTTAATAGTTTTCTCTCCATCTCTCTACTCCACACCACTTTGGAAATTCTAGATGAACTAACAACAAGGGTACCTATAGGGGTAGAAGTGGGGATGGCAACAAGGGGTATATGAACCTCCTCATGTATGGTTGTCAATAGATTAGCGAAAGAAATTTTTTCCTCAAAGATAAGCAGCTATTATATTGTTGCAAAAAAATGAATATGAACAAGTCCATTGGTGCAAGGATTGGCACATAAGTCATCAGTCTCACTATCATCACCTATTTATAATAATGTAGGAAAGCATGTAGATTCCAAAATTTTTCCTATTCACAAGCATAAGGTTTTAGTAAGCAACATTATATAGATTCCATTTTTCATGTAAGCAACATTATATAGATTTCCATTATATATGAAAGCATGTAGATTTCAGATTCAGATTCAAATATGTACACTTTCAATAAGTAGCATTATACAAATTTCCATTATACAACAAAGCATGTAGATTTCAATATTATGCCTGATCACGAGCATAACGCATAAAGGATATTCAAAAATCATGCCATATTGTAAGCCAAAAGAGAGAGTGCACAATAACAAATCATTCACATGGATGATATAGCCACTAAAATTTAGAAGTGCATGTGCAAAGGTCTAGAGTCACTAATAAAAGCATAGCACAACCATGAAGCACCATCAACAACAATCAAATAACTCAATAGACTAATACAAGGAAAAAAGGTATGCCCAATTTAGACAACATCAAACTTAGCTAAGAACAGAAAAGAGCCATTCAACACTTACCAGTACCAACATAATAAATCAATATAAATCTACTACTATAACCAAACTGCCCAATTAACAAGTTATTAACTTAGCCAAGAACATAAAAGAACCATAAAATATCATCAATAACAATCATGTTAACTCAATATACCAACAGAAAAAAGCCATTAAACACTATCAATAGCAATCATAATAAATCAATATACTACTACTACTACAGCCATAATGTCCAATTAAGAAGTCACTAACTTAGCCAAGAATACGTAAGAGCCACAAAATACTATCAACAATAATCATAACTCAATATAAAAAAAAAAATATTGCCCAATTCACAAATCATTGAACATAAAAAGAGCAATGGCTCAAAAATATTTACCTCAGTTCTATCAATAACAAGCACTTTGTGACTAGGATGAGCAGTTGCATAAGAAAAAGACACCTGATAAGCTAAAGTGGTATTCCCCACTCCACCTCTATGGTTTGCAAAATAGTGAGCTGAAATCACAAGCATTTTCATCTCTTCAAACATAGACCTCAAAAAATCTATTTCAATTCCTGCTCTTCTCAGTAAAACTTTAAACCCCCAATTTGAATTGGGTTTTCCCTCTTTCAAACAATTTATAAAATTAGAACTGACAAGAGAATTGATTTAAACATCTAGTAACTTCTGAGATGTTTTACCCCAAATTCAACTTGTCAGAAAAATGTCCATCTTTGTTTCATTGCATATAAAACGTGTTAAGAAGAAAGGAGTTTTACGACCTAAATTTTCTCCACACTTCTCAATCTTTCTCGACACGTCTCCATTGTTATCCAACACATAGGGAATGTTGCAGTGTATGTCAAGGGTTTTAGAAGTGCATGTACCCAATCAAGAATTTATAAACGATTGAAATAGCTTTGAGATAACCATGGTCTCCTTTCCACATTATAAGATATTAAATTTTTTAGGATCCAAGGACTAAATTCCTAAAAAAAAAAATGAAATATATGGACAGACCCACATATTAAATTAATATTTTTATTTTGGAAGATTACAGTCTACAGAGTGAATGGTTTGAATTTTGAAATAATAGATAAGAAGAGCATTCCATAGTGGAGTACATGTCAGCCTTAGTAGTCACTTGCTTGGAATTCAATACACCTTCATATTACATAATTTAAACAACTAAAATAATGAATGTAATTTGAATAATTCTAATATTGTCATGTATGTGTGGCTAGTTTTACACTTATACACAAATTGTTCATTGGAATGAGTTTTGTGGACCAAACATCTAAAGACTATAAGAGACCAATATAGAAGGGATCTAAAGCTCAACACAAAGGACGAGCATCCTCCTATGGTTCTAGAGCTGAAGTGAAATGAAATCATTGAAGATGCAAAAGAGATAAGACTAAGAGATAAAGGTACTAACCCACCACCCAACAAAAATAGGTATGTGGTAGTATTAATGTAATTATCCACAAATTAGTGATCTTTATATTTATATAATCTAACTATTAGAAATTTGTTTAGCCCTCGCCTTAGGATTCATGACAAGGGCTTAACTACCTCTTATGTACTATAAGTTGAGGGGCTGCATTGAGCATTGATAGATTAGTATTTTGGTGTAACAACAACTCCACTTTAACAAGTGGTATGAGTGCTTGGTCACAGGTTTGAATTCTCAGACCCTCAGATAATGTTGAGAGGGAGATTATTGGAAAAATTTCCAATGTTCATCTTCTAATTCATGACAAGTGCTTAATCACCTTCTATTTACTATAAATTGAATGGTTGTATTTGTAGGGCTAGAAAATGGGTTAAATGCATAACATACTATCAGAAATCACAAAACTCAATAACCATACATTAGCACCCACTAGTCTACCATGAAAGCCAAAATAATCAAAAGAAGCAAACACAAGGTTAGAAACCCCCTCTTTTGTTTGTAGCTCCCATGTCCTTCTTTCCTCTCCAAATGATTATAGCTCCAACTTGACTATAGTGCACACAAAATTGAGGCAAAAGTCAATGATATGGATGATGCCATGAGAATACTAGAAGTGTGATTTTAGTGCGAGAGCAAGAATGCAAAATGCAAAGAAGCTAGGGACTCAAAAGACTCAAGAATTAGGATCCAAGGACTTTCAAGACCAGAAATGAGAGAAAGAGTGCTCATTTTATAATGGTCATAGAGGATGAGAGCATTAGATTTTTCCTCCTTAGATATGCAATGTGGAAAGAGATTCCTTTGAGAATCCATAATGCAAATGACAAAATATCCAATTGTAAGATTCTATGAAGCATGGAAGTCAAACTTGGCTAAATGTGGAAGAGAATCTATGACACATCATAAGACACCCCAAGCCCACTTAAAGCCAAGAATTTATGAAAAATAAGCTAAATAAAGACGTGCGTAAGAGAATAAGAATATTTGATTATGAAAAATCATATCCAAGTTTCAAAGGAGAATCCATGAGGTGTCATATCCAAGTGTCACTATGATGCAATATTTTATGGAATATTTGAATTAAAAATCTTTTTATTCCACAATATAAAAATTAGTAGAAAATGGAATTAATGATGGAAAATGGAACTTAGGAAATTGTAAATTTCCATGGTTTGTAAGTGATGAATCAATTAACTAATAAAATTAATTAATTGAGGATGATAATTAGAAAGAATAATTAGAAAGAATAATAAGATTAAATTATGGTTTATTTAATCCTATAGAGAAAATTAGTAGATGATTGGTACATGAAAAGAATTGATTGATATGTAATATTTTACTAACATTGCAAATGCTACAGGATCAAGGTTGGTTGATAAGGTTGATCATAATAACATCGACAAACATTGTCAATATTATTAAAATGTTTGATAATGCCATGATCTAACATTGAAAGCCTCAACAATGTCAAAGATTGGATGACATGATTGATAGTTTGACCTAGCACTGAGAGCCACGATAGTACTAAGGTCAGATTGATAAGATTGATAGGTTGATAGGTTCCCAAGGCACTGATAGCCACAACAATACTTAGGATTGGATAAATGATGATTGATTTGGGATGTTTTATATGTTATGGGTTCATTAATGATTTCTAGGTGTTATGGGGTTATTTTGAGTTGATATGAAATGGTTTTGAGTTGATATGAAATGATTTTGAAATGACATAAAATTGATGTGAAAGAGGATACAAATGATAAAGTATAATCAATTTGACCAAAAAATTGAAGTTATTAGAATGAGAAAATAGGACAAATTAGTATGAAGAAGTGATGAAACTTTAGATGTGAACCATTTTTAAGCATCTACATTATCAAGCATTGATAGATTGGTCTTTCGGTACAATGAAAAACTCACTCTAACACTAACATATTTCTAACATATTTCAAAGATTGCATATATAGGATGTAGGACACATCAAAGACCACACAAGCTAGGAAAGAGAAGGTTGGTCAACACCATCTTGGCTCTGGTAGATATATGAAAAATTACTCATTACTTGTAAGTAGCAGTAAATGAAATTTCATATCAAATATTTTATTTAAAATTAAAAATAAGAAATACTTTCAATATTGACGATATTATGCAAAAAATTCAAGGCATTTAATTTAATCTAGCACCCTTAGAAGAGGACAAACAAATTGGATTCAAGCAAGGTTATAAAGTAGTGGTTTCTGACCACTACACAGATTCTAGTGGCCAAAGAGATTTAGAAATTCTAGTGTAGTAGTTAACACAAAGGTAAATAGGCCTAATGAATAATAATAAAAATTGAGAACTTCACGAGAAATAATCTGTTTTATGTTAATTTTGAATAATGATAACAATGTGCATGACACTTTGTTGGAGCCTTCTACTCTAGGCACAAATCCTACACACAAGGAAGGCCTTGATATGCATCATAATGATACATGTACATAATCAATTTCTATTAAAATTTAACTATGTAATTATTAATAAAATTTAACATCTTAAATTATAATTGGTGTAACCTTTATCTAATAATTTTTGAGTATGTAGAATGTCATGGTGATGGAGTTGAGTGTGGTGTTAGTGTTGAGCATGTTGAGGTGGGCTTGAACAAAATATGATAGTAGATGATATGGCACCATTAGGTAAATAACAGTCCATATTATGTTTTTTAGATTAATGAAATACTTACAACATTGTCACAAATTTTTAGAAGTAAACCTATTTATTTCTTATTGTAGGGGTGCATCAACCTTATCCTCAAAAAAAAAAGAGGAAGCATCATGTCATAAGATCATAACCATAAGAGCTATAGGAGAATGCCAAAGATAGTCATGATGTGCCTATTATCCTTTATCTTCGACAAAAGAAAAAACCAAAGAAGAAATGAATATTTAAAAACCTTGTTTGATGATGAATGTTTTGATATTTTTTGTGAATGTTTCTTATTAATGAAATTTATGTCATGTTATTGAATATTGTTATGTGATTATAATGATTGATGTGTTCATGAATTATTGATGAATCTTTTATATGTATTAATGAATTATATGTCATGTTAATGAATTTTATGTCATTATAATGATTCAATGATATAATTCTTAAATGAATGAATGAAATAATTAATTAGTTTTTAACAGGGAATTTAGAGTAATTATAGAGGGTGGAAGAGGCCAAATGAGCTTCCATCTTCATCTGGTTGACCTTGTTAAGTATAGAATATGAAAGGATTCTTGAAGCCAAGTAAAGTTCAAACTAAATGTATCAAAAATAAACACCAATATATGGTCCCATCACCAAGTGGCCAGAGAACTTCACCCTAGTCACTAATGACTATCATTTCTTTGATGATAATGTATACATGTCTGATTGACTCTTTTGGTCATCACCAAACTCTTCCTACCACACTTTTATTAACTTTATAATGAGGCCCTTTACAACACCCAAAAATTGCCTTCTTTTCCCAACATGGTTTCTCTGTCCTAAAGTGCTTGAACTTAATCCTTTATTTTCAAAGTCTAAGAGGAAGTTGAATAAGTTCTAAAAAACTTAGTTTGTATATAGAATGAATAATCAAAATGACCCCAAAATCTCTTTCTCTATCAATTTCTAAACTAGCTAGTTAATTCCTAGTAGCCCTTGCATGTAAGTATTTTATGGGAAACAAGGGTTTGTTGTATCTTAAAAAATAGCCAATCTTACTACATAAAAATAATATTCTATTGTGATATTTTCCAAATTCAAAAGCATTTATGGGGGAAGATGGATTGGTGGATATGGTAAGTGTTTGATCATATACTATGATTTTCATTAAGATTGAGGAGAATAGTCTAAGGTAGTTGTGAATAAGGAAGTAAGAGCTTTCAATTTGGACTCCTAGTGAAGGATTAAATTTTTTATGTTTTATTTAAATTTTCATTCTAATTTTTTATTAAAACCTTCTCTTTGGCCCTTAAATAGAATTCAATTCTACCCAAATTCTTTACCAACTTGACACTCGAATAAACCTTCACTACATCAGCATAACACATTCTAAAAAGGATTAGATGGATCAAACTCATTTTCTCATTACAAAATCTTTATGAACAAACTTCAGTGGAAGCTTCACCATTTCCATCACACAAACCCAAAGGGATATGTAGATCTCTAATTCACCATGCCCTCCATGAATGTAATTAGAATACCCAATCCCATAGACATTTAAGCTCACTTCATTTCCACTCATAAAGCACCCAATGGAATTAGATCCTTCAAATGAGCTGCCAATTCCTTTCCCATTTGCTGATTATATTAATAATAAGGCCTATTAGGAAGTTCATGAAAATGTTACTCTATGCACCTAATGCTCAACCCTTGAATCTACTTGACAACTATCAATATTGATTAAGAACTTCTCCCTACACCCTTTCAAGCATGATAGGTGAACGCACAAAGTTTTTTGCAACCAAAGGCTCTTTCTTTTAACAATTTGATTTGAATGTCATGTTGTGATTGTGGCATAATAGTGACACAAGAAAGGATCCAAAACTTCCCAACTCACACTTCAAACCAAAAAAATAACCTCAATGCACTTTAAGTCAATCACTATATTTTGTTGCCAACCATACATATTTGACCTTTAATGAATCAATATATTACTATCACTATCACTATCATGGTAAAGATAGTGTGGTAATGTATTTTCTAAAAAAGGACTCAAAACAACTTAAAAGCCATTAATATCCAATGTGAGGGTTCATCTCATTAAACTTCATGGAATAATAGGATCTACCCAACCATAATGGTGACTTATAAAACTCAACAATAATAGTCAAAAATCATAAAAAAACTTGGACATATTATGAGAAATGAAATCCTCAAAATACTTGAGATCCTTTCCATGCTACTTAAATTGATCCTTTATTTTTTCCACAACCTTATTTGCATCTTTTTAATATTTGGAGACTTCCATGATGTTTGGTCTCAAACACTTTCATATTGCAGAATAGATACATGCCATGTTTCAACTTTTCTTTTGGTATCAACTATTTCTTATCATTAAATATTTTCTCCTATAATTTTTTTTTCCTAATGCTCATCTTTGAGATTAAACTCTTTAACATATCATTATTTTTCATTTGTTGTGGTTTGACCATATAATACTCCTTTCTTAAAATAAAACAAAATTCTTTATTTCTTCATTTCTAATGAGGCACTCTTGAATGCCAACATCCCTTTTTTAATCCTCTTTTTGTTTTTCTTCATCCATGCACTCTTTCTCCTATCTAGTCTTTCCTCTTAGACTAACTTAGGACAACTAATTTCTTCCAAATGTTGGTTTTTGTTTAGGTATCTCTATAGTTAGGTCATTATTGAAGCTTCTACTAGGAAAGTATTTTTTTAATCCAATAAGATTTCTTGAATAACTTTTATTTTTATTTTGAGGTTGGTGATGATGAGATGCTTAACTGAGAAACTCCTATTCCATATATATGACCCAAAATTGAGTCTTGTAATCCAAAACTAGGGTGCTCCTACACCATTCTCACCCACAAAGAAAGTAGTTGTCATGGGATGACAAGGTTAAGTAGTTGAGGATTGATTCCTCTCTTCTTGAAGTCAATTTCAAGGCCCTTTATACATTGTTAAATCTGCCACATTGAATGTAACCAAAATCTATGATGATTTTACATACCTTGTCGAGAATCTTGTAATTAATACTGATAATTTATGTGTCTTCTATTTATATTTTGTAGTTGTTTAAAGTAATAAAAAAAACACTTAAACTCTTCATTGCATTTGCATCAGACAATTTGTTTTCTATCTATGAGTTGATCCTGTTAATGAACATATTGAAGTGAAATTGGCAATTAATATGTTGGATATCATTTATTACTTATGTTTCAAAGAAAAATTAAAATATTATGCTTGACTAGAACAAATTAATGGATATAGTATTAGATTTTAATTCTGTCAATCACTTGGGTTTAGGAAATTTAGAAGGTGGCCCTAGTTCAATATGCAATCTCAATTGATACACATAGGACATTAGGTGGAGCTGAAAAATGCAACATGTTTTCATTTTTGATATAGGTCATTAATGTAGATGTGGTGCATTTTTTTCAGCTCCACCTATTGTCCATGCATATGGAACATTTTTATATGTGAATTCTTGATTTAGAGTGGTTGAATCTTATTTTGGATGGGAGGGAGAGAAACGAAAGACATATGGATGCTTAAGTGGCTACAAAAATGATTCTTCACTATTTACATTGTAGTTATATCGCTGAGTTCCTTATTTTGACTATTGCTACATTCTACATTTTAATGTTATTAAAAGTAATGTTTTGTTTCCTTTGTTGAAATGTGTCATGTCTTCGTTCACACAAATTGATCTCTGCTAATTGTAACCACATTTGTAACATGCTTTTTATGAAGGAGATTGTCAAAAAAAAATTGATACAAGTATGATAAATGTGTTTCAATAATTGTCTTGTCACTAATGTCAAACCTCCTATTTTTTTGGTAAGACAACTACTTATATCATTTAAGTACTATCACTTATTTGGTTGATGAAGAGGATTTCATCAAAAAATGTAACAATGGAATCTAGAGGAAAGCTTGAGTTATGATATAAAAAGGAGTAAAGGAATCAGCTAAGATAGTGGTAACATAATGCATTGATAACCTACTTAAGATTACAAAGAGTAATTAAAATAAAAAAGTTCGAAAGAAAAATTTAAACAAAATTTGTCTGTCAAGCTTCACCAAATAGATAGTAGGTGCTGAGAAAAGTTAGTGCAAGCTGAGAAAAAAATTAGTTGCAGTCAAGTAAAAGTTTATTTTAGTGTATGCCAAGAAAAATAGTGGATGTAGAGTAAATTTTAGTTGATACTGAGCACTAGTAAACTTTAGTTCATGCTGAGTTATTTTATAGATGATGATGAGAAATGCAGTATGTGTCGAGCATCAGAAGAAAGTTAATGTCAAGTGCTAGCACTATTAGAAAGATTCTTGGTGGATCTAAGCTAATAAGTTTATTTTATTGGATTGTGTGAACCAGGTGGAAGATAAGGTTGATAAGATGGTTGCATACAATTCATGGTAAACCATTTTAAAGTAAATTCAAAGAGAATTGAAGGAGAAGTTTCTAGAAATGATATGTAATGAGGGGTAGATTCATTGAATCCTACCTAATTTTTTCTAAACCTAAATTGGATGATCGATAATGAATGGCAAAATTTTTTAATTCCCTATTTATAGGGATGGCTAGAGAGAAGCAAGTGTTTTCATGTGAGAGAACCAAAGGAAGATAAGGAGTCATGGACATTGCTTAATTTAGTGACCTAATTGAGAGTCTACATTAGCATGTTAAGAAGGAAGGCTTAAGGGTATAAATTCTTGAAGGATGAACAAGCTATCAGAGCTTAAATGTGTTAAAGACAAGTAGAATGGATGACTAAAATAGAGATCTATAATCTACAAATGGATTTTTACGTCATTATCAGATCAAGCCTGACTATTACTCTCTAATAATTGTTTCACTCTAAGGTAAATCTTTTGGATTAACATTGACCTAATAGTTATTTTTAAATCCTTTAACTAAGTGACATTCAAAGTGAATGGTCTAAAGTCCTCTAACAAGGCTTACTCCTAATAGGGTGATTGAAATCCTTTAATAGTGTCATATTTAATAGTGTGTACTATAACCTTTAATAGGGTTAGCCTTTCATAGGGCACCAGTTCACAAAAGTGAAAAAGAGTAGCACATTTTTGATGGTTTTTCCCAAATAGGGTTTCCATGCAAATCGTTGTGTCAAATGTGTTGCTAAACCTATTATGGGTTATGTTTACATATCTGCAAATTGATTTGATAGTAACCTACAAGTTTTAAGTGATTGCATAATCTTATTGATGCATGCATGATGATAAATATTTTATAGGTTCACTAAGTTGTGAAAAGTTTTATTTATACATCTAGACCTTGGATAACATATTCACCCCCCCCCCCCCCCCCCCCCCCCCCCCTAGTTATTCTAAATAATTCCAACAATGGTGATCTTAGTCTTCTTGAAGTTGTTGTTATAATACTATAGATCCTAATATGCATATAACACACTCACCAATGCAAAAAAAATGGAACATATCTTCAAACATATCAACATCTTTTGCAATTCTAATTGATCATGATTTCATTCTATTTTCTTGAGGTGTACCAAGCAATAGAGCTAAATGAGAAACTGAGGTTGTAGAGTAAATAAATAATCCCTCCATTATTTGAGGATAATTCCAAGAAATGATTGAATCTATTTATGGTTTGAATCTAGAAGGAAAGTATCGATGAAAATATATTTTAAAGATTCCTGTATAATGTTATTTTGTTACATGTTCGGTGTTGAATGAAAGATGTCAATTGATGATCTTCTCGTTGTTGTTTCAATTGGATATAATTTTATATCTTGCACATAGATATGAAGAGACGTACCCTTCCAAGAATATGAAGAGATATACCCATCTTATATCTTGAAAGGATATGAAGAGACGTACCCCTCCAAGAATAGATTGTTTGGTTATAAGTGGGAACAACACACAATGTTGAAATAAGGATAAGTTCTCAACTATTTTTAAGATACAACTTCTCACATCATCTGCCCTTACCAATGTGGTGCAGGAGCACCCTAGTGTCTTATTTAGATTCTAGTTCAGTTTGGCTTGTAGGTGGTTCTAGCCAACCACATGGGTAATAAGGACTATTGATAAGGTGCTAAGTGAGGTGTGATGTGTATTTGTAGACAAGTGTTCTTAGAGTCATCCTTGTAGTCTATTTTCAACAAGTCTAATGCTAAGTCCTAGAAAAGTCAATATGGGTCAAAGGTTGACCAAGTATCTAAAATGGAGTGGAAATTATACATTTGATGTTTTCAATTTTTTTATAACCATGTGATGTGATTTTGGTTGAATTGTCTAAAATTGCAAAAAGATGTAGAGTTGCTCATGACAACATTTCCTAAAATCCAAAAAATATCTCTAAAGAAGTCTTAACCCTGGCCTTAGGGTCTAAAAATGAGGGTTTTACATATTTAAGGTTAGATAAACCCTAATCTAGAAGCTATTTTTTGGATTTCTACACTTTGCATTGGGAAAGACACTGAATTTTATATGATAGAGAGACTTTTACTTTTATCCAAACTCTAAGTGGATTCAATGAAATAATGTGAGGCATTGAGGTATTGGTTCTGGTTATGTAGTTACATGTTGTGGAGTTAATTTGAAGAGTTTGAATTGATCTTTGTCATTTTACAAAATCTTTAATTTCCTCTAGTCCATTGCCTTGAATAGTGCTAGTTATGTAAATATGAGCCCTACTTGAATTCCCATTGTTGAAATTCAATGGCCACTTGGAATCAAGTAAGAGAAATTATAAATAGTATAAATATGTGTTTTTAGGTTCTGGTTTGTAGGGGATCTATTTCTTCCATCAAGCCCTAGGTGAGAGCAAAGGCAAGTTAGTTAGGAGTTTTCATAGAGCAGTAACAAGAAAGTTTACAAGATTGATCAGTTTGTGTGAACCAATGATTGGATTAAATTAAGTTCATGTGTCCATGATAAGTTATTACAAGAAGAGAATTGGTGAAGTTGAATAAATCACCTACTAGAAGACAATAACCTAGACTGGTTCACATGCCCTAAGAAACCCAAGAAGATAGGGATTTGGTGATAGACCTATGTACGAACACCTTGTAGATTTAAAAACTAGGAAATTTTGAAGTCTAAGAAGTCCTTAGAAATAATCCCTAAATATATTGGGGTTTCTTTGGAGAATTTGAGAGTTATTCCAAGAACGCAGATTTTAGGAGGCATAATTGGGTTAAAAGGGTTACAAAGCCTAAAACTTGAAAAGTAAGAACTCGATGGAAACTCAAAAGAAGAATCCATAAAATTGGATCAAAATGGATTGAAACTAAATATGGGATATCTAGAACACCTATTCCTAGTCCCAAGATGAGTTTGGGAGCAGAGTGGTTAAGTTGAGCCCATGAGCACATAGTTGGATTGAGGAACATAGTTGAGTGTTTCAAGTTTGTGGTGAGTTCTAGAAGGAAAATGGGGATCCTAGAAGTGATCTCTATTTAGGGGAGACTAGAATACCCTAGTAAGAACAAATAATAGGTCTTAGGAAGAGAAAGAGTGTTCTTGAGAATTCGTATTGTCCACCAAAATGTCATTGTTCAAAACTCAACTCCTTAAACATCAAAAAAATAGTATTCTTATAATTTATTTATTTTAAACTAGGGTTTTCATCAATATTTTCATGACCATTAATCAATCTATCAATGATCATTATTGTTGATGAGATGGCAACATCATTAGAATCTCATAGGATTCTGATGACATTTTATCGATATTTTTATGAGGCCTATCATGAATGGCTTGACAATCTCATCAATACCAATCTCCTAATCATCAATTTTTTGATGTTTCCTAGTAATGGTCTGACACCACCTTGTGACAAAGATTGGGATCATTTTTTATGGGATTGTCTGATGACATATAGATAGCCCTAGATTTCATCAAAATCTTGACAAAATATTTTGACCATTGTCTATTGAAATATCAACCAACCCTCATCAAAAAAATGTAAAAATTCACTAGTGTCGTGATATTAATTAACAAAATAATTTATTATTATATGCCAAAGTTTTAGCTTAAGTAAACTAGAGATAATAAGTGACTTAATAATTAAATCAATATGATTTAATTAATAAGAAAAATACTTTGTTACTCTGTTAGTTATCTAATCCTCTCCTTTTCACCCATTTTAGATTTAGTGTTGATAAATGTATATGACGTGTGTTTTTCAATTTATGGTTGGACATGGTTATTACATGGGGACCATTCCCTTTTGCAAAATACACCTTTGGAAAATGATTTAGAAATTTTTATAGTTAAAGAATTGAGGTTGATAGGGGGAATGTTCTCTTTAGGATCTATGAAGGGATAGAGTTTTTGAAACAAAACCCTAATAATTTTTTTAATCTTTGTTTCAAACTGAGGAGGCTTGTTACTATCTATGAAGATTCAAAGTGGAGAACAATTGTGTTGTTAGTGTTTCTTAATGAGAGGCACCTGTTTCTTCACATCCAGATTTGGGGATGGGATGCCTTTAGTTTGGGGCTATATTTTGAGGGGTTACAAATTTCTTTTATTTTTGAAAGACTTTTGGTGATAGGGTTAATGGCTCTTAGCTTTGGATCACTAAATATTGTTAATATTTCTTGTTCTCTTATGGTTGTTCTATTTAGGAGCTTCTATCTCCCTTTCTAAGACATCATGTCTTTACTTTTTGGGAAAGTTTTATTATTTTTTTATTTTTTCCCTAGTATGAGTGAGGCATTTGTTATCAATTGTAAAGGATAAGTATGGATCGTAGTTGTGACTAATTAGAAGAGAAGGTGATTTTTCAAGGCTTAGAAGGTTTAGGATCCATAGGAAAATCCTTTAAGGTTAGGGTTCTTTCTTTAAACTCTACAAGATTTTGGGTTCCTTTCAAAAATCCTATGGAATTGACTTTGGGAGCTTTTCTCCTTAGCTATGTTTATTATTTGATGTGTTTTTGTACTAGTGATATTCTCTAATGTTTCACAACCCACAGATGCCGCATTGCTTGAAAATTTGAGTCAAAAATTATCTTGGTGTGTCCAAGATCACAAAAGCATATAAAATAGCAAGAGCCTTGATAACATAATTAGTAGGATGACTGTTATAAATAACAAAAAGGATAAACTAAATAATCCCCAGGACATGCTACATTTTATCCCTTTATGAGGACTACATACACCTCCACATACTAGTTGTAAAACATTAAGGTCTATGAGGTTAGGTTTGGGCCTCTTCATCAATTTTTCTTTTTATTTTGAGATGATAGTAAGTGCCTCATTTATTTTTGAAATTATCTTTGTTTAAGATGAAAATTATTAATTCCTTTTTACTTTTCTATTTTATTTTAATAAAATTCATTCAAACTTTTGAGATTACTACAATAGGGAGAAAAATATGAGGAAAAAAAAAACACCTTTTTATAAGAAGAATTGTGTTACTTCATGTGATAAGGTGAATGTTTCTATTATTAATTCTTCTATCTTTATAATCTGGCTAGTTTGTGTATGAATAAAAACTATATTTTCTTTTATTTTTCTTTTGAAAGGCTTTATCAATAAATCAATAGATGAATGCTATTTTTCCTAGATTTTAATAATATTCTTGATCAATGTTGCTTATTTGAAAAGCACATAAAAAAATCACTGAACATAATTTATCATTTAAAATAAAATTTTCAAACTCTTTCTAATATAAGATACTTGAATACAAGCATTGTACAATATAATAGTTACACATAAACATTAACAGAAACTTAATATATTAATGTTATTATCTCCTAAAAATATCTTTCATAGTATCTCATGTTTTAAAAAAAATTCAATTTTTTTTTTGATGAATAGGCAAGAGCATAAATAGAAGAGGCAAGCACACTCCTAGATTCCTAATCTACATTTTTCCCATTTTCCAAAATAAAAATTTTTATTTAGAAAACTGTATATAAACTTATTTTCTCTATTATAGATAGAAGTTAGAAATAATTAACCCTTCTAGCACTGATGAATAGACAATTTTATATTTTCTTCAATAATAATAATAATCAAACCCAGAGTGCATAAAGAACTAGAAGAAGCGGATTCAAATTTTATTCTCTAATTGAAGATTGATAACAACAAAAATTTCATGGAAACCCTAATTAAATGTATGAGACATCAGGACATTGAGAGATGTTCAATATCGTACTTAAAATCCATTGGTAGTTAAATAAAGTCATATGTCGATTATGGATCTTCTGCATCTCATCTCTTCTCATTACATTCCTTGCAGTGTCTGTCTAAGAATTGAAGAAGTTCTTCTCGACTGTTGGACATATATCGTAGAATCACACTAGATTAAATGGCAACTTAACCGTACTTATTACATATTTACTTAAATATCGTCCTGGAGAAACACTTTACATTTTATTAAAATTTCCAAAAATAAGCCTTCACAGCCGCAAAATCAATTCGGAGTATTTTTAACAATAATAGTTGTCCTCGCACTTGGCGAGTTTGTCTTTGCCATTTCCTCCTGGTAAGCAAATTGACATAATTTTGTGGAAGTCGACTCTCGCATTGTCTCCTTCCGTCTTGCCCTCGTGGCTCTTCATCAAAATAGCTGAATGTTTCTCTCTTTCATTTATAACTGGCAGTTCTTCCATATTCTGATATCCAAAAGCTATTCCATACCCAGTCAAAGCTTTAGATTGGCAAAAAATAATAATTTAGCATGCCCATCAAATTCAAAAATATGAAATGCGTCTATGTAAATGGATGTTCATTACAAGACTCCTTAACAATTAAAATCTGTTGTCAGTTATAGATGGAAGCACTCTTCAGATTGGCCTCTTAGAGGCAGAGAGGTGGACCGTCCAGAGTTTTCTCAGATTTTGGCCTCTAGGACGTGTTGCTCTCTGCTAGGACCAAATGTTTTCGCTTGGGGAAGTACCTTGTCTAGTAAATATTTTGTCTCTGTTAGATATCAAGAGATAACTAGACAACCGTTAGGGTGTGCCTCTAGGACATGTTGCTCTCTGCTAGGACCCATTGTTTTCGCTTGGGGAAGTACCTTGTCTAGTAAATATTCTGTCTCTGTTGGATATCAAGAGATAACTAGACAACCGTTAGGGTGTAGGGCCCATTTGCCATTGCACCAAAAGCCATAAGCCATGACTGTTAGTGAACATGGAACACCACATAATTAACCATCTATGGGTAGGGAAGCGTATCGCATCACCTAACAATCTCCCCTCGACGTGCATACCAGGTGCTTACGCAGGTCGAAAAAGCACCGAGGAGATTTGAACCCATGACAAAGCCAAAACCAGGCTCTAATACCAACTGTAGGGCCCATTTTCCGTTGCACCAAAAGCCATGACTTTTAGTGAACATGGAACACCACATAATTAACCACCTGTGGACAGGGGAGCGCATCGCATCACCCAACATAGGGGATACTGATGTCTCTTGGTGGAAACAAGTTTGGAATAAATTTTCTTGGTCCAAGTGAAATTTTTTCACAACAGTTGTCTTATGTGGGATAATCTTTGTAAATGTGGATTTCAGGGCCCCTCATATTGTGTTTTATGTGGTAATGGGGAGGAGTCTATTTCCCATCTGTTCTTCCATTACTCCTTTTCTACTTAGTTATGGCACCTTTGGTAGAGTGCTTGGGGTTGAGAAATAAAATGACAAAGAAACCATATAACAACAATTCTTCCACAAGATTTCCACTACTACCCAAGGTGAAGATTCAATTTAGGCATATTGTGGATATTGGAATGATTTCCACAAAATCTTCTAAAAGAGATTTTCCCAACCAAATTTCTCAATTTTTAATGATGGAGTTAGGAACAAGGATATCTAACAAATGTTCCTACCTTACCATAGAAGGAAACTCTCCTTAACATCCTCATCAAACCGAGTACCTCAAAGTTTCTTAGAGAGCTTAGGGATGGAATAGCAACAGTGTGGACAAGAAATTTATTAAATGTGCATATTCAATTTCATAAACATTTTGAGGAAAATAAAATACAAGTACAAAGGTATTTATCATACTTCACCACAACTTGTGGTGCTATGTCTAAAGTGGAGAATTATTATATTAAGCAATAATTTAATTTAATTTAATTTAAAATTTTACGTCTTCCAGTGACTTCTCATTCATAGTTGCAAACTTTTCTAAGTTCACTAGTTTCATTTATTTTTCTTTTAAATAATCCAACCCACAAATCAAATTTATATTTCCTTTTAACACTCTTCTAAATTGTTCTCCCATTCTAATAAATAATCTAACTTGCATTGTCCTTCTTTTAGAAACTTTGTATATTTCTATATCAAATATTCAAATAACTTCAAGAAAATCCTGCATAGATATCAAACTTCTTTTTTATTGAAAGCAACCAAATTTTTTTTAATTACAGATTTACATAAGGATGAAACAATTCAGCAAAAAAGTTGTTTATCCATATGAAGTTGAAAGTCTCTAAAAATGTGATTTAACATCAAAGAACATAGCAACTTCATATAGTTGTAGTATACAATACAATTATATACATGCATCAATGAGTGAGTATCAATACTTGCAACATATAGTACAATAACTAAAGACTATTAGGTCACAAGTTCCAATAAAGAACTGAGCAACTTCTTGTAGTTGATACAACACAATTATATACAAGCATCAAGTAGTTAGTGTTGGTAGTTGCAACATATACTACAATAATTGAAAACCATTAGGTCACGGGTTCCATGTTTTGCAATATCTGAAAGGATGAAAATTATTTTCTTGTATCTTGACTTCTTTGAATGATTGTGCACAAGTGTTGAGGAGAATATGAACTGAAACATCTTTTGAAATATGAGACCAATTTGTTAGCAGATAAAATTTCACATATCATTTGAACTTCTATTTGTAGTGAAAGAATGGTGTTAGCAAATATAGCATTGAAAGAAAGTTTTCAAATTCATTTGATAATAACCTATCTGTAAGCATGGGATACATAGCCAAAGGATAAAGAAGAGCCAAGGAGATCTAGTTTCTAAGACCAAGGTTGAGGGAATGGTATAGATGGTATTGGAAAAATACAACAATTGATTTTAAATAGAGAGAAGAAAGTCTAGCTTGTTTTTATTGAATAATAGATGCCAATTTATACAATAGCTTGACTCAACAACATTCCTAAATGACTGTGAATTAGATTGACAAAAAACTACTTCATGATTGACAACACACACATAAACTTAACTTTAACTGAAACTTATGGCAACCTAACTCGACACATCTACAGTAAGGACTTGATTCATACTAATATTCTTTGACTCAATCCTAAACTAGATTCGTGTTGTTAGCAACTCAACAAGGCTTTCCACATGTGCAACAATTATTATTGACTATTGTTGGAACATTAACTCCAATAGATGAGGCAACTAAAAAAGAGTGCCATGAATTGCAAGCATGACTCCAAAACCAAAAAGCATATTTTTTTTGTTTTTGTTTTATCATAAAAGAGACAAGTGGGAAGAACATAAAAAAACTTAATGTAGTTACTGCTAGGCATTTTAACATGAAGGAATTTCCATGTTAGGAGTTGATACTATGCATCAACTTTAGAGTTCCAAATTTGGAGGATAAGTTTATTCCATTTGGATTGAAAGAATGACCACCTTCACTTGGAATTAAAATGAGATGAGATGAAAATAGGAGGAAGGAGTTGTTTGTAAATGGTTCAAAGGGGAAGTAGTAGATGCCATGTGCATTAGGCCATCCCCATTCATTCAAAAAGTTAGTATCACAATTAAAAAATAGCAAGTTGTAAAGTTCAAATATCATGAGCTCTTAAATATCAAGAATTAGTTGCTTATCAAATGCTATGAATTGGAAGTGTGATTTCAAGTGAAGTCACCATTTCTAGTTAAAGGTGGAAATGGTCCCATAAATTGCAGAAGGTTTTAATTCTTTTTTTTTATGAATTCATTTTCCTTTGAACCTCCTGATATTCCCTAACAGTTTATAATCTTCTTCTTGAACTAACTTGTTCCACCCTATAGAAGAATATAGGAAAGTTATCCCATGGTTAAGGGATTGGTCAAACTAAATTAATTTTGTAGAGCCAGATGGAGTAAGGGTGCAGATCTTTGAGTTTTAAAAAAGGATCTAAGAAGATCTTATCTTTCCAACTAAGGTTCCCCCAAGAACTACCAACACAAGTTATTTGAATGTGAAATCTAATTAATTCTTTTCAAGGGGCATCACCCTACAAGCCTCTAATTATCCATTTAGATAATAGGAAAGCACCTTGTGTGTATGGATCATTGATTTACAATCGTCTTTTGTGCAATTTGTTGGTATGACTCTAGAGTTTCCTAGGTTGGCACAAAATTTTCACAGCCAAACTTTCCATGTAAAAATCATGTTTTCTCTAGTGGAACTATCATTTGGGTAATGGGTTTAATTCTTCTAGCCAAGGCTTTGACTATAATTTTTTAAGAGGTATTAAGAAAGGTAATGGGTCTCCAATCAGCAATTGAATCTTGTTCTTTTCCTTTGGTAATTAATAAATGGACTTAAAGTTCTGGTTTCAACTATTTGGAGATAAACATTGATGGATAGGTAGAGACATAGGAAAATACAAAGCACCAAACACAATGTGTTGTGATATAATGAGAATATATTATATTTCATTCATGGTGATTTCAAATGAATACATAGTTTCTTCTTATAGGCAAGTGTACAATATTTTAGATAAATCTAGCATTAGTTGACAAGACAAAATATCTAACTATTTCTAGAAAATATTATAGCCAACTCAAACTTCTTGAAAATACTTTAGCGAACACAACCTAAACCTAAATCTAATAATCTAGAAACATTTAATTCTTAGTAAAAATTAAGATTTCTAACACTCCCCTCAATTTATACTATCTACATCATGAATATTTAAAATTCCCAATCCTACCCTCAAAATCTCAAATTGTTCTTGTGTTAAAGCCTTGGTGAAGATATGTGCAAGTTGCTTTTGCAGATTACTTTCTTAGTTACTAACCAGCTCTCTAATGAAGTGATACCTTGTGTCAATGTGCTTTGTTCTCTTGTGAAACTCATGGTTCTTTGAAACTGCTATAGCAGACTTGTTATCACAATAGATTGTAGTAGGTCCATCTTGAGCTTGCCTTAAGTCTTTTGAAATCCTTCGCATCCATACTACTTGATATGCTATTGTTGTTCTTACTACATACTCTAGTTTAGCTTGTGAGAGAGTTACTACAAGTTGCTTCTTCGATGCCCAAGCTCCAACACCTGTCTCAAGATGAAATGCATATCTAGATGTTCTCCTTCTATCCATAGTATTCCCTAAAAAATTAATATCTATATATCCAACTAATTTAAAATCATCTAAAGTAGAATACAAAATTCTGTGATTCATAGTTCTAGCAATATATCTCAAAATCTTTTTTCCTACCTCCCAATGTGAGTTCTTAGGTGATTTGATGAATCTAGAGGTTAAACTCACTCCATACATAATATCTAGTCTACTAGCAGTGAGATACATCAAACTACCAACCAAGATTTTGAGTCAAAACCTTTCTCAGTATCTTCTCTATTTATTTTGGTGCCTACTACCATAGGTGTTTAAACTAGACTACAATTTATCAATCTAAATCTTTTCAAAATATATTTCGCATATTTACTTTGGAAAATGAAAATTCCTTTATCATTTTGAGTAACTTCAATGTCAAAAAAATATTTCATCAATCCTAGATTTTTCATTTCAAATTCCTTATTCATTACTATTTTAAACATGTCAATAGATAAATTTCCTATAAAGATCAAATCATCAACATATAAAAAAAAATCAAAATCTAACTTTGTTTATTGATCTTGGTATATGATGTAGGTTCATTAGTGCTTCTCTTCAATCCATTCTCCATCATGCATGAATCTATTCTTTTGTACCAAGAGCTTGCTTCAATCCATAGAGTGCCTTCTTCAACTTCTAAACTTTGTTTTCATGTCCTCTTATTTCATATCCTAGTGGTTGCTACACATAGACTTCTTCTTCCAAATATCCATTCAAAAATGTTGATTTGACATCCATTTGGTGAACCATCAATTTGTTTTGAATTGCAATAGCTGATACTACTTTGATAGTATCAAGTCTTGCTATAGGTGCAAATGTCTCATTATAGTCAAACCCATATTCTTGTGAAAACCCCTTAGCAACTAACCTTGCACTATATTTTTCTACATCTCTATTAGCTTTAAACTTAGTATTATAAACCCATTTTACACCAATACAATCTTTGTTCTTAGGAAAATCAACTAATTCCCATGTGTCATTTCTCTCAATTGATTTTATTTCGTCATTCATTGCATTAATCCAATGTTCAAGTCCTTAATTGCATCTTCAAAATATATAGGATCTTGGGTAAATAATGCAAAATTTGATTGCAAATCTATTTTACTTCCTTGATCATAAATCTCACTCAAGCTTCTAGTTTTCTTGCTTGTAATCCTTGATCTCAATTGTTCAAGTATATGGTTTGAATCATTACTTACTTGTCAATTTGAAGATTCTCCATGTTCAACTTCATTTTCTAAGTGATCTCCTTGTGGATCTCATGGTGGAGTTCCTTCTTGGTCACTTGGTTGATCCTTTTTATCTTTTTCGTCATATGGTATTGTTGCAGCATCTATGACATTTGTATCTATATTTCCATCCCATGATTCCTCCTCTTTAAATACAACATCCCTACTCACAATGAATTTTCTGGTGATAGAATTAAACAACCTATATGCCTTAGATTTCTCATCATAGCCAAAAAAAATGCATTTCTCACTCTTATCATCTAACTTACTTCTAGATTATTTAGGAACATGTTCATATGCAATACAACCAAATACTCTGAGATGAGAAACACTATGAATCTTACCACTCCATGCTTGTTGTGGAATCATGTCCCTCACTATATTTTTTGGACTCTAATTTAAGATATAAACAATACAAGAAACTACCTCAGCCCAATGCTCATTAGGAAGATTCTTACCTTTCAACATGCCCCTTGCCATCTCCATTATTGTCCAATTATTTCTCTCTACAATACCATTTTTCTATGGTGTGTAACTAGTACTAAATTTTTTTTTGATTCCATGATCCCTACAATAATCTAAAAACTCATTTGACTTATACTCTCCTCATCTATCAGATCTCAACACCTTGATAGGTAAACCACTTTGTTTTTCAATAAAAACCTTGAAGTCTATAAATTTGCCAAAAGTTTCGGATTTGTATTTAAGAAAGTAAACCCATGTATTTCTACTGAAGTCATCAATAAATGTTAAGAAATAATTGCTCGCCCCTAATTATGGTGTTTTCATTGGACCACATATATTTGAATGCACAATTTTTAAAGGTACTCTTTCTCTATATGACATCCCTTTTGAAAAACTCTCTCTATGATGTTTTGCCAAAAATACAACCTTCACATGGACTTAATGATGCTTCAATTGGGGGTAATCCTCTTACCATTTCTTTTCTTTGCAATAACAATAATCCTTTGAGATTTAGATGACCATACCTCAGGTGCCATATCCATGTCTAATCTTGACTTGTTGCCTTGAAACTTGTTGCAATTTCATCAATCATATTGTTATTCATCCAAAGTGAAAATATTCTATTATTTTTCATTTCTATCCTTGCAAACACCAAGTTACTAGGATGCATATCAAATATAGCGCACACATTTTTCTCAAAAATAACTCTATATCCTTTTTGACTAAGTTGCCCCACACTTATAAGATTATGTTCCAAACTAGGTACAAAGTATATATTAGAAATAGATTCCTTACCATGCGTTGTTATGACATTGATTGTACCTTTTCCACTTACTTCCACTATCTCATTGTTTTTCAACTTCACTTCTAATTTAATTGATCTATCTAAGCTTTCAAAATAATCTTTGTTTCCTGTCATATGATTGCTACAACCACTAGCTAGAAACTAAAAATCATTTAAACTCTCTTGGGCTACATTGAAAGCAATGAACAACATTTCAAAAATACTCTTAGAAAAATTTGCATTTTTCTTACTCATTTCAGCTTGTTTCTTTCTACAGTCATTTGAAAAAATGTTCAAAGTTCTATCATAACTTTGCAATGCCTAGTTGTTATTGCATCCCCTTGAGTTGAAGTATTGATTTCTCCTTCCTTCTTGATTTGGATTCTTTTCTTCTTCCTTTTGAAAATTATATCTACCTCTTCCTCTTCCTCTAAATCTAGAATTTCCTTTCCCTCTACCTCTACAAAATGTTATTTGTGTTTTGAATGCATTCTCCAATGAATTACCATTATGCATGTTCAACCTATCTTCATGAACAAGGATCCAAAGTCCTCATCTATGGATAATGTTGTTAAATCCTTAGATTCTTTAATTGCAACCACAATATTATCAAATTTAGGAGGAAAACTTCTTAAAATCTTTTCTACAACTTCTTGATTAGTAAGCTCATCACCATTCATCCTTACTTAATTAACCACATTCATAACACAATTTGAAAATTGTTCTAAAAAATCAAAATCCTTCATTTGTAAATTCTCAAAATCTCTTCTAAGTGCTTACAATTTAATAGTCTTTACCTTACTTGTACCTTGATATGCAGTTTGAAGAATGTCCCAAGCT
The DNA here is from genome assembly GCA_028749045.1 of Cupressus sempervirens. Classification (NCBI taxonomy): domain Eukaryota; kingdom Viridiplantae; phylum Streptophyta; class Pinopsida; order Cupressales; family Cupressaceae; genus Cupressus; species Cupressus sempervirens. The sequence goes on along the minus strand of CM053785.1, from coordinate 937,310,059 downwards.
TGCTTGGCTATAATAGCTAACTTAATCCAAGAACCGAGTCATCCAAAGCTTGTCCAATAATCTGCAAAGCTTTTTTACTCTTCTGCCTATTTTCATCAAGCTTTTTCTTTTGCTTAGCATTTAAAGTAGACTCATCTATAGGTTTAGCATAACCATTTAAGATTATATCTAATAACTCATAGAAATCAAATATAAGCTTCATTCTAAAAACTGAATCATCATAATTCTTTCCAGAAAACATTGGAATTGAAGCCTGAAAACTCCTTGTAGTCATGCCTGTTAGAAACTTATAAATAAAATTTACAGATACAACAAACCCTAAATAGGTCTATAAGAAACTTACATATCTCACAATAACTTTCTATCTCCTTTCTTTGTTACGATCCTCCTTATGTGCGATCCTTCAAACTCCTCTTCTTAACTTTTCTCTAATACCAATCTAATGGATGGATAGATGCCCAGGAAAATGCAAAACACCAAACACAATTTGTTGTGGCACAATAAAAAAATACTACAACAAACACGAACTTTGGAAAATATTTCAGCTGACACACCTTAAACCTAAACCAAAAATAATCTAGAAACATTTAATTCTTAATAGAAATTAATATGTCTAACAAACATAGTAAAAATCTTCATAAATGTAGGACCACAAAGAACGATAGAATTCAACAAGGCCATCCATTCCGAGGCTCTTGTCAACAACAATACTAAAAGGGGCTTCATCAATTTCTTTAATAGAAAGAGACCTATCAAGAAAGTTACTATACTTTTCATCAATTTTACAAAAAATACAACCTGCAACACTTTCCTCAACAAAGATAATTAAAGTATCATCTGCTTATTCATCTGTAGAGAGTTTTTTATAATAATTGAAAAGGGTTTGCATGATGCTTAGTTGATTAGAAAGTGGAGTTCCATCAACAGATTTGATAACAACAATTTGATCTTTTTTGCATTTTTTTTGAAGAGAAAGATCGTGGAGGTTGGCTAGAAGAAGAGAGTGACCACACGTGAGTTAGAACATTTAAAGAATTTTCATGCCTCCTTTGTTTATTAGCAGCTCTTTGATGATAATGACCTTTTAGGGGTTTTGGTTCAGCATTCTAAGTGGCTAGAAAGCCAGTAATGAGAAAACCCTGATTCCTTGCAACAAAATCATCAATCCATTCTTACCATAAATGCTTTCTTATCAAACATTAAACTTACAAAATAATTCTCCAAGACTTGTTTTATGTATATTTATTTATTAAAAAGATTTCTTCACCTTTACCTAGATATAAAATGATGACTCCTGCTGGTAATTAATTAAATCATTCGTTCTAAGTAGTGGTGAAGGAATTCAAAATTTTGGTTTAATAGCTCATTTGTAGCAGTAAGAATGTCCCTTTATTTGTGCTTGGGTCAATGAAATTTGGAAGCAATGCTACAGCAGAAAAAATGATCTTCCTCCGTCCGGTGATGCAATGTTGATCAGATTCCGTCTAGTGACAGGATCTCCTCAACTGGAGCTCTGATATTCGGTCTCAAATCTTTCTTTTTGTTGCTTTGGGCCACTTGTTCACGAGTCCTTTATAAACAGAATACATGAATACAATACATTTTTATCAAATTATTTTCAAAAATAATCACACAATCGAATCCACAAGCATAATGTTTGATAGTTTCTGTTGGGTGCATATGTGAAGCCCAGCGGTCTCTTTTTATTATGCTTATTTTATTATTGTTCCCTCCAAATTTGTTGGTCTCTTCATTTCCTTTGAGACTTTATAAATCTTATTTGGAGATTGATTCTTATGTATTGTATTCGAAGAGCTGAAGCAACAACTATGACGTAAAGTTCATTATTTATATTAATAGATATCTTCCCTACAGTGTGGACATAGGCACAATTTGTGGTGACCTAATTTTAGACTTTCTCATAACTATTGGATTTAATGGATTTTTCTTTCATGATCATGTGAAGTAGGTAGTTATTTATATTCCTTGTTTTAACTATTAATGAAGATGGTTATTAACCATTAACTATTATATGATGTTAGTAGTTGCTGTATTTTGGAATTATGGTTCATAATTTATAGTTTTTAAAAATGTTTATTGTAGTGCCTGCCCTAGTTCACATTTTGTTTTAATTGCCAAACTCTTTTAGGCCAGTTTTATACTTGATGTTTAGCAGCATTACTTTCAGATTATCAGATGTTGTTTTACACTCAATTTATTATATGATGAGATTACTTGGTACTCTATATTTCATGCATGTATGATGATTATTCAACGTTTTCAATTATTGATGATGATTAGTTAGATGGTTTATTATCACATGTTCTTGCTTATGGATACTTACCCCATACTGCATGTGTATGGTGTGCGTGTTTGTTTTCTTTATGTATGGCGTTTTTGATGTGGTTAAGGAAGGGAGTCGTAGTCACCTGCTAGTCGGGATCTACACGATGCACCACTTCCTGCCATTGTCTGTTTAGATTAGAATATTGTGTTTGTACATGTGTGGATTTTATGCAGGTTGCAGGTACCAGGTATCGACTTCCCTGAATTGCCAGGATGAGCGTACCCTATCGCATTATCTCAATGGTAAGAGAGGGGAGATAAACTCTTAAGTCCAATTCCTAAACCCTTTAGCCAATTGTCCTAATTGATAATTAGGGAAAGTATCTAAATTAAGTACCCTCCGAATGCATCAAATGATGTTATTTCATGATTATAACCCTTTTGTTTGATTTAGTATGTGTTCTTCTATGATGGGTTTTCGTATGTTGCTTTATGAGTCCTTGATGTTTTAGTATCACTAGCTTGCAAGTTATACTAATTTCTTAATTGAATAATCATAGGAAATTATTACTATGATTCATAGTAAAATACCAAGTCATGAAATCATAAATTATTTAGCCAATGAAAGTTAAAATATAGAGAATTTATTTTTTTAAGTCTTTAATCAGATAATGTGAAATGCTGGAAGCAGCCATTCTCCATAAATTAACATAACAGAGCTGGATACTCTAAAATTTGGAACATCTAAGACTCACCAGCCATTTAGCCACTAAAAGGGTGAAAAGGTGAGATGAAATCCTACAAGGATAAAGAGAGTGAAATCAAAAACTGATATTTTAAATCAAAATAAATAAATCTTACTTAATAGCTCATGCTCGTTCCTAATAATGTAACCTACTGTTATCAAGTTGAGTGGTGGTGATTAGGTCATTGAACTGATCAGAAATCCATGGCCAAGGTATTTTAAAGGTGTTTCTATCATCTATTGATCACTTGATGTCTGTAGTGCCAGTTATGAAAACATGTCTACGTTCATAACTGTGCGGACATTCTAAACACTAGGATGCTTAGATGGCTGGACTATGAACATCCCAAGCCCAATCTTGACGTGAGGGCCTTTATAATTCAATAGATTGTGTGGGGATAAGTATGGTATGAGGTTGGGAGGTTAAGCCTATGTCAATGCTTCTCCTCTTAACAAAATTTGAGGTTTGCATGATCAGCTGAAGACCCTTCAAAAGATACTTGTATGTTTTTTTTTTTTATAAGCATTTACTTGTATATAGAAAGGATGGTTAATCAATAACCTAGTTATTTTTAGTGAATCATTAATCAATTTATTTTAGAAGATCATGAATATAGTTATTTCCAATTAATCGTTAATCAAGTTATTTTAGGAGGTCACGAATACAATTATTTCTAGTTAATCTTAAATCTAGTTATTTCAGATGATCATGAATAGAGTTATTTCCAGTTAATCATTAATCTAGTTATTTTAGATGATCATGAATATAGTTATTTCCAGTTAATCAGTAATCTAGTTATTTTCTAATATGGTTATAGTTTTTTTAGTTAATTCTTTAAAAATTTAATGTCAAATGAAAAGAAACTTCAATTATCTAGTCAATGAATGTTGGAAAATCTTTACATAGATTTTCTTTGTTTTTGTTATAAAAAACCATTTGTTACAATAACATAGGGTACATTCCAAAGACCACTCAAGTTATATTCAATCCCATCACCATGATTATGTCTCCTACCTTCATTAGAATCCCTACAATGCCCAAATCTACAACGTGTATTATTCCAAATATTACTCATGCTGAAAATGCCAAAGTGAACATTACAAGTGTTGCAATTTCCAAACAACAACCTAAACTTAGTATTTCTCCTCATATCGAGCATGACCCTTTATATGGAACACACTCACATTTGATTCCCTCCCCATCACCAATCTAGCATGTACCCATCTTAGGTAGTGATAACCCTACTTTTTTTGAATGTTAGTTTTTTCCATCCTCCTTAGCCAAAGCTCGTCAGACTCCCTTCACACTTACCACTTGTCTAATGCAAGATCATACCTCTTTTCCCAGCTCCAACTTCTCAACATCCATGATGGCTAGACATCATATGCCTCAGCCCTCCATTTCTACACAAATTCATTGGTTAATTAGTCCCCCCAACTCCAAAGATAAAGCCCTCAGTCCTTCCATGATGAGCATTGATTCCATAAAGGGCCAAACCCGTATTTCTCACTCATAGCCAGTACAATTGGAATTTGGTGGTCCAATTCAAATGCACCAGTCTCAAGTTCTACAACAGGGGACTCATAGTGTCCAATTTGAATTTGGAAACATAGATCGAGCCACTGAACAAGGCATTGATGTTAACTCTCAAGTTTCACATATAGAAGATATCAGTGTAGTCCCATAACCAAGGAGATCTACAAGAGAGAAAAAATGTCCTCACAAATTGGATTATTATGAACTTTTATTTTCTTTGTGTTCTGATCACGTAGAACCAAAAACTTTTAAGCAAGCCTACAATTATGTAAATTCAGTGCATTGGCTGGATGCTATGAAAGATGAAATGGAGTCTCTACATACCAATCAAACTTGGGATTTGGTTCCTCTCCTACCAAATCATAGAGCTCTAAAAAATATATGGGTGTATCAAATAAAAGAGGAAGATAGAGGATGAAAGAGATATAGGGCCATATTGGTGGTAAAGAGATTCACTCAGCAAAAGGGAGGGGATTTATTGATATTTTCTCTCCAGTAGTGAAAATGCAAACCATTAATTTGGTTTTGGGCATAGCAACAACTTGGGATCTTGAGCTTGAGCAACTTGATGTCAAAACAATATTTCTACATGGGGATATTGAGGAGGAATTGTATATGTAGCAGCCATAAGGATTTACTAAATAGGAGAAGGAACATTTACATTTCAGATTAAAGAGGAGTCTATATGGGCTAAAGTAGACTCTACATCAATGATATTTAATATTTGATAACTTCATGACTCAAAAAGGTTTAACACACTATGAATTAGTCATGTGTTTACTACAAAAGGCTTCCTACCAATGAGTTTGCGATTTTGCTATTGTATGTTGATGATATTTTAACTGTGAGAAATACTATGAGAGTTATTTAGGAATTGAAGACGCATTTGGTTCTTTGTTTTGCCATAAAAGATTTAGGGGAAACAAAGAGGATTCTTGGGATGAATATGGTCTGTGATAGACATAAAAGAGAAATTTAAGTATCTCAACAAAAGTATATTCTTAAAGGTTTAGAAAAGTTTAATATGTCAAATTGAAATGAGCCTTGATTAAATAAACTATTACCAAATCTTTGTAATTATAATATATCTTATAAAGATACACTATAATATATCTTATAGAGATCTTTGTAGAGGAGCTTTCTTGTAAAGATGAAATTATATAACATTTATTAAATAACTTTGCATTATAGTACCACTAGGAAGAGAGTGATCTTGACATGGTTATAAGGATGGAATATTCTATAGATGTTAACATATGCATATGTGTCAAGGGCCTTGGATAGAGAATATCTCTTCTAGAAAGGACCATAAAGGGAGCACTTCATAGAAGATGAAATAGTACCCAGGGATCTAAGGATCCTCAAAAGGGTTACTAATCCTAGTGTGGAGATGTCTTTAAGGTTGAGTTAGGATAGAGGGTATATTAGTGAATTATATTTTAGTATTGTATAAATTTTGAGCTTGATTTTGCAGGTATTATTATCCTTAATAGCAGGGACATTACACAAATGCTAAATTTGCTGCCACTCTATTGGCTAATCATTTTTATTTGTCTTCAAAGATGTATCCTTCCGCTCCAAATGAAAAATATGTTGTGGATGGTATTCCTTATTCTTCAACAGTTGGGAGTTTATGTATGCAATGGTTAGCATGTGACCAAATCTTGCTCATGCAATGGGAGTTGTAATTAGTTTTATGAGTAATTTGGTTAAAACTCATTGGCAAGAAATTTAATGGATTTTTCAATTTTTGAGAGATATTTCCTCTCATGTTTTATGTTTTAGCACTAATATCCCTTATATTTGTAGATATGATGATTCGAATATGGTTGGAGATTTAGATAAAAGGAGGCCTACAATGGGCTATGTGTTTACTTTTTTTGGGGTGGTGATTAGTTGGACTTCTTGTAAGCAATAGTTGTTTCTATTTCCTCTACCAAGGCTAAATATGTTGCTTTTACTGAGGGGGCTAAAGAGATGATGTGGTTACAATGATTGGTTAGAGAGCTAGGCTTTCAAAAGCCTAACTTTACTCTATTTTATGACAGTAGGAATGCCAATCATTTGGCTAAAAGCATATAGAAACTAAATTTCACTTCATCTATCATGCTCTTGAAGAGGGAAGGCTATCATTAGAGAAGATTGATACAAAGATTAATCTAGCTTATGTGTTTAGAAAAGTTCTACCTTGAAAGAAGTTTGAATTTTGTAGAGCTTCTCTCGACATTGTCACACCATAGCCACAAGAATTCCAAGTAGGGGATATCTCTATGTAGCACTAATTGGAGTTCAAGTGGGAGATTGTAATGGTTTTGATAAGGGAATATGTAATGATTCTTAATGTGTAGTTTAATCATTTTTTACTTTTCCTCTTCTTAGCCCTTTTGGCTTCCATTGAAAATTACTAAAATAGAATAGAAAAGACAATTGATGATGTCGTTCATTGTAACTTGTGATTTATCTAAATAAGAGAGATTCCCCTACTTGAAGAGTGGATGTAGTCCAAATTAGCTAGATGAACTACTATAAATTCTATATCTACTCTTGCATCTTTTTTTATTAGTTTTAGTTTTCAATTTTACTTTATTTTATATATCTTTTATTTAGCTCAACACACACAGATTGCCCTACAAATTAAACTTCCAAATTGAGCAATGATTATTTAATCTTGTATCAAAAAAGAGATAATTGGAAGACATCTAGTCTCGAGATGAAAGCTAAAAATTGAAGAATTCAAGGGGTTCAAAGTAGCATTTGGAAATGGTTCAATAGACCATTGTACCACTATTTTACCCCAATTGAAAATCAACCTAGGAGGACACATTGTGAAAAGGAACTTTTATGTAATGAATATCCAAAATGATATTATCTTAGGAATTCCATGGATAAACTCCTTAAGGTAGTTCATAATGGATAGTCCTAATCCAGAAATTTGCTTCAAACATCAAGGTAAGGAAATTACACTTAAAGGGTTAAAGAATCTTCTCCAAAGGTAGTCTCTTGTAAGAAAATGGCCAAAATACTTAGTCATAACCAAGATGAATTTATTGCACAATGTTTAGTAATGGACAAATCAAATCCACAAGGATAAAATGTTCATATAGATATCAAACTGATACTTAAAAGGCACAAAAGGGTTTTTGATGAAATTCCTATTAGACTTCCCACAAAAATAGGGTTTGAACACTCTATAGAACTAGAAGAATGGGAAAAACCATTGATAACAACTCTACATCGACACCCCAGGAAGGTCAAAGAAGAAATAGAGAAGATAATTCAAGAATTATTGCAAATGGGTGATATTCAACCTGGCAAAAACCCCTGTGCTTCTTCCATAGTATTAGCAAAAAAGAAAGATGGTACCATGAGGATGTGAATAGACTATAGAGCCCTAAATAAGAAAACCATAAAGAATAGGTATCCTATATTAATGATTGACAAATTAATTGATGAATTGCATGAAGCATACTACTCAAAAATTGATCTAAGGTTTGCATATCACCATATAAGAATGAGAAAGGAAGACATTCCAAAGACTACTTTTAGGTGCCACTATGAGAATTTTGAATTTCTAGTCCTTCCATTTGGTCTCATAAATACACCAACAACCTTTCAATCTTGTATGAACCACATCTTTCGTAAACACTGAGAAAAATTATACTCATATTTTTTGATGATATACTTATTTATAATAAAACATGGGAAGAACATTTGAGACATATTAAAGAGGTTTTAAACATCTTGGAGATAGAGTTTTTATATGTGAAAATGTCAAAATGTGAATTCAAATAAGAAGAGATTATATACTTGGGATACAAAATTAGTGCAAAAGGAGTAAGTGTGGATGAAGAAAAAATCAAAGCTATCGAGGAGTGGCCAAGACCCAAAACCCTAACCCAACTAAGGGGGTTTGTTGGGTTATGTAGCTACTACAAACATTTTGTAAAAGGGTTTTTGAAAATTGCATCACCCCTCACTGACATATTTTGACAAGCTTTTGAAAAACTCAAAGAAACTATGTATACTTGCCTTGTTCTAGCGATTCCAAATTTCAACAAACTTCTTGAACTACAACATGATGCATCAAGAGTTGGAATCAGAGCAGTACTTATGCAAGGAAGATAACCAATAGCCTTTGAAAGTTGTATGCTCACTGAAGTAGAAAAACATTACTCAATATATGATAAAGAGATGTTAGCCATCATGCATGCTCTAGAAAAGTACCAATAGTATCTAGTTTGTGGACGTTTCATTGTAAAAATAGATCATAATGGCTTAAGATTCTCCTTAAATCATAAGGATCATAACGATCGACAACAAAAGTGGGTTAGCAGAATCCAAGCTTATGATTTTGATATAGAACATGTTAAGGGCATTAATAATGAGGTTAAAAATGCCCTCTTGAGAAAATCCCATATCAATAATATCAGTAGCATAACCATGGACTAGAAGGGAGACATTACAGAAAAATACACAAAGGATCCTTAGACACAAGAAATATTAAAAGGGAAATTACCTAATAAATATTTCAAAGTTTGGGATAGTTTAATCCTCTACAAAGGAAGGGTATATTTAGCCCCACAATTAGAGATTAAAAGAAAAATACTTAAATAATATCATGATAACTCATTAGGAAGTCATCAAGGATACTACACCACGTAGAAGCATATAGAGAGAAATATTCTTGGAAACTGTTAAAGAAAGATGTACTAAAATATGTAGAAGAATGTATGATGTGTCAATGAAATAAAGTGGAATTTCAACACCCTGTAGGGTTACTACAACCATTACCCATTCCAAATAAAAAATAGGAAAGAATATCAATGGATTTCATATAGAAGACTTCTAAAGATCTAAGGAAAATACAACATACTTGTGGTCATAGATAGACTTACAAAATATGCTCTTTCTTTTCCCATCTCAAGGGAATAAAAAGCACACCACATAGTTGAATTATTCTTTAAAGATATTTTTAGATCCATGGACTCTCTCAAAATATTATAAGTGATAGAGACATCATGTTTCTTAGTAAGTTCTAGAAAGAAATCTTCCATTTAGCAAGCACAACCTTGACTCCTAGCACAAGTTATAATCCTCAGACTAATGGACATAAAAAAATTGTCAATAAATGATTAGAAGGATACCTTAGGAACTATGTTACTGGACATCAAAGTGCTTGGATTAAGTGGTTCCATTTTGGAGAATATTTCTATAATACTACTCACCATATGTTAATAGGAATAAGCCCCTTTAAAACACTCTACGGATATGAAGCTACATCTTTTGGGAACCTAATAATACAAGAAAGTTTAGTACTAGGAGCACAAAATTTTGTCAAATAGAGTATGGACATCATCAAAACCTAAAGAAAACTTCCATCAAATAAAAAATCAACAAAACCGTATGCAGATAAGAAACAAACCGAAAGAACCTTTACAATTGAGGATCTAGTATTCTTACAATTGCAACCATACATACAAACACCAATCAAGAAAAATGGTGCTAAGAAGTTGAAGCCATGATTCTATGGATCCTATAAATTATTTAAGAAGATTTCTAAAGTAGCATATGAACTCAAACCTCCCCAAGATAGCAAGATACATAACACATTCCATGTTTCCCTTCTCAAAAAATCTTTAGGACAAAAAGTAACTCGATGTGAAGAGTAACGTCCCTTAGATGATGAAGGTCAACTCATTCTAATACTAGAAGTAATTCTAGATAGTTGTGAGAAAAGAATGAGGAATAGAACCATTACTATATTCCTAATTAAGTGGAAGAACCTACTTGAGAAAGATGCTACATGGGAAAATAAATGAATGATTAAGTTGTGTAAGAACAAGAAAATTCAAGAAGTAAGGACTGAAATGAGCCTTTAAATAAACTATTACCAAATATTTGTAAGTATAATATATCTTATAGAGATCTTTCTAGAGGAGATTTTTTGTAAAGATGAACTTATATAAAATTTCTTATAATTTTGCATTATATTATTATAAAAGATTATGAAGTTAATGATGAATCATGATGTAGAATTTAATACTATAATATATGAATTCATTTAATTAAAAAGCTAATTACTAAATCCAAATTAAAAAACCACAGCACCCTATTAAGAGTCACATCACTTATGATCCGAGCATATAAAATATGGTGGATGAGAGTATAGTGAAAGAAAATTAGAAGAGGAAGGTACGACCACATAAGAAATCAAGAAGGAGGTTGTGCACACTCCAAACATATATGAGGGAGAGTTCACACCAACCATTGACTAGGCCATATGCAACCCAGACACATTTTAGAAATCACACTCAATCATTAACCATGTCCCAATTTGCTAGCCAAGACAATTACGATATAGAGTTATCAAACCAATAAATCAAGGAAGTCAAGGATATACAATTACGTAGAGTATAGTTCCTCCAATCAAATCCACCCATACATAAAAGATATGAATAATTTAAAGGTTAATATGGACCATCTCACCAAGGCAAAGATATTATGTATTAATATATAATGAGTTATTAAGATAGCATAAATGTCAATCTATTTTTGAATCTTATTTATATACAAGAAAATAATGGTTATTTATTAAGATCAAGAGAGTCTAGTGGGAAGAGAGTGATCTTATTAATTTAAGGTCAAAAGAATGCCTCTAGGAAGAGAGTGATCTTAACATGGTTATAAGGCAAAAATATTCTATAGATGTTAACATATGCATATGTGTCAAGGGTCCTGGATAGAGAATATGTCTTGTAGGAAGGACCTTAAAGGGACTGCTTCATAGAAGAGGAAATAGTAACCAAGGATCTAAGGATCCTCAAAAGGGTTATTAATCCCAATATAGAGATATCTTTAAGGTTGGGTTAGGAGAGAGCATAGAATAATGAATTCTATTTTATTGTTGTATGAATTCTAACATTGATTTTGCAGTTATTATTGTCCTTGCTAGTGAGGAAATTACACAAATGTTAAACCTGTTGTCACTCTATTGGCTGATCATTTTTTATTGTCTTCAAAGATGTGTCCTCCCACTCTAGAAGAAAAACATGAGATGGATGGTATTCCTTATTCTTCAATAGTTGAGAGTTTAATGTATGCAATGGTTAGCATGCTACCAGATCTTGCTTATGAAGTGGGAGTTGTAAGTGGTTTTAAATGAATAATCCAATTAAAACTCATTGGCAAGAAATTCAATGAATTTTTCAGTATTTGAGAGGCACTTCTTCTCATGTTCTATGTTTTAACACTAAGACCACTTATATTTGTAGATATGATGATTTTAATATGGTTGGAGATTTAGATAAAAGGAGGTCTACAACAAGCTATATGTCCAGTTTTGTTGGGGCAACAGTTAGCTGGAATTTTTGTAAGCAACAAGTTGTTGCTCTTTCCCCTACCTAGGCCAAATATATTTCTCTTACTGAGGGGACTAAAGAGCTGATGTGGTTACAACGGTTGGTTGGAGAGCTGGGATTTCAGAAATCCAACTTTACTCTATTTTTGGATAGCAGGAGTGCCATTCATTTGGCTAAAAATTCATCTTTCCATAGTCACACAAATCATATAGAAACCATATTTCACTTCATCCATCATGTTCTTGGAGAGGGAAGACTACAATTAGAGAAGATTGATACAAAGATTAATCCAACTCATATGTTTAGAAAAGTTGTACCTCAAGAGAATATTGAATTTTGTTGAGCTTCTCTAAGCATTGTCATGCCATAACTTGGCATTGTCACACCATAGCCATAAGAATTCCATGTAGGGGATATGTTTGTGTAGCACTGATTGGACTTCAAGTGGGAGGTTGTAATGGTTCTCATAGGGGAATATGTAATGGCTCCGAATGTGCAGCCTAATCATTGCCAACTCTTCCTCTTCTCAACCTTTTTGGCTTCCATTGAATATTACTGGTATAGAATAGAAAAGGTAGTTAATGATGTTGTTCATTGTAACTTGTGATTTATCTGAATAATAGAAATTTCCCTGCTTGAAGAGTCGATGTAGACCAAATTAGTTAGGTGAACCACTATATAATTTGTGTCCAAGATTGCATCCTTTGATTCAGTTTTACTTTATTTTCTGTATCTTTTATTTAGCTCAACACATACAAATTACCCCAAAAATTAAAGTATTAAAAAACCATAATTTAATTGTATACAAAAAGAGATCATTGGAGCTACAATGTCTAGAGTCGATGGGAAGATTCAATAACAATGGAAATCTATCTCCACCTTAATATGAAAAATTGATTAGAAATTAAAAAGTGAGAAATGACTACATGAACAAATTTAGACCTTCCATGCTGTTAACATATCCATTAATTATGGGTAAATATCAAAGACTAAAGGTACCCATTTCTAACAATTAAGTTAATTCCTAAAATCTATAAAATAACTTCTTCAAAGCTAATATTGAAATTCAAAGCTTTTCAATTAGTCTATCAAAAACCAAGTCTTGGCAAGTGCAAGGCTTGTCCCAGCAACCAATTGCAACAAAATTTATTTTTTAAAAATTTTTTTTGGATGATCAATGTTGGAGGTTTACATTGACAAAGATTTGATTCATTAAAACTAAAGTTATATACAGTGAAGTGGACACAGAAAAACATTGAGTAGAATGAAGAAATGGGCATTTACTTGGAAGACAATTGAATGAAGAAATGAATGATAGTTCTATCTCTTTTGTGTGTGTGTGTGTGAGAGAGAGAGAGAGAATCAACACTTTCCCTAAAAAACATTATCATCAACAAATCAATTAGAATGAATAATGAAAAATGTTAGATTTTAAAAATTTAAGATATAATCTATAAATTAATTTTTAATTCAAATAATTAAATAAAATGAATTATACTTAATGAATATAAATTACTATCAATAGATCTTTGGAATAAGAAATTTAATGACTCACAAAGAACCAATGAAAAATCAAGTTTCTTTAAATGCAATACCCAAACATAATAAAATAAAATATTTAATTTAAACATATATAAAAAGTATTAGAAGAATTTTAATCTTATTAGTAAAATCATCACTGATAATTACTAAACATCATTTGATAACCATTCTAAAATAAGATTTACTAAAATGTTTTACAAGACATGTTAGACAGGCTGAGCTAAAACAACATCATTAGATGAAGTTGTAGAATAGAAAACACATTATCAGATGCAAATTTACATTAGTAAACGAGCATCAGAAGAAAATGTAAAATACATTATTTGTCAGATGCAACTTTTTAGGAGTCGCCGTTGAGATTGACCAACACTTAGCCTTCATTTATTCTCTCTCTCTCTCTCTCAAATTTGAGCAATTCATAAAACTACAAAATATAAGAAATGAAGTGTTAAAATCTACAAAGAGAGAGATCTTTGTAAGGTAATTATTCAAATGATACGAATGAAAAAAACATGAATATATTACTTGTGTGGATTTCGAGTCATCATCCTTGCCAGCATCTGGTTTGCATTCCAATGCTTTTATCTCTTCCATTTGTAGAGAATCAAAGCCCTCAATTTTCTGGGAGGAATAAAAAGGCTCCAATTCAACTTCCTCTTCTAATGTTTTCTGATGAGTACCATTCTAGCCTTCAATTTCTCCACCTTCAGTCTCATTTTGCATGTCAAAGATATTATAAACTCCTTCTTTGCAATTACCATCTTCCATCTCTGATATGTAGACCATCATGAATGCTAAGAGGGGCGGAAGAAGGCAGAAAAACCATCCAAGAATTCACGCAGATAGTAATAAAACACTAAGACTTTGTAAGCATGAAGTTGAGGATATATCCTCCACCAGACTTGTGCTCACAAACTTCTCGAGGCGAATTCTCACGTACCCAATAGAAATTCTCCTGCCTGAAAATTTTGAAAATGTTGCACTTTTGATTCACCAGATAGTTTTCATTTGTAGTCTTGTGAAGCAAAGAGGAGAGTTTGTGTATCTTTATACATTTCAAAATTGCCAACATCAGGGCCGCTGATTTGGAACTTAAGAAAAGGCACTGGACTAAAAAAATCTCAAAGTTGTTTGGTGATTTTTATCTTTTTTTTTTCATAAAAAAAATTAAAATAAAAGATTTGGTAAAAATTTATTCTATGAATTGTTTTTTTGAAATTTAATGAATATTTATTATTTAAACTATTTTTTTGAAATTTAATACTACATTTTTGTTGAGGATAGTCACATATTTTAGATAAATTGAAATTTATATAAAAAAAATAGATATACATATTATTTTTCATAATTAAAATATCTTTAAAAATAATTTAAAGTCTATAATATAAATTATTTTGTAAAATAAAAAAATAAAAAATTTGAATTCTACAAAAACTATTATTATTTTCAAAAGTAAAATTTTTAAAATGATGTAATTTGTAACACTTAATTAACTAATATATTAAATTTTTAAAAAGTACTTAGATAAATCCAATACATTAGAATAATCAAATACAACAAGATTTAATTTATTTATAAAAATTAAAATTTACAAACTACTTAGATACATCACTTTATAAATAAATCATCAAATACAAGTGTTTATTACAAAATATATAATTAGATAGCACTATAATCATAGTTATTGAATTATTCAACCTATTGAAACTATGGTATCTACTGAAAATGAGCAACCCATGAACCAGAATTACACCATGGCATTCACTTTACACTTTCTTTCTCCAAAATTCCAAAAATTCAGAAAACTACCAAATTCAAGAAACAAACACTTAAATCTAGACCTTTGTAAGAGTAAAAATTCAAAATATACCCAAAAACTAAAATAATGTGAATTACTTGTGTGGGTTTCCACTCTTTATCCTCAGCCGTTTCTTCTCGATGATCTGACTGAGGCACATATCCCAATGATTTGATCTCCTTTGACACAATTATATGGAGGAATGAAGAGGCTCCAATTTACAGGGACAAATGAAGCGGCTCCAATTTAACTCCTGCTACTTTGTCTGAGTTTTTCCAATTCTCAATGCGAGTATCATCTTTCATGTCTGAAGCATATGCCATGATGCAAACTATAAGAGATAGAGGAAGGGAGAAACAACATCCCAATACCACCATTGTATATAAAATAAAACATTTTAAATATTGGGTTAACAACTCCTACAGCAGAATTTTGCTCAAAAAATTCTCCAAACAAACTCTCACATAATCGATGAAACATCTCCTACAATCCATTATGCTATGAGACGACAGCTTCTCAGTTCGTTAATTCATAGATTTCTTTTTGGAAAGTGGAATCTTATCAATTTTAAAATTGCCAACATCAATACCGCTGATTTGGAGGCGCGGCTAAATTAGAGTTGGGGATTTTCTTATTATTTTATGTAGTGGCTGATTTTATGGTTGAATGTTTTCATTACTTATTTTATTTTATTTTAAAATTCACATTTGAATAATTTGAATGTGTTTTAAGAGGATAATCCCAACATGCAGAAATAATTTTGTAATTTTATTTCGGTGACCATTTTGGCAAAATATTCGATGAGGGGAGTCTAAAGTTTGGCAAGACATGATAGTAGTTCGAAAACATGAAGCTTGCTTCAACATTTTTAATTTCTAAATGTGGATATACAAATTGTTTCCTCTATAGCACAAAAAATTACCCCTAATTATCCTTGAATTCACTCTGAGAGAAATAAAAAAATAAATTAAAACGTCAACCCTAAAAATTTGCTCAGCTCATGAAGGTGTTGAGTGAGATTTCTCTTGGCACCAATAGAAGCTGAGTGACAGGACAAGGTGCTGAGTGAGCTTTACACATGAAGGAGCCAAGTGAACTCGGCACATGAAGGGCAACTTGGCACCAATGGATGCTGAGTGAGCTTGGCTTAAACTGCAGAGAGAACTTCTACCAAAAACAATGTTGAGTGACAAAACTTATAACATAAATGTTACCACCATTAAAGCCATAGAGCCAAAGCTTAAAATATTCAACAATAAAACTCTGATTTTAACTATTACAAAATATGGGAGCATTTGGCTACAATCAGAAAACCCTAAAATAACCCTAAAATTTCAAACTGATGAAACCTCAACCTTAAATTTTAAACTCCCATCTCTAATGGCTACATACAGTAGCACCTAGAGCAATCACTACTTTATAGGTTGAACCACACAATAAACTATGAACTTATAGAATGATAGGAAGAAACGCG
Organism: Cupressus sempervirens; assembly: GCA_028749045.1. Taxonomy (NCBI): domain Eukaryota; kingdom Viridiplantae; phylum Streptophyta; class Pinopsida; order Cupressales; family Cupressaceae; genus Cupressus; species Cupressus sempervirens. The sequence goes on along the minus strand of CM053785.1, from coordinate 937,293,319 downwards.
TGCAACTGTAGGCACTAAAACATTTCCTTCTGTCTCTACACTGACTAGATTTGTTCATCACTTTCTTTCTTCTTCCTTCTATGCATTTCTAATCTCTTTTTCTTCAACTAATCGAATGAGAGAATGAGACATTCCTCTTTGTCTTCTGCCAAATATTTTCCCGCTCATTTGCAAATTTGAAGAACTCACCTACCCATAATAAATTTTATGGCTATTATGTAGGTCATTAGGGGTGGAAGGTGAGCCTTTGGCTCTAGAGGAAAATGACTACAGTATTTAATATTCCAACACTTCCCCTTTGTCCCGAGCCAAACAATCAAGGATCACTACTGATCCAAATCAACTGCACCAAGACACTCTCTTAGGTGTACAAAACTTCTAATGCCTAATGGCTTAGTAAATATGTTTGCTAGCTACTGCCCAAACTTGCAAAATTCTATTTTTATATCTCCATTCTCCAACATCTCTCTTATGAAGTGATATCTGATTTCAATATGCTTGCTTCTCCCATGAAAGACTAGATTCTTGGACAATGCAATTGAGGAGATGTTGTCACAATAAATTGTAGTTAAATCCTCTTGTCTTTCATTCAAATCTATCAAGATCCTCCTTAACCAAATAGCCTGACATGTTGCTGCATTTGCTGCTACATATTCAGCTTCTGTTATAGATTGAGTAAAAATAGGTTGCTTCTTGGATGCCCATGAAATTACACCTGATCCCATATGAAAAATGTATCTGAAAGTGCTCTTTCTATCATCTAGACTTCCAGCCCAATCACTATCTATATCACCCACCAACTTGAATTCATTTTTTGCAGTATACAAAATTCCAAATCCCTTAGTACCATTCACATACCTTAGGATCCTCTTTCCCACTTGCCAATGAGAATCCTTTGGTATTTCCATAAATCTAGAAATCAAACTTACTACATGCATTAAGTTTGGTCGAGTTGTAGTCAAATATATTAAACATCCAACCATACTCTTGTATAGTGTTTGATCCACTCTATTTCTAGAGTCTTCCTTGCTCAACTTTAGACCTATTGCTATGGCTGTGGGGGCTGGCTTACTATTTTATATTTTGAATCTCTCCAATATCTACCCTACATATTTTTTTTGAAAGATGAAGATTCTATCATGCATTTTTTTTTCTTCTATGCCTAGAAAGTACTTCAACAGACTAAGGTTTCTCATATCAAATTAATTTTTCATGGCCTCTTTAAACTCACCAATTAGAGCCTTGTCATTACCAATAAAAATCAAATCATCTACATACAAGACAAAAATCAACACATTTCCATTTTATGCCTTGATGTAGAGAGTAGGCTCACCATTGCTTTTGCTAAAGCCATTGTTCATAAAATATGAGTCAATCCTACTGTACCATGCCCTTTGAGCTTTCTTGAGCCCATAAAGAGCTCTCTTCAATCTATATACTTTGTGTTCTTCACCTAAAACTTTATAACCAGGTGGTTGCTCAACATAAACTTTTTCCTTCAATACACCATTCAAGAAAGCGAACTTCACATTCATTTGAAATACCTTCCATTTTTCTTGAGCTGCAATTGCTATGACATCACACATGGTTTCCATTCTTGCAACTAAAACATATGTTTTATAATAATCTCTGCCATATTGTTGTTTGTATCCATTGACTACTAGCCTTGCCTTATGCCTATTAATCTTGCCTTCAGCATTGCATTTGGTCGTGTAGACTCATTTCACTCCAATCAAATTTTTTTTTGGATGCAATTCAGTTAGTTCCCATGTCTCATTCTTTTCTATAGCATCTATCTCCTCATCCATGGCCTTACACCATTTCTTCTCCTTAACAACTTCTCCAAAATATATTGGATCACTATGAGAAATAATGCAAAATTAACACTATCATCATAATCTTCACACCTCTCATCTTGGTATATCTCCCTAAGACTCTTGGTCTTACTTGGTAATAGGGAAGACAGTGTGGGATCATAATCTTCACTACTACTGCTTTTTCGACTAGCTCGGTCTTCACTATTACTTGGCACTGACACTCAGTCATGCCTAGAGGAGCTCGATAATGATTGAGGCTAATTGCCTTTTCTTCTATCTACTCCTTTTGTTCGTTAGCATCCTCTTCACTCATAATTGACACTTTACTTGAGGTGCCCCGTAATTCATCAGTCAATCTGTACCATGACTGATTTTCAAGAAATTCCACATCTCCTGAGAGAATCATCTTGTTGTTTAATGGGTTATATAATCTGTATGCCTTTGATTCTGAGTTGTACCTTGTGAAGATGCACTTCACACCTTTGTCATCCAATTTATATCTTTTTTCTTTAGGCACATGTGCATATGCATCACATCCAAACACCCCTAGGTGTTCAACTATCCATCTTCCTTGTGACCATGCTTCCATTGGAATTCTATCATAGACTACCTTTGTAGGACACCTATTAATTAGGTAAACTACTATTTCCACAACCTCTCCCCAAAATTTAGTTGGAAGACCTTTCTCTTTCATCATGCTCCTTGCCATTTCAATAATGGTTTTTTTCTTTTTTTCAGCCACTCCATTCTACTGTGGTGTATAGATGGCTGTGAGCTCTTTCTTTATACCATGTTTACTGCAAAAATTTTAAAAGAATTGGAGGTGTACTCCCCTCCTCTATCTAATCTTAGGACCTTGATATAGTGTCCACATTCTCTTTTAGCCTAGGCTTTGAACTCAAGAAACTTATCAAATTCTTTAGATTTAGATTTCACAAAATAAAGCCATGTTCTATGACTGAAATCATTAATAAATTTCATAAAATAAGTATTTCCTCCCAATGGAAGTAACTTGCATAGGACCAACTAGGTTAGTATGCACTAACTCTAATGGATGTCTAGCCCTCCTAGAATTTCTAGAATTAAAGTGAAGCCTATGTTGCTTACCCAAAATACAAGCTTCACACTTGTTAAATAAATTTTCTATTTGTGGCAAACCTTCTACCATTCTTTTATTTGACAAAAAATTCAAACTAGCATAGCCAAGATGACCGTACCTGAGGTCCCATAGCCATGAAGGGTCTTCAATCACACTCCTTAGAGCTGATTGTGTGGGAGGTGCAGCACCAACTTGAGATGAGAAACATGTCTCTATCCTCAAGGGAAACATTCTATTTTTTGTCATTTGAACTACTGCAAGTAAGTTCTTGCTCCCATCCTTTTCATGAATGACACACCTGTCATTCTCCATCAGCACTTTTTATTCATGTTGAATGAGCTGACCAATGCTCATTAGATTGTGCTTCATACCAGGATCAAAATACACATTTTGTCTTTCCTTCTTCTCACCTTTCTTTATGCAGACGATTATAGATCCTTTGCCCACTACTTGTAGGGTTCCATTGTTACCCATTTTAATCTTAGATTTGAAACTCTTGTTAATAAATAAAAACAAAGTTTCATTACCACTCATTTGGTTGCTACCTCCACTTTTGAGGTACCAACTTTAGGGCTTCCTCCAACATTATACATGATGAAGGCAGTGGCATTGTTTCCACTTCCCATGTTCACATCAACGACATTTGCTTTTCCTAACTAATCATTTTGGTTCTTCTAGCATTCATTTGCATAATTCCCATATTTATGATAGTAGTAGTATTCTACATTACTTCTATTTGAATTTTAGTTTTTTTTACCTCCTCTTGAAGTATTTTGTGAGCTACTTGCTCCATCTGCTCATCCTGAGCTTTCTGTTGCAACATGCTTGCTCTTGGGAAGAAGAAGATGTAGATTTGTTGATCCTATGCTCATAGGTTTGAAGAATACCAATCAACTCATCCATTGTCAAAATAGTGAGGTCTTTTGCCTCTTCTATGTTCATGACCAAATTGTCATATTTATGAGGTAAAATCCTCGTTATATTTTCCACTATCCTCTGCTCTTGATAGTCTTCTCCATTTGATTTTAGGTGGTTAATCACATTGGAGGTCCTTGAACTAAAATTTGCAACTGATTCATTTTCCTTCATCTAAAGGTTCTCAAACTCCCTCCTTATATTTTGTAGCTTTACTGTGCAAATTTTTATCAATCCCCTTAAAGTTCGTCTCAAGGATATCCCATGCTTCCTTTACATAATTTTCTGCTATAATCTTGGGAAAAATAGTTATTGTTATTGCTACCTCAATCATAGTTAATGCCTTAGCATTGTTCCTCCTTGATGCTTTCAACTGAATCTTCTATGCATTTCTGAGAGCACCATACTAAGTTGGGTCTGTCACATCATTGAACCGATTAATCACAAACTCCTATAAATCATTTGCAACTATTATGGTCTTCATCTTCTTTGCCCATGTATCATAATTTTTTCCATTGAAGGGTGGTGGTTGCTGCCATATTTTTCCTATATCTCCTGCCATGTTAAATATCCCAGAAAAATTTCCCTAACTCACTATGGATGTGGGGCGTCAAAGCTCTGATACCATGTGAGAGAAATAAAAAAATTAATTAGAACATGAACCCTAAAAATTTTCACGAATCATGAAGGTACCGAGTGAAATCAGCACGTGAAGGGAAACTTAGCACCAATGGATGCTGAGTGAGCTTAGCTTAAACTGCAAAGAGAACTTCTACCAAAGACAATGTCGAGTGATAGAACTTATAACGCAAATGTTACCACCAATAAAACCAAAGAGCCAAAGCTTAAATTATTCAACAATAAACTTTCACAAATGCAATGAATAAGGAAGAACAATGGATTCACATATGTCTACTTCATTTCTATTCAACTTCGATTCAAACTATTACAAAATCTGGAAGCATTTGGCTAGAACTAGAAAATCCTATAATAACCCTAAAATTTCAAACTAATGAAACTTCAACCTTAAACTTTAAACTTGCAGCTCTAATGGCTACATATAATAGCACCTGGAGCAATCACTGCTTCGTAGGTTGAACCACACAATAAACTATGAACTTATAGAATGACGGGAAGAAACACGTGCAACTATAGGTATGTAAACACTTCCTTCTATCTCTGCAACGATTCAATCTACTGATCACTTTCTTTCTTCTTCTTTCTCTTCTCTTCTGATCTCTTTTTCTTCAACTGATCGAATAAAAGAGTGAGGCATTCCTTTTTGTCTTCTACCAAATATTTTTCCCTTCATTTGCAAATTTCAAAAACTCACTTACCCGTAATAAATTTTTTGGTTGTTGTGTAGGTCATCAGGGGTGGTAAGTGAGTGTTTGGTTCTAGGGGCAAATGAGTACAGCATTTAATATTCCAACACTCATACCCTCCATCACAAACAAGTTCGATGATATCTAAATATGTCTTACTAATTTCCATATTCCAAAAATAATTATCATGTGAGTTTCTTGGAGAACAAAATTTTCTTATTGAATATATATATATATATATATATTCTAGAGAAAACATACTTACAAAATTCATTGTTTCTTAATAAATATCCATGACATCAAATATAACAGATGGAAATTATTTGAATTTTATTATATAATTTATGCACATAAAGCTAATTATATGCACATAATGTAATGTTAACCCCTAGTTGATTTCTTCTTGTTGGATTGCTGAATTATTTTAGGTTAGTTTTATGATTATGTTTTATGAGTAGTAGTATTTGGTTACTGGATTTGATTAGAGGATAGTTCATACTCTATTGATTTGTGTGATGACCTATACTTAATTAGTTAATGTGTTTATAATTATCCTTTTGATGATGATATTTGTATGTTCATATAGTGATTTAGGTTATTTCATGATGTTAGTTAGAGGAATGATTAATATGTAGTTCTATGGTTACTTACCACATACTTGCATGTGTATGGTGTATTTGTCAATTTTACTTTATGATTGACATTGCTAATGTGGTTGAGGGAGGAAATCATAGTCACCTACTAGTCAGGATCTACACAATGCACCACTTCCCATAATTGCCTATTTAGTTTAGATTATATGTGTATGTACATGTATTAATTTTATGTAGATTGTAGGTACTAGGCATTGACTTCCCTTAATTGCCAGAATGAGCATGCCCTATCATAGTATCTCACTGGTAAAAGTGGAGAGATAATTCTTGAGTCCAAAACCTAACTTAAGCCAATTGTCCTAGAAAGTAGGCCAAGTATATGAATTGTTTACTTCTCCAAATTTGTAAAGTGATGTGAATTCATGATTTTGACCTAGGAGTTTGATTTTATTCTTGGTCCTTTAATTGAGTTTTCGTATTTGGTTTGTGGGTCTGTTGTGATGTTTAGTTATAATTAAATCAAACTAAAAGAGTATTTAATGATTTAATTTAATGAAAATTTAATAAAGGAAATTTCAATATTTAATTATATTTAATTAATTAAATAAAATAATAAAATATAAGATATTTAATTAAAGTTCTAATTTAGGTTTATTTATATTTATTTATTTTGATAATAATTTATTTAGGAGTTTCATTTTTATAATAAACTCTAAATATTCTTATTACTTAAATTAATAAATATTTAATTAAAAGTGTCTCATTATTAAATAAGAGAGAGAAAAGAATTAATATATTAATGTTTATTTTAATTAAATTGCATAAATTTTGTGCATAAAATTAAAATAATAAAGGAAAAGGGGTTTTGTGTGATTGCACAATCAAAGCCCTAAATTGGGGAAAAACTTTTTATTAGGAAATTAGAGTTCATTTCTCGATACCAAGGTTTGGAGGAGCAAATTTCTGAGAAGAGGGTTTTCAAAAGAAAAGAAAATATTTTGCATGTTTTACATTTGTTGTTTAGCATCAAATACAGGTAGGATCTCGTGAGTTTTGTGCATTATCTATCTTCTCTGTGTTTTGTGCAGTAGTTCTCCATGAAATTATCTTTTTATTATTATTGTAATTTTTTTCTCTAACATAGAAATCCTTATCCCAATTAAGATATGCCAAAATGGGCATACACACTATCTTTCTTTGAGCTCCTTAAAGGCCTCTCCTTGTGCAATCTCCCATGTGTATGGCTTGTCATTTCAAGTCAATTTATCTAGCCAATAGGATTTTTATGCAAAGTTCTTAATGAACATTTGGAAGTACCCAATGTGTCAAAGAAATAGATAAGTCCAGTGACATCTGTAGAGGGCTCCATATGAAGGATAAATCTCACTTTTTCTGGAATCATCTTCAATCCAATAATTAGAGTTAGCAAAAATCACCATGTCATCTTTCCTTATTTCCTCAAAATTAAGGCACATGCATTCAATCTATTTCCAACATTCATTTGTGTTGGGGGATAAGCATTTATAGATTATTGGGCTTCAAAATGACAAATGGCTACCCAACAATTAACCTCTAATTCTAACTACTAACTTCATTACTATATTATATCGCTAAGCATAATAGTTATTCCACATAAAACAATTAAAAAAAATATTTCTTAATTAAATGAATGTAACTACAAGAGAATTGCATTGCCTCAAGTAGTTATTTCTAGAGGAGATGTAACCTCAGACTCATGAGTAACCTTTGCACATCATCAAGTGATTCACTTTATTCCTCTAAAATAGCACATAGTAGACAGTTGTTGTAACAAATTAGTGAATCAAAAATCAAGGTAGAATTGAAGTATATCACATGTGAATTTGTTGATGCACCAACTCTTGGCAAAACTAGACTTTATACATAGTTTGAGAGATGTCTTGTATCATACAAAAACCTTTTTGACTTATTATCTCCTCTTTTTGTTCTCTTTCCTTGGCCATATCTACTAACTTTCTAATTGAATAGTGTGGAACTGGACACATAAGTGAGGATGAAAGATGAGTGGAAACCAATTGACCTCATTGTCCAATGTAGCCTTAACACAAATGGTTACCCAAGATTTATTGTCAAAAAAGTTTGTACCCTTGTCCAAATTTTTTACCTAAGTACAACCTTTTGAAACATCAAAACAACCTCCAGGATATGGGACTTGAATTATGAGGTTGAGTCTCTGGAGAAGGTCGACTTCCTTTACTATTATGATGCACCTAACTACACTTGAAGAGAAAAAGGGAGAAGGAATGCATGAAAAAAAATCTATCTACTCTAACCTAAGGGTTGATGCACCAAAATAGAGTGTTTGACCTTATCTCTGCCCATAGATGCATAATTAACCAATTATAACCTCAAAGAATATAGATTCAAACTTTTCTTAATTCAACAATCACAAGTAGATCAGATATCAAAAGAATGCTATAGGAAGGTTCTTCATTTAATATCATTCAAATGTCAAAAGTAGATACAATCATGCAAATTGCAGAATATGGACAAAAACATTAACCAGAGGCAAAGAGAATTTCCACAGTTGTTAATGGCTAAAAGAGACTCAACAGAGAATTACAATGGCTCAAAGGCATGAGAAATTATACTACTATGAATTGAAGCAATACTAGAGGATCAAAGAAAGATCAACCCTTACAAAAACTACAAAATTTGGCTTTATAGATTAGGCATAACTGGTATATTTCCAACTAAAGTGACTCCACAACTACTGCCATTAAGTGCTCTAGGAATAATCAAGGTAACCCAAACACTAAATTTTATTTGGCATATTTATAGAGGAATGAAAATCATAAAACCTTGACTTGGAAGAAACCTTGAAGGAGAAAAGCAATGCCATCAATGCTAAAACTCCTCAAAATGGATGATCAGATAGTGTGAAGAGTGTCCTTTGCACTGTTAAAACTTAGCATTAACTCCAGAGTGGTTGAAATTGATTGAAAAGATTAGATCATGCAAGAAAACCCAATCTTTTCCTATTTCTAGCTTACAAAATTAGTAACGTCAATAGGTCAACCCAGTCAAACAACCAAAAACCTCCATGTGGACCAACCATATTATTTAGTTTTTCCACCTCATGGAGTCTTCACCTATTTGACCATATCATGTTTAACTAACTACACCACCTTCAAACTTAACCATGATGGTTTATGATACTGTCAACCTGAACTACAATGTCAACTTAACTTGGGCCCACCAACACATGTGGTAAGACCTTGCTATGTCACTATGACTAAAGATCAAGCAACTTCCTATAGCAAAAAAGTGAGAGACATTGATCTTCCTCCATCTGACTAGCTTGAAGGTAAACCCAAATTGTTAGTGTACTAACCAATAGAAACATGGTCCTTTTCTAACTTGTCTGACACTTTTTCCACATCACATCGCAGCCCACAAGAGGATAGGACCCACCATATTGCATGTCAACTCATCACTTTGTCAAGCTATGATTAAAGATCAAGAAACTCCCCAAAGTGACAAAGTGACCACCTTGATTTGTTTGCATCAGATGGTAGAAAGTAAAACTAAGAACATGTGGCCCATGACCTTGACATGTTAGAGGATTGGCCAATGAAATTCATACCATGCTTTAGGTCAATCTAACTCATCACCTTGTCACCCTACAACCCACACAACCCAACATTGACATGTCAGTGTAGTCAAAAGATGACCGACCAAAGAAACTCGAATCCACACAAACATGTGGCATGATGTCTCTTTGTTGCATGATATAAAGAACATGCAATTCTGCAAAGTGACAAAGCAACAATCATGGATGATAAAGGATCTGAAATCGACTAAGGTGCACTGAAGAAACTAGCCCACACCTTGCATAGCCATTACCCTAGCTAATGAGAAATTGACAAAATATTGACATGCTCTAATAGGAAGTGGTCCACCAAGCCATCACTATGTCATATGAAATAAAGGTCAATGCAACTCTACATAGCAACATAGCAACAAGCATAGATCATGAAAAGATTTGACAAGGGGGAAGTTGTAGGCATATAGAATATTAAAGTGCACAGTCACTTAGGAAAAAAAACATAACCTAAAGCTTAGTATGAAATATTTTTGCACCCCACTTTATTAGAATTTTTAAATATGTGAACATTACCTCATTTAAATTCAAATATGGAAATTTTTGTGTGAAGGCAAAAATGACGAACAAGACTCTAATGCAATATAGTTGTAGATTTAGTGAGGCTTCTCCCTTTTGAGTTATTGGGTAATTTCACACCATCAATTTTGACAATGTTCCTTTGTTTCCCTACTTTTCATAGCTACCAATTATTTGACCCTTGGATAGTCCTCTGCTCTATATTGGACAAACCCTTCATCCTCTTTACTTCCATAAGTCAAATCAACCCATTCATCTGCAAACTTCTCCCTTTCTTGGTATGTGTGATGTGACTTTTCGCTTTCTTGCTCATTCCCCAGGTAAATTGCAAGAGCCTTGATTTGTACATATCCTACAATAATTAAGGAATTCTAGTTAAAATAGTAAGGGACTACCAAATTGTGAAGATAAAACTCACACATTTGGTCCTATAGTTCATGTGTGGCCCTAAAGTAATAAAATAAGAATGAATGAGTAGTAAATATAGAGAAAGGTACAGGCTATTTTACTCAACATAATTTGAGTAGGCTGATCATCTAGGTTGTTGGGAATCATTTCATATCTAAAAGCATGCCAAGTAGTTAAATGATTTTAGCTTTCAATCTTGGGATAAAATCATGCTTCTTCCATCCTTTTGTGTGTATTCTTAACTTCAAGTGCTCTCTTCCTATGCATCCATGTTTGACAAAAACATGGTTTATTTTTCCAAGATGATTAGTGACAATATAGGAGCTCAAAGTAGTCTTCAATATTTTTAACACCTCAACCCACAAATTTTTGTATAGCATCCTTGGATATTCAAGGATAGGCACTCATTATATGAGCAACATGGTAAGCTCTTTTCCACCTGCACTTCAACAGGGACACTTACTAAAATCAGGCCATTATTGGCCTCTGCCATGTATTCACTCATAATATTTAGCCAACAGAAGTGGAAAATATGGAACCCAAATATCCCAACTCCTTACTCAAAGCACAATTGAAAAGGGAGAATGATCAAACATATGATTGCACTAAAGTACCATTAAATTTGCATGCTACTCATCACCTAGGTGTCATATTTGGATTTTAATGCATGCTTGAGGGATGCATCAACCCTCATTTCTAGAAAAAGAAATCTTAAGAGGGAAAATTCTTCATAGAGATATTATTTATAGAGAAAGGTTGTTTGATGGTTTGTCCTTTTTCAGGGGTAATTTTGCAATGTATTGTTGCTTATCTCCATGGAAAAATGGACGCAAGAGAGTTAAACATTGTTTCACATTTTCAAGTAGGGCACAACCCACAAATAATGTATTTGTTCCTTTCTCTTTTTGTTGAAGAAATAGTACAAGAAATATAACATTCCACTTGGCCAAATGTGATGAAGAAAAGTCTTGAGTTATGAAGCCCCATATGAACTATAAGTTTAAGAGAATTCAAAATATCTCAACATGGTGATAAACATTTCATTTTTTCTGTAAGACTATAATTATTCCTTTGATTTACAATAATAGATTCTACCACTTTAATTTGACTGCATGCTCCAACATAAAATATTGAAAGCTAATATAAAGAGCAACTTCATCAATCATGAAAGTGAGATACAAAGTACAATTTTTCAGATGAATAGTCTTCATTAGGTATCCACCAAAAAAACACAAATATAAAGTTCAAAACAAAAAAATAAACTAAAATAAATTATACCAAAATATGCATCATCTATTCCAATTTTGTAGAAACTTGGCCAACAACAAGTATGATGCCATAAAACTATACATACTAATCATGATGACAAGCTTTAAGCCCAAGTATAGAATAGTGAGAATAAACAACAATGTTTTCTACTATGTTGAATGGGAAAACACATACTACTTAGTTATTATGGGGAATATCTATAGCTAAGGGAGATAGGTTGAAGATTTTTAGGAGGAAGGGAAGATGAAAAACACTTCACTTACAATGCCACTTGAAAGTGATGACTTCTTGGAAAAAAACATATCAAACACCTTTGAAAATGGGTTAACAATAGAAAGTGGAAAGGGGAATGCCATAGTGGGTAAGTGCACCAAGTCGTGGTGCCAAAAAGGGGCTATAAGTGGACACCTTTTTTCTAAAATTAAAAATTTCTAAACTTCAACAAGAATTTGAAGATAGTTATGCTCAAAATTTTCAGATATGACAAAAACAAAAGTTGTAGTCCTTTGAATCTAGTTTCTAAACTACTAAATTTTTTTTCAAATTGGTTTAGTTTTAGGTCCTCAAAAAAGGGGCCACAAAAAATGGTACTATTTATTCCAAAAAAAACATAACACAGTAAAAAGAGTGGCCCCCCTAAAATTCTAACTTTAAAAAAAAAAATCTTTAGTCACTCTGGTCAAAAGTTACCTAACACTATGTAGTTTATCCCAGATTTTTCGGGTAATTTTATAATATGTATTTCTTTTAATGATTTTTTTTAATTAGACACATTCCAAAAATGTGAAATATCTATGTGATCCCCTTAGAAATGTTTGAAAAGTAATGTAAAATCAAAACCTTTTTTTTTTTCAAAGTATGTAGAATGGAGTCTAGTTTCTAAAAAACTAAGTTGTTGCAAAATTCGATGAACGAGGTAAAATTTAAAGCCCAATTAGCACATGTTGGTTTTTGACAAAAAATGGACATACATTCAAAAGAAATTATAGTTGAAAGGCTTGAAATAGTTCAAATAAAAAATAAATTATATGGTTATATAGCTAACACAGAGACCTACAATGTCATGTAACCTGATTTTATCGATGCTCAACCATGAGGAAACTTGAAGGCTAACACACATGAAAGATATATCATTTTTTGAATGTTTGCAGAAAAACATGTCTCAGACTAGTCTACAGACTCCAAACCTTTGGGTTGGATCCCCAAGGAAAAACCAAGCCTTAGGCTTGGTAGAATGCAAAGCTTTAAATAGCGCATGCATGCAACTTAATTTTTTTTTTAAATTTGAGTCTTAATAGAGCAAGTGTAGTTTAGTGGACATGCACTATTAAGACCAAAATAGTGCATAGAGATCGAATAAGAGAGAGAGAGAGAATAGAGGGTGGAATGGGGGTGTGTGTGTGTGTGTTTGTGTGTGTGTGTGTGTGTGTGTATGTGTGTGTGTGTGTGTGTGTGTGTGTGAGAGAGAGAGAGAGAGAGAGAGAGAGAGAGAGAGAGAGGAGGATAGGAGTGTGTGTGTGAGAGAGAGAGTGTAGGGGATGGGAGAGGAGAGAGAGGGGGGGATGGGAGTGTGTGTGTGTGTGTGTGTGTGAAATAGAGAGAGAGTAGGGAATGGGATAGGGGTGAGAGAAATGGGTGATAAGAGTATGTGTAAGAGAGAGTAGGACATGAGAGAGAGTAGGGGTGGTAGAGAGAAAAGTAGGGGATGGGAGAGAGAGAGTAGGTGGTGGGAGAGGGAGTGGGAGAGGGAGAGAGGGGGTATGTGAGTGTGTGTTAGAGATCTAGAGAGTAGGGGATGGGAGAGGAGAGAGAGAGAGAGGAGGGGATGGGAGTGTGTGTGAGTGTGTGTGTGTGTGTGTGTGTGTGTGTGTGTGTGTGAAAGAGAGAGTATAGGGTATGGGAGAGGGGAGAGAGAGAGTAGGGGATGGGAGAGAGAGTGAGAGAGAGAGAGAGTAGGTGGTGGGAGAGGGAGTGGGAGAGAGAGAGAGAGGGGGAGATGGGAGTGTGTGTAAGAGAGAGTAGGGGATAGGAGAGAGAGTAGGAGCGGTAGAGAGAGTACAAGATGGGAGAGAGAGTGAGAGTAGGGGATGAAGAGAGTGTGAGAGTGAGAGAGAGAGAACTTGTACGAGGTGGTAGAGAGAGAATAGGGAATGAGAGATAGAGTGAGAGTAGGAGAGGGAGTGTGTGTGTGTGTGTGAGAGAGAGAGAGAGAGAGAGAGAGAGGAGGATGAGAGTGTGTGAGTGAGAGAGAGAGAGTAGGGGATGGGAGAGGAGGGAGAGGGAGATGAGAGTGTCTGTGTATGAAAGAGAGAGAGTAGGTGATGTGAGAGGGGAGAGAGAGAGTAGCATGAGAGAGAGTAGGGGATGGGAGAGAGAAAGTGATGGGGGAGGGAGTGGGAGAGGTAGAGAGAAGGGGGATGGGAATGTATGTAAGAGAGAGAGAGTAGGGGATGGGAGAGATTTTGAGAGTGTGAGAGAGAGAGTAGGGGGTGTCAGAGAGAGAATAGAGAGGGAGAGAGTGAGAGAGAGAGAGAGAGAGAAAGAGAGAGTGAGAGAGAGTAGGAAGAGAGAGAGGGAGTGGGAGAGGGGGAATGGGTGTGTGTGTGTGAAAGAGAGAGAGTAGGGGATGGGAGAGAAAGTAGGCAGTAGGAGAGGGTGTGGGAGAGAGAGAGAGAGGGGGATGGGAGTGTGTATAAGAGAGAGAGTAGGGGTCACAGAGAGAGAGTAGGGTATGGGAGAGAGAGTGAGAGTAGGGGATGAGAGAGAGATAGTAGGGGATGGGAGAGAGAGAGTAAGAGTAGGGGATGGGAGAGAGAGAGAGTAGGTAGTGGGAGAGGGAGTGGGAGAGGGAGAGTGAGAGTAGGGGATGGCAAAGAGAGATTGAGAGTAGGGGATGGGAGAGAGAGTAGAGAGGGGGAGAGAGAGAGTGAGAGAGAGATAGTAGGTGGTGGGAGAGGGAGTGAGAGAGGGGGGATAGGAGTGTGTGAGAGATCTAGAGAGTAGGGGATGGGAGAGGAGATAGAGAGGGGAGATAGGAGTTTGTGCGTGAAAGATAGAGAGTAGGGGATGGGAGAGGGGACAGGGAGTACCCCAAGAGAGAGTAGAAGATGGGAGAGAGAGAGTAAGTGGTGGGAGAGGGAGTGGGAGAGAGAAAGAGAGAGGGGGATGAGTGTGTGTGGGTAAGAGAGAGAGTAGGGGATGGGAGAGAGTGTGAGAGAGAGTAGGGGTGGTAGAGAGAACATGATGGGAGAGAGAGTTAGAGTAGGGGATGAGAGATAGAGAGTGGGTAATGGGAGAGGGAGTGAGAGAGGGAGATCCAGAGTGAGAGAGAGAGTAGGGGATGGGAGAGTGGAGATAGAGAGTAGGGGATGGGAAAGAGAGAGTAGGAAATGGGAGAGGGAGAGAGAGAGGGGGGATGGGGGTGTATAAGAGAGAGATAGTAGGGGATGGGAGAGGAGAGAGGGTGAGAGAGAGAGAGAGAGAGAGTAGGCAGTGGGAGAGGGAGTAGGAGATGGAGAACAAGAGAGAGAGTTGGGGATGGGAGAGGAGAGAGAGAGTGAGAGAATAGGGGATGGGAGAGGAGAGAGTGAGAGACTAGGGGATGGGAGAGAGAGACTGAGAGAGAGTAGGCAGTGGGAGAGGGAGTAGGAGAGGGAGAGCGAGAGAGAGAAAGCAGGGGATGGGAGAGGAGAGAGAGAGTGATAGATGGGACAGGAGAGTGAGAGTGAGAAAGTAGGGGATGTTAGAGGAGAGAGAGAGTAGGGTGAGAGAGAGTAGGGGATGGTGGATGGTGGGATAGGGAGAGATTATTTTTCACATAGGGCTTACACACTATAGTTGGGTTTTCCTAGCACATAGGAGGACCTTATGACAGTGTGACACCTATTATCTTGTGGTAAACCTATATGGGGGTCAAAACAATGGTTTGAGAATGTGGGAATGATTTGCTTGGACTTGTGAAGGAGTATATGAGTCATGCCTATTGCTTGGTTTTGATTTTACTCTTGGTGTGTTTGGTTGGTTGGTGAGGGATCATGATTGGGACCATAAGTGGTCTACATCCTTGTGGTGATTGAATTTATGTTACTATATTAGTTACTTTAGTTATGCTTATGGCTGACTTATGAGATTATGATGTGATTTATGGTTCACTGAGGTTTGTGCTAGTGGTTACCAGGATTGATGTCATATAATGATGTTGTTCTATGATTACCTTGAGATGTGTCCAGAGATTGAACTGTGTACTATTACCATGCTACACTGGACTAGGTTCCTGTAGTAGCGGTTAGTCATGTTTATCACTCTATTCACTTTTGTGTTTAAAGCACCCTTTTGTTATTGTTTAAACAACCATTATTTAATGCTTAAATTATTAGAAATGGATTGTCCATGTTGGAGTCATTGGTTATGTGCTACAGATATTTACCTTGTTATATTTTGATCTAAGAGATATTTTTTACTCATGTTATATTTTACATTGAGATGACCTGAGGGTCAGTTGTTATACTTTGATTTTAGTATCATAGATATTATACTACTATATTGTTTAGTTGATCATATTACATGATGATGCCATTTTGAGATGATAGTGTGTTTTATGATGATATCTGGTTATCCGATATTTGGAAATATCTCTAATTATGTCATGTGATGGATTTAATGCTATGGTTATTTACTTCATTCTTGCTTCACTATGCTATATATGAATGCAAGTGATGTAAATAGATTATTTCAATATAATTGAATAAATAGTAAAATTAGGTTATTAATGCATTTATTGCTTGGGATATGTTGTTGTATGCAATTGCACTTGATCATGGTGTTTAGTGTGTAGGATTTATATCCTTGGCAGTGACACATCGAGTTAGTGATTCAACCATTCATATTTTACCAATGTCATCCTTGTATGGATGGCATATCCTTATTTTAATTATTTAATTAATCCTTTTGGTGATTATTTAATCTGAACTCATTTGTATTATGTGATTAGACCAATAAGCATGTCTGGTCATTTAGAGGTTCTCTTTATCGCGAAAGTTATTAAGGAAATTTCTATGATTTTGGGGTGTTCAGGCATTATTTTATTTTATTTTAATTTCTGATAGCTTTTCCATAGATATAGGAATAACCTATTTTCATTTGGGTTGATTCAAGGTTTAACTAGGTTGGCTAGTTATTTTCCCTAATTTATTATTCAATCAAAAAGTGAATAAGTATCCAAAAAGAAATTTAATTCCTCACTTCTCACTTTTGATTTAGAAAGTTTGAGAGTAAAACCCAAAATCATCTTCATGAGGATTTATTGTTTTGTTCATTGAGGGAGTTGTGGGTGTAGGATCATTGCGAGGTTGGTCTCGTTGGATCTAGCTCGGGGAGACCTTGGATTGCCACAATTTTTGACTACTTCTATGAGCATTTTATTTTATGGTTCAAATTCCCTTTTTTCCTTTTTGGCTATGAGGTAGGGCTCTCCAATTTTATTGTTTATGCTTTGTTTTTTTTTTTTTTTTTGGTAGCCATTTGTTCAGAGGCTGAGAACTAGTGTTTGCCTCCATTTTTGTATGCTAGCTCTACCCGGTTGGGCAAGTATGATCATTTCCTTTTTTTTGGGATGAGGGTTTGGGGTTTTCCATAGTATGCTAGCTATTTTTGTATACGCACTCCAAACCCAATTTTTATTTTATATTTGTGGCTTTTGTGCCCTAACACAAAATGGGTTTTAATTTCAAATTTTTTGAGTTTTGAGGCTTTTTGCCTCAATTTGTGTGCTACCTAGTTTTCTCAAGTTTTCTTGGCATGATATTGGTTGTGGGATTGGATTATTTGTAGGATGTTAGTCAAACCATTGTTGCACTTTTATGTTTTCATTGGGATATGTATCACATTCATAGCCTCAACTTTGTGTTTAGTTAAGTGATTTTATGCCCATTTTATTGTTTGTTTTGGGCTCTTGTTATTGTTTTGTGGATAGTAGGATTCATGTAGAATCCATACTTCTAGATTGAGGCCAGTTAAGTGAGTTTGTGATGTTTAGTCTTGTTACATCATTGGGATTCATGTAAAATCCATACTCCTAGATTGAGGTTAGTTGAGTGATTTTATGATGTATGGTTTTATCATTCTTTGGATTCATGTAGAATTCATCCTCCCAAGTTTTTTTTTAGTGGAGTGATATTTTTTTTATGTCCTCATCTAGTCCTTATGCTATGATCTTCGTGATAGTGTTATGCTACACATGAGTACGTGCATGTGCATTTTTTAGGTAAATTTTGATGCTCAATCTTCCATGGACTTTCCAAAAGTTATGATCATTGGGGTTGCATTAGGAATATGCATGCCTATAGAAAATCATCATTGAATGAGCATGGGTAAGGTAGGGTAGCACATGGTGGGGCTTCTATCTTGCAACCTGGTGACTATTTCTTGTTGGTTGGCAAAGGAAGTTTAATACAAGTGATAACTAAATGAAAATGTGTGAATGGTAATAAAACCTAAGATAATTAAAATGTTAGGATTGTGTGTCTTCCATTGGGAAGAGTTGCCACCCAGAGTGTGAATTTCCCTATTGGGCAGTTCAGTTTCCAATACTAGATTGGGCTTGTCAATGCCAAGAAAATCTGCATGGTGTCAACCCCTACTTAATAGCCCATTAAGTGTCTGACCAAGACCTGTAGTTTATGCATTGTTTATGTTCTTGGTTTTTGTCATCATACTATCTGGCGTTAGTGTTAACCATGGATATTTGTGTTATGTGTGTTTGTGGTTGGATCATTATCTTGATTAGCATGATGGGACTAGACCTATAGGTTCCATATAGTTGGGAGGCATAGCTACCTATACCACTACTAGGAACCAGTGTACAAAGAGAGTCTTTTATCCTAGTGCAACCATTTCTAGATGTTTTCAATTGGTACTTCAACTTCCAAAGTATGCTTTCTTGTGATTTATGCTTTCATTAGAATGCTTGTATATCATGTCTAGATGATGTTAGTTATTGATGCATTTCCTTATTATGATGGTTATCATATGATAGATGATGTTATCCATATTTGTAGGATTATCTTATGCTTTACTTCTAACATGTTATATTTTCTTATGCTTATGTTTGCAGGATTTTTTAGTAGTCACATCCTTATATGATAGTACCAATGACTTGATTAGTAGCTTTGGATGTTATGTGTGGGGGATGGCTAGGGCCCACAATAGTCTTATGGTGCTATTATGGTTGAGAGGAACTGAGTACTTAGTTTGGTTGTACTATTCATTGTGACGTTATGTATAATTATTGCAATGTTATTTTAGTACACTAAAATATTTCCTTTTTTAGTTTTCCTTTTTACTACTATTGTTTAGATGGGTAGATGTTCCTCTTTCTTGTTCTTGGCCACTTGTTTTTTATGCACTCAAGTGTTTGTTCCTTGATCTATGTGGATCTGGTACTTCTTGATGTGGAGGTTCAGAACTCAGTTTTACTCTTTAGTTTATCCTTGGACCATTTTATTCATTTCTTGGGTGACCTTTTGTCAGCATGGGGTGATACTGTAAAGTGTTGCATGCACAAAGGAGTTCTATTGTGCAATACTGAAAAGTATCACACCTCTTATGGAGAAATGTCGCGCAATACTCTAAAATATCACACCCCCTTTGACGAAGTGTCATATGATACTTTTAAAGTATCAAACGCCCTCTTGAGGGGTGTCATCCAAACCTTAAAAGCGTCACATCTCTTCTTGTGAAAGGTCATACAGTACTTGAAAGTATCAAATAGTGTTGATTTAAAGTATCACCTAGTTTTCATAAAAACCTATCTAGGTAAAGAGTGGGGACTTTTCGGTTTGACCCAAACTTTTTTTAAAGTGTTTCATCTACCCTCTTAGGTATTCTTCAATCCTTTTGAATTTCATTTTTAATTTGGGATGTTTTGATTCAAATTTGGTTGTGCATCTTCCATAGTTTGTCATTCTATTTGGTTGTGGTGTTTTGAGATTTTTCAGTTGCTTGAATTGTTGGTGAAGTCTTCCATTGTGATCTTTTTGATCCTTGTCCAACATTGTCATTTGCATTCATACTAGGAATTTTTTTTATCTTGGCTTGAATTGAATCCTTGTTCCATGGATCTCCAAGAAGGGCATTACAAAGATGCAGATGAACAAGACATGGAAAACAAAAGAAGATTTCAGCACATCAAGCCAAGATGAGGTCACTTCACCCAATGGATCAGGTGATTGCATCACTTGCAATCAGGAAATCAAAGGTATGTGTGGAACTAACATTTGAAATGATATATTTTGCATCAATTTGAAGTATTTAAGCAGTGAAAAAGATCTATCAGGATGTATTAAGATGTAATAAAGTGATTAGAACAAAGAGAAAATATATTGTGTTGTTACTTTATTTGTTGCTACCGAGCATTGAAATTTTTGTAGTTATTGCCGATTTATGAAGGTATGGTAGTGTTAGTTGAGCTCTCTATGATAGCTAAGCATACTAGAAAACCCTATAGTGACCTAATGAATAGTTGTATATGTACTAAGCATTAAATGCAAGGTTTTGAAGGCTATATGCTCAATTTTTTGAGTCATTTGCACTTACCCAAGTTTCAAAAGGAGGAAGAAAATTTGTGAAAGAAGACTCAAGCATTTGAAAATTAGATTCTACTGCAACTTGATATCATTTAATGGATTTAAAAGATATTTAACTTGTGCTAAGTTACACTATTTCATGTTTTGTAAACCCTAGAGAGTCAAGATGGTAACAAGTTCTTCAATAGAACCTAGGAAAGAGAAGGAAATTTTTAATCTTCAATTAATTAGTAATGATGTGAGACAACTTCCATTCTATGGCATTCCTGACATTGTGTATAAAGGGGATCCATGTTGTGCACTATCTATGATACCAATGAAGGTTTTAATGATCCAGGATGGACGATGTTGTTATACCTATGAGGTAGGTGAGGTTGGAGATTTAGAAATAAGAGAAACTTACCAGAAGTTGTGTGAGAATGGTGTTTTGAGTGAAGAAAACAAGATTGTAGAGTGTAAAGGGTTCACACTTTCCCTAGATTTCACTCAAATGTTCAAGACATAATGGATTAAGATTGTGTTGAGATGAATTCATGACAATCAAATTTGGTTAGAAGGTGGACCAATCAGAATATCTAAGAGGATCATTCATAGAGTCATAGGGTATCCAACCCTAGATTGGCTGAAGACATTGAAGAGGGATGCAAAAGAGATTATTGAAAAGAACATTGGAGCCATGTGGAACAAACATGGAATCTCAATTGAGACCATCACAGACCCTATTATTGTGTTTGTTGTAAGAGTGATTGAACATAGATTCTACCAGTTGAGCTGACTCAATAGTATGTCATGAATTTTAGTTGACCTAGGTTATAAGATTGTGAAGAGAGATCATAGCTATGACTTAGCTGAGCTACAACTTCATCAACTATCAAAAAATTTGAAAGCTATCAGGAAAGAAGACATTTCCTCATGTAAGTTTTGATCACTTATCATTTGCATATTTTGTTATGTGAAAAATATTTTTCCTACATTTAGCATAGATCTTTTACTCAACATATAGGAGAGCTCATTGAGAAATTAACGATAATTTTGAACTAGTAATGACTAGTTATTTTGAACACTTTAAGTAGTCTATGAAGCAGACGTCAATAATTCCTATGTCACTAGTTGAACAACATTATAATGATGTTTTTTTTTACTAGTTGATGCTAACTACACATATGTGCATGCAAAAATTCCAAGGGTAGGACGATTAAGGCCTTTACCATATGAAATTAACATTGATGAAGCTTCAATAGCTATTACTACATTATTGGTAGAAGAAGCTGATAAAGATGCTACACAATTTGAGAATTATGATGACGCCAACTTGAGGATCACCATATATTTGAAAATTGCCATAGTCATTAGAAATAAAAACAAGATGGTGAAAAAGTTAAAAGAAAATTTGGCCAAGGAGGAGGAGAAGAAGAAGAAGAAGAAGAAGAAGAAGGCCAAGCACCATTGGAACTAAATCAAGGATTAGGTGAGGATAAAGATGATTATGAAGAGGATGCTGAGAAGGAAACTGAAGAAACTAGAAAGAAGAGAAAAGCACAATAGAAGACAATGTAGAAACCAATGAAAAAAAAAAAAAAATTTGCACTTGCACCTTTGACAAGGTCTAGCACAAGGGTTTCTAGTGCAAAAGCCAAAGAGACAATGACAAAAGGCAAAAGAGAAAGTGTCATAGCATAGGCGAGTCAGCTTACTAAGAAGTGGAGGAAAAAGTACAAACCTCAAGGTGACTTAGATGATGAGAAGACAAAATTAGATGACTTAAATCAATTCAAAGTGGTAAGCCACAATCTCTCATCTTACATTGACAATTTATGTGAAAATGTAAAGACCAATGCTAATTTATCTAGTTTTTTACACATTGATTTTGATAAGTTAGGGAGTTAGGATAAGAATAATATAGAAGAGGCTATTTATGATATGATGGCCACATTTAATACCACTCCATTAGAGATTGCTAGCTCTATCCTTAAAAGTCTATATGAGAGAGTTGAGCAAAAGTTGAAGTTCTGTGTAGAGATAGAAAAAAAAAAAAGAGAGGCTACTTTAGCCATAGTCATGCCTAATCTTGATGAAAGAATGATTACAAAGGATGTAGAGAAAAACAAAGAGTTGGTAACCCATAGCAAGTTACTATGATAAGTTATCTATGGGTTATCTACCAAAGTTGTGGAAGAGAAGGGAGACCAAGAAAAGAAGGACACAACAACAACATGAGAAAAGGAAAACATAGCTACAAAAGAAGAAAAGGATGACATAGCTGAGAAGAATGCACAAGATTCTCAAGTTTTGAGCACTAGTCCCTCGAATGCAGAGCAAGAGTCTGTAATTATTGAAGACATATATGGTAACTCTTCACAAAATGTTAGTCCACTAAGTGAGGAGGACATAAAGTTAACGCAATAGGAATCCACCAACACTATTCTACTATGCACAAATCCTATATTGGTAAGGATTGATGCATCTCAATAGGTTGAGGTTGCATCCAATGAGAATAAACAACAAAAAAATACATCATCAGTACCATCAAGTGTTGCTAAAATGAAAGAAACCAAGCCAAAAGGAAAGACTACAATTCATAGTGTAACTCTTGAACAGAAAGAAGAGCTAAATTAAGCACCATCTTTAATGTAAACAATTGTTATTGAGATGAAAGAGATAGAATCAGATACCTAAGCTATAACACTACCAATTCTACTAAGTTCAACTTTACCATTTATTATGGAAGTTGATGAAAAGGGAAATGAAAAGAGAAATGATGAGGAAGGAAATCAAATAGTTATGCCACTAAAAATTAGTGAAGAATAATAGGGTGAAGAGCAACAAGAGGATGAGAAGAAAAAAGAGGATAAGATGACTATTGAGAGTGAGGAACATGTAGCAATTCAAACACTTATTACCTTACCATTCACTACATGGCCTCCTAGCAGCCAATCTCTTTATAGGCTAAGTACACAAGCTACTCCATTGTAGATTTCAAGGCCAAGTTAAAGAACACCAGAAAGTGTTGATGCTACATCATTTAAGGATGTAAGTTTGGATGAGGTGATTGTATTACCAACATTTGATTTGACAACAATCACACTCGAAGAAATGATTCTTCAAGAGGCTCTACAAAGCAAGAAAAAGAAAGAAATTTTAAGGAGAGAGCAAAAGAAAAAGAAAGTTTTTTCTAAAATCAAAGAGATATTCATTGATTCTTTTAGTCTCTTAGTTTCTTATCTAATAGGCCTATTATAGAGAAACTTGTCCATATGGTTGACAAGATAAAAGATGAAGATATAGAGACCAATATTAAGTTATTGGAATGGTTTGAGTGAAAAGTTTTACACCAAAGTTATGGATAAGATACCATGTGTCATTGGACTTAGTCAAGTTGATTTAACAACTAAGATAGAGGGTTTGGAGACAATTTTGGTTCACATTTACTCTTTGAACACAAAACTATGCGATGTTGATCCCTTTACCCAAGAGACTCAACAATCAATTGAAAGGTTGCAAGGATAGTTGAAATCAACTGAAAATTCATTATAGATATCTCCTCCAACTAACTAATTACTTTCAGAGATTGATACTAATATAGAGAAGGCTTTCCAAGCTATAGGAAAATGATGCAAATATTAGATCTACTCTGATCAACATACAATCCATGTTGACTCCAGACATGGAAGTTTTATACAAGGAACGACCACAAGAAGAAGCATTGATTCAGAAAGATTCCCATCTTTATACTCATGAAGGCTTAGTTGATATGGATGCTAAACTAGAAATTGAGATTCAAACACTAGATGCAACAAGAGGTAATTAGGATTTTGCATTGGGAATAATCATGCAAGTGCACAAGCCATTTTTTGATAAACACATTATAAGTGTACCACCCAAATGACATAAGTGTCAAAAAGGGGATTATATGAATTTTGAAAATTTTAAAGATTTCTTGAAAGAAGATATCTACTAAGGAGAATTCATAGAAAAAAAGTGATGCATTTACTTAAGGGCAGTAAAATTAGTAAGGTAACTTCAATATTTTTGCAAATTTTGAAATTTTGGAGTTTTTGCATACAAGTCGAGTAGAGAAGATACATTGTCTAACTTATGCATGAAGGAATGCATATGCCATGAAAAGGTGTTTTTTAAACTCATGTCAAAGGGGAATATTTTTAATTTCATTATGATTTTGACAAGGTAGTGCCAAAACTCTTAGTCATTATTCAACAGAGAATAAAGCAAGTTGAGTGCATAGTGCATTTTGAGTGAACAAAGTGAGCCGAGTGATTAGTTCAAGCCAAGTGAACAAAGCATGCTAAGCATAAGTCTCCACACAATAAATCCTGAGTAATATGACAATTAGTGTTGAGAACTAGTTGTGCTGAGTAGACAGTGTGTGTCGAGTGATTCAGGTGTCGAGAAAACATAGTGTGTCGAGCTATTTAGAAGCTGAGTATTAGTATATAGAGTAGAATGAAGGCTAAGCATTAGAGCCTATTGATGTCAAGTGAATAGTTTATGTCATCGATGTTTTTAATGGCACAAAATTCTATGTAAACCATTTTTGCTTGACATAAACATGAATTTTTTATTATAAGAAGCATGGAGAAGATTGCTAAGACAAATTATTGCAATGAAGAATTAGTCTGAGAAGGACAACAACAAGAAGTGAAAGGTTAGAGAGGATAGATTTGATTATGAGGATTAAGAGATAACCTGTAAAGACGAGATACAACATCAAGCAGTAAGGCGCTAACTGAAGGATCAGGTATTAGATTATTCTAATAGTTGATACTAAGTAAATCTCTTAGTGGAGTAGTCTTAACAGGCTTTTATAAATCTCTTAACTAAGTTCTTACTTAATTGTGAGTTTAAATCCTTTAGCAAGGTGAGACCTAATAGTCTTTGTAAGACTTTAACATGGTAGATCTCTCATAGTGTAGATCAGATGTTATGATCAAAACGTTGTAGCCATAATAGTCCACACTTTACAACTATAGTAGTAAATATTTGTGGCTATCAACCCAACCCTAGTTTTACCTTCTCCTTGGAGGGTTTCTGGGTAACCACAATCTTATGTGTTATCTATTAATTTATTTCATGCTTTGGATGTGATGAATGGTTACATATTTCAGTTTACATGTTAAGTTATGAGATGGATGCATGGTAAAATATTATAAAGGTAAAAGTTTAAAGTGATGATTCACCTTGCCACCTCCCCCCACCCTAGAACTTACTCTCCCATTATTAATTACAACATTTAAGATATACTAAGTTCATTAATTTATAAGGGCTGAAATAACTTTATGTATGTTCTATATATTATTATTTGTAATAAAATTTACAAAAACTCATAAAATAATTATAGATATATATTTTTATTTACTAAAAGTGGCTAGTAGAGGTTGTGGATCACCCCCTTGTGATATATTCCTTTCATTTACATGCATCTTTCATAATCCTCTTGGTCTATTATTGTAACCTATTTAGCCTCATCATCTAGATGTATTTTATCACAAGATAATTGGATTAATGACTTGCAATTCAACATGGTAAGGTGTAAACTCCTTAAAAAAGAGGCTAGCTACAAATCATGTTCTTATAAGACAAGATCTTTCTATAAATAAAGAGGTTTAGTGAAAAAATTTGCATATAGGAGATTCTTAGAGTGACAAAGAGAGGTAATATAGAATTTTGATAAATAAATATTTGCATGATGGAAGCTAAATTTCAAGATTCAAAAGTCATGAAAGGTTACTTGTAATGGTCTCGTGTTAATGAAAAAAGTCTACTAGTCCAATGACACAAGACAATAAGGACAAGGGTTACACCCAAAAATTACAAAAAGAACAAGTCTAACAATTAGATTGAAAGGAAATAAGAAAAGTTAGTTGAACCATTTAAAAAATTAAAAAACCACTAGCAAAATTTCTAGAAACAACAACAATGCAAAATAGGAAAAGAAATGAGAACTTCAATAAGGGAAGACTAACCACTTCTCATTTTTGTTTAAGCTCCTTTATAACATCTAGAGAAAAAGTACTCTTAGGAGTATACACTACCATATTAGAAGAGGTAACTCCATTTTCTATGATATTTATCAATAATATTTTCTCCCTTTTCTTTTGATTCTCCCTTTGTTCCCCTAGCTTGACCTATTTAGTGGTGAAAGAGTGGGTAGTGTTCTCCATGATTTTATTGTTGAATGCAACAAAATGAAGTATTTTTTATTCAACTAAGAATACTTAACTTTTGTATTTTCTAGAGAACAAATTATCTCACATTTTTCATCCTCTAAGGGAGTATGATATTTTATTTCATATTTCTAATGATTCCTCAATTTTCCAATTTTCCAACTTGAGCAAAAAATCCTCTTCTGCTCCCCACATAATTTCATCAACCTTACTAAGTTCTAGTCCCTTAAATTTTCACTGCTTAAATAGCTTCAATCCTATTGATCTTTCTCATTGTAGTGTATAGTTTTGGAATAAGCCATTTATATAAATTTCATCTTGTCCTCTATAGAGGTTATGTATCCCATCTACCTTGTTCCCAATTTGACCTAAATCCACATACTCAATGGAAGGGTTGAGTTTAAAAGAGGAAAAAGGGGAAATACTCTAAGAGATGACATGATCACCAAGGTATTTGTGAGGGATAAAAATAGCGGTTATATGATAGAGAAGGGGATTTAGCAATAATATTTTCTATGGTACAATACAAATCAATTGATATCAAGAATTAGTAATCCAATGACAAGTCAATTAGTTTCTCTTTGGGATTCTCAATACAAAGTAGCTTTTATTTATATTTTATATGGGGTTTAATGCTAGTTGACCAACCATGTGGGTACATATTTATAACTGTCTAGACAAGAGTATTCTTAGGCTCTAATTGAGATCCTCTATCAAATTACTGCTAGAGATACCCTGAGTGGTCACTACAATATGCATATTGTGAAGGTATTGAATAATTCCTTAATGTAGGAGAGAACCCCATTACTTTTGGGTTTTGACATTGATTGAGACATGAATGAAAAATTAAAAGAGGAAAATTAAAATTAATACAATATAAATGATTTAAAATAAAGAAACTGTGAGAATATAACCAATTGAACCTTCCCTTGAGGGTGATTAAATTTATCATTAGACCATCAAAAGTATTGGAAATTTACAATTGGAACAATTTTTGTTTTGTCATTGATGTAAAATCTATTGATGAGACATATTACTTCCTAATCTAAATGTCATATCTATTTGATTGATATAGAGGATTTGAGAAGTTTCTCATAACAATAGAACCTAGAGGAAAGGTTGAGTTATGAAAAGGAAGTTACAATGGCTATTTGATTGGATAGACTTTGATAAAGAAAAGTGATTGTTTATGTCAATAAAGCTAAGAAAAGTCAAGAATAAGTATAACATACAGTTAAAACTAAGTAATGATAGTGTCAATCAAGCTATAGTTAGTGCCAAGAAAATCTAGTGTTGATCAAGCATTGGCATTGAATGAGAAAGCAAGTTGATGTTAAGCCAGACTGCTTTACAATGACTGAGTATTTCAGTGATGTTTGAGTGCCATAATTTTGACATTGATAACTGATAATATAAGAATGAATACAAGGAAATTGTAATATCAAGCTAACTCAGTTGATTTCTTGGGAGATGTAAACTACATTGAAGATAAGCTCGATGAATTGGATTATTGAATTTAAGGAAAGGATCAGGTAAATACCTAATAGATGAATTCTAGAGAAGTTTCAAGAAGAATATCAAGAAGATGGATAGATATAGTGAATTGAGTTGAATCTGATTATAAACCCTAAGATCTACGATGGATGTAGAAAATGGTAAAACAAAAATTGTCTATTTAATGAGATATAGAGTTGAACAATTAGTGCCAAGGGATGAGTGCAAGTATGTGCATTTGTGAAGCTTGTATGTGAAGTGAGGCATATAGATAAATTTTGATCAAAAATGCACTAGCTTGAGTAAATGTGAAGCTACTAGGGAAAGCTTGCTAATATGATGTTGTCATTGATAACCACATTAGAGTAGAAGGATTATGGGTTGATGCGAAGAGAGGGCTGATTTCTTTAAGGCTATCCAAGAAAATGAAGATTAGGGATGTTAGTGGAAGGATTATCACTAAACCAACATAAGGACCAAACAAATATTTGAACCTAAAAAAGTGAGTCATAATTACACAAATCAAAAAATAATGTTTTCTTTCTAGTCATTGTAAATAATTTGTACTAAAATCCTTTTAATAGAGGTTGACATAATAGGCATTTGAAGACTTGATAGTCAATGCAAATCCTTTAACTAGGTGACATTCTAAATGGAATGATCAAATTCCTCTTACAAGGCCACTCCTAATTGGGTGATTAAATCCTCTAACTAGGTTACCTTTAACAGGGATGGCTCCTAATAGAGCTCACTTTGAAAGAGTGACATGTTATTGGTGGGTTTTGAAAATTGGGTTTCCATGTAAAATCCTAGTATCAAAACTGTGATGAATGCTTTATGTGTTTATATTTGATAATGTTTTCATTATGCAATGCAAGTTATGTTTATGAAAATTTTATTATATAGATTGAGATCCAACATGATAAACATAACAATGAAGTGTTTATTGTTTAATTGTTGAAGTGGTACATATTAATCATGAGTAACTAGTTCACTTCCCCTCTTAGTATTAGAGCTCAGTGTGTAGAGAGAAATTTTTTAATGTACTTAAAGATAAAGATAATGACTAATAAGAGAGATGTACCCAAGATGAACAAAGAGAACTTTCCTACATGGTAGACCTTGGTGAAGTTGCACGTATCTAGTATTAGTAATGTTGCTATGAATTTTCTAGATACTGAATATGTAAAGGTAACAACTTCTCCTCTGACTACTAAAAAACTGAGTCAAAAGCTAGAACATAACCAAGCAATGTTGGAGATTGCTTTAGCCCTCAGCCATGCCAAGTTTGATGACCTAAAATATTGTGACAATAAAAAGAAGATGTGGGACAAATTGAAGACCATATATGGACATGATGACAATGCTCAAAGAGAAAAATCAGAAAGCTTGAGAGGTAAATTTGATGCCATGAGAATGGTGGAAGGTGAGAACATAGTACAATACTAAAAAAGAGTTAAAGAGGTTTTTAACATTATTCAAGGTACAAATGGAGAAATTAAAGATGAAACACTGATAAGTAAGGTATTGAGGACTCTACTCCCTATCTATTCCATTAGAGTATCTGCAATCCAAGAACTAAGATGCACACTAGGTAACAATTTGGCATTAAAAGGTGTAATTGATAGACTTAGTGATTTTGAGATGTCTAATTTTAATAACTATACACATGATACTAATGAATTTACTTTGAAGTCACAACTAGTTCTTGGCAAGAAGAAAGGAAATCATGTGAAGAGTGAAAGTGATAGTTCTATTGACAAGATTGATTAACCTGAAGCCCTCATTGAAAAAAGGTTTGGAAGAGGAAGAGGTTAATACAAAGGTAAATTACCTATCATTTGTTTTTCATGCAAAAAAGTTGGTGATATTCCTTCTAGATATCCTAATAGAGATGAAAAGGATGAAAGGAAGGAAAACAAGTACAAAGGAAGAAAAGATGACAAAGACTACAAGAGAAGAAAGGAATCTAAAGGTAACAAATCTTGTTATATTTTTGAATAAAAGAGTGATAAGGAATCTAAGAGTAATGATGATGGAGTTTTCTATGTTGCTATTAAAGAAGATTCTAATGAAGATGGAAAAACTACATTAATTTCTTATGTTGACAAAAGTGAGAGATGGATAATTGATAGTGGATGTTCCAATCATATGACTGGTGATAAAGATAAATTTGAAGATATTGGTCCATAAAATGGTGAATGTATTAAATTTGGTAATGATATCCCATGTGTTAGAAAAGGTAAAGGTACTATTCAACTAACTAACAAGATAACATGTGACAAAGTTTATTGGGTCGAAGGACTTAACTTCAATTTTTTGAGTGTTTCAAAGTTGAACAAATTAGGGTGCATGTTCAATTCCACAATACAAAGGCCAGGATACATGATGGTGATGGTAAGCTGATTGGAATCGGTAAGAAGACAAGAGGTAACTTATTCTATCTAGAGCTATCAAATGAGAAATGTTTGTTTGCACAACAAGGAGATGTTTGGTTATGACACAAAATATTATGTCATGTAAACATTGACAATTTGGTGACTATCAGTAAGGTGGAGAAAGTAAGTGAGTTTCCTAAACTAAAGAAGCCTAATAATGCTATGTGTGAACAATGTTAATTAGGAAAGACTAATAATGATATTTTGGAATTAGTTCATACTGACCTATGTGGACCCATTGGTTTTCAAAGTTACTGTTCAAATTAATTTTTCATGCGTTTTGTGGATGACTACTCTAGAATGATGACTATGATATTTCTTAAAGCTAAATCTGATGCTTTTGTAGTTATTTAAGTTGTATTTAACCAGAATTAGAAAAGAACTAGGGATGATTCTAAAGTGTTTGAGATCTAATAGAGGTGGTGAATTCATTTCACATGAGTTCAATACATTCTACAATGATAGAGGAATCAAAAGGCAGATGTCAACACCAAGGACCCCTCCTTAGAATGGAATAGCTGAAAGGAGAAAAATATCAATAATGGATTGTGCAAGAACATTAATGAAGGAGAAGAATGTATCAGAGAAATATTGGAGAGAAGTAGTTACTACTTTTTTTTATACCTTAAAGAGAGTACAGGTCAAGAAAGGTACAAATGCTACACCTTTTGAACTATGGTATGGTTATGCATATAATGTTAAGTATTTCAAAATCTTTGGTAGTATATTCTATATAATAAAAGGTAACACAAATAGAAAAATTGATGAAAAAAGAGATAAAGGCATATTTCTAGGTTATTCCACTAGAAGAAACACTTATAAGTGTTTAAATTCCAACACTAACAAAGTTGTGGAAAATGCAAATGTAAGAGTTGGTGAGTTTCTAGAAAGAAGTGTCACTTCATGTAATGAAGAACTCGAATACTACTATATTTCCCAATCTACAACTGAAGTTGAGTATGTGGTAACTATAATGAACTATTCAAATATTATGTGGATAAAACAATTACTGAAAGGTATGAAAGAATAAATCATAGATACAACAATTATCTATTATGATAACACAAGTGTTGTCAACATTTCAAAGAATCTAGTGGTGCACAATAAGACAAAACACATTGCTATCAAGTATCACTACTTGAGGAATTAGTTCACAACAAAGAAGTGAAGCTGGAATATGTGAATTCCAAGGAATAGATTGCTGACATATTCACAAAACCCTTACCTAAAGCTTCTCATGAATATCTCAGAGGTAAACTAGGGGTGATTCCCCTAATAAAGGCTACTTAAGTAGCAAGGTGCATTACATGACATATACTAATCAGAACCCCCTACTCCACAATGTGATACAACTCTACTTTGGAAAGTGCCTAAGGTAGAAAATTCAGTATAACATAATAAATCAATCATAGATATATGGCATATACCAGCCATACATGCTAGATCTACATAATTAAGATGTATGAAGACTTTGAAGCTAAAACAGCTACATGTCTTTGGCATTGTTGTCAAAGAGGGAGAGATTATGTAAGAGAGATAAATTTTAGAGAGAAAAATTTAGACAATTTATAGAAGGAGAGATTACAAAAAGAGGGAGCAAGTATTCCCAAGAGGAATTTCAAAGAGAGCAATTTAAAAAAGAAGAATTAGGTTGTCAGTAACAAAATATTTTGGATTGTATGGTAACTAAGCTACAATTAGTATTAATATGTTTGAGATTTTTCCATCAATTTCATAGAGGGAGATTGGTGGAAACATACAATTGGAACACTTATTGTTGTGATTGATGTCAAATCTATTGATGAGACATGTTGCTACCTAATCTTATGTCATATCTATTTGATTGATGAAGAGGATTTGAGAAGTTGCTCATAATAATAGCACCTAGAGGAAAGGTTGAGTTCTGAAAAGGAAGTTACAATGGACATTTTCTTAGAGAGATTTTGCTAAAGCAAAGTGATCATTTTTGTCAAGAAAGCTAAAAAAAGCCAAGCAAAAGTATGAAATATCGTAAGAGCCAATTAATGATAGTGTCAATTAAGCTATAGTCAGTGCCAATAAAATCTAGTGTTGATCGAGAATTAACATTGACTAACAAAGATAGCTGATGTTAAGCTAGAAAGATATACAGTGACTAAGTATTTAGTGATGAATGAGTGCCAAAATTTAGAGATTGCTGAGTAATAGTAAAGAATGAATTCAAGGAAATCATGAGATCAAGCTAACTTATTTGATTTCTTAAGAGATGTAAACCATGTTGAAGATAAGATTGATGAGTTGGATCATTAAATTCAAGGCAAGGATTAGGTAAAGACCTAATAGTTGAATTCTTGAGGAGTTTCTAGAAGAAGATCAAGAAGATGAATAGATACAATGAATCAAGTTGACTTTGATCATAAACTATAAGATCTATGGTGGATGTAGAAAATGGTAAAGAAAAAATTGTTTATTTAAAGAGATACAGAGCCAAAACATTGGTGCTCGGGGACGAGTGCAAGTATGTGTATGCACAAAGCTTGTGTGTGAAGAGAGGCATACAGAGCAAGGTTGATTAGAAATGCACGAGTGTGAGTGAATGCTAAGCTAATAGGGAAAGCTTGTAGATATGATGTTGTATTGACAAGTACATTAGATTGGAAGGCTTCAATGTTGATGAGAAGAGTGGACTTATTTCTTGAAGGGTGTCTAAGAAAATCAAGATCAAAGATGTCAGTGGAAGTCTTATTAGTAAACCAACATAAGGACCAAATAGAGATCTAAACCTCCAAAAGTGAGTTGTAATGATACAAATCATAACCTACTAATTTCTTTCTAGTCATTATAAATAGTTTGTATTGAAATCCTTTTAACAGAGGTTTACCTAATAGTCATTTGAAGACTTAACAGTTTGTATAAATCCTTCAACTAGTTGACATTCTAAATGGACTAATGAAAGTCTTCTTATAAGGTCACTCCTAATAGGGTGATTAAATCCTTTAACCAAGTCACAGTTAATAGTGGTTTTTGTAACCTTTAAAAGGGTTTTCTCTTGACATATCTCACTTTGAAAGAGTTAAAAAAAAAGTGACATGTTGGTGGTGGTTTTTTCCAAATTGGGTTTCCATGTAAAATTCTAGTTTCAAAACTATGATGAATTCTTTATGTGTTTACATTTGGTTATATTTTCATTATGCAATGCAAGTTATGTTTATGAAGTGTTTATTGTTTAATTTTTCAAGTGGTACATATTGACCTCGAGTAACTGATTCACTCCACCTCTTAGTTACTCTAAACATTTTTAACACAAAACATCATTCTAATTTTTTAGAAGCTCCTCTTTGTTATACCCATTCTACAATTGGAATATACTTCCACTAGGACTAAGAAACCTTTTAATTCCATTCTTGTAGTGGTTATTAGAGTTCAAGTTATAGATTCACCTTCGATAATCAAGCTTTCTATCCACACACTCAACTCTACAAAAAAAATGAATCAAAACCCTCTAATAAATTATTTTCTATTTCTTCAAGAATATATATATTTCATGAAAAAATGTGACTTTGATTATTTTGTGCCCTTAACATACTATTCAAAATTCCCTACTTCTTTTATAAACCAAATCATGGAATTATTTTAAAATTCCTTAATGGTCTTAGGGTCAACTTGACTGATCTCACTACCAATAATATATCAGAAATTTTTTATTTTTTTAAAATGGTCAGTGAGGATGAAAATAAAATGCCAAGAAAAATATAAAAGTTCATCTCAAAACTTGTAGCACAAGTATAATGAATATTCTTTCTCATTCCATTAATTATTTAGGGGATACTATAATTTATGAGAGTGGCAATGTCCCTTTCAATATCCACAATATTTAATGTGGTAAATATTGTGCGCAAAATCATATTTTGATAGATAGCATGAATCTACCCATTATATCTAACCTATCGGCTTCTCCACTACCTTGCCAAAACAGTGTTGGTATGTAAAACTAAACACATTTTCCAAAAACCCTTTAGTTTACATTATGACATCCACAATTTCCTATCTTGGAGTACTAGCACTTGTTAGCATCATAATTACATTAAGGATGTCATCAATAATTATAATATTTTTGAAAGCATGCTTGTTAATAGTTCAATTCTATGGTAAGTGGTCTGACATATGCCATCTGGCCTCGTAAGTCTCCAAATTGACTATGAAGGCTAAAAATGGTTTTCCTAAAACATCTCTAATGAGATCACACACTATTTCCCATATGAGGTCACCAAATGATGACTTCTCAATATGTATCTTGATGCATAAATGTTTGATAGGGATCTTAATGTAATACATTTCATAAATATATGCACAATCAATGTTATTTTTGAAGTCTATATGTGCAAAAATGATAAAAGTGAAATCAACTTTCTATGTTATGTTTGGATGTGATATAAAAAAGCACTGATTTTGTAGTTATATCCCCCTTAAAAAAATTAAAATATCATCAACACAGAGAGCTGCACCTTAAATAATAAAAGGAAATTTTTCTTTTTTATAACTTTTAACTTGTTTTTAGTGTTTCTAGATTCAATTGCACATGTCAAAAATTCCAATAACACTTGGATCACACTCTTCCATTTATTGTTAGGAAAATCAGAATTAGAGAGAAGTTGAAGTGAATAAACATTTTTAGTGTATCAATGAAATACATGCACAAAATATCCTCTTATTTTAGAATATATATTCTCTTTCTAATATAGATTATATTTTGTATATGTAAATATATATTGAATTAATATATACACACATATGTACTAATCATATTAAGTTATAAGTATACAAATAAAATCTATAAAATAGGGATTTTAACAACTTATAATGTCATATTTCCTATAGGTAATCTTAAGTTGTCAAATAGATTGTGAATTTTTTGAAATGTCTATCCTAGCATTTCTCTTTTCCATTTTTTATGTATTGCATTGTCTTTACTATTTATTTAGATTTTTATGGATATGCATTTAACTAGAAGGAAGCAAAGACAACCTAACACCTATGCATAACACTTAATAATTCACTTATCACTTAAAATAGACAAGTAATGAAGATCTATCCAATTATCCTAAATTACAAATATATGAGTAGCTCAAAGATTTTTAAGGAAAAATTTATATAAAATCTAAGATGAAAGAAAACACAAAAAATATAACTCAACAAATAAGTATAAATACTTGACACCTGTGGTGCCTAAGGATAATGACATTGTCTTGGATGACTTGGTTAAGGATGTGCTAGCATCTAGTAATTGCTCTCCCCTTGGGGTTGATGCATAGACACCTTAAAAAGTAGGTTTACTTTACTCCTCCACGAAGGAGTGGGTACAAAACTAAATAGGAGAAGATTAAACTCACAAGAGATATATTGATAGATTTTGGGTCTTTGAAACCATTGGATGCTCATTTTTCCCATTCTCCTAAATGATTATTATCCTCTTATGGAATGTTAGGGGGTTGAATAGAATCCCTAGACAAAAGGGTATTCAAAATCTAGTAGTTGATCATTCTCATGATGTTTTTTGTATCCAAGAGACTAAGCTCTCTATGGATTCTATGGTCATATATGCCTCTAGTATTTTGCCTTATGGTTAGTGTCAATGTGTTGGAGCTATGGGAAGTATTGGTGGTTTGGCTATCTTTTGGGATCTACAAAAAAATTCTCCCCTTGGCTGGGTGTCTTCTTGTTTGGACTCAAGTGAGGTGATCATGATTACTAATGTGTATTTACCTATTGATTTTTTTGGAAAGGAAGAAATTTGGAGGCATCTTCAGTATGTTAGAAATTTTCACCCTTTTCATCCCTGGGTGTCAGCTAGAGACTTCAATTCCATTTTAAGTTTGGAGGACAAGTAGAGTGATTTGGCTCAATTGGGACCTTCTTCTACTCTTCTATGTTAGCACATAACTCTTTTGCACCTCTTTGATGTTAAGACTTCTAATGGTTTCTATACTTGAAATAATAAAAGGACTAAGGTTGGTTCTATCTCAGGACATCTGGATAGATTTCTTGTCTCTTATTTGTAGGTTAGTGACGTCCTTACTCTCTCTTCATAAATTTTGGACTGGAGGGGTTTTGATCATTTCCCTATTAAATTTTCTACTACTAGGGTTATTATTCTAAAGTTTAAACCTTTTAAGTTCCAATTTTTGTAGCTTTCTGACTCCTCTCTTCATGATCTTTTATTTTTCTAGTGGAGAGATGGAGCTCCTACACATGGTACTTTTATGTTTTCATTTTCTAGAAGGCTTCAATATGTTAAAATGAAGCTCAAGATATGTATTAGACAATGTTTTGGGAACCTTCACTCTATGAAGAGGATTTCTTAGGAACATCTTGATGTCATAACTAGGCAAATTTGAGATCATGGTTTTTCTAAGGATCCTGGCAAGGCTGAATCCCTTGCTTCTATAGTTCTAGAAGAATGGAAATTTCAAGAGGAATTTTTTTGGAAGAAAAATGCTAGAGTTGATTAGCTCTAAGAAGGATATAGGAACATTTCTTTTCTCCATAAAACTATGTAATCTTGCTAGAATCAAAGTTATATTTCTTAATTAGTTAATTCTAAAGGTATTCAATTGTCTTCCTTTCTAGCTTTGTTCTAGGAGGCTACTTAGTACTTTTCTACCCTCTTCTCTAAGGAACCTTCTGCTACTAATAATGAAGAGAATATAATTTTTGTCTTTTATTCCTTCCCTTATTACCCAATAAATGAATGATTATCTCATGTGACTAATCTCTTTGGATGAGTTGGAGCCCGAGGTATTCTTTGGAATGCCTAAGGGTAAAGCTCCTGGTCTTGATGGCTGTCTAGTTGAATTCTTTCAAGAATTTTGGGACATCATTAATTATGATCTTCTGGAGGTGGTTAATGAATGATATTCTAGCAAGAAGATGCTTTGGGCATTTAATTCTACTTTCTTGACTCTTATTCGAAAAAAAGAGGGGGCTAATCAAGTGGAGTTATTTAGACCTATTACTTTATGTAATGTGGTTAACAAAGTTGTTACTAAGTTGATTGCTAAGAAAATCAAAAACTGGCTCCCCATTATTATCTCAGAGGAACAAGGTGGTTTTTTTGTAAGAAGAAAAATACCAGATGGGGTGGGTATTGCTACTAAGGCTATTCATTCTATGGCTAGTTCAAGGGAGTGATCTATGTTTGTTAAGTTGGATATGGTTAAGCACTATGATAGAGCTAAATGGAGATTTCAAAGGAATATTCTTCTTACCTTTGGCTTTGGCTCTAACTAGGTGAGTTGGACTACGAGTTGTGTTACTTCTACCTCTTTTTATATTATTCTTAATGGTCAACCTTCCTAGCTATTTGATGCCTCTAGAGGTCTCTGTTATGGTGATTCTCTATCCCCCTATCTTTTCATCATTATGGTTGAGGGCTTGGGCATACTCATTAATTATCAAGTATCCTAGAACTCTATTCAAATGTCGTGGTGGGGTAATGGTTTACCTACTCTCTCCCACCTTTAGTTTGTTGATGATTCTACTCTTGTGAGACAAGCTCAGATTGAGGAAGTTGAAGCCTTTCAACATACTTAGGATATTTATTTGGCATTATCAGGTCAAAAACTTAATGAGCATAATCCTTTATTTATTTTATTTAATTCTCTTGAATCTATTCAACAAAGGATTGCTAATATCCTGCAATTTCAGGTTGGGTTGCTTCCTTTGACATATCTTAGCATCCCTATTAATATTTCTAGCAAGCCATGGTTTTCTTGGCAAAATTTGATTAACAAGCTTCATGAAAAGGTAAATCATTGGACTCATAGATGGCTCTCTACTGCTACTTGAGTTACCCTTCTTCAATATGTCATTCAAGCTCTATATCAAGTGTTGGGTGCTCAAATTTATTGGTGATGGTGCTCTAGACATCATCAACTCAGGGCACATATTATTATTCATAAATATTCGAGAGATGTTGATCTATGCTCTATTTTTGCATTTCCTCTTGAAGGTTGTGACTCTGTGGTTCAGTGTACTCTCAAGGATGGTGCTCATTTAGTTAAGAGGGGTCTTATCTAGATATATAATGGAGGCTCAAAGTATTTGTTTTAGTCTAATGCTTGGGATGGATTTTACTCCATCTTATCCATGTACGCTCATCTTCAAACTCTCTATGATTCTTTTCTTGTTGCTGGATGGGATAAAGTGGCTCAGTACAAGACTTCTTATTAATTGTGACTTGTTGTTGGCTATAGATGGTAGAACTCTTTAGATTGGCCACCTAGAGGCACATAGGTGGATCATCAAGAGCTTTCTTAGATTTTAGCCTCTAGGGAAAATTTCTCTCTGCAAGGACTTGATGTTCTAGCTTGAGGAGGTATCTTGTTTGGTAAATATTTTATCATTGCTAGGTATCAGGAGATAACTAGATAACTATTAGGGGATGTTGAGGTCCCTTGGTGGAACCAATTTTGGAATATTTTTTCTTGGTCCAAGTGCAATTTTTTCATGTGGCTAGTAGCTAACAACCATTTTCTTATGTGGGATAATCTTTGTAAATATGGATTTTAGGGCCCCTCATTTTGTGTTTTGTGTGGTAATGGGAAGGAGTCTATCTCCCATCTATTCTTCCATTTCTTCTTTTCTACTTAGTTATGGCACCTTTGGTGTAGTGCTTCTAGTTGTGCTTATTGGCATGCTTCCACTTTGCCTAAGTTCTTGGTCCACTTGAGGAGAACTCCACCAAGGCTTCTCCTCTCCATGCTACTTGGATTGTTGGCCATCATTCACTCTTTGGCATATTTGGCTGGAGAGGAAACAACAAGTCTTTCAATATGTCAAAATTGGTGTTATGCATCTTTGGTGGAAGATCACACATTCTCTTCACGAAATTATTCAAGAAAAGTGTGAGCTAGATGGGGGTATTGATTTGGCCAATCTTTCCATATGCAATCACCTCAATTTTGATCTTCAGGATGGGGTTGTAGCTCAATGGTATCAAAAAGTGCCCAAACAACCTCATCAATAGGGGAAGGGATAGGTGAATAATGAGGGGAATTGAAATCCTCATCCTCATGGAGTTCTTAAAATTATCACTGATGGTTCTTCTTGGGGGAATCTAGGACCTACTAGTATTGGGGGAGTGGATCATTTTAGCTCAGGTGAAGTTAAATTCTTTTTCTCAATGCATAAGAGTTTCCATAATAAAATTCTCATGGAGGCTCTAGCCATTTTATATG
This sequence comes from Cupressus sempervirens, assembly GCA_028749045.1. Classification (NCBI taxonomy): domain Eukaryota; kingdom Viridiplantae; phylum Streptophyta; class Pinopsida; order Cupressales; family Cupressaceae; genus Cupressus; species Cupressus sempervirens. The sequence continues at coordinate 937,253,820 of CM053785.1, read as the reverse complement.
TTGTTGAATATTATTTTTTGAGGGTACGGTGGAAGATTATATGTGAGTCTAACTCCTAAGTGGTGGTGAACTTTCTTACTTCATAGGAGCTTGAGGATGTTAGCTGGCAAATAGCTACTATTGTTAATTAGACTCTTCTCTTTTGTACCTCTATTGAGTTCATTAGGTTTACTTACATTCATTGTGAATGGAATAGAGTTGTTGATAGTTTGGAAAAATAAGCTTATGTTCATGCACTGGGCTGGAATATTATGGATAGGGGGCACCGACCCCTTAATCTATTACAAGAATTTGATGATCTTGTTGATTAGGATAGAGTTCCTTGTTGAGCTCTCCTTGTTGTAATCCTTTCTGTCTTAATAATTTTTTACCCCTCTTTTTCCAAACATAAGTATAAATACTTACTCTGGATATCTCCTTACATTTTTGGGATGATAAGAAAATAGTGCAATGATAATTCTCATGTCTAAGAAGAAAACTATCATCTCGAAGTTTAAAATGATTTTATTTTAAAGAAAAATGTATGCATTATTCATTACAAGAATACATCTTTTGAAAAGGTATCTAATTAACACATAGAATTTGACTTAGAAAAATTTATAGAAAATAAAATTTATTCATTGTTATACAATCTTTCATTGTATTCTAAATATTTTCTATTAGATTTACTTTAAACTACTTTAAAGGATATAAATAGATAAGCTTTAAATATCTGAATAGGAAAATGCATTATGTTAATTTTTAAAGACATTAAATTGGAAAGATGAAAAAAATGTACATTTAAATATTTTTAAATTAGACAATCTTTGTCAATGGGGTACTGGTCTACTCGTAAGGTTGAAAGGTCTTTAAGGACCTCTATTAAAAAAGAGACAATCTTCAATATTTGTAAAAGATATACATTAAAATATAAACTATTAAAAATATCCATAAAAATTAAATAGAATATTTTAAAATAATATCAATTACTAAAATGACACTTTAAAATTTTAAAAGTGTGGTACGATTGATCAAGATTGTCTTACCCTACATTTAGTTGAGATGGCCTCTTGTTACACTAGGTTGAAAGTGGTGGTCAGGTGGACCCTTTTCCAGATGCACTATAGGAAGATCAATAGGCTAGAATCCATTGTGGAGGTAGAGGTAAAATCAGTAGAATGGGCATCAAGCCATAGGGATGAAGTGTTGTGGAATGTTGGTAGGGAGTTGGGTGACAAGCTTTAGAACTAGGAACATCTGGAGGACATCAAAAACAAATTTCTTTTGGATGAAGAGAGAGATGAAATGTCAAAGGCTATGGTTTCCATAAAGAAAACTTAGAATCAGCTTGGGGAAAAAATTAAAAATTTGGTCTAATAAAATAATTTGGTTAAGCACAAATTGGAGAAGGATATTAGCAATCCGAAGACTCAATCCAAGAAAAATCTACGAAGAGGAAGTTAGACTAACCCTTCCTTGTCCCCCAAGTTTTCTGTACCAGATCAACTCAAGGAGTTGAAAAGGTGATGGTTTGGGCGATATTTTGTTGCCTCTGGCATGTCTATGCTAGGTTCTTGTTGTGTGTTGGTTCATGATGATGCTACTAGATGGTTTGCTTCAGTGTGGTTGTTACAATTTCTATGTTTGGTGTCGGAGGTGGTTGTTATAAATTATTATTTTTGTTTCTATTAGTAGAGGCTTGGTCTGAGTTTGGGCATTTTTTTTGGTAGCTGGTTTATGCTTAGGTCCTAGCCCAGTTAGTTTATTTTTAGTTTTAATTTTTTGTTTGGTTGTAGTTGTTTGTTCTAGTTTAGGTTCTATTTTGTAGGTGTCACTTCTCATGACCTTATTTTTGTTTACTAAGGATTTGATGTTATTTTGATGTAATGGGTTTGGGCCCTTCAAACTTTACTTAATCAAAACTTTAAAATATGTAGTTGAGCATATTTTTAAAATGAGTTTTTAGTGGTTATAATTATAAAATGAAATATAGAATCAAACAACAACTTAGAGAATAATGATAAACATATACACAATGCCAAGCTTCTAATTAATATCTAAAAGTTATTAGATAACAAATACACTATCAAATGATTAATATGTATGCATCTCTCTCTCTCTCTCTCTCTCTCTCTCTCTCACTCACTCACACACACACACACACACACACAATATATGTATGTGTGTTGATATATACATACACACACAATTATTTTATGAATATGAAAAAACCAAAATTTTGACATTTTAACTAGTGATTATATTTTTAATGAATCTAATATTTAAAAAAAATTAAACTTTACTAAGCTACTTAATTAAACTAATTAAACTTTTATAACTTCTAACAAATACAACTTATTTATTAATTGGAATAGAAAATATAAAACACATTTCCATTCAAATATATGTAAATTGTGACTTTTACATAGAATCATGATTATCCCTAATATTAACTAGTCATTTATTACAATAATTATCAAACAAGGTTTATATATATATATATATATATATATATATATATATATATATATATATATATATATATATATATATATATATATATATATATATATATATATATATATATATATCCAATTTCATACATAAAAGGGAGAACAGAACCACTTAGACAATCTGATCAACTTGGAGGTTTTTATTACCAAATATTCGAATAGATATTGCTGATCAGCAGTTTAGAAAATCCAACCCTCATAATCGAGTAGTGGAAGAAACCGACCACACATTTAACCTAAAATGGTCACTGTGGCATGGGTCTCCAAGTGTCTTCTTTGCTAAGAATGACCAATTCATGAATGAAATTTACACCCTGGCCTTCACCTATACTCTTTTCTTTCTCCAAAATTACAGCAAATCTGAAAACTCTCAAATAAAGGAAATAAAGTATTAAATCTACATAGTCGAAGGCCTTTGAAACTGTAGAAATTCAAATTACAACGAAAAAAATTGTATTCCCTGTGTGGGTTTACACTCATCATCCTCGATTATCTCAAGCAAGATGTTCAGTACGCATACTCTACTTCACCTAAATATAACAACACTGTAAAATAAAAGTAAAACGACTCAGCACCTCCATGAAAACGTAAAATACATCAATATATCCCTAATTTTGTGCAATCATGGCACTGTCACTACAAATTCAATTTCTGTTGTATTAATAACACGCAAATATAGAATACCACATTCCCACTTGATTTAACTCTTACGTACAATTACAAGAGGTAAAATTATCAACAGAAAAACTCAAACATACTCTCAATTCTGGCGTACGATTTATAATGTCATTACATTTTGTATAGATCAGTATCACAACGAGCTATCGCCGCATCAATCTCCTTAAATGCACCATGTCTAAAACCAATATTTTTTAGCCAAATTCATCTCACTTTCTTCCTGCAGCAGAATAAACATCAATTCTTCATGTTCTTGCTTCAACTGGCAGATTTCATTCACTCTCTCTTTGGCTGTCCTGAAATGTAGTATAAGAAGGATTATCTTATCTCTAACCTCCTTTTGAACCAATGTTATCAATCCAATTACATCCACCATATTATTGAAACATCCCAAAGAAATTCCATCAATCTCAATGTGCTCAAAGTGCAAATTAATTCAACAAGAAGAAGTACAACTTACCTTGGCACATCTCCTCTCCAATCACCAAGGAATTTCTCTTCATCTCGGCCAAGAATTCTGATGATCCTCTCAATTTCTTTATCTCTAGCGAGTATTGAATCCAACTTCCCTGCCACTTCTACTTCTACATCTTCTGAGATTTTCTTATTCGCAGTACCATTCCTTCCTTCAACTTTGTCGCATTTTTCATGTTGCGTGTCTGAGATATAAGCTCTCCCATTCCAATTATCATCGTCTATTTCTGATATATAACCCATGATGACAACTATGAGAGGAGAGTAACAGAGAAAAACCATGCCAATATGCGGGCAAGCAACAAAATGAAACCAAGAAGCTTTAGATTCATTACACAATTTTCACCCGACCTGCAACAGAGTTCTTCTCGCAAATCTCCAAATAGCATTGAGTCAAACGTCTCCCGAAATCCATCATGCTAGGAAACAACAGCTTTTCGATTAAATATACAATTTTCTTTTGGAATTCTTGTGAAGCAGAAAGAGGAGCCTCTCTGTCTTATAACTTTCAAAATTGCCAACATCAGGGACGCTGATTCCCAGGTGCCACCGCTAAATTAGAGCTACACGGCTGAATTTACGCCGTGTCTGATTTCATTGGTGAATGTTTTGCCGGGTAATTTGAATGGTTCGACTGTTTTCTTGGTGGCATATTTTGCTTCTGTTGCAGCAAAATTTTTGTCAGCGACACTTTTGCGCATTTATCGATGATTGCATTCTAAATTTTGTTCAGGCGTATTGGTAGCTCAAAAACAAGGAAGCTGCTGCAATGTTTCTAAATTAGATTGAAGTTAGGGCCCTGAAAAATTCGCAGCATTAGCTTCTATTAATATATCAATTGCTCCCTTGCGCCACAAATCATTTTTACCCAAATTATCTTTCAACTTATATCGGCCATCATAAATGAGTTATATGCCAACGTGTATCAATCATTTATAAAAGATTCCCTTGTGAAAACATTTATTACTAGCAGATGTTTAGATGTTTATGTAATGAGTCGATAGATTGGGGCTTGTAAAAGGAATTATCAAAATTATTTTGAAAACAACATTGTCACAACTCTTAGGGTCTGTTTGGTGGTGGGAATAGGAATAAGAGAATAGGAATATGTATTCCAGATTTGTTATTCCAAGAATAGGAAATGGGAATATGTATTTCTATTCTATGTTTGGGTCATCTGGAATTTGATTGGGAATACGTTTATTCTATGTTTGGTTGTGCACAACACGAATTGGAATACCGTTTATATATATATATATATATATATATTCTTTCCCTTACATTTTATTGAGATCTTTTTTGTTTTTCTCAAATTTTTTATTTTATGGAGTGAAACTATTTTTTTTGGAATTTATTTCTTAAAAAAATTAGACACAATCATGACAAAAAATCATGTTCATAGAATATATTCATTATTTCTACAAAGCACAATCATAAATTAGTTACCATGATCATAAATACGTCCTAAAAAAAAAATTAGACAAATCATTATTAAATATGTCCATTGTTTCTATAGAAAATCATAAAATAAGTTACAGTCTACATAGTCACTTTGACTTTTAACTTCATTTATGCATATGGTCCCAATATGCCAGTAAGACTGAAACAATTATAATACATGACATGCTTCAAAGAAACATGTTTTCATCCTCTTGTAATTTGCACAACTTGCAATCATTACTTTCATGTGTTATAGATTTTTCTATGGTTGATGCGGGTAGGACATCATTAACCCACTGAAAGTAATTATAGCCACTTTCCCCTTATAGTACCAAATCTAAATTAGTGGTTTCCACAATAATTAGTTGTTACATAAAATGTAAACCTACAAAAAAATTAGTAACCACCTTTCTGGCATTTGGACAACACAAGAATTTATGTTATGAATAATTCATTGTGTGCATAGCCTTTAGTACTCCAGGGCCAACACCACACTCACACATTGGTAAATTTAAATCCATCAACCTTGTATAAATAATAAACATACAAAACATTAAAAATTACATTCAATTAGGAAGATGATATAATTTTACACATACATTAAAACACCAAAACTAGTAGACATCAATGTTACTCCATATTTCAAACCATTAAAACCATCTACAATGTTTACAGATGCTAGACAAAATTATTAAAAAATAAGATATTTTTAGATGACCAGATGAGAAAAATTCACTCATCAAATTGTAATGTATTAACAACTATTCATATTTCATTAGAATATTTCATAATACCTCAAGTAATCAACACCTAAAAAATTAGAAAATTGTCTCATTAAATGAATATCTTCATGTTAAAAAAATATGCTTAAGCAAAACCAAAAATTTGGGCTGTAACCATGGCTATATGCAAGCATATTCGACAAATGAATGATAAGAAGTGTAAGGATTGGCACGTAAGTCATCATTTCTACTGTAGGAGGGAATAGGAAAATTAAGAACTACCACACCATTTAGCTTTAGGACACCATTCAACAAGTAATTTGAGCACTCATAGATACTACAAAGTGACACTTTTTTAATCCTTTCATCTTTAGTTGAAAGCAGTCACAAGTATTGATATAACATAATAGAATCCAATACCACTGCAAATTATTAACTCGAAAGGCATTAAGCTCAATTTAATCCTTGAGGTTTTAAAAAAAATACTTATCCATTCATTGTTTTCTAAATTATATTGAAATGTTACTAATGCAAAACATTTCCAATGAACAGTAAAATATTTCAATGGTTTTCAACCCACAATAATGAGATATAGTAAAGATTATATTGTGTGCATTGAGGATCATCGTCGCATACTATAGAATGTAAAGATGACAACTCATGGGAAGCATTGATTGGATTGGATATGCAAACATAATAATAGAAGCAAGTGAGTCAACAAATATTCGACAATGTTGTTTGTATGGAGATCCATCAAATATAAGCATAAATGTTAAAGAGTCACATTAGCATAAATGTTGGTTTTAGTAAAAATATTATAATTGTCCAAATTTATATATGATATAATCTTCTCTCGCCTCTACATCCATTTCTAAGAACCAAATAGCTATTGTTGGTTCATGCATAAAATTTTCAGATTCCCTAGTCATAGCCTCCCAACTAAGTTTAGGGATTGCTTTCAAGGCAGCAAACAAATTGGAAGCATCTGTCATAATATCCTCTTTATCAACTCTTATAGTGTGAGGCATTTTCACTCACACGTATATCATATGGATACTTTAAGAAATCACATCCAAAGAAGCGGCCATGCTTCTCTTCCTCCTCTTTGGCCCTCTAGTTGTAGACATCGAACAATTGTTTCTAGCAAATGTAGTGGATTGATTTGACTGAAGGAAATCTTCATCTAAATCAACAACAATGTTCATAGGTGTATTAAAACCCTCATCATAATCCAAATCAATAGCCTCATTAAAAAGGTTACCATCTTCAATATCTTGTGATGTTGCCTCTTCATTTCCTTTTGCAATGTCATTCCTGACAATGACTACTAGATCATTAAAATAGGTGAATGGCTGCCTCCTATAAACTTTTGCAATCCTAAATTTATTTCTCTACACATTGGAAAAATTAAATAATTAGATAAATATTTGATATTAGAATTGAAAAAAACTTTGAAGAGAACATCACCTTCAAAAGGTCATCCCATACACTATCCTTGGCATCCAGGCATTGAGTTGTTTCATTCCAACCAAACCCACTTGTATTATGCAACTCTTTCATTATTCTATAGACTGACTTCCATGTTTTCAACTACTTTTTGAAGCTATCTCTTCCAAGATTTAACTTTAGCTCTTCATTGAATCTCCTTTCTATGACTTTCTACACTTCTTTATGAAAACCATCTTCAGCTTTCCTTCCTAGAGTAACTTGCTCACAGAGAAAGTTTAATAGTTTTCTCTCCATCTCTCTACTCCAAACCACTTTTGAAATTCTAGATGAACTAACAACAAGGGTACCTATAGGGGTAGAAGTTGGGGTGGCAACAAGGGGTATATGAACCTCCTCATGTATGGTTGTCAATAGATTAGTGAAAGACATTTTTTCCTCAAAGATAAGAAGCTATTATATTGTTGCAAAAAAATGAATATGAACAAGTCCATTGGTGCAAGGATTGGCACATAAATCATCAGTCTCACTATTATCACCTATTTATAACAATGTAGGAAAGCATGTAGATTCCAAAAATTTTCCTATTCACAAGCATAAGGTTTTAGTAAGCAACATTATATAGATTCCATTTTTCATGTAAGCAACATTATATAGATTTCCATTATATATGAAAGCATGTAGATTTCAGATTCAGATTCAAATATGTACACTTTCAATAAGTATCATTATACAAATTTCCATTATACAACAAAGCATGTAGATTTCAATATTATGCCTGATCGAGAGCATAACGCATAAAGGATATTCAAAAATCATGCCATATTATAAGCCAAAAGAGAGAGTGCACAATAACAGATCATTCACATGGATGATATAGCCACTAAAATTTAGAAGTGCATGTGCAAAGGTCTAGAGTCACTAATAAAAGCATAGCACAACCATGAAGCACCATCAACAACAATCAAATAACTCAATAGACTAATACAACGAAAAAAGGTATGCCCAATTTAGACAACATCAAACTTACCTAAGAATAGAAAAGAGCCATTAAACACTTACCAGTACCAACATAATAAATCAATATAAATCTACTACTATAACCAAACTTCCCAATTAACAAGTTATTAACTTAGCCAAGAACATAAAAGAACCATAAAATATCATTAATAACAATCATGTTAACTCAATATACCAACAGAAAAAGGCCATTAAACACTATCAATATCAATCATAATAAATCAATATACTACTACTACTACAGCCATAATGTCCAATTAAGAAGTCACTAACTTAGCCAAGAATACGTAAGAGCCACAAAATACTATCAACAATAATCATAACTCAATATAAAACAACAAATATTGCCCAATTCACAAATCACTGAACATAAAAAGAGCAATGGCTCAAAAATACTTACCTCAGTTCTATCAATAACAAGCACTTTGTGACTAGGATGAGCAGTTGCATAAGCAAAAGACACCTGATAAGCTAAAGTGGTATTCCCCACTCCACCTCTATGGTTTGCAAAATAGTGAGTTGAAATCACAGGCATTTTCATCTCTTCAAACATAGACCTCAAAAAATCTATTTCAATTGCTGCTCTTCTCAGTAAAACTTTAAACCCCCAATTTGAATTGGGTTTGCCCTCTTTCAAACAATTTATAAAATTAGAACTGACAAGAGAATTGATTTAAACATCTAGTAACTTCTGAGATGTTTTACCCCAAATTCAAATTGTCAGACAAATGTCCATCTTTGTTTCATTGCATATAAAATGTGTTAAGAAGAAAGGAGTTTTACGACCTAAATTTTCTCCACACTTCCCAATCTTTCTCCACACGTCTCCATTGTTATCCAACACATAGGGAATGTTGCAGTGTATGTCAAGGGTTTTAGAAGTGCATGTACCCAATCAAGAATTTATAAACGATTGAAATAGCTTTGAGATAACCATGGTCTCCTTTCCACATTATAAGATATTAAATTTTTTAGGATCCAAGGACTAAATTCCTAAAAAAAAATATGAAATATATGGATAGACCCACAGATTAAATTAATATTTTTGTTTTGGAAGATTATAGTCAACAGAGTCAATGGTTTGAATTTTGAAATAATAGATAAGAAGAGCATTCCATAGTGGAGTACATGTCAGCCTTAGTAGTCACTTGCTTGGAATTCAATACACCTTCATATTACATAATTTAAACAACTAAAATAATGAATGTAATTTGAATAATTCTAATATTTTCATGTATGTGTGGCTAGTTTTACACTTATACACAAATTGTTCATTGGAATGAGTTTTTTGGACCAAGGAAACAAAATTTCGATGGTTTGATGCACATATTCCACTATTCCATCATATTATACTTATTCACCAGTGGAATGGTCTAGAATACATCATGTTATAATGCATATCAGAGTCATTTCAGAAATAAAATAGAGTATGACAATAATGCATATCAGAGTAATGTACATGATGAATCAATGGTGACAATGTTAATGAATCAACAGTCTATATAAAGTGGCAATGCAAGTATTTTACTTCTTCAAAATTGAATTTAAAAGTGTCATTACGAGTAAAATAAAACTAATATTGAGATCTATAACCCTCCCCCATCCTTCATGCTATTTCATGTAAAAATTTTCCCTAGTCATCTCTATCTCATGGAGTCATCCCATAAGTGTCAAGGATTGGCCCATTTATCCCATCACAATCATCTTCATCTTCAATTTCCACATCGGGTGAAACCCCATCCTCTATCGTAATAAAATTGTGTAGTATGCAATATGATAACGTGATCTTTAATTAAGTCACAATATTATAGGAAGTTGCATGCCTCAGGATAGGGAATCATTGCTTCAAAATACCAAATGTGCACTCAATCACATTCCTAAGAGAGAAGTGTCAGTGGTTAAACAACTCATGTGCATTGTTGATTGGGTTTGCCTTGGAAAAATGTTTTAGGTGATACCGCATACATCGATAAGGGTTGAGAAATCCAAGAACATTTGGATAGCTGACATCAACTAAATAAAATTTTCCTATACAAAGGGATAGAAAAGTTATAGATTAGAAATCACATAAAAACTATGTATTACAATAATGACAATATAATCCTTAATTATATGATTTAAGATACCTGGGGGAACTAGTAGGGGATTTTCTCTTGATAGGGCTGAAGCAAGAACACAACTATCTATAGTTGACCCTTCCCAACCAGCAAGAAGATATTGAAACTTGTAGTCAAAAGAACACGCCTAGTACATTGTGTGAGAAGTTTCCTTTTCTATCACGATATTTTGTCTACTTCTCCACATCAATGGTAACTGGTATATGGGTTCCATCGATTGGTCCAATACAATCCTAGTGTATAAAATATTATTTTCAAATATATATGAATATACTTAAGACTCAATCAACAAAATACATGTCAGTAGGAGATGTACCTTGAAGTACGGACCAAAATGCTCTTTCCCAACAATTTCTAGAGGAGTAGCTAGAGAAGAGGGCAAAAAGTAAATGCTATGGAGTGATATGGTAGCCTTCAATACCTTATGAAAGTAGCAACTTACAGTCTCTCCTAAGTGACCAAAGTTATGGCCAATTTTATAATTCCTTAGATTGTGGCCAAGGGTATTAAGGAACATGACCAATTGTTCTTCCAATTTTATTTTATTGTATCTTGAATGCTCCCTTTCTCCCTTAGAATATTGGAAAGCTTGAAGAAAGCTCCTCTACTCATTTGTAGTTGGTCATGACAATCTGTGTCATTGGAATCTATAATATGTTTATAGAAAGGAAAAGTAGCTCTTCTTTGCTTACGCCTATGTATTTTAGCATCTTCATAAGATGCTACTATGAATATTGCTTGGGTGGCAAGCAAAACAACAAGAACAATCAAGAGTGTGATCTTCCTAATGATACTTCCTTGAACTTTTAAATCATTAGCAGGATCCATTGAATTACCTATAATCACATAAAGGAGTTATTGTTTGAGATAAAAACATAAAAACACATTTTCCCCATATGTAACCTATTTATCCTTACAATTATTACCCTAAACAAGTTAGAGGACTGAATATGATATAGGGGTAGCTGAATTAGGAGTGTCAAGAATTGAGTTCATCAAAGGAATGCCAGAGCATGATTTTGGTAGAGTAAATAGGTCACTCAGCTATTATATTTTGATTTAAGTTGGGATAGATACCTGGAAGGTTTGTGGAATGTGGAAATGGGAGGCAACACAATTATCCCTTATGAGAAGACTTCAAAGAAAGGTTGTAGCACACATTCAGAGAGGGCAACAAGGTTGCAGTGCACAATTATCCCCTATACTTTATCTAGTTAAATCATTAATAAAAATGAAACTGATCTAAAAAATCTAAATCACCAAATTAAATTTGAAACTATTCATCATTTTAGTAGATCATATTAAGTTGATATAGTAAACATCTCATATGATATGTGAGGATTTTTGAAGACATTAATTACAAAAATTATCATAAGAAGCATAAACTCAGCAATAAGTAATTATGGTAAAAAGAAGATAAAAAATTTATAGGGACAAAATAAAATTATGTGATTCAAAAATATATGATTAGGATGGCAAGTGGTTTTTGAAGACTTCAATTTTGATAGTTCCTATATATTACCTATAAAAATGCAAATGAAGGCAAACATAACCATTAAAGTAGAGTGTAAAAGCCCAACACCCTTAGGTGGAAGAACAATCATAATTTCCTATTGAGGTGCCAAAGCTTCCATGCCTTTTAGACAAATATGAAGTGCATTTTGGATTAAATGCTTCTTTTAAGTGGGATGTTCAAGAGATAAAACAAAAGCATATTTCTAAGTAACTTCCAAAGGTATACATTAAACAACTACACATTTATATATAAAATGTTTTACTCAATGTCATTTGGAAAAATTGAACAAAATCCTCTGTTTATCATAGGTGTTGAGTTTTGAGGAAAAAAGATGTAAAGCCACCTAATCAGCCCATTGCATAGTTGTTCAGTTCCTCAAATTCACCATTTTAATTGCAAAAATGAGCTAATCAACTAATGATGAAATCCTTACTTTTAAAAGACAAAGGCACATAAATTATCATACAATGTTTCCAAAGAAAAGTTATATTTTTCCACTCTCCCACTTAGTCTTTTTTTTCTTAACCATGCAATGCCCATGAGATCTTTAAAACACTTGTTGCCTCACTCTAGAAAGCTATTTTTTTCAAATAAACATAGATCAGTGTTGTATTAAAATATTTTGTAGAAAAATTATAATTGATAGCCCAGATGTTTAACAAAATGATCAAAAATCTCTAAATTATAGTCAGAAAGAAAACAACACACTTGAATACTATCAGTAATATCACAACTACAGATATATATAGGGGAGAAAATCATTAAAAATATTTTTTTGACAGTTTGATGTAAACTACAATTCGCTTGTTGTGATGAAAGCACATGCTCTTCGACATAAAATTTGATCTATATTGTCTTCTACTTGAGAAAAAAGTTGAAATTACATTTAGAATGGTGATGATAATTAAATGTCTACTTACTAAAAGTCAATAATGTTCTATTTATGTGCATTTAGTTTTGTTTTTCCATTGATGACTGCAATGTTGGGAATTTGACCGCAAATGATGATGGCTATCTTAATTTCCCCCTTTTTCCTAAAAGTTTTTACCTAATAAGCTACATTAGTGTGAGATTTCAAGCCAAACCCATCTCACTCCTACAAAACCCCCCATAAAACAAGTTGCTCCTAAACCTCCCAAACAATATTCAGGGGTCACCAAAATCTTTCCAATTGTGGTTGATCATACTAGCTTGAAACCTCAATGATGGAGACACAACCCAAGAACAAAATGGACACAATCAAAAAGGGAAATTATATTAACTAAGAAAATAAGCTAGTACAAATAGTACAGAGAAAATAAACTTCAGAACATGCCCTAAGGGCTTACAATAGCATAAATCTGGAGAATATTTCTTCTTTTAGCACCTCCTCTCAAACTCCACTCTGAACTACCTTTTACAATGCCAGAAATCTCCTTAAATAGACCCCGGAGGGTTAAGGACTAGGAGTAAATTCTAGAAAGTGCTAGTAGGCATCCACCTTTGAAATAGAAGGTTCCAAAAGCTGCATTAGAAGTCAGTGCAAATCTAGAAGAATCCAAAAACGGTAACCGAACTTCTAGGAGGCATAACTTTTGAACCGTAGCTCCAATTGATGAACCGTTTATATTTTTGGAAAGCTCTCAAAGTTCTCTATAGCCCTATGGAAGAGCTTTGCTCATCCCCCATTTTTTGACCCTTTTTGAGGTCATTTAATGCCCCAACCCTAACTTTGAAGCATTCTTAGGAGGTCTCCAAAACCCAAAAAACTGCAATAACTTTCAAACCGTGGGGCCTATTGACCTGATTCTTTTTCGAGAATGCTCTAAATCATGATTAAATTCATCTGGCCAATTCACACCTTCTAGTTTACTGAAATGATGGCCCAAATACATGCTCCTATTTTTTTGAGATTTTCAAACGCACTGATAGTTGAACCATGAGAGTTGGAACCTTTATTTGAGCCAGATGGGTATCCAAAAATGTAAAGACATGAAACAGAAACTAAGTCTAAGTACATTTTTTTGGGTGACATAGGATTGCCCTTATACCTCTGGATGCTCCTGCATCAGACACCCAGGGTAGATTGAAAAGTGACCCTGTCACTTTATGGATGGTAGAGGAAATCCCAAATGGGAAACCTCAGCTGCTAAAATCCAAGTTGAGTCCTCGATCAGCCATCCTTTCCATTTGACAAAATACTCTTCATATTGCCTGTTTCTGGTACTCCTACCCACACGATGATCTAGAATGTCTTCTATCTCCTCTTTCTTAGAAGAAGGAATTGGACATGGCTCTAAAACCAACTCCTCATTTGCACCATCATCATGATACTCTGTTAAATCTACAATCTTGAAAATGGGAGAAATGTGAATACCATCTGGCAGCTCCACCTCATATGCATTTCCTGAGTTATGTTTCTTCAAAAATTTGCAGGGGCCAAATTTCTTCATTTTCAGCTTGTTGTAAGTACCAACTGGAAATATTTCTTTTCGTAAGTGCACCATGACTAGATCCCCTACTTGGAATTCCTTATGTCTTCTCCTTTGATCAGCCCTAGCTTTATAATATTGATTCATCTTGATAATGTGTGCTTGAACCTCCTCATGTAGACGCTTGATGTGTTCAGCAAATTCCTCAGCTTCAGCACTTGCCCTCTCCCCTTGTTCTATCTTCCTCAATTCTGGTGCAGTCCTTGGGCTATTCCCATATACAATTTGAAATGGTGATTTTCTAGTACTCCTATTTATAGAGTTATTATAAGCAAACTCTATCTGTGGTAGAATCAAATCCCATCCCTTGGGCTTATCTCCAACTAAACATCTCAGCAAATTGCCCAGACTTCTATTTACCACTTCTGTTTGGCCATCAGTCTATGGGTGATGCGTGGAACTAAATTTTAAGTCTATTCTCAACTTCTTCCATAGTGTCCTCTAGAAATATCCCACAAATTTAGTATCTCTGTCAGAAACTATACTCCTTGGAAGACCATGTAGTCTTACCACCTCTTTGAAAAACAAGTCTGCAATATAGACAGCATCATGAGTTTTGTGGCATGGAATGAAATGTGCCATTTTGGAGAACCTATGAACCACCACGAATACTGAGTCATTACCCCTTTGTGTCCTTGGCAATCCAAGAACAAAATCCATACTTATTTCCTCCCATGGCCTTGATGGAACAGGTAATGGCTGATATAGGCCAGTATTTTGACTAAACCCCTTGGCAACTTGACAAACCTGGCAACTCTGTACAAATTTCTTCACATCCTGTGTAATTTGAGGCCAAAAATAATGTTCTCTAAGAATGGCAATGGTCTTATCCCACCCAAAATGTCCCGTCATCCCTCCACTATGTTTCTCCTTAATCAGATTTTCCCTCATGGAACTCCTTGGAATGCACAATTGACTACCTTTGAACAACATGCCATCCTGAATCAAATAGTCTAACCACTTGGTTCTATCTACAGCAACAGGTTCTTTATAAGCTTTCCATGCTTCAGCAAAATTAGGATCCTCGGGGTACAAATTCTTGAGTTCATCAAACCCAACTACTTCAACCTGCATTGTTGTAAGCAACAACTATCTCCTACTTAGTGCATCTGCAACCCTATTAGATTTTCCACTTCTATGCTTCAACACAAATGTATAACTCTGCAAGAATTCTACCCACTTCATATGCCTCTGATTCAATTTACCTTGGCTATTTAGGTACTGTAATGCCTGATGATCAGTATACAAAACAAATTCCTTTGGCAATAAATAATGCCTTCATTTCTTTAAGGCCTGAACTATTGTATAGAACTCTTGATCATAAACAGAATACTTCTTCTTTGCATCATTCAATTTTTCACTAAAATATGCAATAGGCTTACCTTCTTGGCTTAATACAACCCCAATAGCGCTACCACTAGCATCACAATCCACCTGGAATACTTTTCTAAAATTTGAAAGTGCCAACACAGGCTGTTCAGTCACCTTCTTCTTTAGTAATTCAAAACTTTTCGTAGCTGTTGCAGTCCATTTGAACTCTTTTCTATCCCCTCTTATTGTATCAGTTAGGGGTGCACATAAACCACTGAAATTCTTAATAAACTTCCTATAAAAACTAACCAGAACATGAAATGATCTTGCCTTAGTAGCAAACCTTGGAGTAGGCCATTCCAAGATTGCTTTTACCTTCTCTGGATCCATTTTGAGACCTTCAAGTGATATAACAAATCCCAAATAGACTAACTCCCTTTTTGCAAAGACACACTTCTTTAGATTAATTAACAGTTTCTCTTCCCTTAGCCTTTCAAGGACACTACAAATATGCATTAAATGTTCTTCCAAAGTCTTGCTGAAAATTAAAATATCATCCAAATAGACAATAACAAATTTTCCCAAGAACTTCTTAAGTACCTCATTCATGAGCCGCATGAAGGTGCTTGGGGTGTTCGTCAATCCAAACGGCATGACTAACCACTCATAAAGACCCTCCTTGGTCTTGAAGGTTGTTTTCCACTCATCTCCTTCTCGAATTCATATCTGATGATAGCCACTCTTCAGATCTATCTTTGTGAAGTACTGAGCTCCACTCAAGCAGTCCATAAGATCATCCATCCTTGGTAAAGGAAACTGGTACTTGATGGTTATCCTATTTATAGCTCAAGAATCTATACACATCCTCCACTCTCCATCCTTCTTTGGTGCAAGTACTGCAGGTACTACACATGGACTCAGGCTCTCTCAAATCAAGCCCTTCCTCAGCAACTCCTGAACCTGTCTATTTAGCTCCTCTGTTTCAGTAGGAGTCATCCTGTGAGCAGCCTTGTTAGGCACACTAGCTCCTAGAATCAGATCTATCTGATGACTGATTTGCCTTACTGGTGGCAATCCATCTGGAACATTATCAGAGATGATATCTCCAAATTCCCCTAGTAAATTTGAAACTTCAAATGGTATTTCACTACTACCTTCTTTATCTTTTCTAAGAATCAAAGCATAGCACATATGCTGATGTTTCATGCCATCTAAAAACTTCCTTCCATCAACAAGACAAATCCTAGCACTGCTACATACCTTTTCACCTTCCTTTTTCATGGGCTTCAATTTGTGGCAAACTCCATCCTTTATCAGAGAGTATGTGTTTGCATGTCCATCATGTATTGCATGTCTATCAAACTGTCGTGGTCTACCCAACAATAGATGGCAAACATCCATCGAAATAACATCACAGAGAACTTCATCATGGTAACTCCCAATTTTGAATTTTACTAAACATTGTTCACTTACCAGGACCTTATGATCATCTTTTACCCAAGAAATCTGATAGTGCTGGGGATGTTTCTCCCTCTTGAGCTTCAGCTTAGAGACCATCTCTTCTGATACCAAGTTATCAGTGCTACCACCATCAATGATCACATCACAACATTTATCCTCACACTTGCATCTGGTACGAAACAAACTCCTCCATTGTCCTGGTTAATTCTCACCACTTAGTAGGACTCTTTCATTTACCAAGGTCTCTCCTCTTTTTGCATCCTCTGAATGTGATGATTGTGCATCCTCATCCACATGAGTAACCCTAGCTTAGCCCTCAGCTCTCCTATCTGTCCTTCCTTGTCGTTGAGGTCATTCAAAGGCATGATGACCTTCTTCATTTCAATGGAAACAGGTACCACGGAAGCCTCCTCTTCCTTGTCCACGTCCTCTACCTCTTCCTCTTTGATTTCAAAAGTCTTGATCATGGGAGCGGTTGAAACCCTCATTCCTCTGGTTCCTACTAGTACCCACATCTTCATTTTTCTTTTGGGTTTCATTGCGGCCTCTAGATGATCTACTGCTTCCCCTTCCTCCTTGACCGCACCCTCTTTGTCTTCCTTCAAACCTTTTATTCAGCTTCTCTTCAACTCGTAGGGCAAACTAGTATGCCTCTTCAACGCTGGTCATTCTTACCAGACTTAATTCCTCATGGATGCTAGGTCACAACCGAGTGATATAACGAGCAACCTTCTCCTTATTTGCTTCTACATGCTCCACTCTAATCAAGAGTCGGTAAAACTCCTCTGTATATTCTTGGGCTGGTCTTCCTGCTTGCTTTAACCCATGCATCTTCTTAAATAGATCAAGCTCGTAGTCCACAGGGATGAACTGCTTCTTCAATTTGTCCACCATGCGATCCCATCTTGTGATCTTCTCCTTTCCTCTTCTAAGTCTTTCCAGTTGAATCTCTTGCCACCAGATTTTGGCATGGCCTTTCAGTTTGGCCTTTGCAAACTTAACCCTATCTGGGTCCCTTATATCCTCATACTCAAAGTATTCTTCCAGTTCATTGATCCAATTGATCAACTCATCTGGTTTCAGATTTCCTGAAAATATACCCACTTCAATTGTAGGTCTTTTCCCAAACTTAGTAATGGCCCTAAAAAGCCTTTCCTCTACAGGATTCAGAACTTCCCCGTCAACTTCCTCTTCTGGTCCCATTACTTCCTCTTCATTGTCATCCTCACTATTGTCACCTGCAGCAACATTTTCTCCTCTATGAAGCTCCTCTTGCAATACTTGTACCTGCCTCTGGAGGGCTCTAACCTCCTCAGGATCAATAGCTCTGGCCCTTCCACCACGCTCTCTTCATGGAGGCATCTTCTAACTTGAACCCACAACCACACAGTCCTGGTGCAAACTGCCTCACAGTCAGCGCTCTGTCTACACAATCAGGAAAACTCGCTCTGATACCACTTGATGGAGACACAACCCAAGAATAGAATGGACACAACCAAAAAGGGAAATTATATTAACTAAGAAAATAAGCTAGTACAAATAGTATAGAGAAAATAAACTTCAGAACATTCCCTAAGGGCTAACTATAGCATAAATTTGGAGAATATTTCTTCTTTTAGCACCTCCTCTCAAACTCCACTCTGAACTGCCTTTTACAATGCCAAAAATCTCCTTAAATAGACCTCGGAGGGTTAAGGACTAGGAGTACATTCTAGAAAGTGCTAGTAGGCATCCATCGACGAAATAGAAGGTTCTGGAAGCTGCGTTAGAAGTCGGTGCAAATCTAGAAGAATCCAGAAATGGTAACCGAACTTCTGGGAGGAATAACTTTTGAACCGTAGCTCCGATTGACGAACCGTTTACATTTTCAAAAAGCTCTCGAAGCGCTCTATAGCCCTATGGAGGAGCTTTGCTCGTCCCCCATTTTTTGACCCTTTTCGAGGTCATTTAATGCCCCAAACCTGACTTTGAAGCATTCTTAGGAGGTCTCAAAAACCTAAAAAACTACAATAACTTTCAAACCGTGGGGCCTATTAACCTGATTCTTTTTCTAGAATGCTCTAAATCATGATTAAATTCATCTTGACAATTCACACCTTCTAGTTTATCGAAATGATGGCCCAAATACATGCTCCTATTTTTTTGATATTTTCAAACGCACTGATAGTTGAACTATGAGAGTTGGAACCTTTATTTGAGCCAAATGGGTATCCAAAAATATAAAGACATGAAACAGAAACTAAGTCTAAGTACATTTTTTTGGGTGACACAGGATTGCCCTTATACCTCTGGATGGTCCTCCATCACTCAAGATTTGTCAAAACTAAATTTGTTTTCATTTTTGAACATCGTCACCTAAGAGATTCAAACTCTTATACAAAAACCCCATGTATAAAAAAGGTATAATCACCAGACTCGGGAAATCCATTGTTTACATACCTATGAAACACAATGCCGTGAAAAGTTTGTACAAGCTTCTTGTTGCCAATGCCGTGAGACCAAACCCCCTATGAAACACAATGCCATGAAAATTTTGTAGAAGCTTCTTGTCGCCAATGTTGTAAGAGAAAACCCTAAACACAACCATTCAAACACACCAAATTCAGCATAGAAAAAGCACTACCCAAAATCAAAGTGCAAAAAATCATGAAAATGAAAAATAAAACACTGCTCCATACCTGATAAAAATGGAGGATCAATTACAAGGAATGTGAGTTGAAAAATGAGCAGTAAATGGAAGTGAAAGGGAAAGTTGAGGGCATAGACTTGAAATTATATATTTTCCAACAAAGTAATATACAGAATAGGATTAAGTATTCCTATTCCATCTATTTTCGTCGATTGTATAAGTTCATTTTTTGGGTAAAATTGGAATACTTATTCCAATCCTATTCCTGTTTCAGTTTCAAAGTTATTGCACCCAAAAAAAGAATAGGGATACACAAATGCCTATTCCAAGCATATTCTCATTGCAAAACATACCCTTAAAGATTATTGCCTTTACCCAGTTTATCAAAGAAAATCAAGGTTGTTTTAAATATGTCATTCTATAAAGCGATCAAAATTAGTGTGTAGGAAATTCATTCTAAGAAAAATTAGAGTTCAAAACTCGTTGAAAAGGAACATAAATTTTTTAAATATATAACTATCATAAAAGAAAAATTAACATTCACATTAAAATTTTAATTATATGATGTATTTCTGATCACATTTAAATAACTCTATCATATTTAATGTTAAATCTAAAATTTAATATTTAAAGTTACTCAAAATATAATATTAATAGAGTTTCTATCTCACAATATTTTCAAAAAAATCTACGAAAATATATACTTGAAGTTTTGGAAAACTTTTTAAATGAGATAAATTGCAATGTTAAAAGGAAAGTATAAAAAATAGTAATTCATTTCTAGAATTTTTTAAAATGGGTTTTTATATCACATCAGAAAATTAATCGAAAAATTAAGAAATCAACATAGTCTTACAATTTTTTCGGCAAAACAATATATTTCTGGGAGCTTATCTTTCTTTTTTGAGTGTCAAAACCTTAAAAAAACATCTTGTCCAAAAAAATGAATTTAAAATTTGAATCGCATATCTAAGTAGTTCATGAAGAACTTGTGATAGTTATGTCATAGGGTCTAGACTGGTAACACTACCAAACTATGATAGGTATAGCCTTAGCTTCCCTATCCTTTCATCTTTTTGTTATTTTGTTGTTAGAATGCTAATTCCATTGCAATGTAGACCATGTCCACTTTGTCATGTTACAATGATGACTCATCATGCTAACTATAACACACTGTCTTGTCCTGTCTTCACCTTTACAATGACTAGTGTAGATGTTTGTCATTATCATGACATTGATGACATGCTTCATACTCGATTGGGTACTAATCAATGACAACACTTTGCTGTGAAAGATATTAACAACACCAATTACCTTCCTTAATGCCAATAAGACTTGTAAGGTTAGCAACTTGGTTAGATTAAGCTTTTTATATATGTTGATGGAGCATATAAATTGATGCTAGTAGGGTTAACATGGTTAGTTTATCAAGCTTAAATTTATCATTGTACTTGTTTAAATTTATGTATTAATAAAAATGAATCATTTACCATTTAAAAAAAATTAAAATTTGAATATTATATTTTATTGCATTTTAAATATGGATAATCATGTTACTAGAGTTTATTAAAGCATAAATTTCGAGGTAGTCAAAATTTTGATGTAAGAGCATTCTCCCAACAAATGACATCTAGATGATCTATAGTGACTCGATGAAGGGATCAACCACTGATAAAAGACTCAAATTCCCTCTATAACTAACTCAATGACAAGGAGGAACTCCTCTTGCATAAGTAAGAAAAATTCCTCAATCTATCGACTTCATATGCACAAGGCTTAGAAAGAAGATTAGTAACACCACTAACCATCATAAAACCTTACAAATTATAGATCATA
Source organism: Cupressus sempervirens (assembly GCA_028749045.1). NCBI lineage: Eukaryota > Viridiplantae > Streptophyta > Pinopsida > Cupressales > Cupressaceae > Cupressus > Cupressus sempervirens. The sequence goes on along the minus strand of CM053785.1, from coordinate 937,232,207 downwards.
ATCATAGAGAGAGATAAATTGAAACAAGATAATGAAATCAAAGTTATAGTTCCTATCTAGCTTATCTATTGCTTCTTTGCACTTTTTTGGGACTCATATATGTGACCCACTTAGAGATAACTTTTGCAGTGTCTTGAAATTGAGATTTGAGAATTTGATTCATTGATAATATTGATAACTTGGATAACTTGCATAAAACTTAGGATCCTTAAAATGTGTTATAAGGTGAATTTATATAGATATTTGAGATCGCATGGAGGACCGAGACTATATGAGAAAATTAGGATAAATGGTTGAGAATATGAGAGGCAGGTTGAGTTTGGAATTTTTCTTGAGATAGTAAGATTTATTTCCATTTTCAACTCAAAAAGGGTGAGTTGAATTGGGAAAAAAGATGAGAAGATAAAAATAAGAAGATTTTTAAGATATTTGAGACTATGAATTTCCAAAAATGGGATTTTGAGATAAAATCAAATTTTAGATTTGAAAAGGATTTTAATATTTCTATGATTTAAATGAACTCATAAGTCTAATCTTTTATTTTTGAATTAAATTCAATTAAAATTAAAATTTTGAAGAGAAATAGAATCTGAATAAAATTAATTAAAATGAGATGAAATTGAAATTAAGTTTATTTTTAAAAATTAATGTATAGTTAAATGAATTAATTAGTTAATGAAAATAATTTGGAATAAATATTTAAATTTTAGAACTATACACATTTAATATAATTATCAATTACTTAAAGAATAATTAATTGATTAATATTAATTATTTAATTAATGCAACATGAAAATGACTAACTAATCTCATGATTGATTTTAGGAAGAATAAAAATAATAATGTTGATCAATTAAATAATGAAATAAATATTCAAATAATAAAGAAAAATAATAGTTAGAAAACATCTATAAGCATAAGATAATTGTAGGTGTCTACAAGAAACCTTGCAAGAAATTGTCACATGGACTAAGGGCTTCCAACAATTTTGAGCCTTTATTAATTCAAAATAGACACTACAACTTATAACTCCATGAAAGTCCCATAAACAATGCATTTGAAATACTTATTTACATTTTTTGTATTGATCATTTGGGGATACTACGATTGACAAACCTCATCCTTGACCCTGAATGAGGTGTTAGGTGCTTGAACTATGATAAATTTTAACTATAATGTACTCATATGTTACTCTTCACTCCTAAACTATACAAACTTTATAACACTATGACACACAAATGCTTCATGGTTATCAAATCACCATCTAGAGGAGATGACCTAATACTTGAGGAGACACTTGTTGATTTAATGCTCCAATATTTTTAATAATATTAGACCAATAGTTGTGATTCTAAAGTTTTTATTGGTGACTATGACTACCCATAATTGAATGAAATGTATTCCTCATATCTAAAATAAAAAAATCATGTGATGCCATATCAACACACAAAAAAACATTACACAAGTATTAGTCTCAATTTTTGGATGCCATTGCAAAAACCTATTGACATTATAGTTAGGTTTGTTATTAGTGACACAGACTTATTCATATTGTAAGTATCTACCAAGAATATTATATAGTTAATCGAGTTAACCAAGCATTTCAGACTCTAATGAGTTCTACAGTTGCTACCAAATTCAAGGGATAATATTCAGTTTGCACTGAGTAATTTCTACCATGATGATAATCAACAGTGTAAACTGAGCTTCATAAGGTTTATCAAGTTCCTCATTACAAACCAAGTTGTGCAATGCTTCTTGAGTTTGCAATTATAGTGATGGGAATCTAATGTTGACCAAGCCACTCAATATTAACCAAGTGACTCAGTTTATACCAAGCTCATTGTGATAATATTGACCGAGCTATGAAGTGTGAATCAAGTGATTCAATTTATATGCCAAGTTTCATAGTATTCATCAAGTCACTAGTGCAAACTGAGTTCAAATTAGTTATAAGTGATCAGTATGGACCAAGTTTCTATGTCTACAGAATACATGAAAATGCCAAGCATTGATAATAGATGGCGAGCATCAGAACCTCATTGAGCTATTCTATAGAACCTAAGTTCCTGTAGTTGAACCAACCTTGTGCATTTTTTTGTAAGCTTTTATTGTAGCCGACTTTGTTGATTTGTAAATTGGATTGGTATATATGTAACATATTTTATCACATCCAATAAGATATATACACACACACACACACACACACACACACACACACACACACATACATATATATGGAATACAATTAGAAGAGAAGAGCAAAGGTGTGAAATACAAAGGTTACAATAGTATAAGGAGTAGCAAAGATTTATCTATCACAAGAAGGTGATCATCAAACTCAAAGGAATCTCATTTAGTAAACCAAATTATAGATCAGAGATCAACCACTATTTCATCCTAATAGGTGGATCAGTTAAATCCTTTCACAAGGTATGCTTAACACTCTTTTGTAAATGTCTTTATCAAGTTCATACTTCATTTTATGTTTGTAAATCCTTTTGCAAGGTTGTCTTAGCAGTCCTTATTGCTCCTAATAGGGAAGATCATTAGAAGTGATCATTGTAAGCCTTAATAGGCCAACTTTATACTACAGTACTAAAGCTTTTGGGTATCATCCCCACCGTAGTTTTACTTTCTATTTGGAAGGTTTCTAGGTCACCATATTGTGTGTCAAAGTTTTCTAAATGTTTTAATTATTTTAGTTATTCATGCATGCAATAAGATCAAAATACACATGAAGGATTAATTGGTAATTAAGGATTAAGTTTTATTAGTTACTGATTCACCCCTCCCCTCTCAGTAACTTAGCCTATCATATATATTTCCAACAATTCGAATTAGAGCTTTGTGTTTCTCAGGAAAGAAGTTTAGCAACTTGAGCAAAGATCAAAGGCTATGGAGGTATTCAGACTTGATAAGGTTATTGACAATGAAAAGTTGGATTTGGAATTGGCTATTGGACAACTCAAGAAAGCAAAGGAGAAACTCTCTCAATCACTAAAAAGGAGAAAAGATCATGCAATCCAAATGAATGACCATCTCTACATTGAAAAGAGAATTGAAGATATTCATTCAGAAACCAATTCAGATAAAGCTATTGAAGCAATCAAAGAACTATTAGAAAAGAATAGTACACTTCAAAAAGAAGTAAGAAAGTTGAAAAGAGAAAAAAAAATTCAATGAGTAAGATTTTGTGAAGTCATGCATGAGAAAAACAAGATAAGAAAAGAGATAGAATAAAAGAATAATGAAATTCAACACCTATCCCTTCTTCAAGAAGATTTCATTGATCAGATCACCAATGTAAATGAAGAAATCATGAATCTATGATTAGAAAATGAAAGATTGCAGAATGATCTATATATTGAAAGACAAATCAATGATAGAATGATGAAATCTCAAGAAGACATGAATCAATTGAATGACAAAAGCCATTACAGATAAAAAGGAAAACTAGGAATTGGATATATATATTGAATCATCCAAGCAAGGAACTCAAAAGAATCAAATATCTACTCGCAGTCATTATGGTAAGATAGGTCATACATCAAACAAATGTTGGAGCAATCAGAGAGCTAAATCCAATGAAAAATGATACAATTGCAATCAGCATGGTCATAGAGCTAATGAATGCAAATAGAAACCTAAATTTGAAGGAAAATGTCAAAAATGTAAGAAGAATGGGCACAAATCTTCATAACGAAAAACTAAGATATTGAACCTAGTAGAATGGATTTTAAAACCTATATTTGGTTGGGAGCATAAAACTTGGTAAAGATGTCACTACTGTGGAGAATTTGGACACATTGGAATGAATTGTGCAAAACATCACGAGGATAAGAGAAGCTACTAGAAGATGTTTTATTTGTACAAAACTTGCTCATCTTTCCAAGAACTGTATGAATATTGGAAGAATTGAAGATGAAAAGAAAGCCAAGGCTGAAAACATTAGAAAAAAAATGGGACAACAAGGGATTCCAAAATCTTCTAAGAATGCAAGTCTGAGCAATGATGAACATGTCACTCAAGAATTGGGTGACTCAAGTATTTCTACTTGATCTCTCAAAAGAAGTACTAGAACTAGGATTATGAAGAAGACATCTCAAATAAGTTCTAGTAAGTAGAATGAAGGATCCGTATCAACATTCAAGATGCAAAGGATCATTGAGAAATCAAAAGGATTCCAATCATCATCGAATGCAATTAGATTTAGATGTTACTAAGTGAGGTCAGGTTGCAAGACCCTACCAAGAAAGGTTAGGAGCTACTAAAATTGATTACAAGATGAAATTGAATTCATTTCTCACCATGAATGTTCAAGAGCTATTTGTACAAAACATTCTTAATGCATTTGAGAAACTTGTGAATTAATATTAAATATTTTTGTGTTCTCTCAAACCCTACTGAGAAAAATGATATCCACTAGTAGCAAATCAAAGAAAGGATCTAATATGTTGGTTTGAGGCATTGAATGGAAGGCACTAGACTTCAAGCTGAGTTTGGCTATTGCAAAAACCATAGATTTGAGTGGAGCTCAATCTCAAATTCCACCAAAAGTAATATTGATTAATAATATTTTTTTGTATTTCCATTGTGCTATTCAAGATATTAGAACATTGGAAATAGATTAGTTGCTGAGAGAATTATGTGTAAATGGTGTGTTAAAATTGGAGCATCAACATCTTGAAGTGAAGGATTTGACTCACATTCCACACATGCCATGAGATTTTCAAATAAAATGGATAATATTTATCCTTATCCATATGCATAATGGTTAGTTGTTGTTGGAGCAACCCATTTTGATAACCAAGAAGATGATCCATAGGATCACTAGTCTTCCAATGTTGGCAAAAGCTAAAATGACTAAAACCCTAAGTCAGGTCAAACTAGAAAAGAAACCCTTGCTCAGTGGGATGGAAGGAGAATGAAGATCAATTGTTTCACATATATGGAATTGAAGTATGAGATACATGTCATCATGAACAAAATATACAGCTCAAGTAGACTAAACAATGCATAATGTGAAGCAGTGGATTTCGCATACAAAGTGTTCAAGAATAACCTGTCACTTGACCTTGTTGAGTTGATGTTGAATCAATTCAACTAGAATATTGAGAGTATAAGAACTTCAAAGAAAAATCCTTGCAAGTTTGGTTCACTCTTAAATTTTTTTATTTTTCTATGTGCAAATTATTTTCCCATCAAAAGGTACAATAGTATGGAGGAAGTAGGTACCTAATCTTTATCAGATCAATGAATACATAGCTGAAATGGGAGAAAACTATGTTAGTATTATGGAAAATTAGTTTGATGCATTCAAGGATAAGATGAATAATAGATTCAGGATCCTTAAGACACTTGTTGATGATTACAAAGATGATATTTGTTTCATTGTTGATAGTAACAAAGTACATATATACAAGCAGTAAGACCAAGAATTGTATGGGTAAAGCCTCTAGGTTATGTGATTAACATAGATGAAACCAAGGACATCATTAAAATATTGATTAATGAGCTTATTGACCCAAAAGATACATACTTTGGCACCTATGATAAACCAAAGGCAACAATAGAACTTGAAATAAAACTCTCTCAAGTGGTCAAAAATGGAAAGAAGAGAATTACAAATTTGAAGATCAACTCGACTCTTCTATTGACTAAAGGAAAAGGTGATGGCATTGAGGATGATAAAGAAGAAGATGAAGATAAGTCAAAAGAAGAAGAACCTATAAAGAAGAGAGGTAAGGTTATTATAATAAAACCTGGCAAACCATCTACTGCTATGTTCATAAGGAGGACATCTAGGAAGAAACTTGATAAAGGAGGAGATGTGATCTTTAAATGGCCTCCAGCCACCTTTCAAGAAAGGTTGAAATAAATAGATTTAGGAGTTGGCATAACAAACTTTAGATCACTAAAGTATGAGACTAGGATTGTAGGAGCAGAAGAAAGTAGAAGACATGATAATGTCTAAGATGGGTAACTGGAAGTATTCCCCAGATCAACTTGTTTAGTAGACTTTGAGTGACTTAATGGAGAAGGTTAGGCCAAGATGGAAGAATGTTATGAAAACTACTAAAGACATATATGAGTAGACCCTAAAGAAACTAATGCCAAGCTTGAATGAAAAGGAGGTAAAATATTCCATTAAGAAGAATGAAGAAAAACTTACCTTGAGATTAAACATCTGTCTTATATTGATGAATGACATTGAACATATGGTAAGAAATGCCACCATCACATGGAATAACATTTTCAATCTTCACAAGTAGAGTGATTTTGTTGTCAATGTGAGTGACAAGGATTGAGATGGTGATGACAATGAAAAAGATGAGGAAATTGATGATGAAGAAGTAACACTTTTTGACAACATAGATGATGAGGAACAAGAACAAGAATAGGAAGTGACTAAGGAAGAATTACATAAAGTTTAGAACATTTTGGAGACTAACCCAGAGAATATTGATGTAGTGGTCATAGCCTCACTTCCTCATTCTTTGAGTGAAGCATTAGAAGCATCAAGCCTAGAGAAAGCTTCTGCATAACTGATTCTATCAAACATTGTAAGTACAAGCACTCAATCAATTTTTGCACCTATTTAGCTCAGTACTTCATTGACAGAAGTGACAAGCACTTCATTTACCAAGAAGATGAAACTTCCTCCTCCATCAATTTTTGTTACACAAGATATTCCATCAATAAGTGCATTATCTATTTTTTCAACTAGTCCTAATATTTCTACTATTTTTTACATTCCTAGCATGTAATTAATAAGTGCAAGAATAGTTGAGACCAAAACTCAACTGAGCACAAATTTTTTGAGTAAAGTCAAAAAGAAGGAAGAAGAAATAGATCTTGATGAGGAGATTGTTATTCCAAATTGGGATACAACCAATTTGAATCCCTATCAGATGTATATATTTGGAGAACTTCTTCAAAAGAGAGCTAAGCAATAGAGGCTTAGAGATGAAAGAAATAAGGAATTTCAAGTGCTTGATGATGCAAAGAATATTACAACAGAAGCACTCAACATAGAGGTTGACACTTCTTAACTAATTTTGGCTCAGTTAGTAGAGGTAGTCTAGAAATTCATTGAAGATTTGAATGGATAGGAGAAATTGTTGCAGAGAGCTAGGAAGAATTTTCAAAATAATGTTTTGGAACTAGTAGCACAGTAGATTACTATTCATCAAGTAGACTAGTCTAATATTCTAGGCTCATTGGAGACCTCTTGTAGTTATGTGACTTCATTATTCTATAAACTCTATGATACTTCAATTTTCACCAAGGAAATTAAAGATAAACTTTCAAAGATTGACAAAGATTTGAAGGCAAGTACACAAGAGCTACAACTTGACTCGAGTTATTGCTCTACCCACTACACAAAGATTAGATTATTAACTAATATGTAGGTAGAATTGCTAAGAGAAGAAGTTAGAATAAGAGCTACACTGGTATATATACAGGGTATGATTCTCCCAAACATGGATGTATTGTAGAAACATATTACACATGCTAAAATGCTCATCCATGATAACAACTTCTGAATTGAAGATCATATGATACAACTTTCAGCAAAAGTTCAAGTTGCATTGCACACATGTAAGGTATTGAAAGAAAATTGGGACAAGATAATGGTGCTAATCCTAAATATACATTCAAATTTTTTGTTACATTTTGGAATTAATGTATAAGTATATAGCATACATCTTTGGCATTAATGTCAAAAAAGGGGACTAGATGAAGATGTATATTATAAAGGGGAGAAGATATAATATAAGATGTATTAGACACAAATGGGGAGAAAATTTATATAGCATATGTAAAGATGATAAGATGTGAAAAGATGTAAAGTATATTGTATATATATGTATGTGGGAGCATTATCATATCATATATATATATAGACACATCTTTTCCAAAAGCATTTTTGAAAAATATCAAAAACAAAATACTCTACTAAGTTGAAGACACAAGGTGAAGAATAAAAAGTATTTTGAAATTTTTGAGTATTCAATTTTGTTTGATAAATGTTTTTGTCACTAATGCCTAAGGAGGAGATCATTCACATTATAGTCAGGTTTGTTATTAGTGAAACACACTTATTTAGATTGTAAGCATCTACCAAGCATATTGTATAGTTAACAGAGTTAATCAAGCATTTTAGACTCTACCGAGTTCTACAGTTGCTACTGAATTCAAGGGACAATATTTAGTTTGCATTGAGCAGTTTCTACCATGATCATAATTAGTAGTGTAAACTAAGCTTCATAAGGTTTACTAAGTTGCTCAGTGCAAATTGAGTTGTGCAGTGCTTATCAAGTTTGCGGTTATAGTGATGGGAATCTAGAGTTGACCAAGCCACTCAGTGTTAACCAACTGACTCAGTTTATGCCAAGCTCGTTGTGATGGTATTGACTGACCTATGTAGTATGAATCAAGTGATTCAATTTATATGCTGAGTTTCATAGTATTCATCGAGTCACCAATGAAGACGGAGTTCAGATTACTTGGAAGTGATCAGTATGGACCAAGCTTCTATGTCTATTGAATGCATGACAATGTTGAGTATTGATAGTAGATGCCAAGAGCTAGGTCCTCACTAAGCTAGTCTAAAAAACTTGAGTTCCTAATATTGAGCCGACTTTGTGCATTTTGTGTAAACTTGTATTGTAGCTAACTTTGTTGATTTGCAAATTTGATTGGTATATATGTAATGTATTGTATTACATCCTATATATATATATATATATATATATATATATATATATATATATATAATGTAACTAGAAGAGAAGAGAAAAACTACAAAATAAAAAGGCTACAACAGTATAAGGAGCAACAAATATTTATGTATCATAGGAAGGTTATTGTTGCACTCAAAGGAATCTCATTCAAAAAACCAAGTTGTAGATCAGAGATGAGCCACAGTTTCATCCTAATGGATGGATCAGTTAAATTCTTTCACAATGTAGACTAAAAAATATTTTATAAATATCATTACCGAGTGCACACTTCATTGTATGTTTGAAAATCCTTTTGCAAGGTGGACCTAGTAGTCCTTATTGCTCCTAATAGGGAAAATCATCATAAGTGATCATTGTGAGCCTTAATCGGCCAACTTTATGCTATAGTACTAAAGCTTGTGCATATCATCCCCAACCCAGTTTTACTTTCCGTTAGAAAGGTTTCTGGATCACCGTATTGTGTGTTAAAGTGTTGTGAATGATTTAATGCTTTTAGTTATTCATGCATGCAATGAGATCATAAGACACATAAAGGATTGATTGGTAATTAAGGATTAAGTTTTATTAGTTACTGATTTACCCCTCCCCTCTTAGTAACTTAGCCTTTCATATATATTTCCAAAAAAATCATGTTGATATGTCATCATATTGATGATGTGGCCTTCAAATCTTAAGTACTAGTAGGGGAATTGCCACATAAGCTATTGTAAAACAATGACAATAATTTGAAATTACCACATAAGATTTTAAGAAGCATGAAGTTAGGGTGCTCAACTATTGAATCTTTCCCATACATTGGAAGACATCAACTAACATAAATAACTGTTATTAATGCCTATAACAAGTTAACCCTATAAGTGAAGATTTATTATGGGAAAGGAGCGAGTAACTGTTAGGAGGTCCCATAACAGTGACCTATTTGTCATGTTGAGCCCACAATTACTAATACCAATGATGCCCCCCAAAAATAATAATATATCTACAATAGTCAGTCACACATACTAATAGCTAATCATTTTTTAGTTTTTTTGGTTAATAATTCCCCCATTCATGCACCACTGTTGGGACATTTGACCACAAGTAGTGACATTTTTGAGTGATTGACTATTGGTGCAAGAACATTGCAGGTATCGAGTGACACTTTGAAATGACCATTTCTTGACTACTACATGTTTAATTTCCTTTATAATGAGACCCACGAATACCCATTAACCTTATCTATAGACAATTAACTCACATATAAAGACATACAAAAAAATTTATGGAATCCAACATAACATTTATAATATAAAAATATATAAAACTAAAATGTACAACTATCAAATCCCTTCCCTTAACTCTATATAAATAGGATAATAGCATTGCCTTACGATACACCATCACATTATTCCTTGTCACTTCTTCCATCAACTAGTGAATAATTAATCATGTATCTTTGATGTTATAGTTTGAAAAGTACAAAGAAATTATGCCAAAAAAAGTGAAGAGGCTTTGAGAGGAGTGAGTTCTAATGGAGGGCAATCACCATAACCTAGTGTAAGGAAGTAGATCCTAACATGGGCATCTCCCATGGTGCTACTAGGGGGTCACACCACGTCTACCTACTAGTAAAGCCCTTTTTATTATTACTAAAATAAGAGGACACTATGAAATTGTCTAGAACACATTTGTATGCTACAAACATGCAAAGATCTTGACTAATAAATAATATTGAATAGGTTAAATGATGTAGCCCAAACCCTTTCAAAATAATACTCATAAAATATTAACACAACATAGATTTTTAGAATACAAGATTATTTATTAAACTTTTCCAACTCTAGTCTACTTTACAATGAAAGAAAATGCCTACTTATTACAATTCTAAAAAATTACCATTTTTGGAAGAATTTTAGAAAAATAAAATAAAAATTCCATTGTTGGTAATTTCCAAAACCCATCCTACGAATCCCAATTTTTCCCAAGAAAAGCCCCCAACTAAGGCAAGCTGAAGTGCAAAATAATCTACAAAGTCAAGAATATGATTTTGAATTTATTACAAAAAAAAATGTTTTAAAAATTTGTAGAAAATACAAAAACCCAATTTCAAAGGTCAAGACAAAATTTTAGATTCCCGAAAAAATGTCAAAACAACCACCTATTGAGTTGAGCTCCATTAGCAATCCAAATAACTCCTCATGCAACTACCTATAAAATTTCAGCCAAAACCCACATCTAAGTTAATAATTATGACTCCTAGAATCTAATGCATCATTAAACTAGTAGTTGCATGTTTATGTACATGCAACGATGAGCCGATAGGTTGTGGCTTGTAAAAGGAATTATGAAAATTATTTTGAAAACAACATTGTCAAAACTCTTAAAGATTATTGCCTTTAACTAGATTATCAAAGAAAATCCATGTTGCTAAAATATGACATTCTATAAAGCAATCAAAACTACTTAAGGTTAAAGTGTGTAGCAAATTCATTCTAAGAAAAGTCAGAATTCAAAACTAAACTCATTGAAAAGGAACATGATTTTTTTAAATATATAATTATCATAAAAATAGATAAACTCACATTCACATTAAAAATTTAATTGTACGATTTATTCCTTATCACATCCAAACAACTCTATCATGTTTAATGTTAAATCTAAAATTTAAAAGTAAAATTTTATATTTAAAGTTAGTCAAAATATAATATTAATAGAGTTTCTATCTTACAATATTTTCGAAAAAAATCTTCAAAATATATATTTGAAAATTTGGAAAGCTTTTTAAATTAGATAAATTACAATTTTAAAAAGAAAAGTATCAAAAAGAATAATTCATTTTTAGAATTTTTTAAAAATGGGTTTTTAAGTCACATTAGAAAATCAATCGAAAAATTAAGAAACCAACATGGTCTTACAAAATTTTCAGCATTGTGGGAGCAAAGCTCCAATAATAAGCCTATTGGCTTTACTAAAAATTTCTCATTTGTGTACATGCAACAATAAGTCAATAAAGGTGATATGTTTTGTACCATTAAAAAAATATATAATACTAACAATAGTCAACACAAATAATAATCATTTTTTAATGTAAAAGCTTGTAGGAGAGTAACTTATTGTAGATCATTTCATTCAACCTGTTTTTTGTCAAGCAATTGGTGGTCAACTTCTCACAACACACAAGTGTCAAATATCTCATATGGATCTGCATAATTAGAAATCACGAAACTTTTGCTTCAACTATGAATCAAGGGAATCCACACCACTTTTATTGCTTCAAAAATAATGGCATAAATCTAATTCAAGAAAATAATTTCATAACTTGGATATACTCTATCTTGGGTTGAATTAGACAAAAGAATTATTTGTTTATCCATGTTTATAAAGAAAACTTTGAATCAATTTCATGCTCATAAAATAGAGCTTCTAAATCCTTTTTCAAACTTAGATTTGATTCCCTCACTTTAAAACATTAAGGTAAACAATATATGTCATAAAATATGCACCAATATCTAGTTGCTATTAATATTTGGACTTATGTCTTTAATATGGAAACTTAAAAGAATTGATTATGAGTTAATTTTCCTATTTTAACAACCTTAAATGCATAACATAAACTCTTACCTAAAAAACATTTTAAAAAAAAGATTTCTCAAAAAAAAATGCTCTAATTTGGTTCAAGACATATGAAATTTTATGTATTTGTATAGAATGCATCCAAGGAAACAAATTCATATGAAAATAAATTCTCTTAAGCATCAATTTTGTGCTTCACCAACACCAAAATTGGCTTCTACAACCTGATACCTCCATCCATTTTCAATTAATACAAATTATTGTAGCCCAAAATATTAGTTTTGGTGACCAATAAACAACTTGGACAAATTTATTTTATGCAGATTTGTTAATTTTAATCATAGTCGAATCTTATTCCAACTAAACCACTATCATGTATGCTCATGAAGAGTAAACAAAAGAAATGCAAATGCCTAATAAGATGCAAATTTAGATACCAAGGCTTTAAAAGAGAAATAAAATTTATTTTTCAAACATGAATAGAATGCATAAAAATTTGTATTATTCCAAATTTTATCCCATTACATATTTTTTTTTCTTCCACTCAGGAAAATCTTCTCTTCTAGCCATGATTAACTTCTCTCTCTTTTAAAAGATATATCTCAAGACTAGTTATCAGAAAATCAATATTGAACATGGAAATATCCCAAACAACCACAGTGAGCTATAGTAGAAGGGAAATTTATAGACACAACACATAAGAATAGAAAGAAATCTAAAGTAATTTTTTTTTAAAAATTGGGAAGCAACTTAAAACAATTGGAAATAATTTTTTATAACTGGGCTTACAATTTCCCGGCATAAATTAATAAAATCTGGGAATAAAGTTCCCACATATAAGCCTATTGACTTAATAATTATTATCATCATTTTTTTATTGGTAACGGGTCTAAGCCTAATTTTATTATTATTTGTTGAGATTAATTATAATTGTGTTAAATACTATTGTGCTATAGGCTTTTGCCTATGATCATCGTCGTCGTTGTCATTATTATGATTATGATGATGATCATGATGATGATGATATTCATCATCATTATGATTATGATTATCATCATCAACATCATTATAATCATTAATAATAATAATTATTATTATTATTATATGATAGATATTTATTTATTAAAGATCATTTTTTAACTTTGCAATCATATTTGTAGATTTGTGGTTCTTCTAAATAAAAGATATAGTGCATTCCAAAATGACTTTTTTTAAAATAAATAATTCAACACAAGAACAATACAATTTTTTAAAATTATAATAGAGGCTTAAGTTTGGGATGCTACATGTTAAGGTATTAGATAGCAGTATAACACTATGATACTATATATTCTTAGAAAGTTATTAATATAATAAAATATTACTAAAGAGCATTGATCAACCTTAAATGAAGGGTTTGTAAGTCTAAGTAGATCTTTTCTTGTGTTTATAATTTTTCATATTTTTATTATCTATGACTATGTTCTCTATTTATTTCCAAAAGGTTGAGTCATTCTTGGAGCACAAATTAACTATATTAACTACATCTATTTCCTTTTTTTCCAACAACATTATATTATCATCTTTATATGGAAACTATAACTAATTTTAAAATTTAAATATTAAATGATTCTTTAAATATATTATTTTTAGTGATTCCCTTCCCAATTTTTATAATTCTAAGAGCCCTAAGACAAGGAGATCTCTTGTCCCCTATCCCTTTTGCTATCCAGGTGGACTCTATGGGGAGGTTAATTATTCCATTTTGATTTTTTATGATTTCAAGAGCTCTCAGACAAGGATATCTCTTGTCTCCTATCCTTTTTGCTATCATGGAGGACTCTATGGAGGGGTTATGCAAAAATTGGTAATTTTTGGTATCTGAAAGGTGTAAAGCATTTTCCAGCAAATCTAGTGTGCTAAGATCTATTAAGTGCATTCTACAAATGTGTGAGGAAGCTCAAGGATAGAAACTAATCATGTCAAACACTTTATATTCGCTTTCAATAGCCCATAAAGAAGTCAAAGAAATATTTTGAATATTTTGGGTAGTATTATTGGATATTTTCCTTTGATTTATCATAACCCCTCTTTTTTGCTAAATCTCTAGATTCATCTTAGTTATCCTTAATTGATAGGATTAAGAAAAAAATTGTTGGATGGAAATGATTATTTTTAGCTAAGATGGGAAATTTTACTAGTTAAAGTCTTCCCTTTGGAACTTGATATTTTGTGCTCTTAGTGCATTGAAGATTATTTCCAAACATGTTAAAACTATCAAGAAAATTGAGAAACTGTTAAAATCTTTGATGATTGGTCAATAGTTGGAAAAGGATATACTCATTTGACTAGAGTATTATTTTGGGGTCTTCTCTACAGAATTGATGGTCTCCTTCTAATTCTTTCTCTTTCTCATCCACCTCATGCCCTTTGGGCTTCTACTTGAGTAAATAATTTTTTTCCTAAGGTTTATATCTTTGCATGGATTTTTTGCCAAATCTTTATAATCTTTGCAATAGAATTTTCAAATTTACCAATAGATTTTATCTTTGGTTTGTTGATATCAAGGAATTTTGACATCTTCTTCATTATGCTTTTTCTAAACAGGTTTTTCAATCTAGTTTTTTTTTTTGTTTTTTTGTTTTGGAATCTATGTTAGGTCTTTCCTTCTTTAATTTTGGATTTCTTTGGGCAACAAAAATCTCCTACAACAAATTAATCTCTTACCTGACTCTTTGGTATTTCATATTTTCCTCATATGGAATGGGTACTTTGGAAATAATGTACAAATATGTTTTTAAAGTGATATCTACCCCACTTTGAATAACTTTTTAAAAAATATTAGAGTGCAATTATAAACAATTCTAATAATGTTAGGGAAAAGACTAAGATTAAGAGTAAAAATATCTCCTTAGATTAAGAACAATTGGTTAATGCATGTCATCCAACATGCAATATCAGGCATTGTTAATTTCATTGGTACCATGAGTTATGATTAGAAAATCATCAACAAAAACACATAAAACATTCCCATCAAAAACATTTTAGTCCATCACAAACAAGACAAAATCACCGATAAGATATAAACGATAGTACCGGTCACAAATGTTTCATTTCATCTTAAATATAAGTAATATTTTGGTAGATGTAAAATAAAAGATCTAATCTCAAATGTTTAATATAAATCATGAAAATAGTTTTAAACAAATATCCAGTAAAATGACCAGAGCTCAAAAATAGAAAATCCTACATTTAGTATTAATCTTAAATTTTCAGCAATTGATATCAGAGCATTTGGTGGTTGAAAGAAAGGTTTGAAGGACCTAAACTAAAGATCAAGATGTCATTCAGAAGGGAGATTCCTAAGCTTAACAAAGACAATTTTTTAGCATGGCAAGAATTGATGAAGTTACATCTATCAAGCATCATTGATATTGATTTGTTATACTTGGAATATATATATATATATATATATATCTATACCACAACCTAAACCTATGATTGTGGAATAGATGAAAGAGCCAAAGGATCACAATGTAATGATGATTTATGTAGCTTCCTCTTTGAGCTATTTTGAATTTTATGAGGTGAAAGATTATCCTAGTGCATTTGACATGTGAAAAAATATGTAGAGAGTGTATGGAGGTGACAAAATTGAGTAGATACCCAATGCATAAATCTTGAGATGAAATTTTGATCAAATGAGAATGAAATAAGGTGAGAAAATTATCCAATACGGTGAAATAATCTTAGAAAGTGTGAGTGCAATTAGAGTTACAGGAGGGAGAATTGATGATGAAACAGTAATTGGCAAGGTACTAAGAACACTTCTTCCTACTTATGCAATTAGAGTTTTAGAAATTCAAGAGATTCAAGATGCAATCCTAAAAATGATATAACCTTGGATGTAGTTGTGGAAAAATTAACTACTTTTGAGTTGGATAACTTTGTTAACTATGCTCCTACTTCTAGCAATCTTGAATATGCATTCAAATCCAAACTAACCCTTGGTAGAAAAGAGAAAAATTAAAAGGAAATTAAGTTGAAAGTGATGAAGAATATGATTTAGATGAATACCTTGTAGTCGTTGGAGCCCTACTTACAAAAAAAGTATCAAAAGGGAAAGGAAAATTCAGAGGCAAAATCGCATTGATCTATTTCTTGTGTGAAGAGATTAGTCATATTTTTGGAAGATGTCCAAATAAAGAAGATAAAGATGACAAAATGAATCATAGGTTGAAAGGAAAGAAGGATGTCAAAGCCTACAAGGATGACAAAGAGATAGATAAGAAATCTTGTTATATTGCTAAAGATTCTGATAGTGATGCTAACAAAGAAGAAGTAGTTTACATTTTTGTTAAAGATGAATCTGATAATGAGAAAAAATAGAAGATGGCACTTATATCTCATTTTAGAAAATATGATACATGGATCATAGATAATGGTTTTTCCCCTCACACGACTAGTGACAAAACTAAGTTTGAACATTCAAAACAGTATGATGGTGGAAGTGTTAGATTTGCAAAACAATGAACTATGTTATGTTAAAGGAAAATGAATCATAGCATTAACATAATGAATCAAATATGAAAATGCCTACTGGGTTGAATGACTAAGACATAATCTACTCACTATAGCTCAGATTAAAAATATAGGATATAAAATAGAATTCATGAATGGAAAAGCTAAACTATTAGATGGAAAAGGAAACCTTGTTGGAATTAGCAATTAGAAAAAAAGTAACTTGTTTTATACCTAGATCTCAATTAAAGTACATGTTTTTTTACCGCAAATAATAGAGATTTGGCCATGGCATAAAATAATGTGTCATGTTAACTGTGATGACCTAGTTACCATAAGAAAGAACAAAAGAGTAAGAGGCACACCTTATCTGAAGAAACTTGAGATGGGCATGTGCAAACAATGTCTGATTGGAAAGATGAGTAAAAGAAGCTTCAGAAGTATGTCCTACAATTCTAAAGAGATTTTTGAACTAGTACATACAAATATTTATGGGCCATCTAGGGAAATATATTTCATTCTATTTATTGACGATTTCTCTAGGATGGTGATTGTAATATTTTTAAAATAAAAATATGATGATTTCAAAAGTTTAAATGGTATTTGGCCAGTGTTGAGAAAGAATTAGGGAAGAATTTGAAATACTTGAGATCAAATAGAGGAGGAGAATTCATCTCAAATTAATTCAATGAGTTCTAGAATGAAAAAGGAATCAAAAGATAGGTATCAATAGCTAGAACTCCAGAGAAAATGGTATAGTAGAAAGAAGGAATAGATCCATCATGGAGTGTGTAAGAATACTAATAC
This sequence comes from Cupressus sempervirens, assembly GCA_028749045.1. Taxonomy (NCBI): domain Eukaryota; kingdom Viridiplantae; phylum Streptophyta; class Pinopsida; order Cupressales; family Cupressaceae; genus Cupressus; species Cupressus sempervirens. The sequence continues at coordinate 937,214,598 of CM053785.1, read as the reverse complement.
CTGAGAAGAATATTGCACCAAAATATTGGAGAGAAGCAATTAGCACAACAATTCATACACTTAATCAAGTTGAACTAAAAAATGGTACAAATAAAACACCTTATGAATTATGGTATGGGTACAAGCCTAATGTTTGTTATCTTAGAGTATTTGGAAGAAAATGTTATATATCAAAATATGTAAGGAAAGCTAGATGCTAATGTTTGTTATTTTAGAGTATTTGGAAGAAAAAAAATTGATGTAACCACCTTTTTGCATGTAATAAATATAATAGACTATGTATTAGTGACATTTGGAATGTTTTTGATTAAGGATAAAACAAGCTACTTATAGTGGACCCAAAACTCTAAAATATTTACAACAAAATAAACTTATTAAGCCTTGAAATGGAATAGTGTTTTGACTAGTAGACACACCCAAAACCACAACCAATAGACCCTAGAAACAAAACTAACACTAAAAACTAGATGGAAAAAAACTAGCTACTGACCTAGCTAAAACAACATAGATAAAAAGAACAAAAATACTAGCACAAATGAAAGAACCTTAGGCTAGATCTTAACTTGTTCTTCTATCACTTTAATCTCCTCTACAACTTTCTTTATCTCACTTTGGTCACTCTAAAAATTCTTCTTCTATTTCTTATTTGTATTGGAGCCTATCATTTTTTCATCATTTTCTATTTTCTTCAGATCTAGCACCATGTTAATTTCCTTCCCCTTATTAGTGAAATTTAAAATCCTATTCAAACATTTAATTAAAGAGTTGATTAACCCATAATACTTTACAAGAACTTCCTCTGTACTCTTCTCCATCTATAAAATCTTTTCCTCACATCATATAAGGCCTCCTAATTCCTGTGCTTCTTTTTTGTGTTATCCTTTTGAGCACTCTTGATCTCAAATTATTCAATTTTCCCCCTAAATCCCTACAAGTGCATTTGAGATTCAAAAATTTAATAAAGTGGAAGGATCATTTCCCCAGTCTAAGGGAACATAGAGATATGACTTTTCTAGTCTCCAAGACTCCATAAGGAGGGTCAATAGGAAAGTTTTAATGTCATTTTTTGTGAGTTTTTCATTGATCTCATCATTATCCATAACATGGAACATAGGGATTTTTTTCTTCCTCATTTCTTTCTCCCAAAAGTCTCTATCAATTTTATTAGAGTGGTACTCAAAGTCCTTGTTCTCATATGTAGGAAGGGAAATGAGCACATCATGGTTGATAGATTCATCATAGTTAACTAATCTTTTAGCTTCTTTTGCTTCATCATCCTTCTCACTATTTTTATTCCAAGGATACAGTTCTCTATTTTCTTGTTCATAGGGGAAACCAGGGTACTCATCTCACCAAAATTAATTTGAGAATCTTTACCTTTTTTAGCTGAGTAGAGGAGAACATATTGCCTAGAAATTGATGAAGATGGAGTCTCTAAACCTCCTCCAACAAATTTTATCTTCCATTCAAAATTTTCTTCTTCCTCCTAAAAAATGTGTGTTTCCATCTCCACATTTCCTTTCCTCGCATTCTCCTCTTCCTCCCCTTCATTATCACTTCCCTCCTCATTGGCCAATAAAATATCTACTTTCAGCTTAGATATTTTCTTTTTCTTGAAATCATTTATGTCAACCATGATATCCCAAAATATTCTATTACCCTTTTCCTTGACTCCAAATTTTTAACACTTGTTTTGTTTATTTTCTTCAGGATTGGATCCAAGACAATTTTTTTGACATAGGAATGAATTATCAAACCCTCATGCATTATGGGTTTATTAGGGTTAGACCTTAGGGAATTTATTCTCATGACAAAAAACAAAGAAAATAAAAAGAGAAAAATATATTTTTCTTAGAACAAAAGTGGTTGAGTAAGACAAAATGGTAAGCATGAACCCTTCACACCTCCCATCTAGAGTAATATACTATAATCATAGTGATCAGTTGATGCCAAAGAAACTTAATAGAAGAAGTCACAAAAATATCCCCTCCCCTATTATAAGTTGGCCATTGGATCCCTTAGGAAATTACTAACTGCCAATTTAGAATACTTTAGGTCTGGGAAGAAACACTTACCTTGAGAACTCAACCCTATAATTTAGCCATTACTGCAACATTGAGCCTCAACTTCTTCCCCCCTAGGTTAAACTCTCCATTTATCTATCCATTAATGAAAGAATCCATAACATCAAGTTTCATAGGTTTCAGGTATTTCATATGCTACATGATCCCTCCCTCTTCTATTTTATCCCACACATATTTTTCTTTTCTCCACTTGATACAATTACTAGATTCCCTCTTCCTTACTTTTCCATCCATTCTCACAATATGCAAAGCCAAACACTTAGAAAATTTGTAGAAAAGAAGAAAAAATTCAAAGCCTAAAAAAGATAAGAATGCTTCAAAAGCACCAATAAAGTGTGTGCATTAAAAATAACCACACCGTTCCACACTTTATATTAATTCACAATAATTACTCTTCATTTCCTAAAAATCATTCATCCTATTCAATATTACATAGAATATTTCCACTTTTTCTAAATGTCTTCTCATAGTTAATAAGTTCCTTAGATTCATGATTAATTTAATCCTCATAGCTCCAAAAGGAAGAGATTCCCTTCATCACCTCCATGTTAGTAAGTGAGCAAGAAACTTTGTTCGCCACTATATATAAATGGGATATATAGATTTTTTCAAAAATTCTTAGAAGGGCTTTAACTTCCTTTATCATATTTTGTATTGTCCTCAAAGGAGAAACACCTTTTGATATATAATTAAGAATATTAAGGGAAGCACCTTTAATCCATATTCCTTTAGGTTTTAAATTTATTGCCAACTTAACCCCATTAAGAAGACCCATCACTTCAGCCATGTGGTGGGGATCCTAATGGAGTAGCCATAACTTTAATCAAATTACCTCCTTTATTCCTTAATATTGCACCAAATCTAAGCCTAGATTACCCTAAGTTTCTCCATCAAAATTTATTTTCATCCAACCAGGTAGGGGATGGTCCCATGTAGCATTATCCCTCTTTTCTTTGATCCCATCCTCCTATTTGTTCCTTAAGTGACTGTTTCCTCCTACATTGAAATCCAACTTTTTTATATACATAGAGTTAAAAAAATTAGCGACATTGTTGTAGATATGATAAACCAACATTTGGAAAGGCCATTTTTAATCCTTGAACACCCTATTGTTATGTTCTTTCTAGAGGGACCATAAAACTTGGGTAAATAAGAGCATCCAAATATCTTTATCTATGATTCCTTTGTAATCATTCCACAATCTCCATATATCAACCAAGTTTTGTGCCATAATCAAATAGAGTTTCAAAGAATTCAAAATATCCGTCCAAGTGTTGCAAGGATAAAAGAAATCAATAAAGATGTGATCAACCAACTCAAGCCAAGCTACACAAAGAAAGCACCTATTAGGAAATCACCTACCTCTTTTAGTGAGGTTATCCAAAGGTATGATTTTATCTTGGAGGGCAAGCCATTAAAATATGTTTATCTTAGGAATAAGGTTTTTGTTCCAAACTTAGGACTAAATAGGAGGACGACTATTTGTCTCAGTCATAGCCCCAACAATTGAAGAAATAGAGAAAACCCCTTAAGGGTCTCCATCCTAGATTAAAGAATCCTCGTATATAGGAAATATGATAGAAGCATTAAGATAGATTTGGATAGAATTTGGAATAGGATCATTGTCTAACATACAAACCTACCGACCTTCTTTCTAATAGTTAGCCACTTTTTATCCAAAGTGGTGAAGACTTATTTCCATAAGAAGATTATTATTCATAATCAATGATAAGGCTTTTTCATTAGCCACTAGTCTTTCCAAAACTCAATGGTTAAGCCATATCACAATTTCAATCTAGCTTTTAGGCTAACAAAGGCTTTATTATTTTGGATGCCCTTCTAGAAGATAGAACCCAACATCAAAATGTCATTAGAAAGGAGTTTCGATAGAGAGGGGAGGTCTTTTAAGTATTTTCTCTGCATTATACTATTACAATCTTTCTTCTCTCCATAAATCTTCCAAACTTTTTATCTATAAGGGACAAGTTCATAGATTTCAAAGATCTAAGACCAAGACCACTACACATTTTAGGTCTACAAACCATGTCCCAGGCTACGAGGGATAGATGTTTCTTTTCTTCCACCCCAAACCAGAGAAATTTATTTTGAATTTAGAATTTTATAATTTACCCAAAATTTTAAACAAACTCAAAGCATACTCATGGATTCTTTGGAAAGAAGACTTAATCAATTAAAGTTTACCAAATTGACTTAGAAGTGATCATTTCCATCCTAAGAGTTTCTTATGGAATCTGTCAACCAAAGAAACCCAAAAAGATTTAGGGTGAGTTATATCTAGAGGAAGACCTAGGTAGGTTGCTGCAAAAGAACCAATTTGAAAATCCAAAATTCTAGGCATTTTCCTTTACCTTTTAACAACAGTGTTAATGAAAAAAATGACTTTCTATCATTTAATGAGTTGTCTAGTGGCTGGGGTATAATAGTGAAGGAGATTTTTGCACCCTCAAGCTCCCTTTACTAAAGCCTCTCTCAGTATAATAGTATTGTCAAAAAACTCTTTGTGAGAGCCAATCACATCCTCAAAGGAAGGTTTCAAATACTTTAGCAAAACTAAAGAAATAGTAGATTTCCATAAATGGCCAAGATATTCTACCATTAAAGTAAAGAGAATAGGAGAAATGAGATCTCCCTTCCTTAATCCCCTAGAAGGCTTTGAAAACTCGAAGAAGAGCCATTAAAAAGAACCGCTTCACCTTAAAGTATTATATTTTTCAATTGCATACAACATCAATGGTTTTCCTTCATATCCCTAAAATTGATTTATTTGGAAAATAAAAATGAAAATAAGTTTGTCCAAATTGTAACAATTTTCTCTATTTTATTTTTCTTGCTCGGTAAATGATGGGGACGCAACCCAAGAACCAAAATGGACACAACAAAAAAGGAAAATTATATTAACTAAGAAAATAAGCTAATACAAATAGTATAGGAAAATAAACTTCGAAACATGCCCTAAGGGCTTACAATAGCATAAATCTAGAGATAATTTCTCCTTTCAGTACCTCCTCTCAAACTCCACTCTGAACTGCCCTTTACAATGCTAGAAATCTCCTTAAATAGACCCTGGAGGGTTAAGGACTAGGAGTACATTCTAGAAAGTGCTAGTAGGCATCCAGCTATGAAATAAAAGGTTCCAAAAGCTGCGTTAGAAGTTGGTGCAAATCTAGAAGAATCCAAAAATGGTAACCGAACTTCCAGGAGGCATAACTTTTGAACCGTAGCTCCAATTGACGAACTGCTTACATTTTTGGAAAGCTCTCGAAGCGCTCTATAGCCCTATGGATGAGCTTCACTTGTCCCCCATTTTTCAGCCCTTTTCAAGGTCATTTAATGCCCCTAACCTAACTTTGAAGCATTCTTAAGTGGTCTCCAATACCTGAAAAAATGCAATAACTTTCAAACTGTGGGGCCTTTTGACCTGATTCTTTTCCTGGAATTCTCTAAATCATAATTACATTCATCTGGCCAATTCACACCTTCTAGGTCACCAAAATGATGGCCAAATTGCATGCTCCTATTTTTTTGGGATTTTCTAGCACACTGATAGTTGAACTGTGAGAGTTGGAACCTTTATTTGACCCAAATGGGCGTCCAAAAATGAAAACACATGAAACAAAAACTAAGTCTAAGTACATTTTTTTGGGTGACACAGGATTGCCCTTATACCTCTGGATGCTCCTGCATCAATAAAAGATCGAAGCCCTATATATTATATTAATGAATAAATAAAAAGTTACAAAGTCTCTGTTCAAATGGACACTAGTAGGAAAGAACGAAAGAAGAAAACCTCCAATTTTTCCCAGGACCAAGGTCCTCTATAGATTACAAAATTAAAAGGGGCATACCCCAATTAAATTTGTGGATATATCTTTAAAGAGTAAATTTATAGGTTCCCCTTATATAGTTGGGGCCTTAGGAGACTACATTCCTTACTATATAATTATGAAATTATGAAGGAAGAATAAAAAGACTAGTGAATCAATGAGGGACCAAGATATGAAATTGTCTCTTTCAACCTAGTGTGCCAACTTTTAACTTCCTTAAAAGTGATCCTATACTTCTTAGCTATATTATTTGTAGCTTCAAACTCACTCAAAAACTTTACTATTATGAGGTTTATGATTTTCTATATTTTCATAATATTTGGATGGAAAAAGATAACTACTGGAAAAATGCCACTAGCTAATGGGAAAAAAAGAAATTGAAAATGTAAATATCACTTTAATACATAAATAGCTTTAAGGAATGTTAGACAATTTTCTAGACACAAACTAATGCTAAAATTGAAAGCAAAATCTTTTGTATTCTACCTTAATGGAATGGACTTATGTAAACTCTCAAGAAGAAAAAATTTCATGTGCATTAAAAGTGAATGTAACATAATAATCTATTTTCTCACATGTAATTTGTTAATTTTTTTCAATGATAAAAAAATTGTGAATGTAGTATTTAACATGCATATTTTTTTACCTATATAGATAGATATATTTCATGATTCCATCTATCCAATAACATTTAGATTACCATTGCAAAAGAAATATGACTTATATATCTAGCTACAGTATTCATATATACATAATTGGGCATGTTAATTTTATGACTCTCTAACATCCATTTGAAGGGAACTACATAGTCTAATGACATAAAAAAGAAATACAAAAGTGAAGGTCGTGTTTTTAGCTTCATGAAACAAAATTTTATAAAAATATTTATATAGATATATTTTTTGTATTATTTGAGAGAAAATAAGATATGCAATTGTTAGACTCTTATTTGAACACTATGTTTTTAGAATTTGATAAGTCACCATGGAATACAAAAAAATGTTGATGAATAATACAAAATTTATGAAATATTGTTTTCAAATAAATAAATTATTATGTGATTTACCATTAAAAGTGTTAGGATCAACCACAAATAGAAATAACAATTACATGAAAAAATAACCAATATCAAAAAATAATAAATCGCACATAAGAGAACACAAGACACACTTGGATTTAACATGGTTCACCCAATCCCTAGGCTATGTCCACCAATAAGAAGTCCAATTTTATTATTATTCAGTGATTACAATATGTAATCTCTTACAACACAATATTGTTGCAAGAAGCTACAATATCATCATAAAGTAGGGGAAGTCCAAGAAGTTGGGTCTCACTTTCGAGGAAAAGGTGGAAGCGTTTTTCCTATTTTTGAAATTTACAGTCAATTGATGTCAAAATTTGAAGCATTTAGAGATTGAATGTAAAAAAACTTCAAAAATAAAAATTGCAGTGCTTGGAATCTACTTTTTGAATATGTAATTAATTTGTATAGCTATATGATAGATTTTATTTTTTGGTATGGATATCTAAAAATCACTTTTTCAAAATGCCTATTTCAGAACCATACCACCCTCATGTACGAACACCATAATTTGACACAAATAAATATTTTTTTGTAAATCCTTCTAAAGGAAGTTAGCAGCCAAAGATTGATGAAAATATTTCTTTCTTAATTTTTTATTAAATAATTTGTTTATTATTAATTTATTAATTGACTATAAAACTAAATTTTTTTAAATTCATTTTTAAACTTCAAAATAATTGTATGTATATGGATGACAAATAAATTAATTTAAGAAAAATCATAACATAAAAAAATTATTAAAGGTTTAGTTAACCTTGCTATTTTACATTTACGTACCACCTTTGATTAAAAAATAATACAAAAATAGTAAATAAAATTATAACACTATAAAATTTATATTTATGAAATTAGGACACTGAGAACTTTAATGTATTTTTGTTTCAGGAAAAAAAATGGTTTGGAAGACACTCTACAAATTATGGCAAGGTATGAATTTTTTAGTGTAATACCTTAGCCAAATTTTGAGAGGTCAAGGGATAGGCTTGGTCTCGCCAAGCCTATCTCGAACTGAAATTTGATGTGGGAGAAAAAATATTCTGCCCCATGTTGTAAGAAATGTAAGAATTTGATATAGCTCTGATACCATGGAAGAATTTTCCTAAGGAAATAATTAAATGCCAAGATCAAGAAGCTCAATAGATAGCACAAGAGAGACAAATAGTGATCAAATGAGAATAGATATTAGATGATTGGATATGAGATAATTGGAAATGATATGAATACACACTATAAGTGTCTTGTATATAAGGGCAACTATAATGACTAGGAGTCAGCAAAGAGATAAACATCACAAATAAGCACATGTCCACCAAGAGTGGATTATCCTCCATTTAGTATAGAAATTTGTGCATTGATGAGAGGATAAGTTTACATAAGTGTATCTCATAAAGAGATGTTGTATTTCACATTTGTATCTTCTTTTAACACCTCAAAGACTACCTTAGGGTCTTCATATAAGAAATTCACTTTTGATGAATATTCTAAATTATTGGATGATGAAGAAAAGGAGTTGAAATCAATGGGAATTCTCAAATCACCTTAGTCTAAAGCATTGGTGGCCAATGAGGGTTCTCAAAATTCAGCTAGATAGTCTTCAAATAAAGGAAAGGGTAAGCAAAAATGGAAGAAGGACAAATTTGAGGATGCAAAAAAGACAACAACACAATACAATCAACAATGCAAGTCCTCAAATTCCAACAAGAAGAGGGACAACAAAAATAAGGAGAAGAAAAAGTGTGCTTATTGCAAGAAATCGAGTGATGAAGAGCATGAGTGTTATCTCAAGAAGATTGATGAGTTGACCAACATCATGAAGAAACATAATGTTTCATTGCCTAATGCATACAAGGAGAAGGGATCTTCTTCAGATTCAAAGGGCAAAGGGCAAGCACTCATGGATAATTCAAACTCTTCAAAGGAATGGATATTTGACTCAGGTGCCTCATATCATATGGGTTCTTCAAAGGAGGACTTTTCTTCATTGAATCACTCGAAGGTACCACACATCTTTATGGGAAATGATAGCAAAATGGAAGTTAAAGGAAAAAGAAATGTGGAGATAGAAAATGGAGAGTTTCAAAATGTTCTCTATGTTCCAAACCTAAGTTCAAATCTCCTATCAATCTACCAAATCACTCACCTCAGAGATGGACATAGAGTTGAATTCCTTCCAAACTTAGTAAAGGTGCATAGTCTTAAAGATAATTCCTTGGTTCCAATGGGGAAAGTGAATCATAACAATAGGTTGTACTCTTTCTCTCATTTTTTGCCCAAGTCTTCTTCAAAGGCCTAGTTATCATAATTAAATTCAAACATACAATTATGGAATTAGTGGTATGGTCATCTTGACTACCACTACATTCAAAAACTTTGCACAAACTGAATGGTGAAAGGTCTACCTCAAATCAACTTTTCTAAGGGTGAATGTTTAATAGATTCAATGGATATGCATCTAGAGGTGAAGTTATAGAGAGGGAAGTCTTCAAGAGCAACAAGTGTTCTACAGATGGTTCACATGGTATTATTAGGTCCATTTGCATTCAGCCAGGATCCCTACATACTTACCTTTGTTGATGACTTTTCAAGGTTCACTTGGTTCTACTTTCTTCATAATAAGAATAAAGTGTTGGACACATTTCTAGACTTCAAGACTAATGTAGAATGGAAATCTAGAAAGGCCATAAAAGTACTCTGAATGGATAATGGAAGCATGTATGTGAACAGAAGACTTATGGACTTTTGCAAACAGGAGGGAATTGATCTTCAGACTTTTCCAGCATGCAGTTTGCATAAAATAGATATTGCAACATTGAGGATCTAAACTCTTAAGCTTATGGCAAATTGCATGATCCATGCCAAGTCTCTAGATCCATCATTAGAAGTCAAAGAAATCTCTAGTGCCACTCACATTCTTAATCATTCTTCTCAACCAAACTTAGATTGAAACACACCTTTTGAGGCATGGTGTGGTAGAAAACTCATTGTGACACACTTCAGAGTCTTCAATTGTCCTGCATGGGCAAATAGATCTTCCAGGGGATGCAAGGCATAGTCACCTCAGCCTTGTACCTTTGTTGGTTGTGAAGATAGTGTGAAGGCATACAAACTTCTAGATCTAGAGACACATCATATTTTTGTAGCAAAGGATGTACATTTTGAGGAGAGTTCATCTAGCTTGTCCTCTACTCCTCTTCAAGCATCATATAGTGTGGAAACTAATAGTGGCACCAATGATAGTGCTTCAACAGATTTAGACACATAGGATTCTATCGACAGTTGTAGTGAGAGGTCACTCAATCAGTTTAGTCCATATGCATACATCGCCACACTGATAGGTCCACAATAGTAGGGTACATCCAATCTTCCAAATACAGGTTTAGTGATAGATTTGGGGATAGTATTGATGATTTGCCTCTTTTTCTTAATGCAGAATCACCTTCTTTAGTTCTCATGAGGGCTCCATCTGACTCTCTTATTCATTCTCTACATGATCAATCCTCATAGGTTGAAGTGATTGTGGATACTTATGATCAACAATTGTAGCAGGGTTCTTCATTAGTTGCAGAGACAGATAGTTCTTTCATACTGGTTCTTTAGCCAGTTGAGCAAGTTTCAGGGACATCACTTATCCATGGAACTCTTTCCACACACAGTGGAAATGACTCATTTGTACACTTGGTCCTGTTTCTTCCTAAGGGGAGGAACACCATTCTACAGTCTTGGATCAGCTTCTTCATTAGAGTAGTCACTGTTCAATATTCTTCTTTGGGGGGGCAGCCTATCTTATCTCTCTTCCTTTTTTGATCTTTCTCTTATATATATATTGGATGTATGTTGTAATAGGGGGGTCTTGATTACTCCATACATCCATACATCATTTTGTCTCTCTTTTTGGGGGAGGTTTTTTCCCATTAGGTTCTTGCAGCAGTATTGAGCTATAAGGGATTACGGATTGTAATCAGGTTGTAATCACTAGATTGTAAGAATATTGGACTTGCTTTTTGGTGGACATAACCAAAGGTTTGGGTGAACCATATTAAATCTTTGTGTCTTATGTTCTTTTTTGTGTGATCTATTATTTTCTAATATTTTCTATATTTACATTTAATTATTATTTCTATCTGAGGTTTATTCAAAAGATATGATTCCCTTGAAATTGCCTAAGCTTCTAGGCACTTTAAAATTATAATTATTTAGAGTGTAATTGCAGTTTGCTTATAAATAACTCATTTTTTACCAATGATCCTATGATGATTTTTCAAGAAACAATATTTTTTATGAAACTTTTTTTGATTTAACATTGAAGATATTTGGGTGCACATTATATAAAAGGTACATAGCTTCGTATAATTGGTTTCTTATATTTTTACATTGATCCATTTGTTGAAATATATATAAGCTACCTATCTTGAACTAATTTTTTTATCTAACAATTTTTTTGTTAAAAGGTGGAATGAGCAAGGCCCTGAATTAAAAGATCAATTCATAAAATCAATAGAGGAGCTCCATGGTCATAATATTTTGAATAGATTCCAAATTCTTAAAAAAGTTTCCAAACATCTAAAGACTATAAGAGACCAATATAGAAGGGATCTAAAGCTCAACACAAAGGACGAGCATCCTCCTATGGTTCTAGAGCTGAAGTGAAATGAAATCATTGAAGATGAAAAAGAGATAAGACTAAGAGATAAAGGTACTAACCCACCACCCAACAAAAATAGGTATGTGGTAGTATTAATGTAATTATCCACAAATTAGTGATCTTTATATTTATATAATCTAACTATTAGAAATTTGTTTAGCCCTCGCCTTAGGATTCATGACAAGGGCTTAACTACCTCTTATGTACTATAAGTTGAGGGGCTGCATTGAGCATTGATAGATTAGTATTTTGGTGTAACAACAACTCCACTTTAACAAGTGGTATGAGTGCTTGGTCACAGGTTTGAATTCTCAGACCCTCAGATAATGTTGAGAGGGAGATTATTGGAAAAATTTCCAATGTTCATCTTCTAATTCATGACAAGTTCTTAACCACCTTCTATTTACTATAAATTGAATGGTTGTATTGGTAGGACTAGAAAACAGGTTAAATGCATAAAATACTATCAGAAATCACAAAACTCAATAACCATACATTAGCACCCACTAGTCTACCATGAAACCCAAACTAATCAAAAGAAGCAAACACAAGGTTAGAAACCCCCTCTTTTGTTTGTAGCTCCCATGTCCTTCTTTCCTCTCCAAATGATTATAGCTCCAACTTGACTATAGTGCCCACAAAATTGAGGCAAAAGTCAATGATATGGATGATGCCATGAGAATACTACAAGTGTGATTTTAGTGTGAGAGCAAGAATGAAAAATGCAAAGAAGCTAGGGACTCAAACGACTCAAGAATTAGGATCCAAAGACTTTCAAGACCAGAAATGAGAGAAAGAGTGCTCATTTTATAATGGGCATAGAGGATGAGAGCATTAGTTTTGTCCTCCTTAGATATGCAATGTGGAAATAGATTCGTTTGAGAATCCATGACGCAAATGACAAAATATCCAATTGTAAGATTCTCTAAAGCATGGAAGTCAAACTTGGCTAAATCTAGAAGAGAATCTATGACACATCATAAGACACCCCAAGCGCACTTAAAGCCAAGAATTTATGAAAAATAGGCCAAATAAAGACGTGCGTAAGAGAATAAGAATATTTGATTATGACAAATCATATCCAAGTGTCAAAGGAGAATCCATGAGGTGTCATATCCAAGTGTCACTATGATGCAATATTTTATGGAATATTTGAATTAAAAATCTTTTTATTCAACAATATAAAAATTAGTAGAAAATGGAATTAATGATGGAAAATGGAACTTAGGAAATTGTAAATTTCCATGGTTTGTAAGTGATGAATCAATTAACTAATAAAATTAATTAATTGAGGATGATAATTAGGAAGAATAATTAGAAAGAATAATAGGATTAAATTATGGTTTATTTAATCCTATAGAGAAAATTAGTAGATGATTGGCCAAAATGATTAAATAAATGCAAATATATCCTTTGACGAAAATGTGAGAATGACAGTGGAAATTGACTAGGATGGTGATAGGTAGACAAAAGCCATGGTCAGATTGATTGATTGATTGAAATTGATAACATGCCAAGGACACATGACAAGAATTGATTGATATGTAACATTTAACTAACATTGCAAATGCTACAGGATCGAGGCTGGTTGATAAGGTTGATCATAATAACATTGACAAACAATGTCAATATTATTAAAATTGTTAATAATGCCATGATCTAACATTGAAAGCCTCAACAATGTCATAGATTGGATGACATGAATGATAGTTTGACCTAGCACTGAGAGCCACGATAGTACTAAGGTCAGATTGATAAGATTGATAGGTTGATAGGTTTCCAAGGCACTGATAGCCACAACAATACTTAGGATTGGATAAATGATGATTGATTTGGGATGTTTTATATGTTATGGGTTCATTAATGATTTCTAGGTGTTATGGGGTTATTTTGAGTTGATATGAAATGGTTTTGAGTTGATATGAAATGATTTTGAAATGACATGAAATTGATGGGAAAGAGGATACAAATGATAAAGTATAATCAATTTCACCAAAAAATTGAAGTTATTAGAATGAGAAAATAGGACAAATTAGTATGAAGAAGTGATGAAACTATAGATGTGAACCATTTTTAAGCATCTACAATATCAAGCATTGATAGATTGGTCTTTCGGTACAATGAAAAACTCACTCTAACACTAAAATATTTCTAACATATTTCAAAGATTGCATATATAGGCTGTAGGACACATCAAAGGCCACACAAGCTAGGAAAGAGAAGGTTGGTCAACACCATCTTGGCTCTGGTAGATATATGAAAAATTACTCATTACTTGTAAATAGCAATAAATGAAATTTCATATCAAATATTTTATTTGAAATTAAAAATAAGAAATACATTCAATATTGATGATATTATGCAAAAAATGCAAGACATTTAATTTAATCTAGCACCCTTAGAAGAGGACAAACAAATTGGATTCAAGCAAGGTTATAAAGTAGTGGTTTTTCACCACTACACAGATTCTAGTGGCCAAAGAGATTTAGAAATTCTAGTGTACTAGTTGACACAAAGGTAAATAGGCCTAATGAATAATAATCAAAATTGAGAACTTCATGAGAAATAATCTATTTTATGTTAATTTTGAATAATGATAACAATGTGCATGACATTTCGTTGGAGCCTTCTACTCTAGGCACAAATCCTACACACAAGGAAGGCCTTGATGTGCATCATAATGATACATGTACATGATCAATTTCTATTAAAATTTAATTGTGTAATTATTAATAAAATTTAACATCTTAAATTATAATTGGTGTAACCTTTATCTAATAATTTTTGAGTATGTAGAATGTCATGGTGATGGAGTTGAGTGTGGTGTTAGTGTTGAGCATGTTGAGGTGGGCTTGAACAAAATATGATAGTAGATGATATGGCACCATTAGGTAAATAAAAGTCCATATTATGTTTTTTAGATTAATGAAATACTTACAACATTGTCACAAATTTTTAGAAGTAAAACTATTTATTTCTTATTGTAGGGGTGCATCAACCTTATCCTCAGAAAAAAAAAGAGGAAGCATCATGTCATAAGATCATAACCATAAGAGCTATAGGAGAATGCCAAAGATAGTCATGATGTGCCTATTATCCTTTATCTTCAACAAAAGAAAAAACCAAAGAAGAAATGAATATTTAAAAACCTTGTTTGATGATGAATGTGTTGATATTTTTTGTGAATGTTGCTAATTAATGAAATTTATGTCATGTTATTGAATATTGTTATGTGATTATAATGATTGATGTGTTCATGAATTATTGATGAATCTAATGTATGTATTAATGAATTATATGTCATGTTAATGAATTTTATGTCATTATAATGATTCAATGATATAGTTCTTAAATGAATGAATGAAATATTTAATTAGTTTTTAACTGGGAATTTAGAGTAATTATAGAGGGTGGAAGAGGCCAAATGAGCTTCCATCTTCATCTTGTTGACCTTGTTAATATAGAATATGAAAGGATTCTTGAAGCCAACTAAAGTTCAAACTAAATGTATCAAAAATAAACACCAATATATGGTCCCATCACCAAGTGGCCAGAGAACTTCACCCTAGTCACTAATGACTGTCATTTCTTTGATGATAATGTATACATGTCTGATTGACTCAACACCCAAAAATTGCCTTCTTTTTCCAACATGGTTTCTCTGTCCTAAAGTGCTTGAACTTAATCCTTTCTTTTCAAATTCTAAGAGGAAGTTGAATAAGTTCTAAACAACTTAGTTTTGATATAGAATGAATAATCAAAATGGCCCCAAAATCTCTTTCTCTATCAATTTCTAAACTAGCTAGTTAATTCCTAGTAGCCCTTGCATGTAAGTATTTTATGGGAAACAAGGGTTTGTTGTATCTCAAAAAATAGCCAATCTCACTATATAAAAATAATATCCTATTGTGATATTTTCCAAATTCAAAAGCATTTAAGGGGGAAGATGGATTGGTGGATATGTTAAGTGTTTGATCATATACTATGATTTTCATTAAGTTTGAGGAGAATAGTCTAAGGTAGTTGTGAATAAGGAAGTAAGAGCTTTCAATTTGGACTCCTAGTGAATGATTAAATTTTTTATGTTTTATTTAAATTTTCATTCTAATTTTTTATTAAAACCTTCTCTTTTTCCCTTAAATAGAATTTGATTCTACCCAAATTCTTTACCAACTTGACACTCGAATAAACCTTCACTACATCAGCATAACACATTCTAAAAAGGATTATATGGATCAAACTCATTTTCTCATTACAAAATCTTTATGAAAAAACTTCAGTGGAAGCTTCACCATTTCCATCACACAAACCCAAAGGGATATGTAGATCTCTAATTCACCATGCCCTCCATGAAAGTAATTAGAATACCCAATCCCATAGACATTTAAGCTCACTTCATTTCCACTCATAAAGCACCCAATGGAATTAGATCCTTCAAATGAGCTGCCAACTCCTTTCCCATTTGCTGATTATATTAATAATAAGGCCTATTAGGAAGTTCATGAAAATGTTACTCTATGCACCTAATGCTCAACCCTTGAATCTACTTGACAACTCTCAATATTGATTAAGATCTTCTCCCTACACCCTTTCAAGCATGATAGGTGAATGCACAAAGTTTTTTGCAACCAAAGGCTCTTTCTTTTCACAATTTGATTTGAATGTCATGTTGTGACTATGGCATAATAGTGACACAAGAAAGGATCCAAAACTTCCCAACTCACACTTCAAACCAAATAAATAACCTCAATGCACTTTAAGTCAATCACTATATTTTGTTCCCAACCATACATATTTGACCTTTAATGAATCAATATATTACTATCACTATCACTATCATGGTCAAGATAGTGTGATAATGTATTTTCTACACAAGGACTCAAAAAAACTTAAAAGCCATTAATATCCAATGTGAGGGTTCATCTCATTAAACTTCATGGAATAATAGGATCTACCCAACCATAATGGTGACTTATAAAACTCAACAATAATAGTCAAAAATCATAAAAAACTTGGACATATTATGAGAAATGAAATCCTCAAAATACTTGAGATCATTTCCATGCTACTTAAATTGATCCTTTATTTTTTCCACAACCTTATTTGCATCTTTTTAATATTTGGAGACTTCCATGATGTTTGGTCTCAAACACTTTCATATTGCAGAATAGATACATGCCATGTTTCAACTTTTCTTTTGGTATCAACTATTTCTTATCATTAAATATTTTCTCCTATAATTTTTTTTTCCTAATGCTCATCTTTGAGATTAAACTCTTTAACATATCATTATTTTTCATTTGTTGTGGTTTGACCATATAATACTCCTTTCTTAAAAGAAAACAAAATTCTTTATTTCTTCATTTCTAATGAGGCACTCTTGAATGCCAACATCCCTTTTTTAATCCTCTTTTTGTTTTTCTTCATCCATGCACTCTTTCTCCTATCTAGTCTTTCCTCTTTGACTAACTTAGGACAACTAATTTCTTCCAAATGTTGGTTTTTGTTTAGGTATCTCTATAGTTAGGTCATTATTGAAGCTTCTACTAGGAAAGTATTTTTTTAATCCAATAAGATTTCTTGAATAACTTTTGTTTTAATTTTGAGGTTGGTGATGATGAGATTCTTAACTAAGAAACTCCTATTCCATATATATGACCCAAAATTGAGTCTTGTAATCCAAAACTAGGGTGCTCGTACACCATTCTCACCCACAAAGAAAGTAGTTGTCATGGGATGACAAGGTTAAGTAGTTGAGGATTGATTCCTCTCTTCTTGAAGTCAATTTGAAGGCCCTTTATACATTGTTAAATCTGCCACATTGAATGTAAACAAAATCTATGATGATTTTACATACCTTGTCGAGAATCTTGTAATTAATACTGATAATTTATGTGTCTTCTATTTATATTTTGTAGTTGTTTAAAGTAATCAAAACAACACTTAAACTCTTCATTGCATTTGCATCAGACACTTTGTTTTCTATCTATGAGTCGATCCTGTTAATGAACATATTGAAGTGAAATTGGCAATCAATATGTTGGATATCATTTATTACTTATGTTTCAAAGAAAAATTAAAATATTATGCTTGACTAGACCAAATTAATGGATATAGTATTAGATTTTAATTCTGTCACTTGGGTTTAGGAAATTTAGAAGGTGGCCCTAGTTCAATATGCAATCTCAATTGATATGCATAGGACATTAGGTGGAGCTGAAAAATGCAACATGTTTTCATTTTTGATATAGGTCATTAATGTAGATGTGGTGCATTTTTTTCAGCTCCACCTATTGTCCATGCATATGGAACATTTTTATATGTGAATTCTTGATTCAAAGTGGTTGAATCTTATTTTGGATGGGAGGGAGAGAAACGAAAGACATATGAATGCTTAAGTGGCTACAAAAATGATTCTTCACTATTTACATTGTAGTTATATCGTTGAGTTCCTTATTTTGACTATTGCTACAATCTACATTTCAATGTTATTAAAAGTAATGTTTTGTTTCCTTTGTTGAAATGTGTCATGTCTTCATTCACACCAATTGATCTCTGTTAATTCTAACCACATTCGTAACATGCTTTTTATGAAGGAAATTAAAAAAAAAAAATTGATACAAGTATGATAAATGTGTTTCAATCATTGTCTTGTCACTAATGTCAAACCTCCTATTTTTTTGGTAAGACAACTACTTATATCATTTAAGTACTATCACTTATTTGGTTGATGAAGAGGATTTGATCAAAAAATGTAACAATGGAATCTAGAGGAAAGCTTGAGTTATGATATAAAAAGGAGTAAAGGAATCAACTAAGATAGTGGTAACATAATGCATTGATAACCTACTTAAGATTACAAAGAGTAATTAAAATAAAAAAAGTTCGGAAGAAAAATTTAAACAAAATTTGTTTGTCAAGCTTCACTGAATAGATAGTAGGTGCTGAGAAAAGTTAGTGCAAGCTGAGCAAACAATTAGTTGCAGTTAAGTAAAAGTTTATTTTAGTGTATGCCAAGAAAAATAGTGGATGTAGAGTAAATTTTAGTTGATACCGAGCACTAGTAAACTTTAGTTCATGCCGAGTTATTTTATAGATGATGATGAGAAATGTAGTATGTGTCGAGCATCAGAAGAAAGTTAATGTCAAGTGCTAGCACTATTAGAAAGATACTTGATGGATCTAAGCTAACAAGTTTATTTTCTTGGATTGTGTGAACCAGGTGGAAGATAAGGTTGATAAGATGGTTGCATACAATTCATGGTAAACCATTTTAAAGTAAATTCAAAGAGAATTGAAGGAGAAGTTTCTAGAAATGATATGTAATGAGGGGTAGATTCAATGAATCCTACCTAATTTTTTCTAAACCTAAATTGGATGATCGATAATGAATGGCAAAATTTTTTAATTCCCTATTTATAGGGATGGCTAGACAGAAGCAAGTGTTTTCATGTTAGAGAACCAAAGGAAGATAAGGAGTCATGGACATTGCTTCATTTAGTGACCTAATTGAGAATCTACATTAGCATGTTAAGAAGGAAGGCTTAAGGGTATAGATTCTTGAAGGATGAACAAGCTATCAGAGCTTAAATGCATTAAAGACAAGTAGAATGGATGACTAAAATAGAGATCTATAATCTACAAATGGAGTTGTACATCGTTATCAGATCAAGCCTGATTATTACTCTCTAATAATTGTTTCAGTCTAGGGTAAATCCTTTGGATTAACATTGACCAATAGTTATTTGTAAATCCTTTAACTAAGTGACATTCAAAGTGAATGGTCTAAAGTCCTCTAACAAGGCTTACTCCTAATAGGGTGATTGAAATCCTTTAATAGTGTCATATTTAATAGTGTGTATTGTAACCTTTAATAGGGTTAGCCTTTCATAGGGCACCAGTTCACAAAAGTGAAAAAGAGTAGCACATTTCTGATGGTTTTTCCCAAATTGGGTTTCTGTGTAAATCGTTGTGTCAAATGTGTTGCTAAACCTATTATGGGTTATGTTTACATATCTGCAAATTGATTTGATAGTAACCTACAAGTTTTAAGTGATTGCATAATATTTTTGATGCATGCATGATGATAAATATTTTATAGGTTCACTAAGTTGTGAAAAGTTTTATTTATACATCTAGACCTTGGATAACATATTCAGCCCCCCCCCCCAGTTATTCTAAATAATTCCAACGATGGTGATCTTAGTCTTCTTGAAGTTGTTGTTATAATACTATAGATCCTAATATGCATATAACACACTCACCAATGCAAAATAAAATGGAACATATCTTCAAACATATCAAAATATTTTGCAATGCTAATTGATCATGATTTCATTCTATTTTCTTGAAGTGTACCAAGCAATAGAACTAAATGAGAAACTGAGGTTGTAGAGTAAATAAAGAATCCCTCAATTATTTGAGGATAATACCAAGCAATGATTGAATCTATTTATGGTTCGAATCTAGAAGGAAAGTATCAATGAAAATATTTTTTAAAGATTCCTGTATAATGTTATTTTGTTACATGTTCGGTGTTGAATGAAAGATGTCAATTGATGATCTTCTTCTTGTTGTTTCAATTGGATATAATTTTATATCTTGCACATAGATATGAAGAGACGTACCCTTCCAATAATATGAAGAGATGTACCCATCTTATATCTTGAAAGGATATGAAGAGATGTACCCCTCCAAGAATAGATTGTTTGGTTATAAGTGGGAACAACACACAATGTTGAAATAAGGATAAGTTCTCAACTATTTTTAAGATACAACTTCTCACATCATCTACCCTTACCAATGTGGTGCAGGAGCACCCTAGTGTCTTATTTAGATTCTAGTTCAATTTGGCTTGTAGGTGGTTCTAGCCAACCACATGGGTAATAAGGACTATTGATAAGGTCCTAAGTGAGGTGTGATGTGTATTTGTAGATAGGTGTTCTTAGAGTCATCCTTGTAGTCTATTTACAACAAGTCTAATGCTAAGTCCTAGAAAAGTCAATATGGGTCAAAGGTTGACCAAGTATCTAAAATGGAGTAGAAATTATACATTTGATGTTTTCAAATTTTTTATAACCATGTGATGTGATTTTGGTTGAATTGTCTAAAATTGCAAAAAGATGTAAAGTTGCTCATGACAAAATTTCCTAAAATCTAGAAAATATCTCTAAAGAAGTCGTAACCCTGGCCTTAGGGTCTAAAAATGAGGGTTTTACATATTTAAGGTTAGATAAACCCTAATCTAGAAGCTAGTTTTTGGATTTCTACACATTGCATTGGGAAAGACACTAAATTTTATATGATAGAGAGACTTTTACTTTTATCCAAACTCTAAGTGGATTGAATAGAATAATGTGAGGCATTGAGGTATTGGTTCTAGTTATGTAGTTACATGTTGTGGAGTTAATTTGAAGAGTTTGAATTGATCTTTGTCATTTTACAAAATCTTTAATTTCCTCTTGTCCATTGCCTTGAATAGTGCTACTTATGTAAATATGAGCCCTACTTGAATTCCCATTGTTGAAATTCAATGGCCACTTGGAATCAAGTAAGAGAAATTATAATTAGTATAAATATGTGTTTTTAGGTTCTTATTTGTAGGGGATCTATTTCCTCCATCAAGCCCTAGGTGAGAGCAAAGGCAAGTTAGTTAGGAGTTTTAATAGAGCAGTAACAAGAAAGTTTACAAGATTGATCGGTTTGTGTGAACCAATGATTGGATTAATTAAGTTCATGTGTCCATGATAAGTTATTACAAGAAGAGAATTGGTGAAGTTGAATAGATCACCTACTGGAAGACAATAACCTAGACTGGTTCACATGTCCTAAGAAACCCAAGAAGATAGGGATTTGGTGATAGACCTATGTAAAAACAACTTGTAGATTTAAAAAATAGGAAATTATGAATTCTAATAAGTCCTTAGAAATAATCCCTAAATATATTGGGGTTTCTTTGGAGAATTTGAGAGTTATTCCAAGAACGCAGATTTTATGAGGCATAATTGGGTTAAAAGGGCTACAAAGCCTAAAACTTGAAAAGTAAGAACTCGATGGAAAGTCAAAAGAAGAATCCATAAAATTGGATCAAAATGGATTGAAACTAAATATGGGACATCTAGGACACCTATTCCTAGTCCCAATATGAGTTTGGGAGCAGAGTGGTTAAGTTGAGCCCATGAGCACATAGTTGGATTGAGGAACATAGTTGAGTGTTTCAAGTTTGTGGTGAGTTCTAGAAGGAAAATGGGGATCCTAGAAGTGATCTCTATTTAGGGGAGACTATAATACCCTAGTAAGAACAAATAATAGGTCTTAGGAAGAGAAAGAGTGTTCTTGAGAATTAGTATTGTACACCAAAATGTCATTGTTCAAAACTCAACTCCTTAAACATCAAAAAAATAGTATTCTTATAATTTATTTATTTTAAACTAGGGTTTTCATCAACATTTTCATGACCATTAATCAATCTGTCAATGATCATTATTGTTGATGAGATGGCAACATTATTAGAATCTCATAGGATTCTGATGACATTTTATCGATATTTTTATGAGGCCTATCATGAATGGCTTGACAAGCTCATCAATACCAATCTCCTAATCATCAATTTTTTGATGTTTCCTAGTAATGGTCTGACACCACCTTGTGACAAAGATTGGGATCATTTTTTATGGGATTGTCTGACGACATATAGGTAGCCCTAGATTTCATCAAAATCTTGACAAAATATTTTGACCATTGTTTGTTGAAATATCAACCAACCCTCATCAAAAAAATGTAAAAATTCACTAGTGTCGTGATATTAATTAACAAAATAATTTATTATTATATGCCAAAATTTTAGCTTAAGTAAAATAGAGATAATAAGTGACTTAATAATTAAATCAATATGATTTAATTAATAAGAAAAATACTTTGTTACTCTGTCAGTTATCTAATCCTCTCCTTTTCACCCATTTTAGATTTAGTGTTGATAAATGTCTATGACGTGTGTTTTTCAATTTATGGTTGGACATGGTTATTACATGGGGACCATTCCCTTTTGCAAAATACACCTTTGGAAAATGATGTAGAAAATTTTATAGTTAAAGAATTGAGGTTGATAGGGGGAATGTTCTCTTTAGGATCTATGAAGGGATAGAGTTTTTGAAACAAAACCCTAATAATTTTTTTAATATTTGCTTCAAACTGAGGAGTCTTGTTACTATCTATGAAGATTCAAAGTGGAGAACAATTGTGTTGTTAGTGTTTCTTAATGAGAGGCACCTGTTTCTTCACATCTAGATTTGGGGATGGGATGCCTTTAGTTTGGGGCTATATTTTGAGGGGTTACAAATTTCTTTTATTTTTGAAAGACTTTTGGTGATAGGCTTAATGGCTCTTAGCTTTGGATCATTAAACATTGTTAATATTTCTTATTCTCTTATGGTTGTTCTATTTAGGAGCTTCTATCTCCCTTTCTAAGACATCATGTCTTTACTTTTTGGGAAAGTTTTATTATTTTTTTATTTTTTCCCTAGTATTAGTGAGGCATTTGTTATCAATTGTTAAGGATAAGTATGGATTTTAGTTGTGACTAATTAGGAGAGAAGGTGATTTTTCAAGGCTTAGAAGGTTTAGGATCCATAGGAAAATCCTTTAAGGTTAGGGTTCTTTCTTTAAACTCTACAAGATTTTGGGTTCCTTTCAAAAATCCTATGGAATTGACTTTGGGGGCTTTTCTCCATAGCTATGATTATTGTTTGATGTGATTTTGTACTAGTGATATTCTCTAATGTTTCACAGCCCACAGATGCACCATTTCTTGAAAATTTGAGTCACAAATTATCTTGGTGTGTCCAAGATCACAAAAGCATATAAAATAGCAAGAGCCTCGATAACATAATTAGTAGGATGACTGTTATAAATAATAAAAAGGATAAACTAAATAATCCCTAGGACATGCTACATTTTATCCCTTTATGAGGACTACATACACCTCCACATACTAGTTGTAAAACATTAAGGTCTATGAGGTTAGGTTTGGGCCTCTTCATCAATTTTTCTTTGTATTTTGAGATGATAGTAAGTGCCTCATTTCTTTTTGAAATTATCTTTGTTTAAGATGAAAATTATTAATTCCTTTTTACTTTTCTATTTTATTTTAATAAAATTCATTCAAACTTTTGAGATTACTACAATAGGGAGAAAAATATGAGGAAAAAAAAACACCTTTTTATAAGAGAATTGTGTTACTTCATGTGATAAGGTGAATGTTTCTATTATTAATTCTTGTACCTTTATAATCTAGCTAGTTTGTGTATGAATAAAAACTATATTTTCTTTTATTTTTCTTTTGAAAGGCTTTATCAATAAATCAATAGATGAATGCTATTTTTCCTAGATTTTAATAATATTCTTGATCAATGTTGCTTATTTGAAAAGCACATAAAAAAATCACTGAACATAATTTATCATTTAAAATAAAATTTTCAAACTCTTTCTAATATAAGATACTTGAATACAACCATTGTACAATATAATAGTTACACATAAACATTAACAAAAACTTAATATATTAATGTTATTATCTCCTAAAAATATCTTTCATAGTATCTCATGTTTTAAAAAAAATTCAATTTTTTTTTTCGATGAATAGGCAAGAGCATAAATAGAAGAGGCAAGCACACTCCTAGATTCCTAATCTACATTTTTCCCATTTTCCAAAATAAAAAATTTTATTTAGAAAACTATATATAAACTTATTTTCTCTATTATAAATAGAAGTTAGAAATAATTAACCCTTCTAGCACTTATTTTTGATGAATAGACAATTTTATTTTTTCTTCAATAATAATAATAATCAAACCCAGAGTGCATAAAGAACTAGAAGAAGCGGATTCAAATTTTATTCTCTAATTGAAGATTGATAACAACAAAAATTTCATGGAAACCCTAATTAAATGTATGAGACATCAGGACATTGAGAGATGTTCAATATCGTACTTAAAATCCATTGGTAGTTAAATAAAGTCATATGCCGATTGTGGATCTTCTGCATCTCATCTCTTCTCATTAAATTCCTTGCAGTGTCTGTCTAAGAATTGAAGAAGTTCTTCTCGACTGTTGGACATATATCGTAGAATCACACTAGATTAAATGGCAACTTAACCGTATTTATTACATATTTACTTAAATATCGTCCTGGAGAAACACTTTACATTTTATTAAAATTTCCAAAAATAAGCCTTCACAGCCGCAAAATCAATTCGGAGTATTTTTAACAATAATAGTTGTCCTCGCACTTGGCGAGTTTGTCTTTGCCATTTCCTCCTGGTAAGCAAATTGACATAATTTTGTGGAAGTCGACTCTCGCATTGTCTCCTTCCGTCTTGCCCTCGTGGCTCTTCATCAAAATAGCCGAATGTTTCTCTCTTTCATTTATAACTGGCAGTTCTTCCATATTCTGATATCCAAAAGCTATTCCATACCCAGTCAAAGCTTTAGATTGGCAAAAAATAATAATTTAGCATGCCCATCAAATTAAAAAATATGAAATGCGTCTATGTAAATGGATGTTCATTACAAGACTCCTTATCAATTAAAATCTGTTGTCGGTTATAGATGGAAGCACTCTTCAGATTGGCCTCTTAGGGGCAGAGAGGTGGACCGTCCAGAGTTTTCTCAGATTTTGGCCTCTAGGACGTGTTGCTCTCTACTAGGACCAAATGTTTTCGCTTGAGGAAGTACCTTGTCTAGTAAATATTCTGTCTCTGTTGGATATCAAGAGATAACTAGACAACTGTTAGGGTGTGCCTCTAGGACGTGTTGCTCTCTGCTAGGACCAAATGTTTTCGCTTGGGGAAGTACCTTGTCTAGTAAATATTCTGTCTCTATTGGATATCAAGAGATAACTAGACAACCATTAGGGTGTAGGGCCCATTTGCCGTTGCACCAAAAGCCATAAGCCATGACTGTTAGTGAACATGGAACACCACATAATTAATCATTTGTGGGCAGGAAAGCGCATCGCATCACCTAACAATCTCCCCTCGACGCGCATACCAGGTGCTTACGCAGGTCGGGAAAGCACCGAGGAGATTTGAACCCATGACCAAGCCAAAACCAGGCTCTAATACCAACTGTAGGGCCCATTTTTCGTTGCACCAAAAACCATGACTGTTAGTGAACATGGAACACCACATAATTAGCCACCTGTGGATAGGGGAGCGCGTCGCATCACCCAACATAGGGGATACTGATGTCCCTTGGTGGAAACAAGTTTGGAATAAATTTTTTTGGTCCAAGTGCAATTTTTTCACAACAGCTGTCTTATGTGGGATAATCTTTGTAAACGTGGATTTCAGGGCCCCTCATATTGTGTTTTATGTGGTAATGGGGAGGAGTCTATTTCCCATCTGTTCTTCCATTACTCCTTTTCTACTCAGTTATGGCACCTTTGGTAGAGTGCTTGGGGTTGAGAAATAAAATGACAAAGAAACTATATAACAACAATTCTTCCACAAGATTTCCACTACTACCCAAGATGAAGATTCAATTTAGGCATATTGTAGATATTGGAATGATTTCCACAAAATCTTCTAAAAGAGATTTTCCCAACCAAATTTCTCAATTTTTAATGATGGAGTTAGGAACAAGGATATCTAACAAATGTTGCTACCTTACCATAGAAGGAAACTCTCGTTAACATCCTCATCAAACCGAGTACCACAAAGTTTCTTAGAGAGCTTAGGGATGGAATAGCAACAGTGTGGACAAGAAATTTATTAAATGTGCATATTCAATTTCATAAACATTTTGAGGAAAATAAAATACAAGTACAAAGGTATTTATCGTACTTCACCACAACTTGTGGTGCTATGTCTAAAGTGGAGAATTATTATATTAAGCAATAATTTAATTTAAATTAATTTAAAATTTTACATCTTCCAGTGACTTCTCATTCATAGTTGCAAACTTTTCTAAGTTCTCTAGTTTCATTTATTTTTCTTTTAAATAATCCAACCCACAAATCAAATTTATATTTTGTTTTAACACTCTTCTACATTGTTCTCCCATTCTAATAAATAATCTAACTTGCGTTGTCCTTCTTTTAGAAACTTTGTATATTTCTATATCAAATATTAAAATAACTTCAAGAAAATCCTACATAGATATCAAACTTCATTTTTATTGAAAGCAACCAAATTTTTTTTAATTACAGATTTACATAAGGATGAAACAATTCAGCAAAAAAGTTGTTTATCCATATGAAGTTGAAAGTCTCTAAAAATGTGATTTAACATCAAAGAACTGAGCAACTTCATATAGTTGTAGTATACAATACAATTATATACACGCATCAATGAGTGAGTTTCAATACTTGCAACATATACTACAATAACTAAAGACTATTAGGTCACAAGTTCCAATAAAGAACTGAACAACTTCTTGTAGTTGATACAACACAATTATATACAAGCATCAAGTAGTTAGTGTTGGTAGTTGCAACATATACTACAATAATTGAAAACCATTAGGTCACGGGTTCCATGTTTTGCAATATCTGAAAGGATGAAAATTATTTTCTTGTATCTTGACTTCTTTGAATGATTGTGCACAAGTGTTGAGGAGAATATGAACTGAAACATCTTTTGAAATATGAGACCAATTTGTTAGCAGATAAAATTTCACATATCATTTGAACTTCTATTTGTAGTGAAAGAATGGTGTTAGCAAATATAGCATTGCAAGAAAGTTTTCAAATTCATTTGATAATAACCTATCTGTAAGCATGGGATACATAGCCAAAGGATAAAGAAGAGCCAAGGAGATCTAGTTTCTAAGACCAAGGTTGAGGGAATGGTATAGATGGTATTGGAAAAATACAACAATTGATTTTAAATAGAGAGAAGAAAGTCTAGCTTGTTTTTATTGAATAATAGATGCCAATTTATATAATAGCTTGACTCAACAACATTCCTAAATGACTGTGAATTAGATTGACAAAAAACTACTTCATGATTGACAACACACACATAAACTTAACACTAACTGAAACTTATGGCAACCTAACTCGACACATCTACAGTAAGGACTTGATTCATACTAATATTCTTTGACTCAATCCTAAACTAGATTCATGTTGTTAGCAACTCAACAAGGCTTTCCACATGTACAACAATTATTATTGACTACTGTTGGAACATTAACTCCAATAGATGAGGCAACTAAAAAAGAGTGCCATGAATTGCAAGCATGACTCCAAAACCAAAAAGCATTTTTTGTTTTGTTTTTGTTTTATCATAAAAGAGACAAGTGGGAAGAACATAAAAAAACTTAAGGCAGTTACTGCTAGGCATTTTAACATGAAGGAATTTCCATGTTAGGAGTTGATACTATGCATCAACTTTAGAGTTCCAGATTTGGAGGATAAGTTTATTCCATTTGGATTGAAAGAAGGAGCACCTTCACTTGGAATTAAAATGAGATGAGACGAAAATAGGAGGAAGGAGTTGTTTGTAAATGGCTCAAAGGGGAAGTAGTAGATGCCATGTGCATTAGGCCATCCCCATTCATTCAAAAAGTTAGTATCACAATTAAAAAATAGCAAGTTGTAAAGTTCAAATATCATGAGCTCTTAAATATCAAGAATTAGTTGCTTATCAAATGCTATGAATTAGAAGTGTGATTTCAAGTGAAGCCACCATTTCTGGTTAAAGGTGGAAATGGTCCCATAAATTGCAGAAGGTTTTAATTCTTTTTTTTATGAATTCATTTTCCTCTGAACCTCCTGATATTCCCTAAAAGTTTATGATCTTCTTCTTGAACTAACTTGTTCCACCCTATAGAAGAATATAGGAAACTTATCCCATGGTTAAGGGATTGGTCAAACTAAATTAATTTTGTAGAGCCAGATGGAGTAAGGGTGCAGATCTTTGAGTTTTAAAAAAGGATCTAAGAAGATCTTATCTTTCCAACTAAGGTTCCCCCAAGAACTACCAACACAAGTTATTTGAATGTGAAATCTAATTAATTCTTTTCAAGGGGCATCACCCTACAAGCCTCTAATTATCCATTTAGATAATAGGAAAGCACCTTGTGTGTATGGATCATTGATTTACAATCCTCTTTTGTGCAATTTGTTGGTATGACTCTATAGTTTCCTAGGTTGGCACAAAATTTTCACAGCCAAACTTTCCATGTAAAAATCATGTTTTCTCTAGTGGAACTATCATTTGGGTAATGGGTATAATTCTTCTAGCCAAGGCTTTGACTATAATTTTTTAAGAGGTATTAAGCAAGGTAATGGGTCTCCAATCAGCAATTGAATCTTGTTCTTTTCCTTTGGTAATTAATAAATGGACTTAAATTTCTAGTTTCAACTATTTGGAGATAAACATTGATGAATAGGTAGAGACACGGGAAAATACCAAGCACCAAACACAATGTGTTGTGATACAATAAGAATATATTATATTTCATTCATGGTGATTTCAAATGAATACATAGTTTCTTCTTATAGGCAAGTGTACAATATTTTAGATAAATCTAGCATTAGTTGACAAGACAAAATATCTAACTATTTTTAGAAAATATTATAGCCAACTCAAACTTCTTGAAAATACTTTAGCGAACACAACCTAAACCTAAATCTAATAATCTAGAAACATTTAATTCTTAGTAAAAATTAAGATTTCTAACACTCCCCTCAATTTATACTATCTACATCATGAATATTTAAAATTCCCAATCCTACCCTCAAAATCTCAAATTGTTCTTGTGTTAAAGCCTTGGTGAAGATATGTGCAAGTTGCTTTTGCAGATTACTTTCTTAGTTACTAACCAGCTCTCTAATGAAGTTATACCTTGTGTCAATGTGCTTTGTTCTCTTGTGAAACTCATATTTCTTTGAAACTTCTATAGTAGACTTGTTATCACAATAGATTGTAGTAGGTCCATCTTGAGCTTTCCTTAAGTCTTTTGAAATCCTTCGCATCCATACTACTTGATATGCTATTGTTGTTCTTGCTACATACTCTAGTTTAGCTTGTGAGAGAGTTACTACAAGTTGCTTCTTCGATGCCCAAGCTCCAACACCTGTCTCAAGATGAAATGCATATCTAGATGTTCTCCTTCTATCCATAGTATTCCCTAAAAAATCAATATCTATATATCCAACTAATTTAAAATCATCTAAAGTAGAATACAAAATTCCGTGATTCATAGTTCTAGCAATATATCTCAAAATCTTTTTTCCTACCTCTCAATGTGAGTTCTTAGGTGATTTGATGAATCTAGAGGTTAAACTCACTCCATACATAATATCTAGTCTACTAGCAGTGAGATACATCAAACTACCAACATAGATTTTTAGTCAAAACCTTTCTCAGTATCTTCTCTATTTATTTTGGTGCCTACTACCATAGGTGTTTAAACTAGACTGCAATTTATCAATCTAAATCTTTTCAAAATATATTTCGCATATTTACTTTGGCAAATGAAAATTCCTTTATCATTTTGAGTAACTTCAATGTCAAAAAAATATTTCATCAATCCTAGATTTGTCATTTCAAATTCCTTATTCATTACTAATTTAAACATGTCAATAGATAAATTTCCTATAAAGATCAAATCATCAACATATAAAGAAAATTCAAAATCTAACTTTGTTTATTGATCTTGGTATATGATGTAGGTTCATTAGTGCTTCTCTTCAATCCATTCTCCATCATGCATGAATCTATTCTATTGTACCAAGAGCTTGCTTCAATCCATAGAGTGCCTTCTTCAACTTCTAAACTTTGTTTTCATGTCCTCTTATTTCATATCCTAGTGGTTGCTACACATAGACTTCTTCTTCCAAATATCCATTCAAAAATGTTGATTTGACATCCATTTGGTGAACCATCAATTTGTTTTAAGGTGCAATAGCTGATACTACTTTGATAGTATCAAGTCTTGCTACAGGTGCAAATGTCTCATTATAGTCAAACCCATATTCTTGTGAAAACCCCTTAGCAACTAACCTTGTAGTATATTTTTCTACATCTCTATTAGCTTTAAACTTAGTCTTATAAACCCATTTTACACCAATGCAATGTTTGTTCTTAGGAAAATCAACTAATTCCCATGTGTCATTTCTCTCAATTGATTTTATTTCATCATTCATTGCATTAATCCAATGTTCAAGTCCTTAATTGCATCTTCAAAATATATAGGATCTTGGGTAAATAATGCAAAATTTGATTGCAAATCTATTTTACTTCCTTGATCATAAATCTCACTCAAGCTTCTAGTTTTCTTGCTTGTAATCCTTGATCTCAATTGTTCAAGTATATGGTTTGAATCATTACTTACTTGTGAATTTGAAGATTCTCCATGTTCAACTTCATTTTCTAAGTGATCTCCTTGTGGATCTCATGGTGGAGTTCCATCTTGGTCACTTGGTTCATCCTTTTTATCTTTTTCGTCATATGGTATTGTTGCAGCATCTATGACATTTGTATCTATATTTCCATCCCATGATTCCTCCTCTTTAAATACAACATCCCTACTCACAATGAATTTTTTGGTGATAGAATTAAACAACCTATATGCCTTAGATTTCTCATCATAGCCAACAAAAATGCATTTCTCACTCTTATCATCTAACTTACTTCTAGATTCTTTAGGAACATGTTCATATGCAATACAACCAAATACTCTGAGATGAGAAACACTATGAATCTTACCACTCCATGCTTGTTGTGGAATCATGTCCCTCACTATATTTTTTGGACTCTAATTTAAGATATAAACAATACAAGAAACTACCTCAGCCCAATGCTCATTAGGAAGATTCTTACCTTTCAACATGCCCCTTGCCATCTCCATTATTGTCCAATTATTTCTCTCTACAACACCATTTTTCTATGGTGTGTAACTAGTAATAAATTGCTTTTTGATTCCATGATCCCTACAATAATCTAAAAACTCATTTGACTTATACTCTCCTCATCTATCAGATCTCAACACCTTGATAGGTAAACCACTTTGTTTTTCAATAAAAACCTTGAAGTCTTTAAATTTGCCAAAAGGTTCGGATTTTTATTTAAGAAAGTAAACCCATGTATTTCTACTGAAGTCATCAATAAATGTTAAGAAATAATTGCTCACCCCTAATTATGGTATTTTCATTGGACCACATATATTTGAATGCACAATTTTTAAAGGTACTCTTTCTCTATATGACATCCCTTTTGAAAAACTCTCTCTATGATGTTTTTCCAAAAATACAACCTTCACATGGACTTAATGATGCTTCAATTGGGGGTAATCCTCTTACCATTTCTTTTCTTCGCAATAACAATAATCCTTTTCGATTTAGATGACCATACCTCAGGTGCCATATCCATGTCTAATCTTGACTTGTTGCCTTGAAACTTGTTGCAATTTCATCAATCATATTGTTATTCATCCAAATTGAAAATATTCTATTATTTGTCATTTCTACCCTTGCAATCACCAAGTTACTAGGATGCATATCAAATATAGCGCACACATTTTTCTCAAAAATAACTCTATATCCTTTTTGACTAAGTTGCCCCACACTTATAAGATTATGTTCCAAACTAGGTACAAAGTATATATTAGAAATAGATTCCTTACCATGCGTTGTTAAGACATTGATTGTACCTTTTCCACTTACTTCCACTATCTCATTGTTTTTCAACTTCACTTCTAATTTAATTGATCTATCTAAGCTTTCAAAATAATCTTTGTTTCCTATCATATGATTGCTACAACCACTATCTAGAAACTAAAAATCATTTAAACTCTCTTGGGCTACATTGAAAGAAATGAACAACATTTCAAAACTACTCTTAGAAAAATTTGCATTTTTCTTACTCATTTCAGCTTGTTTCTTTCTACAGTCATTTGAAAAAATGTTCAAAGTTCTATCATAACATTGCAATGCCTAGCTGTTATTGCATCCCCTTGAGTTGAAGTATTGATTTCTCCTTCCTTCTTGATTTGGAGTCTTTTCTTCTTCCTTTTGAAAATTATATCTACCTCTTCCTCTTCCTCTAAATCTAGAATTTCCTTTCCCTCAGCCTCTACAAAATTTTATTTGTGTTTTGAATGCATTCTCCAATGAATTACCATTATGCATGTTCAACCTATCTTCATGAACAAGGATCCAAAGTCCTCATCTATGGATAATGTTGTTAAATCCTTAGATTCTTTAATTGCAACCACAATATTATCAAATTTAGGAGGCAGACTTCTTAAAATCTTTTCTACAACTTCCTGATTAGTAAGCTCATCACCATTCATCCTTACTTAATTAACCACATTCATAACACAATTTGAAAATTGTTCTACAAAAGCAAAATCCTTCATTTGTAAATTCTCAAAATCTCTTCTAAGTGCTTACAATTTAATAGTCTTTATCTTACTTGTACCTTTATATGAAGTTTGAAGAATGTCCCAAGCTTGCTTGGCTATAATAGCTAACTTAATCCAAGAACCGAGTCATCCAAAGCTTGTCCAATAATCTGCAAAGCTTTTTTACTCTTCTGCCTATTTTCATCAAGCTTTTTCTTTTGCTTAGCATTTAAAGTAGACTCATCTATAGGTTTAGCATAACCATTTAATATTATATCTAATAACTCATAGAAATCAAATATAAGCTTAATTCTAAAAACTGAATCATCATAATTCTTTCCAGAAAACATTGGAATTTAAGCCCGAAAACTCCTTGAAGTCATGCCTGTTAGAAACTTATAAATAAAATTTACAGATACAACAAACCCTAAATAGGGCAATAAGAAACTTATAGATCTCACAATAACTTTCTATCTCCTTTCTTTGTTACAATCCTCCTTATGTGCGATCCTTCAAACTCCTCTTCTTAACTTTGCTCTAATACCAATCTAATGGATGGATAGATGCCCAGGAAAATGCAAAACACCAAACACAATGTGTTGTGGCACAATAAAAAAATACTACAACAAACTCAAACTTTGGAAAATACTTCAGCTGACACACCTTAAACCTAAACCAAAAATAATCTAGAAACATTTAATTCTTAATAGAAATTAATATGTCTAACAAACATAGTAAAAATTTTCATAAATGTAGGACCACAAAGAACGATAGAATTCAACAAGGCCATCCATCCCGAGGCTCTTGTCAACAACCATACTAAAAGGGGCTTCATCAATTTCTTTAATAGAAAGAGACCTATCAAGAAAGTTACTATACTTTTCATCAATTTTACAAAAAATACAACCTGCAACACTTTCCTCAACAAAGATAATTAAAGTATCATCTTCTTATTCATTTGTAGAGAGTTTTTTATAATAATTGAAAAGGGTTTGCATGATTCCTAGTTGATTAGAAAGTGGAGTTCCATCAACAGATTTGATAACAACAATTTGTTCTTTTTTTGCATTTTTGTTGAAGAGAAAGATCGTGGAGGTTGGCTGGAAGAAGAGAGTGACCACACATGAGTTAGAATATTTAAAGACTTTTCATGCCTCCTTCGTTTAGTAGCAGCTCTTTGACCATAATGAACTTTTAGGGGTTTTGGTTTAGCATTCTAAGTGGCTAGAAAGCCAGTAATGAGAAAACCCTAATTCCTTGCAACAAAATCATCAATCCATTCTTACCATAAATGCTTTCTTATCAAACATTACACTTACAAAATAATTCTCCAAGACTTGTTTTATGTATATTTATTTATTAAAAAGATTTCTTCACCTTTACCTAGATATAAAATGATGACTCCTATTGATAATTAATTAAATCATTCGTTCTAAGTAGTGGCGAAGGAATTCAAAATTTTTGTTTAATAGCTCATTTGTAGCAGTAAGAATGTCCCTTTATTTGTGCTCGGGTCAATGACATTTGGAAGCAATGCTACAACAGAAAAAATGATCTTCCTCCGTCCGGTGATGCAATGTTGATCAGATTTCGTCTAGTGACAGGATCTCCTCAACTTGAGCTCTGATATTCGGTCTCAAATCATTCTTTTTCTTGCTGTGGGCCACTTGTTCACGAGTCCTTTATAAACAGAATACATGAATACAATACATGTTTATCAAATTCTTTTCAAAAATAATCACACAATCGAATCCACAAGCATAATGTTTGATAGTTTCTGTTTGGTGCATATGTGAAGCCCAACAGTCTCTTTTTATTATGCTTATTTTATTATTGTTCCCTCCAAATTTGTTGGTCTCTTCATTTCCTTTGAGACATTATAAATCTTATTTGGAGATTGATTCTTATGTATTGTATTCGAAGAGCTGAAGCAACAACTATGATGTAAAGTTCATTATTTATATTAATAGAGATCTTCCCTACAGTGTGGACATAGCCACAATTTGTGGTGACCTAATTTTAGACTTTCTCATAACTATTGGATTTAATGGATTTTTCTTTCATGATCATGTGAAGTAGGTAGTTATTTATATTCCTTGTATTAACTATTAATGAAGATGGTTATTAACCATTAACTGTTATATGATGTTAGTAGTTGCTGTATTTTGGAATTATGGTTCATAATTTATAGTTTTTAAAAATGTTTATATGAAAATTATTATAAAATTATTATTATGGTTGAAGTGTTTTCATGGATGATTGTAGAAGAAGATGAAGGGTCAGTGGAGTAGCATTGCTAAACAGGATCATCAGAATGGTATACTTTCTTAGTCCAGTCAAGAGGATTGACAAGTATGACCTTAAACTTCTTTGGTAAGGACTTAATGACTTGAACACATGATACATCTGTGGGACCCACATGAGCTATTAAAATAAATAATTTGAGAAACATAAAATAATTGAGTTAAAATATAAAATGTACCTCAAATAATCTAAAATGATCTTTCACTATATTATTATAATATATATGTATGCACATATAGATATAAAAAGGAAGTGGCACCATTAAATTATTTTCTTATAATATAACACAATTCCACTTCACTAATATATTTCCATATACATATATAAATATAAATTATAAAAAATTTTGAATTATAACCTTTCAACTTTTTTTTCCATTTTTATTCTTTCCTTGTTTATAACCGATTTAACACTTGGGATAATGAATTGAAAAATATTCTTATGTTATAGAAGCCAAGAAGTCATTATTTATTCCTTTTAATTGAAGTCATGTGTAGAAGATAGACATCTTTTGAATACACCCAACCACCTTGTTTGCATGTTACGATATTTAGTAGGCATTTTTTTCCTTTTCCATACACCTGACTGTCATACTCAAGATCAGCTCCTCCTTTTAATCTTGACTCCTCCCTTATTTTGCCATTTTTCCATGCTCATAGTTTTGAGTTCATACAACCTTTGAACCTCTACCAAACTTAGAATTTTTTTTGTAGAATATATGTGTTCCCATCCTTGTACATGTTGTCGTACATTTTTCACCTTGCTGAAATTAAAGTTGCGTATATACACCATGAAATCATTTGAAGAAGAGAAAATATCCAACATCTAGCAAAGCTCAGACATTTCCAAAAAATATACCAAGTCATATGAATGATCATTCTTTCAATATTGCTATATTCCCTTCATAACTAGTAGTGCTTTCGAATTCCATATCAATAGCTTGCAAGTTATACTAATTTCTTACTTGAATAATCATAGGAAATTATTACTATAATTCATAGTAAAATACCAAGTCATGAAATCATAAATTATTTAGCCAATGAAAGTTAAAATATAGAGAATTTATTTTTTTAAGTCTTTAATCAGATAATGTGAAATGATGGAAGCAACCATTTTCCATAAATTAACATAACAGAGCTGGATACTCTAAAATTTGGAACATCTAAGACTCACCAGCCATTTAGCCACTAAAAAGGTGAAAAGGTGAGATGAAATCCTACAAGGATAAAGAGAGTGAAATGAAAAACTGATATTTTAAATCAAAATAAATAAATCTTACTTAATAGCTCATGCTCGTTCCTAATAATGTAACCTATTGTTATCAAGTTGAGTGGGGTGATTAGGTCATTGAACTGATCAGAAATCCATGGCCAGGGTATTTTAAAGGCATTTCTATCATATATTGATCACTTGATGTCTGTAGTGCCAGTTATGCAAACATGTCTATGTTCATAACTGTGCGGACATTCTAAACACTAGGATGCTTAGGTGGCTGGACTATGAACATCCCAAGCCCAATCTTGAGGTGAGGGCCTTTATAATT
The DNA here is from genome assembly GCA_028749045.1 of Cupressus sempervirens. Taxonomy (NCBI): domain Eukaryota; kingdom Viridiplantae; phylum Streptophyta; class Pinopsida; order Cupressales; family Cupressaceae; genus Cupressus; species Cupressus sempervirens. The sequence continues at coordinate 937,177,742 of CM053785.1, read as the reverse complement.
CAATAGATTGTGTGGGGATAAGTATGGTCTGAGGTTGGGAGGTTAAGCCTATGTCAATGCTTCTCCTCTTACCAAAAGTCGAGGTTTGCATGATCAGCTGAAGACCCTTCAAAAGATACTTGTATGTTTTTTTTTTTTTTATAAACATTTACTTGTATATAGAAAGGATGGTTAATCAATAACCTAGTTATTTTTAGTGAATCATTAATCAATTTATTTCAGAAGATCATGAATATAGTTATTTCCAATTAATCGTTAATCAAGTTATTTTAGGAGGTCACGAATACTATTATTTCTAGTTAATCTTCAATCTAGTTATTTCAGATGATCATGAATAGAGTTATTTCCAGTTAATCATTAATCTAGTTATTTTAGATGATCATGAATATAGTTATTTCTAGTTAATCATTAATCTAGTTATTTTCTAATATGGTTATAGTTTTTTTAGTTAATTCTTTAAAAATTTAATGTCAAATGAAAAGAAACTTCAATTATCTAGTCAATGAATCTTGGAAAATCTTTACATAGATTTTCTTTGTTTTTGTTATAAAAAACCATTTGTTACAATAACATAGGGTACATTCCAAAGACCACTCAAGTTATAATCAATCCCATCACCATGATTATGTCTCCTACCTTCACTAGAATCCCTACAATGCCCAAATCTACAACGTGTATTATTCCAAATATTACTCATGCTGAAAATGCCAAAGTGAACATTACAAGTGTTGCAATTTCCAAACAACAACCTAAACTTAGTATTGGTCCTCATATCGAGCATGACCCTTTATATGGAACACACTCACATATGATTCCCTCCCCATCACCAATCTAGCATGTACCCATCTTAGGTAGTGATAACCCTACTTTTTCTGAATGTTAGTTTTTTCCATCGTCCTTAGCCAAAGCTCATCAAACTCCCTTCACACTTACCACTTGTCTAATGCAAGATCATACCTCTTTTCCCAACTCCAACTTCTCAACATCCATGATGGCTAGACATCATACACCTCAGCCCTCCATTTCTACACAAATTCATTTGTTAACTGGTGCCCCCAACTCCAAAGATAAAGCCCTCAGTCCTTACATGATGAGCATTGATTCCATAAAGGGCCAAACCCGTATTTCTCACTCATAGCCAGTACAATTGGAATTTGGTGGTCCAATTCAAATGCACCAGTCTCAATTTCTACAACAGGGGACTCATAGTGTCCAATTTGAATTTGGAAACATAGATCGAGCCACTGAACAAGGCATTGATGTTAACTCTCAAGTTTCACATATAGAAGATATCAGTGTAGTCCCATAACCAAGGAGATCTACAAGAGAGAAAAAATGTCCTCACAAATTGGATTATTATGAACTTTTATTTTCTTTGTGTTCTGATCATGTAGAACCACAAACTTTTAAGCAAGCCTACAATTATGTAAATTCAGTGCATTGGCTGGATGCTATGAAAGATGAAATGGAGTCTCTACATACCAATCAAACTTGGGATTTGGTTCCTCTCCTACCAAATCATAGAGCTCTAAAAAATATATGGGTGTATCAAATAAAAGAGGAAGATAGAGGATGAAAGAGATATAGGGCCATATTGGTGGTAAAGAGATTCACTTAGCACAAGGGAGGGGATTTATTGATATTTTCTCTCCAGTAGTAAAAATGCAAACCATTCATTTGGTTTAGGGCATAGCAACAACTTGGTATCTTGAGCTTGAGCAACTTGATGTCAAAACAATATTTCTACATGGGGATATTGAGGAGGAATTGTATATGTAGCAGCCATAAGGATTTACTAAATAGGGGAAGGAACATTTACATTGCAAATTAAAGAGGAGTCTATATGGGCTAAAGTAGACTCTACATCAATGATATTTAATATCTGATAACTTCATGACTCAAAAAGGTTTAACACACTGTGAATTAGTCATGTGTTTACTACAAAAGGCTTCCTACCAATGAGTTTGTGATTTTGCTATTATATGTTGATGATATGTTAACTGTGAGAAATACTATGAGAGTTATTTAGGAATTGAAGACGCATTTGGTTCTTTGTTTTTCCATAAAAGATTTAGGGGCAACAAAGAGGATTCTTGGGATGAATATGGTATGTGATAGACATAAAAGAGAAATTTAAGTATCTCAACAAAAGTATATTCTTAAAGGTTTAGAAAAGTTTAATATGTCAAATTCAAATGAGCCTTGATTAAATAAACTATTACCAAATCTTTGTAATTATAATATATCTTATAAAGATACACTATAATATATCTTATAGAGATCTTTATAGAGGAGCTTTCTTGTAAAGATGAAATTATATAACATTTATTAAATAACTTTGCATTATAGTACCACTAGGAAGAGAGTGATCTTGACATGGTTATAAGGATGGAATATTCTATAGATGTTAACATATGCATATGTGTCAAGGGCCTTGGATAGAGAATATCTCTTCTAGAAAGGACCATAAAGGGAGCACTTCATAGAAGATGAAATAGTACCCAGGGATCTAAGGATCCTCAAAAGGGTTACTAATCCTAGTGTGGAGATGTCTTTAAGGTTGAGTTGGGATAGAGGGTATATTAGTGAATTATATTTTAGTATTGTATAAATTTTGAGCTTGATTTTGCAGGTATTATTATCCTTAATAGCAGGGACATTACACAAATGCTAAATTTTCTGCCACTCTATTGGCTAATCATTTTTAGTTGTCTTCAAAGATGTGTCCTTCCACTGCAAAAGAAAAATATGTCGTGGATGGTATTCCTTATTCTTCAACAGTTGGGAGTTTATGTATGCAATGGTTAGCATGTGACCAAATCTTGCTCATGCAATGGGAGTTGTAATTAGTTTTATGAGTAATCTGGTTAAAACTCATTGGCAAGAAATTTAATGGATTTTTCAATTTTTGAGAGATATTTCCTCTCATGTTTAATGTTTTAGCACTAATATCCCTTATATTTGTAGATATGATGATTCGAGTATGGTTGGAGATTTAGATAAAAGGAGGCCTACAATGGGTTATGTGTTTACTTTTTTTGGGGTGGTGATTAGTTGGACTTCTTGTAAGCAATAGTTGTTTCTATTTCCTCTACCAAGGCTAAACATGTTGCTTCTACTGAGGGGGCTAAAGAGCTGATGTGCTTACAATGATTGGTTAGAGAGCTAGGTTTTCAAAAGCCTAACTTTACTCTATTTTATGACAGTAGGAATGCCAATCATTTGGCTAAAAGCATATAGAAACTAAATTTCACTTCATCTATCATGCTCTTGAAGAGGGAAGTCTATCATTAGAGTAGATTGATACAAAGATTAATCTAGCTTATGTGTTTAGAAAAGTTGTACCTTGAAAGAAGTTTGAATTTTGTAGAGCTTCTCTCGACAAGATCACACCATAGCCACAAGAATTCCAAGTAGGGGATATCTTTGTGTAGCACTAATTGGAGTTCAAGTGGGAGATTGTAATGGTTTTGATAAGGGAATATGTAATGATTCTTAATGTGTAGTTTAATCATTTTTGACTTTTCCTCTTCTTAGCCCTTTTGGCTTCCATTGAACATTACTAAAATAGAATAGAAAAGACAATTGATGATGTTGTTCATTGTAACTTGTGATTTATCTAAATAAGAGAGATTCCCCTACTTGAAGAGTGGATGTAGTCCAAATTAGCTAGATGAACTACTATAAATTCTATGTCTACTCTTGCATCTTTTTTTTTTAGTTTTAGTTTTCAATTTTACTTTATTTTATATATTTTGTATTTAGCTCAACACACACAGATTGCCCTACAAATTAAACTTCCAAATTGAGCAATGATTATTTAATCTTGTATCAAAAAAGAGATAATTGGAAGACATCTAGTCTCGAGATGAAAGCTAAAAACTGAAGAATTCAAGGGGTTCAAAGTAGCATTTGGAAATGGTTCAATAGACCATTGTACCACTATTTTACCCCAATTGAAAATCAAACTAGGAGGACACACTGTGAAAATGAACTTTTATGTAATGAATATCCAAAATGATATTATCTTAGGAATTCCATGGATAAACTCCTTAAGGTAGTTCATAATGGATAGTCCTAATCCATAAATTTGCTTCAAACATCAAGGTAAGGAAATTAGACTTAAAGGGTTACAAGAATCTTCTCCAAAGGTAGTCTCTTGTAAGAAAATGGCCAAAATACTTAGTCATAACAAAGATAAATTGATTGCACAATGTTTAGTAATGGACAAATCAAATCCACAAGGATAAAAGGTTCATATAGATATCAAACTGATATTGAAAAGGCACAAAAGGGTTTTTGATGAAATTCCTATTAGACTTCTCACAAAAATAGGGTTTGAACACTCTATAGAACTAGAAGAATGGGCAAACCCATTGATAACAACTCCACATCGACACCCTAGGAAGGTCAAAGAAGAAATAGAGAAGATAATTCAAGAATTATTGGAAATGGGTGATATTCAACCTGGCAAAAACCCCTGTGCTTCTTCGATAGTATTAGCAAAAAAGAAAGATGGTACCATGACGATGTGAATAGACTACAGAGACCTAAATAAGAAAACCATAAAGAATAGGTATCCTATATCAATGATTGAAAAATGAATGGATGAATTGCATAAAGCATGCTACTCAAAAATTGATCTAAGGTTTGCATATCACCATATAAGAATGAGAAAGGAAGACATTCCAAAGACTACTTTTAGGTGCCACTATGAGCATTTTGAATTTCTAGTCCTTCCATTTGGTCTCGTAAATACACCAACAACCTTTCAATCTTGTATGGACCACATCTTTCGGAAACACTGAGAAAAATTATACTCATATTAATTGATGATATACTTATTTATAATAAAACATGGGAAGAACATTTGAGATATATTAAAGAGGTTTTAAACATCGTGGAGATAGAGTTTTTATATGTGAAAATGTCAAAATGTGAATTCAAATAAGAAGAGATTATATACTTGGGATACAAAATTAGTGCAAAAGGAGTAAGTGTGGATGAAGAAAAAATCAAAGCTATCGAGGAGTGGCCAAGACCCAAAACCCTAACCCAACTAAGGGGGTTTGTTGGGTTATGTAGCTACTATAGACATTTTGTAAAAGGGTTTTTGAAAATTGCATCACCCCTCACTGACATATTTTGACAAGCTTTTGAAAAACTCAAAGAAACTATGTATACTTGCCTTGTTCTAGTGATTCCAAATTTCAACAAACTTCTTGAACTACAACGTGATGCATCAAGAGTTGGAATCAGAGCAGTACTTATGCAAGGAAGACAAAAAATAGCCTTTGAAAGTTGTATGCTCATTGAAGTAGAAAAATATTACTCAATATATGATAAAGAGATGCTAGCCATCATGCATGCTCTAGAAAAGTACCAATAGTATCTAGTTTGTGGAAGTTTCATTGTAAAAATAGATCATAATGGCTTAAGATTCTCCTTAAATCATAAGGATCATAACGATCGACAACAAAAGTGGGTTAGCAGAATCCAAGCTTATGATTTTGATATAGAACATGTTAAGGGCATTAATAATGAGGTTACAAATGCCCTCTTGAGAAAATCCCATATCAATAATATCAGTAGCATAACCATGGACTAGAAGGGAGACATTACAGAAAAATACACAAAGGATCCTAAGACACAAGAAATATTAAAAGGGAAATTACCTAATAAATATTTCAAAGTCTGGGATAGTTTAATCCTCTACAAAGGAAGGGTATATTTAGCCCCACAATTAGAGATTAAAAGAAAAATACTTAAATAATATCATGACAACTCATTAGCAAGTCATCAAGGATACTACACCACGTAGAAGCATATAGAGAGAAATATTCTTGGAAACTGTTAAAGAAAGATGTACTAAAATATGTAGAAGAATGTATGATGTATCAATGAAATAAAGTGGAATTTCAACACCCTATAGGGTTACTACAACCATTACCCATTCCAAATAAAAAATAGGAAAGCATATCAATGGATTTCATATAGAAGACTTCTAAAGATCTAAGGAAAATACAACATACTTGTGGTCATAGATAGACTTACAAAATATGCACTTTCTTTTCCCATCTCAAGGGAATAAAAAGCACACCACATAGTTGAATTATTCTTTAAAGATATTTTAGATCCATGGACTCCCTCAAAATATTATAAGTGATAGAGACATCAAGTTTCTCAGTAAGTTCTAGAAAGAAATCTTCCATTTAGCAAGCACAACCTTGACTCCTAGCACAAGTTATAATCCTCAGACTAATGGACATAGAAAAATTGTCAATAAATGATTAGAAGGATACCTTAGGAACTATTTTACTGGACATAAAAGTGCTTGGATTAAGTGGTTCCATTTTGGAGAATATTTCTATAATACTACTCACCATATGTTAATAGGAATAAGCCCCTTTAAAACACTCTACGGATATGAAGCTACATCTTTTGGGAACCTAATAATACAAGAAAGTTTAGTACCAGGAGCACAAAATTTTGTTAAACAGAGTATGGACATCATCAAAACCTAAAGAAAACTTCTATCAAATACAAAATCAACAAAACCTTATGCAGATAAGAAACAAACCGAAAGAACCTTTACAATTGAGGATCTAGTATTCTTACAATTGCAACCATACATACAAACACCAATAAAGAAAAATGGTGCTAAGAAGTTGAAGCCATGATTCTATGGATCCTATAAATTACTTAAGAAGATTTCTAAAGTATCATATGAACTCAAACCTCCCCAAGATAGCAAGATACATAACACATTCCATGTTTCCCTTCTCAAAAAATATTTAGGACAAAAAGTAACTCCATGTGAAGAGTAACCCCCCTTAGATGATGAAGGTCAACTCATTCTAATACTAGAAGTAATTCTAGACAGTTGTGAGAAAAGAATGAGGAATAGAACCATTACTAAATTCCTAATTAAGTGGAAGAACCTACTTGAGAAAGATGCTACATGGGAAAATAAATGAATGATTAAGTTGTGTAAGAACAAGAAAATTCAAGAAGTAAGGACTGAAATGAGCCTTTAAATAAACTATTACCAAATATTTGTAAGTATAATATATCTTATAGAGATCTTTCTAGAGGAGATTTTTTGTAAAGATGAACTTATATAAAATTTCTTATAATTTTGCATTATATTCTATGTTCTATGTTTTAACACTAAGACCACTTATATTTGTAGATATGATGATTTTAATATGGTTGGAGATTTAGATAAAAGGAGGTCTACAACAAGCTATGTGTTCAGTTTTGTTGGGGCAACAGTTAGCTGGAATTTTCGTAAGCAACAAGTTGTTGCTCTTTCCCCTACCAAGGCCAAATATATTGCTCTTACTGAGGGGACTAAAGAGCTGATGTGGTTACAACGGTTGGTTGGAGAGCTAGGATTTCAGAAATCCAACTTTACTCTATTTTTGGATAGCAGGAGTGCCATTCATTTGGCTAAAAATTCATCTTTCCATAGTCACACAAAGCATATAGAAACCATATTTCACTTCATCCATCATGTTCTTGAAGAGGGAAGACTACAATTAGAGAAGATTGATACAAAGATTAATCCAACTCATATGTTTAGAAAAGTTGTACCTCAAGAGAATATTGAATTTTGTTGAGCTTCTCTAAGCATTGTCATGCCATAACTTGGCATTGTCACACCATAGCCATAAGAATTCCATGTAGGGGATATGTTTGTGTAGCACTGATTGGACTTCAAGTGGGAGGTTGTAATGGTTCTCATAGGGGAATATGTAATGGCTCTGAATGTGCAGTCTAATCATTGCCAACTCTTCCTCTTCTCAACCTTTTTGGCTTCCATTGAATATTACTGGTATAGAATAGAAATGGTAGTTAGTGATGTTGTTCATTGTAACTTGTGATTTATCTGAATAATAGAAATTTCCCTGCTTGAAGACTCAATGTAGACCAAATTAGTTAGGTGAACCACTATATAATTTGTGTCCAGTATTCCATCCTTTGATTCAGTTTTACTTTATTTTCTGTATCTTTTATTTGGCTCAACACATACAAATTACCCCACAAATTAAAGTATTAAAAAACCATAATTTAATTGTATACAAAAAGAGATCATTGGAGCTACAATGTCTAGAGTCGATGGGAAGATTCAATAACAATGGAAATCTATCTCCACCTTAATACAAAAAAATGATTAGAAATTAAAAAGTGAGAAATGACTACATGAACAAATTTAGACCTTGCACGCCATTAACATATCCATTAATTATGGGTAAATATCAAAGACTAAAGGTACCCATTTCTAAAAATTAAGTTAATTCCTAAAATCTATAAAATAACTTCTTCAAAGCTAATATTGAAATTCAAAGCTTTTCAATTAGTCTATCAAAAATCAAGTCTTGGCGAGTGCAAGGCTTGTCCTAGCAACCAATTGCAACAACAAATTTATTTTTAAATTTTTTTTGGATGATCAATGTTGGAGGTTTACATTGACAAAGATTTGATTCATTAAAACTAAAGTTATATACAGTGAAGTGGACACATAAAAACATTGAGTAGAATGAAGAAATGGGCAATTACTTGGAAGACAATTGAATGAAGAAATGAATGATAGTTCTATCTCTTTTGTGTGTGTGTGTGAGAGAGAGAGAATCAACACTTTCCCTAAAAAACATTATCATCAATAAATCAATTAGAATGAATAATGACAAATGTTAGATTTTAAAAATTTAAGATATAATCTATAAATTAATTTTTAATTCAAATAATTAAATAAAATGAATTATACTTACTGAATATAAATTACTATCAATAGATCTTTGGAATAAGAAATTTAATGACTCACAAAGAACCAATGAAAAATCAAGTTTCTTTAAATGCAATACCCAAACATAATGAAATAAAATATTTAATTTAAACATATATAAAAAGTATTAGAAGAATTTTAATCTTATTAGTAAAATCATCACTGATAATTACTAAACATCATTTGATAACCATTCTAAAATAAGATTTACTAAAATGTTTTACAAGACATGTTAGACAGGCTGAGCTAATACAACATCATTAGATGAAGTTGTAGAATAGCAAACACATTATCAGATGCAAATTTACATTAGTAAATGAGCATTAGAAGAAAATGTTAAATACATTATTTGTTAGATGCAACTTTTCAGGAGTCGCCATTGAGATTGACCAACACTTAGCCTTCATTTATTCTCTCTCTCTCTCTCTCAAAAATTCGAGCAATTCAGAAAACTGCAAAATATAAGAAATGAAGTTTTAAAATCTACAAAGAGAGAGATCTTTGTAAGGTAATTATTCAAATGATACGAATGAAAAAAACATGAATATATTACTTGTGTGGATTTCGAGTCATCATCCTTGCCAGCATTTGGTTTGCATTCCAATGCTTTTATCTCTTCCATTTGTAGAGAATCAAAGCCCTCAATTTTCTGGGAGGAATAAAAAGGCTTCAATTCAACTTCCTCTTCTAATATTTTCTGATGAGTACCATTCCAGCCTTCAATATCTCCACCTTCAGTCTCATTTTGCATGTCAAATATATTATAAACTCCTTCTTTGCATTTACCATTTTCCATCTCTGATATGTAGACCATCATGAATTCTAAGAGGGACGAAGGAAGGCAGAAAAACCATTAAAGAATTCACACAGACAGTAATAAAACACTAAGACTTTGTAAGCATGAATTTGAGGATATATCCTCCACCAGACTTATGGTCACAAACTTCTTGAGACGAATTCTCACGTACCCAATAGAAAATCTCCTACCTAAAAATTCTGAAAATGCTGCACTTTTGATTCACTAGATAGTTTTTGTTTGTAGTCTTGTGAAGCAGAGAGGAGAGTTTGTGTATCTTTATACATTTCAAAATTGCCAACATCAAGGTCGCTGATTTGGAACTTAAGAAAAGGCACTGGACTAAAAAAATCTCAAAGTTGTTTGGTGATTTTTATCTTTTTTTTTCCATAAAAAAAATTAAAATAAAAGATTTGGTAAAAATTTATTCTATGAATTGTTTTTTTGAAATTTAATGAATATTTCTTCTTTAAACTATTTTTTTGAAATTTAATACTACATTTTTATTGAGGATAGTCACATATTTTAAATAAATTGAAATTTATATAAAAAAATAGATATACATATTATTTTTCATAATTAAAATATCTTTAAAAACAATTTAAAGTCTATAATATAAATTATTTTGTAAAATAAAAAAAATAAAAAATTTGAATTCTACAAAAACTATTATTATTTTCAAAAGTAAAATTTTTAAAATGATGTAATTTGTAACACTTAATTAATTAATATATTAAATTTTTAAAACGTACTTAGATAAATCCAATACATTAGAATAATCAAATACAACAAGATTTAATTTATTTATAAAAATTAAAATTTACAAACTACTTAGATACATCACTTTATAAATAAATCATCAAATACAAGTTTTTATTACAAAATATATAATCAGATAGCACTATAATCATAGTTATTGAATTATTCAACCTATTGAAACTATGGTATCTACTGAAAATGAGCAACCCATGAACCAGAATTACACCATGGCATTCACTTTACACTTTCTTTCTCCAAAATTCCAAAAATTCAGAAAACTACCAAATTCAAGAAGAAAACACTTAAATCTACACCTTTGTAAGAGTAAAAATTCAAAATATACCAAAAAACTAAAAAAATGTGAATTACCTGTGTGGGTTTCCACTCTTTATCCTCAGCCATTTCTTCTCGGTGATCTGACTGAGGCACATATCCCAATGATTTGATCTCCTTCAACACAATTATATGGAGGAATGAAGAGGCTCCAATTTACAGGGATGAATGAAGCGGCTCCAATTTAACTTCTACTACTTTGTCTGAGCTTTTCCAATTCACAATGCGAGTATCATCTTTCATGTCTGAAGCATATGCCATGATGAAAACTATAAGAGATAGAGGAAGGGAGAAACAACATCCCAATAGCACCATTGTATATAAAATAAAACATTTTAAATATTCGGTTAACAACTCCTACAGCAGAATTTTGCTCAAAAAATTCTCCAAACAAACTCTCACATAATCGATGAAACATCTCCTACAATCCATTATGCTATGAAACGACAGCTTCTCGGTTCGTTAATACATAGATTTCTTTTTGGAAAGTGGAATCTTATCAATTTTAAAATTGCCAACATTAGTGCCGCTGATTTGGAGGAGGCGTGGCTAAATTAGAGTTGGGGCTTTTCTTATTATTTTATGTAGTGGCTGATTTTATGGTTGAATGTTTTCATTGCTAATTTTATTTTATTTTTACATTCACATTTGAATAATTTGAATGTGTTTTAAGAGGATAATCCCAACATGCAGAAATAATTTTGTAATTTTATTTTGGTGACTGTTTTGGCAAAATATTCGATGAGGGGAGTCTAAACTTTGGCGAGACATGATAGTAGTTCGAAAACATGAAGCTTGCTTCAACATTTTTTATTTCTAAATGTGGATATACAAATTGTTTCCTCTATATCACAAAACATTACCCCTAATTATCCTTGAATTCACTCTGAGAGAAATAAAAAGATAAATTAAAATCTCAACCCTAAAAATTTGCTCAGCTCATGAAGGTGCCGAGTGAGATTTCTCTCGGCACCAATAGAAGCTGAGTGATAGGAGAAGGTGCTGAGTGAGCTTGACACATGAAGGAGCCAAGTGAACTTGGCACATGAAGGGCAACTTGGCACCAATGGATGCTGAGTGAGCTTGGCTTAAACTGCAGAGAGAACTTCTACCAAAAACAATTTTGAGTGACAAAACTTATAACATAAATGTTACCACCATTAAAGCCATAGAGCCAAAGCTTAAAATATTCAACAATAAAACTCTGATTTTAACTATTACAAAATCTGGGAGCATTTGGCTATAATCAAAAAACCCTAAAATAACCCTAAAATTTCAAACTGATGAAACCTCAACCTTAAATTTTAAACTCCCATCTCTAATGGCTGCATACAGTAGCACCTAGAGCAATCACTGCTTTATAGGTTGAACCACACAATAAACTATGAACTTACATAATGATAGGAAGAAACACATGCAACTGTAGGCACTAAAACACTTCCTTCTATCTCTACACTGACTAGATTTGTTGATCACTTTCTTTCTTCTTCCTTCTCTGCTTTTCTAATCTCTTTTTCTTCAACTAATCGAATGAGAGAATGAGACATTCCTTTTTGTCTTCTGCCAAATATTTTCCCGCTCATTTGCAAATTTGAAGAACTCACCTACACATAATAAATTTTATGGCTATTATGTAGGTCATCAGGGGTGGAAGGTGAGCCTTTGGCTCTAGAGGAAAATGACTATAGTATTTAATATTCCAACACTTCCCCTTTGTCCCGAGCCAAACAATCAAGGATCACTATTGATCCAAATCAACTGCACCAAGACACTCTCTTAGGTGTACAAAACTTCTAATGCCTAATGGCTTAGTAAATATGTTTGCTAGCTACTACTCAAACTAGCAAAATTCTATTTTGATATCTCCATTCTCCAACATCTCTCTTATGAAGTGATATCTGATTTCAATATGCTTGCTTCTCCCATGAAAGACTAGATTCTTGGACAATGCAATTGAGGAGATGTTGTCACAATAAATTGTAGTTAAATCCTCTTGTCTTTGATTCAAATCTATCAAGATCCTCCTTAACCAAATAGCCTGACATGTTGTTGCATTTGCTGCTACATATTCAGCCTCTACTATAGATTGAGTAACAATAGGTTGCTTCTTGGATGCCCATGAAATTACACCTGATCCCATATGAAACATGTATTTGAAAGTGCTCTTCCTATCATCTAGACTTCTAGCCCAATCACTATCTATATCACCCACCAACTTGAATTCATTTTTTGCAGTATACAAAATTCCAAATCCCTTAGTACCATTCACATACCTTAGGATCCTCTTTCCCACTTGCCAATGAGAATCCTTTGGTATTTCCATAAATCTAGAAATCAAACTTACTACATGCATCAAGTTTGGTCAAGTTGTAGTCAAATATATTAAACATCCAACCATACTCTTGTATAGTGTTTGATCCACTCTATTTCTAGAGTCTTCCTTGCTCAACTTTAGACCTATTTCTATTGGTGTGGGGGTTGGCTTACTATTTTATATTTTGAATCTCTCCAATATCTGCCCTACATATTTTTTTTGAGAGATGAAGATTCTATCATGCATTTTTTTTACTTCTATGCCTAGAAAGTACTTCAAGAGACTAAGGTTTCTCATCTCAAATTCATTTTTCATGGCCTCTTTAAACTCACCAATTAGAGCCTTGTCATTACCAATAAAAATCAAATCATCTACCTACAAGACAACAATCAACACATTTCCATTTTCTGCCTTGATGTAGAGAGTAGGCTAACCATTGCTTTTGCTAAAGCCATTGTTCATCAAATATGAGTCAATCCTACTGTACCATGCCCTTTGAGCTTGCTTGAGCCCATAAAGAGCTCTCTTCAATCTATATACTTTGTATTCTTCACCTACAATTTTATAACCAGGTGGTTTCTCAACATAAACTTTTTCCTTCAATACACCATTCAAGAAAGCGAACTTCACATTCATTTGAAATACCTTCCATTTTTGTTGAGCTACAATTGTTATGACATCACACATGGTTTCCATTCTTGCAACTAAAACATATGTTTTATAATAATCTCTGCCATATTGTTCTTTGTATCCATTGACTACTAGCCTTGCCTTATGCCTATCAATCTTGCCTTCAGCATTGCATTTGGTCTTGTAGACTCATTTCACTCCAATCAATTTGTTTTAGGGATGCAATTTAGTTAGTTCCCATGTCTCATTCCTTTCTATAGCATCTATCTGCTCATCCATGGCCTTACACCATTTCTTCTCCTTAACAAATTCTCCAAAATATATTAGATCACTATGAGAAATAATGCAAAATTAACACTATCATCATAATCTTCATACCTCTCATCTTGGTATATCTCCCTAAGACTCTTGGTCTTACTTGGTAATAGGGAAGATAGTGTGGGATAATAATCTTCACTACTACTACTTTTTTGACTAGCTCGGTCTACACTATTACTTGGCACTGACACTCAGTCATGCCTAGAGGAGCTCGACAATGATTTTAGGCTAATTGCCTTTTCTTCTATCTACTCCTTTTGTTCATTAGCATCCTCTTCACTCATAATTGACACTTTACTTGAGGTGCCCCGTAATTCATCAGTCAATCTGTACCATGACTGATTTTCAAGAAATTCCACATCTCCTGAGAGAATCATCTTGTTGTTTAATGGGTTATACAATCTGTATGCCTTTGATTCTGAGTTGTACCTTGTGAAGATGCACTTCACACCTTTGTCATCCAATTTATGTCTTTTTTCTTTAGGCACATGTGCATATGTAGCACATCCAAACACCCTTAGGTGTTCAACTATCCATCTTCCTTGTGACCATGCTTCCATTGGAATTCTATCATAGACTACCTTTGTAGGACACCTATTAATTAGGTAAACTACTATTGCCACAGCCTCTCCCCAAAATTCAGTTGGAAGACCTTTCTCTTTCATCATGCTCCTTGCCATTTCAATAATGGTTTTTTTCTTTTTTTCAGCCACTCCATTCTACTATGGTGTATAGATGGTTGTGAGCTCTTTCTTTATACCATGTTTACTGCAAAATTTTTAAAAGAATTGGAGGTATACTCCCCTCCTCTATCTAATCTTAGGACCTTGATATAGTGTCCACATTCTCTTTTAGCATAGGCTTTGAACTCAATAAACTTATCAAATTCTTTAGATTTAGATTTCACAAAATAAAACCATGTTCTATGACTGAAATCATTAATAAATGTCATAAAATAAGTATTTCCTCCCAATAGAAGTAACTCGCATAGGACCAACTAGGTTAGTATGCACTAACTCTAATGGATGTCTAGCCCTCCTAGAATTTCCAAAATTAAAGTGAAGCATATGTTGCTTACCCAAAATACAAGCCTCACACTTGTCAAATGAATTTTCTATTTGTGGCAAACCTTCTACCATTCTTTTATTTGACAAAAAATTCAAACTAGCATAGCCAAGATGACCATACCTAAGGTGCCATAGCCATGGAGGGTCTTCAATCACACTCCTTAGAGCTGATTGTGTGGGAGGTGCATCACCAACTTGAGATGAGAAACATGTCTCTATCCTCAAGGGAAACATTCTATTTTTTTTCATTTGAACTACTGCAAGTAAGTTCTTGCTCCCATCCTTTTCATGAATGACACACCTGTCATTCTCCATCAGAACTTTTTATTCATGTTGAATGAGCTGACCAATGCTCATTAGATTGTGCTTCATACCAGGGTCAAAATACACATTTTGTCTTTCTTTCTTCTTACCTTTCTTTGTGTAGACCATTATAGATCCTTTGCCCACTACTGGTAGGGTTCCATTGTTACCCATTTTAATCTTAGATTTGAAACTCTTCTAATAAATAAAAACAAAGTTTCATTACCACTCATTTGGTTGCTACATCAACTTTTGAGGTACCAACTTTAGGGCTTCCTTCAACATTATACATGATGAAGGTAGTGGCATTGTTTCCACTTCCCATGTTCACATCAGCCACATTTTCTTTTCCTAACTAATCATTTTTCTTCTTCTAGCATTCATTTGCATAATTCCCATATTTATGATAGTAGTAGTATTCTACATTACTTCTATTTGAATTTTAGTTTTTTTTACCTCCTCTTGAAGTATTTTGTGAGCTACTTGCTCCATCTGCTCTTCCTGAGCTTTCTGTTGCAACAATTCTGTGTCTTCCATTACCTTGGCCTCTACCTCTCAAGTTTCTACCTAATACATTTCTTCCTCTTGGATTTGATTGAGCCTTGAATTCTTGCTCTTGGGAAGAAGAAGATGTAGATTTGTTGATCCTATGCTCATAGGTTTGAAGAATACGAATCAACTCATCCATTGTCAAAATAGTGAGGTATTTTGCCTCTTCTATGGTCATGACCAAATTGTCATATTTATGAGGTAAACTCCTCAATATATTTTCCACTATCCTCTTCTCTTGATAGTCTTCTCCATTTGATTTTAGTTGGTTAATTACATTGGAGGTCCTTGAACTAAAATCTGCAACTGATTCATTTTCCTTCATCTAAAGGTTCTCAAACTCCCTCCTTATATTTTGTAGCTTTACTGTGCAAATTTTTATCAATCCCCTTAAAGTTTGTCTCAAGGATATGCCATGCTTCCTTTACATAATTTTTTGCTACAATCTTGGGAAAAATAGTTATTGTTATTGCTACCTCAATCATACTTAATGCCTTAGCATTGTTCCTCCTTGATGCTTTCAACTGAATCTTCTATGCATTTGTGAGAGCACCATACTAAGTTGGGTCTGTCACATCATTGAACTGATTAATCAAAAACTCCTATAAATCATTTGCGACTATTATGGTCTTCATCTTCTTTTCCCATGTATCATAATTTTTTCATTGAAGGGTGGTGGTTGCTGCCATATTTTTCCTATATCTCCTGTCATGTTAAATATCCCAGAAAAATTTCCCTAACTCAGTATGGATATGGGGCCTCAAAGCTCTGATACCATGTGAGAGAAATAAAAA
Source organism: Cupressus sempervirens (assembly GCA_028749045.1). Classification (NCBI taxonomy): domain Eukaryota; kingdom Viridiplantae; phylum Streptophyta; class Pinopsida; order Cupressales; family Cupressaceae; genus Cupressus; species Cupressus sempervirens. The sequence continues at coordinate 937,161,091 of CM053785.1, read as the reverse complement.
AATGAATTAAAACTTGAACCATAAAAATTTTCATGAATCATGAACGTACCGAGTGAAATCAGTACGTGAAGGGAAACTTGGCACCAATGGATGCTGAGTGAGCTTAGCTTAAACTGCAGAGAGAACTTCTACCAAAGACAATGTCGAGTGATAGAACTTATAACGTAAATGTTACCACCATTAAAACCAAAGAGCCAAAGCTTAAATTATTCAACAATAAACTTTCACAAATGGAATGAATAAGGAAGAACAATGGATTCACATATGTCTACTTCCTTTCCATTCAACTTTGATTCAAACTATTACAAAATCTGGAAGCATTTGGCTACAACTAGAAAATCCTATAATAACCCTAAAATTTCAAATTAATGAAACTTCAACCTTAAACTTTAAACTTGCAGCTCTAATGGCTACATACAATAGCACCTAGAGCAATCACTACTTCGTAGGTTGAACCACACAATAAACTATGAACTTATAGAATGACGAGAAGAAACACGTGCAACTATAGGTACGTAAACACTTCCTTCTATCTATGCAACGATTCGATCTACTGATCAATTTCTTTCTTCTTCTTTCTCTTCTCTTCTGATCTCTTTTTCTTCAACTGATCGAATAAAAGAGTGAGGCATTCCTTTTTGTCTTCTGCCAAATATTTTTCCCTTCATTTGCAAATTTCAAAAACTCACTTACCCGTAATAAATTTTCTGGCTGTTGTGTAGGTCATCAGGGGTGGTAAGTGAGTGTTTGGTTCTAGGGGCAAATGAGTACAGCATTTAATATTCCAACACTCATACCTTCCATCACAAACAAGTTCGATGATATCTAAATATGTCTTACTAATTTCCATATTCCAAAAATAATTATCATGTGAGTTTCTTGGAGAACAAAATTTTCTTATTGAATATATATATATATATATATATATATATATATATATATATATATATATATTCTAGAGAAAACATACTTACAAAATTCATTGTTTCTTAATAAATATCCATGACATCAAATATAACAGATGGAAATTATTTGAATTTTATTATAGACTTTATGCACATAAAGCTAATTATATGCACATAATGTAATGTTAACCCTTAGTTGATTTCTTCTTGTTGGATTGCTGAATTAGTTTAGGTTAGTTTTATGATTATGTTTTATGAGTAGTAGTATTTGGTTACTGGATTTGATTAGAGGATATTTCATACTCTATTGATTTGTGTGATGACCTATACTTAATTAGTTAATGTGTTTATAATTATCCTTTTGATGATGATATTTGTATGTTCATATAGTGATTTAGGTTATTTCATGATGTTAGTTAGAGGAATGATTAATATGTAGTTATATGGTTACTTACCACATACTTGCATGTGTATGGTGTATTTGTCAATTTTACTTTATGATTGACATTGCTAATGTGGTTGAGGGAGGAAATCATAGTCACCTACTAGTCAGGATCTACACAATGCACCACTTCCCATAATTGCCTATTTAGTTTAGATTATATGTGTATGTACATGTATGAATTTTATGTAGATTGTAGGTACTAGGCATTGACTTCCCTTAATTGCCAGAATGAGCATGCCCTATCGTAGTATCTCACTGGTAAAAGTGGAGAGATAATTCTTGAGTCCAAAACCTAACTTAAGCCAATTGTCCTAGAAAGTAGGCCAAGTATATGAATTGTTTACTTCTCCAAATTTGTAAAGTGATGTGAATTCATGATTTTGACCTAGGAGTTTGATTTTATTCTTGGTCCTTTAATTGAGTTTTCGTATTTGGTTTGTGGGTCTGTTGTGATTTTTAGTTATAATTAAACCAAACTAAAAGAGTATTTAATGATTTAATTTAATGAAAATTTAATAAAGAAAATTTCAATATTTAATTATATTTAATAAATTAAATAAAATAATAAAATATAAGATATTTAATTAAAGTTCTAATTTAGGTTTATTTATATTTATTTATTTTGATAATAATTTATTTAAGAGTTTCATTTTTATAATAAACTCTAAATATTCTTATTACTTAAATTAATAAATATTTAATTAAAAGTGTCTCATTATTAAATAAGAGAGAGAAAAGAATTAATATATTAATGTTTATTTTAATTAAATTGCATAAATTTTGTGCATAAAATTAAAATAATAAAGGAAAAGGGGTTTTGTGTGATTGCACAATCTAAGCCCTAAATTGGGGAAAAACTTTTTATTAGGAAATTAGAGTTCATTTCTCGATACCAAGGTTTTGAGGAGCAAATTTCTGAGAAGAGGGTTTTCAAAAGAAAAGAAAATATTTTGCATGTTTTACATTTGTTGTTTAGCATCAAATACAGGTAGGATCTCGTGAGTTTTGTGCATTATCTATCTTCTTTGTGTTTTGTGCAGTAGTTCTACATGAAATTATCTTTTTATTATTATTGTAATTTTTTTGTCTAACATAGAAATCCTTATCCCAATTAAGATATGCCAAAATGGGCATACACACTATCTTTCTTTGAGCTCCTTAAAGGCCTCTCCTTGTGCAATCTCCCATGTGTATGGCTTGCCATTTCAAGTCAATTTATCTAGCCAATAGGATTTTTATGCAAAGTTCTTAATGAACATTTGGAAGTATCCAATGTGTCGAAGAAATAGTTAAGTCCAGTGACATGTGTAGAGGGCTCCATATCAAGGATAAATCTCGCTTTTTCTAGAATCATCTTCAATCGAATAATTAGAGTTAGCAAAAATCACCATGTCATCTTTCCTTATTTCCTCAAACTTAAGGCACATGCATTCAATCTATTTCCAACATTCATTTGTGTTGGGGGATAAGCATTTATAGATTATTGGGCTTCAAAATGACAAATGGCTACCCAACAATTAACCTCTAATTCTAACTACTAACTTCATTACTATATTATATCACTAAGCATAATAGTTATTCCACATAAAACAATTTAAAAAAAAAATTTCTTAATTAAATGAGTCTAACTACAAGAGAATTGCATTGCCTCAAGTAGTTATTTCTTGAGGAGATGTAACCTCAGACTCATGAGTAACCTTTGCACATCATCAAGTGATTCACTTTATTCCTCTAAAATAGCACATAGTAGACAATTGTTGTAACAAATTAGTGAATAAAAAATCAAGGCAGAATTGAAGTATATGACATGTGTATTTGTTGATGCACCAACTCTTGGCAAAACTAGACTTTATACATAGTCTGAGAGATGTCTTGTATCATACAAAAACCTTTTTGACTTATTATCTCCTCTTTTTGTTCTCTTTCCTTGGCCATATCCACTAACTTTCTAATTGAATAGTGTGGAACTGGACACATAAGTGAGGATGAAAGATGAGTGGAAACCAATTGACCTCATTGTCCAATGTAGCCTTAACATAAGTACAACCTTTTGAAACATCAAAACAACCTCTAGGATATGGGACTTGAATTATGAGGTTGAGTCTCTGGAGAAGGTCGACTTCCTTTACTATTACGATGCACCTAACTACACTTGAAGAGAAAAAGGGAGAAGGAATGCATGAAAGAAAATCTATCTACTCTAACCTAAGGGTTGATGCACCAAAATAGAGTGTTTGACCTTATCTTTGCCCATAGATGCATAATTAACCAATTATAACCTCAAAGAATATAGATTCAAACTTTTCTTAATTCAACAATCACAAGTAGATCATATATCAAAAGAATGCTATAGGAAGAGTCTTCATTTAATATCATTCAAATGTCAAAAGTAGATACAATCATGCAAATTGTAGAATATGGACAAAAACATTAACCAGAGGCAAAGAGAATTTGCACAGTTGTTAATGGCTAAAAGAGACTCAACAGAGAATTACAATGGCTCAGAGGCATGAGAAATTATACTAGTATGAATGGAAGCAATACTAGAGGATCAAAGAAAGATCAACCCTTACAAAAACTAAAAAATTTGGCTTTATAGCTTAGGCATAACTGGTATATTTCCAACTGAAGTGACTGCACAACTACTACCATTAAGTGCTCTGGGAATAATCAAGGTAACCCAAAAACTAAATTTTATTTGGTATATTTATAGAGGAATGAAAAACATAAAACCTTGACTTGGAAGAAACCTTGAAGGAGAAAAGAAATGCCATCAATTCTAAAACTCCTCAAAATGGATGATCAAATAGTGTGAAGAGTGTCCTTTGCACTGTTAAAACTTAGCATTAACTCCAGAGTGGTTGAAATTGATTGAAAAGATTAGATCATGCAAGAAAACCCAATCTTTTCCTATTTCTAGCTTACAAAATTAGTAACGTCAATAGGTCAACCCAGTCAAGCAACCAAAAACCTCCATGTGGACCAACCATATTATTTAGTTTTTCCACCTCATGGAGTCTTCACCCATTTGACCATATCATGTTTAACTAACTACACCACCTTCAAACTTAACCATGATGGTTTATGATACTGTCAACCTAAACTACAATGTCAACTTAACTTGGGCCCGCCGACACATGTGGTAAGACCTTGCTATGTCACTATGACTAAAGATCAAGCAACTTCCTATAGCAACAAAGTGAGAGACATTGATCTTCCTCCATCTGACTAGCTTGAAGGTAAACCAAATTTGTTAGTGTACTGACCAATAGAAACATGGTCCTTTTCTAACTTTTCTGACACTTTTTCCACATCACATCGCAGCCCACAAAAGGATAGGACCCACCATATTGCATGTCAACTCATCACTTTGTCAAGCTATGATTAAAGATCAAGAAACTCCCCAAAGTGACAAAGTGACCACCTTGATTTGTTTGCATCAGATGGTAGAAAGTAAAACTAAGAACATGTGGCCCATGACCTTGACATGTTAGAGGATTGGCCAATGAAATTCATACCATGCTTTAGGTCAATCTAACTCATCACCTTGTCACCCTACAACCCACACAAAACAACATTGACATGTCAGTGTAGTCAAAAGATGACCCACCAAAGAAACTCGAATCCACACAAACATGTGGCATGATATAAAGAACATGCAATTCTGCAAAGTGAAAAAGAAACAATCATGGATGATAAAGGATCTGACATCGACTAAGGTGCACTGAAGGAACTGGCCCACACCTTGCATAGTCATTACCCTAGCTAATGAGAAACCAACAAAATATTGACATGCTCTAATAGGAAGTGGTCCACCAAGCCATCACTATGTCATATGAAATAAAGGTCAATGCAACTCTACATAGAAACATAGCAACAAGCATAGATCATGAAAAGATTTGACAAGGGGGAAGTTGTAGGCATATAGAATATTAAAGTGCACAGTCACTTAGGAAAAAAAACATAACCTAAAGCTTAGTATGAAATATTTTTGCACCCCACTTTATTAGAATTTTTAAATATGTGAACATTACCTCATTTAAATTCAAATATGGCAATTTTTGTGTGAAGGCAAAAATGACGAACAAGACTCTAATGCAATATAGTTGTAGATTTAGTGAGGCTTCTCCCTTTTGAGTTATTGGGTAATTTCACACCATCAATTTTGACAATGTTCCTTTGTTTCCCTACTTTTCATAGCTACCAATTATTTGACCCTTGGATAGTCCTCTGCTCTATATTGGACAAACCCTTCATCCTCTTTACTTCCGTAAGTCAAATCAACCCATCATCTGCAAACTTCTCCCTTTCTTGGTATGTGTGATGTGACTTTTCACTTTCTTGCTCATTCCCCAGGTAAACTGCAAGAGCCTTGATTTGTACATATCCTACAAAAAATAAGGAATTCTAGTTAAAATAGTAAGGGACTACCAAATTGTGAAGATAAAACTCACACATTTGGTCCTATAGTTCATGTGTGGCCCTAAAGTAAGAAAATAAGAATGAATGAGTAGTAAATATAAAGAAAGGTATAGGCTCTTTTACTCAACATAATTTGAGTAGGCTGATCATCTAGGTTGTTGGGAACCATTTCATATCTAAAAGCATGCCAAGTAGTTAAAAGATTTTAGCTTTCAATATTGGGATAAAATCATGCTTCTTCCATCCTTTTGTGTGTATTCTTAACTTCAAGTGCTCTCTTCCTATGCATCCATGTTTGACAAAAACATGGTTTATTTTTCCAAGGTGATTAGTGACAATATAGGAGCTCAAAGTAGTCTTCAATATTTTTAACACCTCAACCCACAAATTTTTGTATAGCATCCTTGGATATTCAAGGATAGGCATTCATTATATGAGCAACAAGCTAAGCTCTTTTCCATCTCCACTTCAATAGGGATACTTACTAAAATCAGGCCATTATTGGCCTTTGCCATGTATTCACTCATAATATTTAGCCAACAGAAGTGGAAAATATGGAACCCAAATATCCCAACTCCTTACTCAAAGCACAATTGAAAATGGAGAATGATCAAACATATGATTGCACTAAACTACCATTAAATTTGCACACTACTCATCGCCTAGGTGTCATATTTGGATTTTAATGCATGCTTGAGGGATGCATCAACCTTGATTTCTAGAAAAAGAAATCTTAAGAGGGAAAATTCTTCATAGAGATATTATTTATAGAGAAAGGTTGCTTGATGGTTTGTCCTTTTTCAGGGTTTATTTTGCAATGTATTGTTGCTTATCTCCATGGAAAAATGGATGCAAGAGAGTTAAACATTGTTTCATATTTTCAAGTAGGGCACAACCCACAAATAATGTATTTGTTCCTTTCTCTTTTTGTTGAAGAAATAGTACAAGAAATATAACATTCCACTTGGCTAAATGTGATGAAGAAAAGTCCTGAGTTATGAAGCCCCATATGAACTATAAGTTTAAGAGAATTCAAAATATCTCAAGATGGTGATAAACATTCCATTGTTTCTGTAAGACTATAATTATTCCTTTTATTTACAATAATAGATTCTACCATTTTAGTTTGACTGCATGCTCGAACATAAAATATTGAAAGCTGATATAAAGAGCAACTTCATCAATCATGAAAGTGAGATAAAAAGTACAATTTTTCAGATGAATAGTCTTCATTAGGTATCCACCAAAAAATCACAAATATAAAGTTCAAAACAAAAAAATAAAATAAAATAAATTATACCAAAATATGCATCATCTATTCCAATTTTGTAGAAACTTGGCCAACAACAAGTATGATGCCATAAAACTATACATACTAATCATGATGACAAGCTTAAAGCTCAAGTATAGAATAGTGAGAATAAACAACAATGTTGTCTACTATGTTGAATGGGAAAACACATACTACTAAGTTATTATGGGGAATATCTATAGCTAAGGGAGATAGGTTGAAGATTTTTAGGAGGAAGGGAAGATGAAAAACACTTCACTTACAATGCCACTTGAAAGTGATGACTTCTTGGAAAAAAACATATCAAACACCTTTGAAAATGGGTTAACAATGGAAAGTGGAAAGGGGAATGCCATAGTGGGTAAGTGCACCAAGTCGTGGTGCCAAAAAGGGGGTATAAGTGGACACCTTTTTTCTAAAATTAAAAATTTCTAAACTTCAACAAGAATTTGAAGATAGTTATGCTCAAAATTTTCAGATATGACAAAAACAAAAGTAGTAGTCCTTTGAATCTAGTTTCTAAACTACTAATTTTTTTTTCAAATTGGTTTAGTTTTAGGTCCTCAAAAAAGGGGCCACAAAAAGTGGTACTGTTTATTCCAAAAAAAACATAACATAGTAAAAAGTGTGCCCCCCCTAAAATTCTAATTTAAAAAAAAAAATCTTTAATCACTGTGGTCAAAAGTTACCTAACACTATGTAGTTTATCCCAGATTTTTTGGGTAATTTTATAATGTGTATTTATTTTAATGATTTTTTTTAATTAGACACATTCCAAAAATGTGAAATATCTATGTGCTCCCCTTAGAAATGTTTGAAAAGTAATCTAAAATCAAAACCTTTTTTTTTTCAAAGTATGTAGAATGGAGTCTAGTTTCTAAAAAACTAAGTTGTTGCAAAATTCGATGAACGAGGTAAAATTTATAGCCCAATTAGCACATGTTGGTTTTTGACAAAAAATGGACATACATTCAAAAGAAATTATAGTTGAAAGGCTTGAAATAGTTCAAATAAAAAATAAATTATATGGTTATATAGCTAACATAGAGACCTACAATGTCATGTAACCTGATTTTATCGATGCTCAACCATGAGGAAACTTGAAGGCTAACACACATGAAAGATATATCATTTTTTGAATGTTTGCAGAAAAACATGTCTCAGACTAGTCTACAGACTCCAAACCTTTGGGTTGGATCCCCAAGGAAAAAAAAAGCCTTAGGCTTGGTAGAATACAAAGCTTTAAATAGCGCATGCATGCAACTTAATTTTTTTAAAAATTTGAGTCTTAATAGAGAAAGTGTAGTTTAGTGCACATGCACTATTAAGACCAAAATAGTGCATAGAGATGGAATAAGAGAGAGAGAATAGAGGGTAGAATGGGTGTGTGTGTGTGTGTGTGTGAGAGAGAGAGAGAGAGAGGGTGGTGGGAGAGGGAGAGAGAGAGAGAGATAGAGAGAGAGAGAGAGAGAGAGGAGGATAGGAGTGTGTGTGTGAGAGAGAGAGAGAGTAGGGGATGGGAGAGGAGAGAGAGGGGAGGATGGGAGTGTGTGTGTGTGTGAAATAGAGAGAGAGTAGGGAATGGGATAGGGGAGAGAGAAATGGGCGATAAGAGTATGTGTAAGAGATAGTAGGACATGAGAGAGAGTAGGGGTGGTAGAGAGAAAAGTAGGGGATGGGAGAGAGAGTGAGAGAGAGAGAGTAGGTGGTGGGAGAGGGAGTGGGAGAGGGAGAGAGGGGGGATGTGAGTGTTTGTTAGAGATCTAAAGAGTAGGGGATGGGTGAGGAGAGAGAGAGAGGGGGGGATGGGAGTGTGTGTGTGTGTGTGTGTGTGAAAGAGAGAGTATAGGGTATGGGAGAGGGGAGAGAGAGAGTAGGGGATGGGAGAGAGAGTGTGTGTGTGTGTGAGAGAGAGAGAGAGAGTAGGTGGTGGGAGAGGGAGAGAGAGAGGGGGAGATGGGAGTGTGTGTAAGAGAGAGTAGGGGATAGGAGAGAGAGTAGGAGCGGTAGAGAGAGTACAAGATGGGGGAGAGAGTGAGAGTAGGGGATGAAGAGAGTCTGAGAGTGAGTGAGAGAGAGAACTTGTATGAGGTGGTAGAGAGAGAATAGGGAATGAGAGATAGAGTGAGAATAGGAGAGGGAGTGGGAGAGAGAGAGAGGAGGATGAGAGTGTGTGAGTGAGAGAGAGAGAGTAGGGGATGGGAGAGGAGAGAGAGGGGGATGAGAGTGTGTGTATGAAAGAGAGAGTAGGTGATGTGAGAGGGGAGAGAGAGAGTAGCATGAGAGAGAGTAGGGGATGAGAGAGAGAAAGTGATGGGGGAGGGAGTGGGAGAGGTAGAGAGAAGGGGGATGGGAATGTATGTAAGAGAGAAAGAGTAGGGGATGGGAGAGAGTTTTAGAGTGTGAGAGAGAGAGTAGGGGGTGTCAGAGAGAGAGTAGAGAGGGAGAGAGTGAGAAAGAGAGAGAAAGAGAGAGTGAGAGAGAGTAGGAAGTGAGAGAGGGAGTGGGAGAGGGGGGATGGGTGTGTGTGTGTGTGTGTGAAAGAGAGAGAGTAGGGGATGGGAGAGAAAGTAGGTAGTAGGAGAGGGTGTGGGAGAGAGAGAGAGAGAGAGGGGGATGGGAGTGTGTGTAAGAGAGAGAGTAGGGGTCATAGAGAGACAATAGGGGATGGGAGAGAGAGTGAGAGTAGGGGATGAGAGAGAGAGAGACAGTAGGCAGTCAGAGAAGGAGTGGGAGAGGGAGAGTGAGAGAGTGAGAGTAGGGGATGAGAGAGATAGTAGGGGATGGGAGAGAGAGAGTAAGAGTAGGGGATGGGAGAGAGAGAGAGAGAGAGAGAGAGAGAGAGAGAGAGAGAGAGAGAGAGAGAGAGAGAGAGAGAGTAGGTAGTGGGAGAGGGAGTGGGAGAGGGAGAGTGAGAGTAGGGGATGACAGAGAGAGATTGAGAGTAGGGGATGGGAGAGAGAGTAGAGAGGGGGAGAGAGAGAGTGAGAGAGAGATAGTAGGTGGTGGGAAAGGGAGTGAGAGAGGGGGGATGGGAGTGTGTGTGAGAGATCTAGAGAGTAGGGGATGGGAGAGGAGACAGAGAGGGGAGATGGGAGTGTGTGTGTGAAAGATAGAGAGTAGGGGATGGGAGAGGGGAGAGGGAGTAGCCCGAGAGAGAGTAGAAGATGGGAGAGAGAGAGTGAGAGAGAAAGTAAGTGGTGGGAGAGGGAGTGGGAGAGGGAGAGAGAGAGGGGGATGAGTGTGTGTGTAAGAGAGAGAGTAGGGGATGGGAGAGAGTGTGTGAGAGAGTAGGGGTGGCAGAGAGAACAGGATGGGAGAGAGAGTGAGAGTAGGGGATGAGAGATAGAGAGTGGGTAATGGGAGAGGGAGTGAGAGAGGGAGATCCAGAGTGAGAGAGAGAGTAGGGGATGGGAGAGTGGAGATAGAGAGTAGGGGATGGGAAAGAGAGAGTAGGAAATGGGAGAGGGAGAGAGAGAGAGGGGGGATGGGGGTGTATAAGAGAGAGAGAGTAGGGGATGGGAGAGGAGAGAGGGTGAGAGAGAGTAGGGGATTTGAGAGAGAGAGAGAGAGAGTAGGCAGTGGGAGAGGGAGTAGGAGAGGGAGAACAAGAGAGAGAGTTGGGGATGGGAGAGGAGAGAGAGAGTGAGAGAATAGGGGATGGGAGAGGAGAGAGAGTGGGAGACTAGGGGATGGGAGAGAGAGTAGGCAGTGGGAGAGGGAGTAGGAGAGGGAGAGCGAGAGAGAGAAAGTAGGGGATGGGAGAGGAGAGAGAGAGTGATAGATGGGAGAGGAGAGTGAGAGTGAGAAAGTAGGGGATGTTAGAGGAGAGAGAGAGTAGGGTGAGAGAGAGAGAGTAGGGGATGGTGGATGGTGGGATAGGGAGAGATTATTTTTCACATAGGGCGTACACAGTATAGTTGGGTTTTCCTAGCACATAGGAGGACCTTATGATAGTGTGGCACCTATTATCTTGTGGTAAACCTATATTGGGGTTGAAACAATGGTTTGAGAATGTGGGAATGATTTGGTTGGACTTGTGAAGGAGTTGATGAGTCATGCCTATTGCTTGGTTTTGATTTTACTCTTGGTGTGTTTGGTTGGTTGGTGAGGGATCATGATTGGGACCATAAGTGGTCTACATCCTTGTGGTGATTGAATTTATGTTACTATATTAGTTACTTTAGTTATGCTTATGGCTGACTTATGAGATTATGATGTGATTTATGGTTCACTGAGGTTTGTGCCAGTGGTTACCAGGATTGATGTCGTATAATGATGTTGTTCTGTGATTACCTTGAGATGTGTCCAGAGATTGAACTGTGTACTATTACCATGCTTCACTGGACTAGGTTCCTGTAGTAGCGGTTAATCATGTTTATCACTCTATTCACTTTTGTGTTTAAAGCACCCTTTTTTTATTGTTTAAACAACCATTATTTAATGCTTAAATTATTAGAAATGGATTGTCCATGTTGGAGTCATTGGTTATGTGCTACAGATATTTACCTTGTTATATTTTGATCTAAGAGATATTTTTTACTCATGTTATATTTTACATTGAGATGACTTGAGGGTCAGTTGTTATACTTTGATTTTAGTATAATAGATGTTAGACTACTATATTGTTTAGTTGATCATATTGCATGATGATGCCATTTTGAGATGATAGTGTGTTTTATGATGATATTTGGTTATCCGATATTTGGAAATATCTCTAATTATGTCATGTGATGGATTTAATGCTATGGTTATTTACTTCATTCTTGCTTCACTATGCTATATATGAATGCAAGTGATGTAAATAGATTATTTCAATATAATTGAATAAATAGTTAAATTAGGTTATTAATGCTTTTATTTCTTTGGATATGTTGTTATATGCAATTGCACTTGATCATGGTGTTTAGTGTGCAGGATTTATATCCTTGGCAGTGACACATCGAGTTAGTGATTCAACCATTCATATTTTACCAATGTCATCCTTGTATGGATGATGTATCCTTATTTTAATTATTTAATAAATCCTTTTGGTGATTATTTAATCTGAACTCATTTGTATTATGTGATTGGACCAATAAGCATGTCTGGTCATTTAGAGGTTCTCTTTATCGCAAAAGTTATTAAGGAAATTTCTATGATTTTGGGGTGTTCAGGCATTATTTTATTTTATTTTAATTTCTGATAGCTTTTCCGTAGATATAGGAATAACCTATTTTCACTTGGGTTGATTCAGGGTTTAAATAGGTTGGCTAGTTATTTTCACTAATTTATTATTCAATCAAAAAGTGAATAAGTATCCAGAAAGAAATTTAATTCCTCACTTCTCACTTTTGTGTTAGAAAGTTTGAGAGTAAAACCCAAAATCATCTTCATGAGGATTTATTGTTTTGTTCATTGAGGGAGTTGTGGGTGTAGGATCATTGCGAGGTTGGTCTCGTTGGATCTAGCTCGGGGAGACCTTGGATTGCGACAATTTTTGACTACTTCTATGAGCGTTTTGTTTTATGGTTCAAATTCCCTTTTTTCCCTTTTGGCTATGAGGTAGGGCTCTCCAATTTTATTGTTTATGCTTTTTTTTTTGTTTTTGTTTTTGGTAGCCATTTGTTCAGAGGCTGAGAACTAGTGTTCCCCTCCATTTTCGTATGCTAGCTCTACCCGGTAGGGCAAGTATGATCATTTCCCTTTTTTTTAGGATGAGGGTTTGGGGTTTTCCATAGTATGCTAGCTATTTTTGTATACGCACTCCAAACCCAATTTTTATTTGATATTTGTGGCTTTTGTGCCCTAAGACCAAATGGGTTTTAATTTCAAAGTTTTTGAGTTTTGAGGTTTTTTGCCTCAATTTGTGTGCTACCTAGTTTTCTCAAGTTTTCTTGGCATGATATTGGTTGTGGGATTGGATTATTTGTAGGATGTTACTCAAACCATTGTTGCACTTTTATGTTTGCATTGGGATATGTATCGCATTCATAGCCTCAACTTTGTGTTTAGTTAAGTGATTTTATGCCCATTTTATTGTTTGTTTTGGGCTCTTGTTATTGTTTTGTGGACAGTAGGATTCATGTAGAATCCATACTCCTAGATTGAGGCCAGTTAAGTGAGTTCATGATGTTTAGTCTTGTTACATCATTGGGATTCATGTAAAATCCATACTCCTAGATTGAGGTTAGTTGAGTGATTTCATGATGTATGGTTTTATCATTCTTTGGATTCATGTAGAATTCATCCTCCCAAGTTTGTTTTTAGTGGAGTGATATTTTTCTTATGTCCTCATGTAGTCCTTATGCTATGATCTTCGTGATAGTGGTGTGCCACACATGAGTACGTGCATGTGCATTTGTTAGGTAAATTTTGATGCTCAATCTTCCATGGACTTTCCAAAAGTTATGATCATTGGGGTTGCATTGGGAATATGCATGCCTATAGACAATCATCATTGGATGAGCATGGGTAAGGTAGGGTAGCACATGGTGGGGCTTCTATCTTGCAACCTGGTGACTATTTCTTGTTGGTTGGCAAAGGAAGTTTAATACAAGTGATAACTAAATTAAAATGTGTGAATGGTAATAAAACTTAAGATAATTAAAATGTCAGGATTGTGTGCCTTCCATTGGGAAGAGTTGCCACCCAGAGTGTGAATTTCCCTATTGGGTAGTTCAGTTGTCAATACTAGATTGGGCTTGTCAATGCCAAGCAAATCTGTATGGTGTCAACCGCTACTTAATAGCCCTTTGAGTGTCTGACCAAGACCTATAGTTTATGCATTGTCTATGTTCTTGGTTTTTGTCATCATACTATCTGGCATGAGTGTTAACCATGGATATTTGTGTTATGTGTGTTTGTTGTTGGATCATTATCTTGATTAGCATGATGGGAGTGGACCTATAGGTTCCATATAGTTGGGAGGCATAGCTACCTATACCACTACTACGAACCAGTGTACAAAGATAGTCTTTTATCCTAGTGCAACCATTTCTAGATGTTTTCACTTGGTACTTCAAGTTCCAGAGTATGCTTTCTTGTGATTTATGCTTTCATTAGAATGCTTGTATATCATGTCTAGATGATGTTAGTTATTGATGCATTTCCTTATTATGATGGTTATCATATGATAGATGATGTTATCCATATTTGTAGGATTATCTTATGCTTTACTTCTAACATGTTATATTTTCTTATGCTTATGTTTGTAGGATTTTTTAGTAGTCACATCCTTATATGATAGTACCAATGACTTGATTAGTAGCTTTGGATGTTACGTGTGGGGGATGGCTAGGGCCCACAATAGTCTTATGATGCTATTATGGTTGAGAAGAACTGAGTACTTAGTTTGGTTGTACTATTCATTGTGACGTTATGTATAATTATTGCAATGTTATTTTAGTACACTACAATATTTCCTTTTTTAGTTTTCCTTTTTACTACTATTGTTTAGATGGGTAGATGTTCCTCTTTCTTGTTCTTGGCCACTTGTTGTTTATGCACTCAAGTGTTTGTTCCTTGATCTATGTAGATCTAGTACTTCTTGATGTGGAGGTTCAAAACTCAGTTTTACTCTTTAGTTTATCCTTGGACCATTTTATTCATTTATTGGGTGACCTTTTGTCAGCATGGGGTGATACTGTAAAGTGTTGCATGCACAAAGGATTTCTATTGTGCAATACTGAAAAGTATCACACCTCTTATGGAGGAATGTCGCGCAATACTCTAAAATATCACACCCCCTTTGAAGAAGTGTCATATGATACTTTTAAAGTATCAAACACCCTCTTGAGGGGTGTCATCCAAACCTTAAAAGCATCACATCTCTTCTCTTGAAAGGTCGTATAGTACTTGAAAGTATCAAATAGTGTTGATTTAAAGTATCACCTAGTTTTCATAAAAACCTGTCTAGGTAAAGAGTGGGCACTTTTCGGTTTGACCCAAACTTTTTTGAAAGTGTTTCATCTACCCTCTTAGGTCTTCTTCAATCCTTTGGAATTTCATTTTTAATTTGGGATGTTTTGATTCAAATTTGGTTGTGCATCTTCCATAGTTTTCCATTCTATTTGGTTGTGGTGTTTTGAGATTTTTCAGTTGCTTGAATTGTTGGTGAAGTCTTCCATTGTGATCTTTGTGATCCTTGTCCAACATTTTCATTTGCATTCATACTAGGAATTTTTTTTATCTTGGCTTGAATTGAATCCTTGTTCCATGGATCTCCAAGCAAGGCATTACAAAGATGCAGATGAACAAGACATGGAAAACAAAAGAAGATTTCAGCACATCAAGCCAAGATGAGGTCACTTCACCCAATGGATCAAGTGATCACATCACTTGCAATCAGGAAATCAAAGGTATGTGTGGAACTAACATTTGAAATGATATATTTTGCATCAATTTGAAGTATTTAAGCAGTGAAAAAGATCTATCAGGATGTATTAAGATGTATAAAAGTGATTAGAACAAAGAGAAAATATATTGTGTTGTTACTTTATTTATTGCTACCGAGCATTGAAATTTTTGTAGTTATTGCCGATTTATGAAGGTATGGTAGTGTTAGTTGAGCTCTCTATGATAGCTAAGCATACTAGAAAACCCTATAGTGACCTAATGAATAGTTGTATATGTACTAAGCATTAAATGCAAGGTTTTGAAGGCTATATGCTCAATTTTTTGAGTCATTTGCACTTACCCAAGTTTCAAAAGTAGGAAGAAAATTTGTGAAAGAAGACTCAAGCATTTTCAAATTAGATTCTACTGCAACTTCATATCATTCAATGGATTTAAAAGATATTTAACTTGTGCTAAGTTACACTATTTCATGTTTTGTAAACCCTAGAGAGTCAAGATGGTAACAAGTTCTTCAATAGAACCTAGGAAAGAGAAGGAAATTTTTAATGTTCAATTAATTAGTAATGATGTGAGACAACTTCCATTCTATGCCATTCCTGACATTTTGTATAAAGGGGATCCATGTTGTGCACTATCTATGATACCAATGAAGGTTTTAATGATCCAGGATGGACGATGTTGTTATACCTATGAGGTAGGTGAGGTTGGAGATTTAGAAATAAGAGAAACTTACCAGAAGTTGTGTGAAAATGGTGTTTTGAGAGAAGAAAACAAGATTGTAGAGAGTAAAGGGTTCACACTTTCCCTAGATTTCACTCAAATGTTCAAGACATAATGGATTAAGATTGTGTTGAGATGAATTCATGACAATCAAATTTGGTTAGAAGGTGGACCAATCAGAATATCTAAGAGGATCATTCATAGAGTCATAGGGTATCCAACCCTAGATTGGCTGAAGACATTGAAGAGGGATGCAAAAGTGATTATTGAAAAGAACATTGGAGCCATGTGGAACAAACACAGAATCTCAATTGACACCATCACAGACCCTATTATTGTGTTTGTAGTAAGAGTGATTGAACATAAATTCTACCAATTGAGCTGACTCAATAGTATGTCATTTATTTTAGTTGACCTAGGTTATAAGATTGTGAAGAGAGATCATAGCTATGAATTAGCTGAGCTACAATTTCATCAACTATCAAAAAATTTGAAAGTTATCAGGAAAGAAGATATTTCCTCATGTAAGTTTTGATCACTTATTTTTTGCATATTTTGTTATGTGCAAAATATTTTTCCTACATTTAGAATAGATATTTTACTCAACATATAGGAGAGCTCATTGAGAAATTAAGGATAATTTTGAACCAGTAATGACTAGTTATTTTGAACACTTTAAGTAGTCTATGAAGCAGAAGTCAATAATTCCTATGTCACTAGTTGAACAACATTATAATGATGTTTTTTTTTACTAGTTGATGCTAACTACACATATGTACATGCAAAAATTCCAAGGGTAGGATGATTAAGGCCTTTACCATATGAAATTAACATTGATGAAGCTTCAATAGCTATTACTACACTATTGGTAGAAGAAGCTGATAAAGATGCTACACAATTTGAGAATTATGATGAGGCCAAGTTGAGGATCACCATACATTTGAAAATTGCCATAGTCATTAGAAATAAAAACAAGATGGTGAAAAAGTTAAAAGAAAATTTGGCCAAGAAGGAGGAGGAGGAGAAGAAGAAGAAGAAGAAGAAGAAGAAGAAGAAGAAGGCCAAGCACCATTGGAACTAAATCAAGGATTAGGTGAGGATAAAGATGATTATGAAGAGGATGCTGAGAAGGAAACTGAAGAAACTAGAAAGAAGAGAAAAGCACAATAGAAGACAATGTACAAACCAATGAAAAAGAAAAAGAAAACTGTAAAGAATCCACTTGCACCTTTGACAAGGTCTAGCACAAGGGTTTCTAGTGCAAAAGCCAAAGAGACAATGACAAAAGGCAAAAGAGAAAGTGTCACAGCATAGCCGAGTCAGCTTGCTAAGAAGTGGAGGAAAAGGTACAAACCTCAAGGTGACTTAGATGATGAGAAGACAAACTTAGATGACTTAAATCAATTCAAAGTGGTAAGCCACAATCTCTCATCTTACATTGACAATTTATGTGAAAGTGTAAAGACCAATGCTAATTTATCTAGTTTTTTACACATTGATTTTGATAAGTTAGGGATTTAGGATAAGAATAATATAGAAGAGGCTATTTATGATATGATGGCCACATTTAATACAACTCCATTAGAGATTGCTAGCTCTATCCTTAAAATTCTATATGAGAGAGTTGAGCAAAAGTTGAAGTTCTGTGTAGAGATAGAAAAAAAAAAAGAGAGGCTACTTTAGCCATAGTCATGCCTAATCTTGATGAAAGAATGATTACAAAGGATGTAGAGAAAAAAAAAGAGGTGGTAACCCATAACAAGTTACTATGATAAGTTATCTATGGGTTATCTACCAAAGCTGTGGAAGAGAAGGGAGACCAAGAAAAGAAGGACACAACAACAACATGAGAAAAGGAAAACATAGCTAAAAAAAAAGAAAAGGATGACATAGCTGAGAAGAATGCACAAGATGCTCAAGTTTTGAGCACTACTCCCTCGAATGCAGAGCAAGAGTCTGTAATTATTGAAGACATATATGGTAACTCTTCACAAAATGTTAGTCCACTAAGTGAGGAGGACATAAAGTTAACGCAATAGGGATCCACCAACACTATTCTACTATGCACAAATCCTATATTGGTAAGGATTGATACATCTCAATAGGTTGAGGTTGCATCCAATGAGAATGAACAACAAAAAAATACATCATCAGTACCATCAAGTGTTGCTAAAATGAAAGAAACCAAGCCAAAAGGAAAGACTACAATTCATAGTGTAACTCTTGAGCAGAAAGAAGAGCTAAATTAAGCACCATATTTAATGTAAACAATTGTTATTGAGATGAAAGAGATAGAATCAGATACCTAAGCTATAACACTACCAAATCTATTAAGTTCAACTTTACCATTTATTATGGAAGTTGATGCAAAGGGAAATGAAAAGAGAAATGATGAGGAAGGAAATCCAATAGTTATGCCACTAAAAATTAGTGAAGAATAATAGGGTGAAGAGCAACAAGAGGATGAGAAGAAAAAAGAGCATAAGATGACTATTGAGAGTGAGGAACATGTAGCAATTCAAACACTTATTACCTTACCATTCACTACATGGCCTCCTAGCAGCCAATCTCTTTATAGGCTAAGTACACAAGCTACTCCATTGTAGATTTCAAGGCCAAGTTAATGAACGCCAAAAAGTGTTGATGCTACATCATTTAAGGATGTAAGTTTGGATGAGGTGATTGTATTACCAACATTTTATTTGACAACAATCACACTTGAAGAAATGATTCTTCAAGAGGCTCTAAAAAGAAAGAAAAGGAAAGAAATTTTAAGGAGAGAGCAGAAGAAAAAGAAAGTTTTTTCTGAAATCAAAGAGATATTCATTGATTCTTTTAGTCTCTTAGTTTCTTATGTAATAGGCCTATTATTGAGAAACTTGTCCATATGGTTGACAAGATAAAAGATGAAGATATAGAGACCAATATTAAGTTATTGGAATGGTTTGAGCGAAAAGTTTTACACCAAAGTTATGGATAAGATATCATGTGTCATTGGACTTAGTCAAGTTGATTTAACAACTATGATAGAGGGTGTGGAGACAATTTTGGTTCACATTTACTCTTTGAACACAAAACTATGCGATGTTGATCCCTTTACCCAAGAGACTCAACAATAAATTGAAAGGTTGCAAGGATAGTTGAAATCAATTGAAAATTCATTATAGATATCTCCTCCAACTAACTAATTACTTTCAGAGATTGATACTAATATACAGAAGGCTTTCCAAGCTATAGGAAAATGATGCAAATATTAGATCTACTCTGATCAACATACAATCCATGTTGACTCTAGACATGGAAGTTTTATACAAGGAACGACCACAAGAAGAAGCATTGATTCAGAAAGATTCCCATGTTTCTACTCATGAAGGCTTAGTTGATATGGATG
Source organism: Cupressus sempervirens (assembly GCA_028749045.1). Classification (NCBI taxonomy): domain Eukaryota; kingdom Viridiplantae; phylum Streptophyta; class Pinopsida; order Cupressales; family Cupressaceae; genus Cupressus; species Cupressus sempervirens. The sequence goes on along the minus strand of CM053785.1, from coordinate 937,141,580 downwards.
CTAGACTAGAAATTGTGATTCAAAAACTAGATGCAACAAGAGGTAATTAGGATTTTGCATTGGGAATAATCATGCAAGTGCACAAGCCATTTTTTGATAAACACATTATAAGTGTACCACCCAAATGACATAAGTGTCAAAAAGGGGATTATATCAATTTTGAAAATTTTCAAGATTTCTTGAAAGAAGATATCTACTAAGGAGAATTCATAGAACAAAAGTGAAGCATTTACTTAAGGGGAGTAAAATTAGTAAGGTAACTTCAACATTTTTGAAAATTTTGAAATTTTGTAGTTTTTGCATACAAGTCGAGTAGAGAAGATAAATTGTCTAACTTATGCATGAAGGAATGCATATGCCATGAAAAGGTTCTTTTTACACTCATGTCAAAGGGGGATATTGTTAATTTTATTATGATTTTGACAAGGTAGTGCCAAAACACTTAGTCATTATTCAACAAAGAATAAATCAAGTCGAATGAATAGTGCATTTTGGGTGAACAAAGTGAGCCGAGTGATTAGTTCAAGCCAAGTGAAAAAAGCATGCTAAGCATAAGTCTCCACACAATAAATCCTGAGTAATATGACAATTAGTGTTGAGAACTAGTTGTGCTGAGTAGACAGTGTGTGTCGAGTGATTCAGGTGTCGAGAAAACATAGTGTGTCGAGCTATTTAGAAGCTGAGTATTAGTATATAGAGTAGAATGAAGGAGAAGCATTAGAGCCTATTGATGTCAAGTGAATAGTTTATGTCATCGATGTTTGTAATGGTACAAACTTCTATGTAAACCATTTTTAGTTGACATAAACGTGAATTTTTTATAATAAGAAGCATGGAGAAGATGGCTAAGAAAAATTATTGCAATGAAGAATTAGTCTGAGAAGGACAACAACAAGAAGTGAAAGGTTAGAGAGGATAGATTTGATTATGAGGATTAAGAGATAACCAGTAAAGAGGAGATACGACATCAAGCAGTAAGGTGCTAACTGAAGGATCAGGTATTAGATTATTCTAATAGTTGATACTAAGTAAATCTCTTAGTGGAGTAGTCTTAACAGGCTTTTATAAATCTCTTAACTAAGTTCTTACTTAATTGTGAGTTTAAATCCTTTAGCAAGGTGAGACCTAATAGTCTTTGTAAGACTTTAAAATGGTAGATCTCTCATAGTGTAGATCAGATGTTATGATTAAAATGTTGTAGCCATAATAGGCCACACTTTACAACTGTAGTAGTAAATATTTGTGGCTATCAACCCAACCCTAGTTTTACCTTCTCCTTGGAGGGTTTCTGGGTAACCACAATCTTATGTGTTATCTATTAACTTATTTCATGCTTTGGATGTGATTAATGGTTACATATTTCAGTTTACATGTTAAGTTATGAGATGGATGCATGGCAAAATATTATAGAGGTAAAAGTTTGAAGTGATGATTCACCTTGCCACCTCCCCCTACCCTAGAACTTACTCTCCCATTATTAATTACAACATTTAAGATATACTAAGTTCATTAATTTATAAGGGCTGAAATAACTTTATGTATGTTCTATATATTAATATTTGTATTAAAATTTACAAAAACTCATAAAATAATTATAGATATATATTTTTATTTACTAAAAGTGGCTAGTAGAGGTTGTGGATCACCCCCATTGTGATATATTCCTTGCATTTACATGCATCATTCACAATCCTCTTGATCTATTATTGTAACCTATTTAGCCTCATCATCTAGATGTATTTTATCACAAGATAATTGGATTAATGACTTGCAATTCAACATGGTAAAGTGTAAATTCCTTAAAAAAGAGGCTAGCTACAAATCATGTTCTTATAAGACAAGATCTTTCTATAAATAAAGAGGTTTAGTGAACAAATTTGCATATAGGAGATTCTTAGAGTGACACAGAGAGATAATATAGAATTTTGATAAATAAATATTTGCATGATGGAAGCTAAATTTCAAGATTCAAAAGTAATGAAAGGTTACTTGTAATGGTCTCATGTTAATGAAAAAAGTCTACTAGTCAAATGACACAAGACAATAAGGATAAGGGTTACACCCAAAAATTACAAAAAGAACAAGTCTAAAAATTAGATTGAAAGGAAATAAGAAAAGTTAGTTGAACCATTTAAAAAATTAAAAAACCACTAGCAAATATTCTAGAAACAAAAACAATGCAAAATAGGAAAAGAAATGAGAACTTCAATAAGGGAAGACTAACCACTTCCCATTTTTGTTTAAGCTCCTTTATAACATCTAGAGAAAAAGTACTCTTAGGAGTATACACTACCATATTAGAAGAGGTACCTCCATTTTCTATGATATTTATCAATAATATTTTCTCCCTTTTCTTTTGATTCTTCCTTTGTTCCCCTAGCTTGACCTATTTAGTGGTGAAAGAGTGGGTAGTGTTCTCCATGATTTTATTGTTGAATGCAACAAAATGAAGTATTTTTTATTCAACTAAGAATACTTAACTTTTGTATTTTCTAGAGAACAAATTATCTCACATTTTTCATCCTCTAAGGGAGTATGATATTTTATTTCATATTTCTAATGATTCCTCAATTTTCCAATTTTCCAACTTGAGCACAAAATCCTCTTCCACTCCCCACATAATTTCATCAACCTTACTAAGGTTCTAGTCCCTTAAATTTTCACTACTTAAATAGCTTCAATCCTATTGATCTTTCACATTTAGTGTATAGTTTTGGAATAACCCATTTATATAAATTTTATCTTGTCCTCTATAGAGGTTATGTATCCCATCTACCTTGTTCCCAATTTGACCTAAATCCACATACTCAATGGAAGGGTTGAGTTTAAAAGAGGAAAAAGGGTAAATACTCTAAGAGATGACATGATCACCAAGGTATTTGTGAGGGATAAAAATAGCGGTTATATGATAGAGAAGGGGATTTAGCAATAATATTTTCTATGGTACAATACAAATCAATTGATACCAAGAATTAGTAATCCAATTACAAGTCAATTAGTTTCTCTTTGGGATTCTCAATACAAATTAGCTTGTATTTATATTTTATATGGGGTTTAATGCTAGTTGACCAACCATGTGGTTACATATTTATAACTATCTAGACAAGAGTATTCTTAGGCTCTAATTGAGATCCTCTATCAAATTACTGCTAGAGATACCCTAAGTGGTCACTACAATATGCATATTGTGAAGGTATTGAATAATTCCTTAATGTAGGAGAGAACCCCATTACTTTTGGGTTTTGACATTGATTGAGACATGAATGAAAAATTAAAAGAGGAAAATTAAAATTAATACAATATAAATGATTTAAAATAAAGAAAATGCGAGAATATAACCAATTGAACCTTCCCTTAAGGGTGATTAAATTTATCATTAGACCATCAAAAGTATTGGAAACTTACAATTGGAACAATTTTTTTTTTATCATTGAAGTCAAATCTATTGATGAGACATATTGCTACCTAATCTAAATGTCATATCTATTTGATTGATGAAGAGGATTTGAGAAGTTTCTCATAACAATAGCTCCTAGAGGAAAGGTTGAGTTATGAAAAGGAAGTTACAATGGCTATTTGATTGGATAGACTTTGATAAAGAAAAGTGATTTTTTATGTCAATAAAGCTAAGAAAAGTCAAGAATAAATATAACATACAGTTAAAACTAAGTAATGATAGTGTCAATCAAGCTATAGTTAGTGCCAAGAAAATCTAGTGTTGATCAAGCATTGGCATTGAATGAGAAAGCAAGTTGATCTTAAGCCAGACTGCTTTACAATGACTGAGTATTTCAGTGGTGTTTGAGTGCCATAATTTTGACATTGATAACTAATAATATAAGAATGAATACGAGGAAATTGTAAGATCAAGCTAACTCAGTTGATTTCTTGGGAGATGTAAACTGCATTGAAGATAAGATTGATGAGTTGGATCATTGAATTTAAGGAAAGGATCAGGTAAATACCTAATAGATGAATTCTAGAGAAGTTTCAAGAAGAATATCAAGAAGATGGATAGATATAGTGAATTGAGTTGAATCTGATTATAAACCCTAAGATCTATGATGGATGTAGAAAATGGTAAAACAAAAATTATCTATTTAATGAGATATAGAGTTGAACAATTAGTGCCAAGGGATGAGTGCAAGTATGTGCATGTGTGAAGCTTGTATGTGAAGTGAGGCATATAGATAAATTTTGATCAGAAATGATCTAGCTTGAGTAAATGTGAAGCTAATAGGGAAAGCTTGCTAATATGATGTTGTCATTGATAACCACATTAGAGCAGAAGGCTTATGGTTTGATGGGAAGAGAGGGCTGATTTCTTGAAGGCTATCCAAGAAAATGAAGATTAGGGATGTTAGTGGAAGGATTATCACTAAACCAACATAAGGAACAAACAAATATTTCAACCTACAAAAGTGAGTCATAATTACACAAACCAAAAAATAATGTTTTCTTTCTAGTCATTGTAAATAATTTGTACTAAAATCCTTTTAATAGAGGTTGACATAATAGGCATTTGAAGACTTGATAGTCAATGTAAATCATTTAACTAGGTGACATTCTAAATGGAATGATCAAATTCCTCTTACAAGGCCACTCCTAATTGGGTGATTAAATCCTCTAACTAGGTTACCTTTAATAGGGATGGCTCCTAATAGAGCTCACTTTGAAAGAGTGACATGTTATTGGTGGGTTTTGAAAATTGGGTTCCCATGTAAAATCCTAGTATCAAAACTGTGATGAATGCTTTATGTGTTTATATTTGATAATGTTTTCATTATGCAATGCAAGTTATGTTTATGAAACTTTTATTATATAGATTGAGATCCAACATGATAAACATTACAATGAAGTGTTTATTGTTTAATTGTTGAAGTGGTACATATTAATCATGAGTAACTAATTCACTTCCCCTCTTAGTATTAGAGCTCAATGCGTAGAGAGAAATATTTTAATGTACTTAAAGATAAAGATAATGACTAATAAGAGAGATGTACCCAAGATGAACAAAGAGAACTTTCCTGCATGGTAGACCTTGGTGAAGTTGCACATATCTAGTATTAGTAATGTTGCTATCAATTTTCTAGATACTGAATATGTAAAGGTAACAACTTCTCCTCTGACTGCTAAAAAACTAAATCAAAAGCTAGAACATAACCAAGCAATGTTGGAGATTGCTTTAGCCCTAAGCCATGCCAAGTTTGATGACCTAAAAGATTATGACAATAAAAAGAAGATGTGGGACAAATTGAAGACCATATATGGACATGATGACAATGTTCTAAGAGAAAAATCAGAAAGCTTGAGAGGTAAATTTGATGCCATGAGAATGGTGGAAGGTGAGAACATAGTACAATACTAAAAAAGATTTAAAGAGGTTTTTAACATTATTCAAGGTACAAATGGAGAAATTAAAGACGAAACAATGATAAGTAAGGTATTGAGGACTCTACTCCCTATCTATTCCATTAGAGTATCTGCAATCCAAGAACTAAGATGCACACTAGGTAACAATTTGGCCTTAAAAGGTGTAATTGATAGACTTAGTGATTTTAAGATGTCTAATTTTAATAACTATACACATGCTACTATTGAATTTACTTTGAAGTCACAACTAGTTCTTGGCAAGAAGAAAGAAAAGCATGTGAAGAGTGAAAGTGATAGTTCTATTGACAAGATTGATTAACCTAAAGCCCTCATCAAAAAAAGGTTTGGAAGAGGAAGAGGTAAATACAAAGGCAAATTACCTATCATTTGTTTTTCATGCAAAAAATTTGGTGATATTCCTTCTAGATTTCCTAATAGAGATGAAAAGGATGAAAGGAAGGAAAACTAGTACAAAGGAAGAAAAGATGACAAAGACTAAAAGAGAAGAAAGGAATCTAAAGGTAACAAATCTTGTTATATTTTTGAATAAAAGAGTGATAAGGAATATAAGAGTAATGATGATGGAGTTTTCTATGTTGCTATTATAGAAGATTCTAATGAAGATGGAAAAACTACATTAATTTCTTATGTTGACAAAAGTGAGAGATGGATAATTGATAGTGGATGTTCCAATCATATGACTGGTGATAAAGATAAATTTGAAGATATTGGTCCATAAAATGGTGAATGTATTAAATTTGGTAATGATATCCCATGTGTTAGAAAAGGTAAAGGTACTATTCAACTGACTAACAAGATAACATGTGACAAATTTTATTGGGTCGAAGACTTAACTTGAATTTTTTGAGTGTTTCAAAGCTGAACAAATTAGGGTGCATGTTCAATTCCACAATACAAAGGCCAGGATACATGATGGTGATGGTAAGCTAATTGGAATCGGTAAGAAGACAAGAGGTAACTTATTCTATCTAGAGCTATCAAATGAGAAATGTTTGTTTGCACAACAAGGAGATGTTTGGTTATGACACAAAATATTATGTCATGTAAACATTGACAATTTGGTGACTATCAGTAAGGTGGAGAAAGTAAGTGGGTTTCCTAAACTAAAGAAGCCTAATAATGCTATGTGTGAACAATGTTAATTAGGAAAGACTAATAATGATATTTTGGAATTAGTTCATACTGACCTATGTGGACCCATTGGTTTTCAAAGTTACTATTCAAATTAATTTTTCGTTCCTTTTGTGGATGACTACTCTAGAATGATGACTATGATATTTCTTAAAGCTAAATCTGATGCTTTTGTAGTTATTTAAGTTGTATTTAACCAGAATTATAAAAGAACTAGGGATGATTCTAAAGTGTTTGAGATCTAATAGAGGTGGTGAATTCATTTCACATGAGTTCAATACATTCTACAATGATAGAGGAATCAAAAGGCAGATGTCAACACCAAGGACCCCTCCTTAGAATGGAATAGCTGAAAGGAGAAAAATATCAATAATGGATTGTGCAAGAACATTAATGAAGGAGAAGAATGTATCAGAGAAATATTGGAGAGAAGTAGTTACTACTTTTTTTTATACCTTAAAGAGAGTACAGGTCAAGAAAGGTACAAATGCTACACCTTTTGAACTATGGTATGGTTATGCTTATGATGTTAAGTATTTCAAAATCTTTGGTAGTATATTCTATATACTAAAAGGCAACAAAAATAGAAAAATTGATGAAAAAAGAGATAAAGGCATATTTCTAGGTTATTCCACTAGAAGAAACACTTATAAGTGTTTAAATTCCAACACTAACAAAGTTGTGGAAAATGCAAATGTAAGAGTTGGTGAGTTTCTAGAAAGAAGTGGCACTTCATGTAATGAAGAACTCAAAGACTACAATAGATTCATCTATGTGGATGATGATTCTCCCAACATTCAAAGTGAATAGACAAGTCAAGCTGCAAATTCCTATCAGACATGAAATGATGGAATATAAATACAAATTGTCGAGTGGTAGAGAGTGGGTGCTAAGTAGTAGACTAAATATGCTGAGTCTTAGATAGGCAATGCCAACCTTTAGATAGAAAATGCCAAGCATGTAAAACCTAAATCAGAACCAATGCAAGGAAGAAAAAATGAGCTTGAGATTAGTTTTCAAGATGAACCTATGATATTATATTTGGAGGAAAAGAATCTTTAGGAAAATAATTTGCTGATGAAATGAAGAAGGAATTCAAAATATCTACATTTAGTGAAATCAAATTATTTATTGGACTACAAGTATGTCAAATGAAGTTTGGTATTTTCATTACATAATCCAAATATATCAAAGAGATACTAAAGACTTTTATTATGGAAGATTCTAGGCTAGTGAATGTATATGTCAACTAGAGATAATCTATCTAGGACTGATGATTCATCTAATATGAACTAGACCCTATACAGATCCATGATTATCAAATTGCAATATGTGGTACACAATAGGCTAGATATTGCTTTGGTAGTTGGGATAGTTGCTAGATTTTGAGAAAATCCTAAAGAGAATCACACGATGGTAGTGAAAAGGATAATGAGATATGTGAAAGGTACAAAAGACTATGGATTGTATTAGAAAAGAAATGATAACTTTGAACTAAGGGTTTTTACTGACTTAGATTGGGAAGGAAATATTGATGATAGAAAAAGTACTGGTGGAGGTGCATTCTTTCCAGGAAAGAGATGGATGTCTTGGAAAAGAAAGAAGCATAACTGTATTTCCCAATCTACAACTGAAGTTGAGTATGTGGTAACTATAATGAACTATTAAAATATTATGTGGATAAACCAATTACTGAAAGATATGAAAGAATAAATCATAGATACAACAATTATCTATTATGATAACACAAGTGTTGTCAACATTTCAAAGAATCTAGTGGTGCAAAATAAGACAAAATACACTGCTATCAAGTATCACTACTTGAGGAATTAGTTCACAACAAAGAAGTGAAGCTGGAATATGTGAATTCCAAGGAATAGATTGCTGACATATTCACAAAACCCTTACCTAAAGCTTCTCATGAATATCTCAGAGGTAAACTAGGGGTGATTCCCCTAATCAAAGCTACTTAAGTAGCACGGTGCATTACATGACATATACTAATCAGAACCCCCTACTCGACAATGTGATACAACTCTACTTTGGAAAGTGCCTAAGGTAGAAAATTCAGTATAACATAATAAATCAATCATAGATATATGACATATACCAGCCATACATGCTAAATCTACATAATTCAGATGTATGTAGACTTTGAAGCTAAAACAGCTACATGTCTTTGGCATTGTTGTCAAAGAGGGAGAGATTATGTAAGAGAGATAAATTTTAGAGAGAAAAATTTAGACAATTTATAGAAGGAGAGATTACGAAAAGAGGGAGCAAGTATTCCCAAGAGAAATTTCAAAGAGAGCAATTTAAAAAAGAAGAATTAGGTTGTCAGTAACAAAATATTTTGGATTGTATGGTAACTAAGCTACAATTAGTATTAATATGTTTGAGATTTTTCCATCAATTTTGTAGAGGGAGATTGGTGGAAACATACAATTGGAACACTTATTGTTGTGATTGATGTCAAATCTATTGATGAGACATGTTGCTACCTAATCTTATGTCATATCTATTTGATTGATGAAGAGGATTTGAGAAGTTGCTCATAATAATAGCACCTAGAGGAAAGGTTGAGTTATGAAAAGGAAGTTACAATGGACATTTTCTTAGAGAGATTTTGATAAAGAAAAGTGATTGTTTTTGTCAAGAAAGCTAAAAAAAGCCAAGCAAAAGTATGAAATATCGTAAGAGCCAAGTAATGATTGTGTCAATTAAGCTATAGTCAGTGCCAATAAAATCTAGCGTTGATCGAGAAATAACATCGACTAACAAAGATAGCTGATGTTAAGCTAGAAAGATTTATAGTGACTAAGTATTTAGTGATGAATGAGTGCCAAAATTTAGAGATTGCTAAGTAATAGTAAAGAATGAATTCAAGGAAATCATGAGATCAATCTAACTCATTTGATTTCTTAAGAGATGTAAACCATGTTGAAGATAAGATTGATGAGTTGGATCATTAAATTCAAGGCAAGGATTAGGTAAAGACCTAATAGTTGAATTCTTGAGGAGTTTCTAGAAGAAGATCAAGAAGATGAATAGATACAATGAATCAAGTTGACTTTGATCATAAACTGTAAGATCTATGGTGGATGTAGAAAATGGTAAAGAAAAAATTGTTTATTTAAAGAGATACAGAGCCAAAACATTGTTGCTAGGGGACGAGTGCAAGTATGTGTATGTGCAAAGCTTGTGTGTGAAGAGAGGCATATAGAGCAAGGTTGATTAGAAATGCACGAGTGTGAGTGAATTCTAAGCTAATAGAGAAAGCTTGTAGATATGATGTTGTATTGACAAGTACATTAGATTGGAAGGCTTCAGTGTTGATGAGAAGAGTGGACTTATTTCTTGAAGGGTGTCTAAGAAAATCAAGATCAAAGGTGTCAGTGGAAGGCTTATTAGTAAACCAACATAAGGACCAAATAGAGATCTAAACCTCCAAAAGTGAGTTGTAATGATACAAATCATAACCTACTAATTTCTTTCTAGTCATTATAAATAGTTTGTATTGAAATCCTTTTAACAGAGGTTTACCTAATAGTCATTTGAAGACTTAACAGTTTTTATAAATCCTTCAACTAGTTGACATTATAAATGGACTAATGAAAGTCTTCTTATAAGGTCACTCCTAATAGGGTGATTAAATCCTTTAACCAAGTCACATTTAATAGTGGCTTCTGTAACCTTTAAAAGGGTTTGCCCTTGACATATCTCACTTTGAAAGAGTTAAAAAAAAAGTGACATGTTGGTGGTGGTTTTTTCCAAATTGGGTTTCCATGTAAAATTGTAGTTTCAAAACTATGATGAATTCTTTATGTGTTTACATTTGGTTATATTTTCATTATGCAATGCGAGTTATGTTTATGAAGTGTTTATTGTTTAATTTTTCAAGTGGTACATATTGACCTCGAGTAACTGATTCACTCCCCCTCTTAGTTACTCTAAACATTTTTAACACAAAACATCATTCTAATTTTTTAGAAGCTCCTCTTTGTTATACCCATTCTACAATTGGAATATACTTCCACCAGGACTAAGACACCTTTTAATGCCATGCTTGTAGTGGTTATTAGAGTTCAAGTTATAGATTCACCTTCGATAATCAAGCTTTCTATCCACACATTCCACTCTACCAAAAAAATGAATCAAAACCCTCTAATAAATTATTTTCTATTTCTTCAAGAATATATATATTTCATGAAAAAATGTGACTTTGATTATTTTGTGCCCTTAACATACTATTCAAAATTCCCTACTTCTTTTATAAACCAAATCATGGAATTATTTTAAAATTCCTTAATGGTCTTAGGGTCAACTTGATTGATCTCACTACCAATAATATATCAAAAAAAATTTATTTTTTTAAAATGGTCAGTGAGGATGAAAATAAAATGACAAGAAAAATCTAAAAGTTCATCTCAAAACTTGTAGCACAAGTATAATGAATATTCTTTCTCATTACATTAATTATTTAGGGGATACTATAATTTATGAGAGTGGCAATGTCCCTTTCAATATCCACAATATTTAATGTGGTAAATATTTTGTGCAAAATCATATTTTGATAGATAGCATGAATCTACCTATTATATCTAACCTATCGGCTTCTCCACTACCTTGCCAAAACAGTGTTGGTATGTAAAACTAAACACCTTTTCCAAAAACCCTTTAGTTTACATTATGACATCGACAATTTCCTATCTTGGAGTACTAGCACTTGTTAACATCATAATTACTTTAAGGATGTTATCAATAATTATAATATTTTTGAAAGCATGCTTGTTAATAGTTCAATTCTATGGTAAGTGGTCTGACATATGCCATCTGGCCTCATAAGTCTCCAAATTGACTATGAAGGCTAAAAATGGTTTTCCTAAAACATCTCTAATGAGATCACACACTATTTCCCATCTGAGGTTACCAAATGATGACTTCTCAATATGCATCTTGATGCATAGATGTTTGATAGGGAACTTAATGTAATACATTTCATAAATATATGCACAATCAATGTTATTTTTGAAGTCTATATGTGCAAAAATAATAAAAGTGAAATCAACTTTCTATGTTATGTTGGGATGTGATATAAAAAAGCACTGATTTTGTAGTTATATCCCCCTTAAAAAAATTAAAATATCATCAACACAGAGAGCTGCACCTTAAATAATAAAAGGAAATTTTTTTTTTTTATAACTTTTAACTTGTTTTTAGTGTTTCTAGTTTCAATTGCACATGTCAAAAATTCCAATAACACTTGGATCAAACTCTTCCATTTATTGTTAGGAAAATCAGAATTAGAGAGAAGTTGAAGTGAATAAACATTTTTAGTGTATCAATGAAATACATGCACAAAATATCCTCTTATTTTAGAATATATATTCTCTTACTAATATAGATTATATTTTGTATATGTAAATATATATTGAATTAATATATACAGACATATGTACTAATCATATTAAGTTATAAGTATACAAATAAAATCTATAAAATAGGGATTTTAACAACTTATAATGTCATATTTCCTATAGGTAATCTTAAGTTGTCAAATAGATTGTGAATTTTTTGAAATGTCTATCCTAGCATTTCTCTTTTCCATTTTTTATGTATTGCATTGTCTTTACTATTTATTTAGATTTTTATGGATATGCATTTAACTAGAAGGAAGCAAAGACAACCTAACACCTATGCATAACACTTAATAATTCACTTATCACTTAAAATAGACAAGTAACGGAGATCTATCCAATTATCCTAAATTCCAAATATATGAGTAGCTCAAAGATTTTTAAGGAAAAATTTATATAAAATCTAAGATGAAAGAAAACACAAAAAATATAACTCAACAAATAAGTATAAATACTTGACACCTGTGGTGCCTAAGGATAATGACATTGTCTTGGATGACTTGGTTAAGGATGTGCTAGCATCTAGTAATTGCTCTCCCCTTGGGGTTGATGCATAGACGCCTTAAAAAGTAGGTTTACTTTATTCCTCCACCAAGGAATGGGTACAAAACTAAATAGGAGAAGATTAAACTCACAAGAGATATATTGATAGAGTTTGGGTCTTTGAAACCATTGGATGCTCATTTTTCCCATTCTCCTCAATGATGATTATCCTCTTATGGAATGTTAGGGGGTTGAATAGAATCCCTAGACAAAAGGGTATTCAAAATCTAGTAGTTGATCATTCTCATGATGTTTTTTGTATCCAAGAGACTAAGCTCTCTATGGATTCTATGGTCTGATATGCCTCTAGTATTTTGCCTTATGGTTAGTGCCAATGTGTTGGAGCTATGGGAAGTATTGGTGGTTTGGCTATCTTTTGGGATCTACAAAAAAATTCTCCCCTTGGCTGGGTGTCTTCTTGTTTGGACTCAAGTGAGGTGATCATGATTACTAATGTGTATGTACCTATTGATTTTTTTGGAAAGGAAGAAATTTGGAGGCATCTTCAGTATGTTAGGAATTTTCACCCTTTTCATTCCTGGGTGTCAGCTAGAGACTTCAATTCCATTTTAAGTTTGGAGGACAAGTAGAGTGATTTGGCTCAATTGGGACCTTCTTCTGCTCTTGTATGTTAGCACATAATTCTTTTGCACCTCTTTGATGTTAAGCCATCTAATGGTTTCTATACTTGAAATAATAAAATGACTAAAGTTGGTTCTATCTCAGGACATCTGGATAGATTTCTTGTCTCTTATTTGTAGGTTAGTGATGCCCTTACTCTCTCTTCATAAATTTTGGACTGGAGGGGTTTTGATCATTTCCCTATTAAATTTTCTACTACTAGGGTTATTATTCTAAAGTTTTAACCTTTTAAGTTCCAATTTTTGTAGCTTTGTGACTCCTCTCTTCATGATCTTTTATGTTTCTAGTGGAGAGATGGAGCTCCTACACATGGTACTTTTATGTTTTCATTTTCTAGAAGGCTTCAATATGTTAAAATGAAGCTCAAGATATGTATTAGACAATGTTTTGGGAACCTTCAATCTATGAAGAGGATTTCTTAGGAACATCTTGATGTCATAACTAGGCAAATTTGAGATCATGGTTTTTCTAAGGATCCTGGCAAGGCTAAATCCCTTGCTTCTATAGTTCTAGAAGAATGGAAATTTCAAGAGGAATTTTTTTGGAAGAAAAATGCTAGAGTTGATTAGCTCTAAGAAGGATATAGGAACATTTCTTTTCTCCATAAAACTATGTAATCTTGCTAGAATCAAAGTTATATTTCTTCATTAGTTAATTCTAAAGGTATTCAACTGTCCTCCTTTCTAGCTTTGTTCTAGGAGGCTACTTAGTACTTTTCTACCCTCTTCTCTAAGGAATCTTCTGCTACTAATAATGAAGAGAATATAATTTTTGTCTTTTATTCCTTCCCTTATTACCCAAGAAATGAATGATTATCTCATGTGACTAATCTCTTTGGATGAGTTGGAGCCCGAGGTATTCTTTGGAATGCCTAAGGGTAAAGCTCCTGGTCTTGATGGCTATCTAGTTGAATTCTTTCAAGAATTTTGGGACATCATTAACTATGATCTTCTGGAGGTGGTTAATGAATGATATTCTAGCAAGAAGATGCTTTGGGCATTTAATTCTACTTTCTTGACTCTTATTCCAAAAAAAGAGGGGGCTAATCAAGTGGAGTTATTTAGACCTATTTCTTTATGTAATGTGGTTAACAAAGTTGTTACTAAGTTGATTGCTGAGAAAATTCAAAAGTGGCTCCCCATTATTATCTCAGAGGAACAAGGTGGTTTTTTTGTAAGAAGAAAAATACCAGATGGGGTGGTTATTGCTACTAAGGCTATTCATTCTATGGCTAGTTCAAGGGAGTGATCTATGTTTGTTAAGTTGGATATGGCTAAGCCCTACGATAGAGCAAAATGGAGATTTCAAAGGAATATTCTTCTTACCTTTGGCTTTGGCTCTAACTAGGTGAGTTGGACTACGAGTTGTGTTACTTCTACCCCTTTTTATATTATTCTTAATGGTCAACCTTCCTAGCTATTTGATGCCTCTAGAGGTCTCTATTATGGTGATTCTCTATCCCCCTATCTTTTCATCATTATGGCTGAGGGCTTGGGCATACTCATTAATTATCAACTATCCTAGAACTCTATTCAAATGTCGTGGTGGGGTAATGGTTTACCTACTCTCTCCCACCTTTAGTTTTTTGATGATTCTACTCTTGCGAGACAAGCTCAGATTGAGGAAGTTGAAGCCTTTCAACATACTTACGATATTTATTTGGCATTATCAGGTCAAAAACTTAATGAGCATAATCCTTTATTTATTTTATTTAATTCTCTTGAATCTATTCAACAAAGGATTGCTAATATCTTGCAATTTTAGGTTGGGTTGCTTCCTTTGACATATCTTAGCATCCCTATTACTATATCTAGCAAGCCATGGTTTTCTTGGCAAAATTTGATTAACAAGCTTCATGAAAAGGTAAATCATTGGACTCATAGATGGCTCTCTGATACTACTTGAGTTACCCTTCTTCAATATGTCATTTAAGCTCTATCTAATTATAGAAGCATGGTTTAGGGTGTTGTTGTTTACTTTCTCAAGGTGTTTGATTCTCTTTCTTAGTAATTCCTTTGGAGTGGTAATTTGCATAGCTCTAAATGGAGCTTGATTTTCTAGGAGACTATTTATAGGACTAAGAAGGAGGATGGTCTTGGTCTTGGATCAACTATCTTGAGTAGTCAAGGGTTGGGTGCTCAAATTTATTGGTGATGGTGCTCTAGACATCATCAACTCAGGGCACATATTATTATTCATAAATATTCTAGAGATGTTGATCTGTGCTCTATTTTTGCATTTCCTCTTGAAGGTTGTGACTCTATGGTTCAGTGTACTCTCAAGGATGGTGCTCATTTAGTTAAGAGGGGTCTTATCTGGATATATAATGGAGGCTCAAAGTATTTGTTTTGGTCTAATGCTTGGGATGGATTTTACTCCATCTTATCCATGTACGCTCATCTTCAAACTCTCTATGATTCTTTTCTTGTTGCTGGATGGGATAAAGTGGCTCAGTACAAAACTTCTAATTAATTGTGACTTGTTGTCGGCTATATATGGTAGAACTCTTTAGATTGGCCACCTAGAGGCACATAGGTGGATCATCAAGAGCTTTCTTAGATTTTAACCTCTAGGGAAAATTTCTCTCTGCAAGGACTAGATGTTCTAGCTTGAGGAGGTACCTTGTTTGGTAAATATTTTATCCTTGCTAGGTATCAGGAGATAACTAGATAACTATTAGGGGAGGTTGAGGTCCCTTGGTGGAACCAAGTTTGGAATATTTTTTCTTGGTCCAAGTGCAATTTTTTCATGTGGCTAGTAGCTAACAACCATTTTCTTATGTGGGATAATCTTTGTAAATATGGGTTTTAGGGCCCCTCATTTTGTGTTTTGTGTGGTAATGGGAAGGAGTCTATCTCCCATCTATTCTTCCATTTCTTCTTTTCTACTTAGTTATGGCACCTTTCGTGTAGTGCTTGTAGTTGTGCTTATTGGCATGCTTCCACTTTGCCTAAGTTCTTCGTCCACTTGAGGAGAACTCCACCAAGGCTTCTCCTCTCCATGCTACTCGGATTGTTGGCCATCATTCACTCTTTGGCATATTTGGCTGGAGAGGAAACAACAAGTCTTTCAATATGTCAAAATTGGTGTTATGCATCTTTGGTGGAAGATCACACATTCTCTTCACGAAATTATTCAAGCAAAGTGTGAGCTAGATGGGGGTATTGATTTGGCCAATCTTTCATATACAATCTCCTCAATTTTGATCTTCAGGATGGGGTTGTAGCTCAATGGTATCAAAAAGTGCCCAAACAACCTCATCAATAGGGGAAGGGATAGGTGAATAATGAGGGGAATTGAAATCCTCATCCTCATGGAGTTCTTAAAATTATCACTGATGGTTCTTCTTGGGGGAATCCAGGACCTACTAGTATTGGGGGAGTGGATCATTTTAGCTCAGGTGAAGTTAAATTCTTTTTCTCAATGCATAAGAGTTTCCATAATAAAAATCTCATGGAGGCTCTAGCCATTTTATATGTTGTTGAATATTATTTTTTGAGGGTATGGTGGAAGATTATATGTGAGTCTAACTCCTAAGTGGTGGTGAAATTTCTTACTTCATAGGAGCTTGAGGATGTTAGCTAGCAAATAGCTACTATTGTTAATTAGACTCTTCTCTTTTGTACCTCTATTGAGTTCATTAGGTTTACTTACATTCATTGTGAATGGAATAGATTTGTTGATAGTTTGGAAAAAGAAGCTTATGTTCATGCACTGGGCTAGAATATTATGGATAGGGGGCACCGACCCCTTAATCTATTACAAGAATTTGATGATCTTGTTGGTTAGGATAGAGTTCCTTGTTGAGCTCTCCTTGTTGTAATCCTTTCTGTCTTAATAATTTTTTACCCCTCTTTTTCCAAACATAAGTATAAATACTTACTCTGGATATCTCCTTACATTTTTGGGATGATAATAAAATAGTGCAATGATAATTCTCATGTCTAAGAAAAAAACTATCATCTCGAAGTTTAAAATGATTTTATTTTAAAGAAAAATGTATGCATTATTCATTACAAGAATACATATTTCTAAAAGGTATCTAATTAACACATAGAATTTGACTTAGAAAAATTTATAGAAAATAAAATTTATTTATTGTTACACAATATTTCATTGTATTCTAAATATTTTCCATTAGATTTACTTTAAAGTACTTTAAAGGATATAAATAGATAAGCTTTAAATATCTCAATAGGAAAATGCATTATGTTAATTTTTAAAGACATTAAATTGGAAAGATGAAAAAAATGTGCATTTAAATATTTTTAAATTAGACAATCTTTGTCAATGGGGTGCTGGTCTACTCGTAAGGTTGAAAGGTCTTTAAGGACCTCTATAAAAAAAAAGACAATCTTCAATATTTGTAAAAGATACACATTAAAATATAAACTATTAAAAATATCCATAAAAATTAAATAGAATATTTTAAAATAATATCAATTACTAAAATGATACTTTAAAATTTTAAAAGTGTGGTACGATTGATCAAGATTGTCTTACCCTACATTCAGTTGAGATGGCCTCTTGTTACAATAGGTTGAAAGTGGTGGTCAGGTGGACCCTTTTCCAGATGCACTATAGGAAGATCAATAGGCTAGAATCCATTGTGGAGGTAGAGGTAAAATCAGTAGAATGGGCATCAAGCCATAGGGATGAAGTGTTGTGGAATGTTGGTAGGGAGTTGGGTGACAAGCTTTAGAACTAGGAACATCTGGAGGACATCAAAAACAAATTTCTTTTGGATGAAGAGAGAGATGAAATGTCAAAGGCTATGGTTTCCATAAAGAAAACTTAGAATCAGCTTGGGGAAAAAATTAAAAATTTGGTCTAATAAAATAATTTGGTTAAGCACAAATTGGAGAAGGATATTAGCAATCTGAAGACTCAATCCAAGAAAAATCTACGAAGAGGAAGTTAGACTAACCCTTCCTTGTCCCCCAAGTTTTTTGTACCAGATCAACTCAAGGAGTTGAAAAGGTGATGATTTGGGCGATGTTTTGTTGCCTTTGGCATGTCTATGCTAGGTTCTTGTTGTGTGTTGGTTCATGATGATGCTACTAGATGGTTTGCTTCAGTGTGGTTGTTACAATTTCTATGTTTGGTGTAGGAGGTGGTTGTTATAAATTATTATTTTTGTTTCTATTAGTAGAGGCTTGGTCTGAGTTTGGGCATTTTTTTTGGTAGCTGGTTTATGCTTAGGTCCTAGCCCAGTTAGTTTATTTTTAGTTTTAATTTTTTGTTTGGTTGTAGTTGTTTGTTCTAGTTCAGATTCTATTTTGTAGGTGTCACTTCTCATGACCTTATTTTTATTTGCTAAGGATTTGATGTTATTTTGATGTAATGGGTTTGGGCCCTTCAAACTTTACTTAATCAAAACTTTAAAATATGTAGTTGAGCATATTTTTAAAATGAGTTTTTAGTGGTTATAATTATAAAATGAAATATAGAATCAAACAACAACTTAGAGAATAATGATAAACATATACACAATGCCAAGCTTCTAATTAATATCTAAAAGTTATTAGATAACAAATACACTATCAAATGATTAATATGTATGCATCTCTCTCTCTCTCTCTCTCTCTCTCTCTCTCTCTCTCTCTCTCTCTCTCACACACACACACACACACACACACACACAATATATGTATGTGTGTTGATATATACATCTTTAGTTGAAAGCAGTCACAAGTATTGATATAACATAATAGAATCCAATACCACTGCAAATTATTAAATCGAAAGCCATTAAGCTCAATTTAATCCTTGAGGTTTTTAAAAAAATACTTATCCATTCATTGTTTTCTAAATTATATTGAAATGTTGCTAATGCAAAACATTTCCAATGAACAGTAAAATATTTCAATGGTTTTCAACCCACAATAATGAGATATAGTAAAGATTATATTGTGTGCATTGAGGATCATCGTCGCATACTATAGAATGTAGAGATGACAACTCATGGGAAGCATTGATTGGATTAGATATGCAAACATAATAATAGAAGCAAGTGAGTCAATAAATATTCGATAATGTTGTTTGTATGGAGATCCATCAAATATAAGCATAAATGTTAAAGAGTCACATTAGCATAAATGTTGGTTTTAGTAAAAATATTATAATTGTCCAGATTTATATATGATATAATCTTCTCTCACCTGTACATCCATCTCTAAGAACCAAATAGCTATTGTTGGTTCATGCATAAAATTTTCAGATTCCCTAGTCATAGCCTCCTAACTAAGTTTAGGGATTTCTTTCAAGGCAACAAACAAATTGGAAGCATTTGTCTTAATATCCTCTTTATCAACTCTTATAGTGTGAGGTATTTTCACTCGCACGTATATCATATGGATACTTTCAGAAATCACATCCAAAGAAGCGGCCATGCTTCTCTTCCTCCTCTTTGGCCCTCTAGTTGTAGACGTCGAACAATTGTTTCTAGCAAATGTAGTGGATTGATTTGACTGAAGGAAATCTTCATCTAAATCAACAACAATGTTCATAGATGTATTAAAACCCTCATCATCATCCAAATCAATAGCCTCATTAAAAAGGTTACCATCTTCAATATCTTGTGATGTTGCCTCTTCATTTCCTTTTGCAATGTCATTCCTGACAATGACTACTAGATCATTAAAATAGGTGAATGGCTGCCTCCTATAAACTTTTGCAATCCTAAATTTATTTCTCTACACATTGGAAAAATTAAATAATTAGATAAATATTTGATATTAGAATTGAAAAAAACTTTGAAGAGAACATCACCTTCAAAAGGTCATCCCATACACTATCCTCGACATCCAGGCATTGAGTTGTTTCATTCCAAGCAAACCCACTTGTATTATGAAACTCTTTCATTATTCTATACACCAACTTCCATGTTTTCAACTTATTTTTGAAGCTAACTCTTCCAAGATTTAACTTTAGCTCTTCATTGAATCTCCTTTCTATGACTGTCTACACTTCTTTATGAAAACCATCTTCAGCTTTCCTTCCTAGAGTAACTTGCTCACGGAGCAAGTTTAATAGTTTTCTCTCCATCTCTCTACTCCACACCACTTTTGAAATTCTAGATGAAATAACAACAAGGGTACCTATAGGAGTAGAAGTGGGGGTGGCAACAAGGGGTATATGAACCTCCTCATGTATGGTTGTCAATAGATTAGTGAAAGACATTTTTTCCTCAAAGATAAGTAGCTATTATATTGTTGCAAAAAAATGAATATGAACAAGTCCATTGGTGCAAGGATTGGCACATAAGTCATCAGTCTCACTATCATCACCTATTTATAACAATGTAGGAAAGCATGTAGATTCCAAAAATTTTCCTATTCACAAGCATAAGGTTTTAGTAAGCAACATTATATAGATTTCCATTATATATGAAAGCATGTAGATTTCAGATTCAGATTCAAATATGTACACTTTCAATAAGTAGCATTATACAAATTTCCATTATACAACAAAGCATGTAGATTTCAATATTATGCTTGATCGCAAGCATAACGCATAAAGGATATTCAAAAATCATGCCATATTGTAAGCCAAAAGAGAGAGTGCACAATAACAGATCATTCACATGGACGATATAGCCACTAAAATTTAGAAGTGCATGTGCAAAGGTATAGAGTCACTAATAAAAGCATAGCACAACCATGAAGCACCATCAACAACAATCAAATAACTCAATAGACTAATACAACGAAAAAAGGTATGCCCAATTTAGACAACATCAAACTTAGCTAAGAACAGAAAAGAGCCATTAAACACTTACCAGTACCAGCATAATAAATCAATATAAATCTACTACTATAACCAAACTGCCCAATTAACAAGTTATTAACTTAGCCAAGAACATAAAAGAACCATAAAATATCATCAATAAAAATCATGTTAACTCAATATACCAACAGAAAAAAGCCATTAAACACTATCAATAGAAATCATAATAAATCAATATACTACTACTACTACAGCCATAATGTCCAATTAAGAAGTCACTAACTTAGCCAAGAATACGTAAGAGCCAAAAAATACTATAAAAAATAATCATAACTCAATATAAAACAACAAATATTGCCAAATTCACAAATCAGTGAACATAAAAAGAGCAATGGCTCAAAAATACTTACCTCAGTTCTATCAATAACAAGCACTTTGTGACTAGGATGAGCAGTTGCATAAGAAAAAGACACCTGAAATCATAGGTATTTTCATCTCTTCAAACATAGACCTCAAAAAATCTATTTCAATTGCTGCTCTTCTCAGTAAAACTTTAAACCCCCAATTTGAATTGGGTTTTCCCTCTTTCAAACAATTTATAAAATTAGAACTGACAAGAGAATTGATTTAAAGATCTAGTAACTTCTGAGATGTTTTACCCCAAATTCAACTTGTCAGACAAATGTCCATCTTTGTTTCATTGCATATAAAACATGTTAAGAAGAAAGGAGTTTTACGACCTAACTTTTCTCCACACTTCCCAATCTTTCTCCACACATCTCCATTGTTATCCAACACATAGGGAATGTTGCAGTGTATGTCAAGGGTTTTAGAAGTGCATGTACCCAATCAAGAATTTATAAACGATTGAAATAGCTCTGAGATAACCATGGTCTCCTTTCCACATTATAAGATATTAAATTTTTTAGGATCCAAGGACTAAAGTCCTTAAAAAAAAAAATGAAATATATGGACAGATCCACAGATTAAATTAATATTTTTGTTTTGGAAGATTACAGAATAAGAAGAGCATTCCATAGTGGACTACATGTCACCCTTAGTAGTCACTTGCTTGGAATTCAATACACCTTCATATTACATAATTTAAACAACTAAAATAATGAATGTAATTTGAATAATTCTAATATTGTCATGTATGTGTGGGTAGTTTTACACTTATACACAAATTGTTCATTGGAATGAGTTTTGTGGACCAAGGAAACAAAAATTCGATGGTTTGATGCACATATTCCACTATTCCATCATATTATACTTATTCACCAGTGGAATGGTCTAGAATACATCATGTTATAATGCATATCAGAGTCATTTCAGAAATAAAATAGAGTATAACAATAATGCATATCAGAGTAATGTACATGATGAATCAATGGTGACAGTGTTAATGAATCAACATTCTATATAAAGTGTCAATGCAAGTATTTTAGTTCTTCAAAATTGACTTTAAAAGTGTCAATACGAGTAAAATAAAACTAATATTGAGATCTATAACCCTCCCCCATCCTTCATGCTATTTCATGTCAAAATTTTCCCTAGTCATCTCTATCTCATGGAGTCATCCCATAAGTGTCAAGAATTGGCCCATTATCCCATCATGATCATCTTCATCTCCAATTTCCACATCGGGTGAAACCCCATCCTCTATCGTAATAAAATTGTGTAGTATGCAATATGATAATGTGATCTTTATTTAAGTCATAATATTATAGGAAGTTGCATGCCTCAGGATAGGGAATCATTGCTTCAAAATACCAAATGTGCACTCAATCACATTCCTAAGAGAGAAGTGTCAGTGGTTAAACAACTCATGTGCATTGTTGATTGGGTTTGCCTTGGAAAAATCTTTTAGGTGATACCGAATACATTGATAAGGGTTGAGAAATCCAAGAACATTTGTATAGCTGACATCAACTAAATAAAATTTTCCTATACAAAGGGATAGAAAAGTTATAGATTAGAAATCACATAAAAACTATGTATTACAATAATGACAATATAATCCTTAATTATAGGATTTAAGATACCTGGGGGAACTAGTAGGGGATTTTCTCTCGATAGAGCTGAAGCAAGAACACAACTATCTATAGTTGACCCTTCCCAACCAGCAAGAAGATATTGAAACTTGTAGTCAAAAGAACATGCCTAGTACATTGTGTGAGAAGTTTCCTTTTCTATCACAATATTTTGTCTACTTCTCCACATCAATGGTAACTGGTATATGGGTTCCATCGATTGCTCCAATACAATCCTAGTGTATAAAATATTATTTTCAAATATATATGAATATACTTAAGACTCAATCAACAAAATACATGTTAGTAGGAGATGTACCTTGAAGTACGGACCAAAACGCTCTTTCCGAACAATTTCTAGAGGAGTAGCTAGAGAAGAGGGCAAAAAGTAAATGCTATGGAGTGATATGATAGCCTTCAATACCTTATGAAAGTAGCAACTTACAGTCTCCCCTGAGTGACCAAAGTTATGGCCAATTTTATTATTCCTTAGATTGTGGCCAAGGGTATGAAGGAACATGACCAATTGTTCTTCCAATTTTATTTTACTATATCTTGAATGCTCCCTTTCTCCCTTAGAATATTGGAAAGCTTGAAGAAAGCTCCTCTACTCATTTGTAGTTGGTCATGACAATCCGTGTCATTGGAATATATAATATGTTTATAGAAAGGACAAGTAGCTCTTCTTTGCTTATGCCTATGTATTTTAGCATCTTCATAAGATGCTACTATGAATATTGCTTTGGTAGCAAGCAAAACAACAAGAACAATCAAGAGTGTGATCTTCCTAATGATACTTCCTTGAACTTTTAAATCATTAGCAGGATCCATTGAATTACCTATAATCACATAAAGGAGTTATTGTTTGAGATAAAAACATAAAAACACATTTTCCCCATATGTAACCTATTTATCCTTACAATTATTACCCTAAACAAGTTAGAGGACTGAATATGATATAGGGGTAGCTGAATTAGGAGTGTCAAGAATTGAGTTCGTCAAAGGAATGCCGGAGCATGATTTTGGTAGAGTAAATAGGTCACTTGGCTATTATATTTTGATTTAAGTTGGGATACATACATGGAAGGTTTGTGGAATGTGGAAATGGGAGGCAACACAATTATCCCCTATGAGAAGACTTCAAAGAAAGGTTGTAGCACACATTCAGAGAGGGCAACAAGGTTGCAGTGCACAATTATCCCATATACTTTATCTAGTTCAATCATTAATAAAAATGAAACTAATCTAAAAAATCTAAATCACCAAATTAAATTTGAAACTATTCATCATTTTAGTAGATCATATTAAGTTGATATAGTAAACATCTCATATGATATGTGAGGATTTTTGAAGACATTAATTACTAAAATTATCATAAGAAGCATAAACTCAGCAATAAGTAATTATGGTAAAAAGGAGATAAAAAATTTATAGGGACAAAATCAAATTATGTGATTCATAAATATATGATTAGGATGGCAAGTGGTTTTTGAAGACTTCAATTTTGATAGTTCCTATATATTACCAATAAAAATGCAAATGAAGGCAAACATAACCATTAAAGTAGAGTGTAAAAGCCCAACACCCTTAGGTGGAAGAACAATAATAATTTCCTATTGAGGTGCCAAAGCTTCCATGCCTTTTTGAGAAATATGAAGTGAATTTTTTATTAAATGCTTCTTTTAAGTGGGATGTTCAAGAGATAAAACAAAAGCATATTTCTAAGTAACTTCCAAAGGTATACATTAAACAACTACACATTTATATATAAAATATTTTACTCAATGTCATTTGGAAAAATTGAACAAAATCCTCTGTTTATCATAGGTGTTGAGTTTTGAGGAAAAAAGATGTAAAGCCACCTAATCAGCCCATTGCATAGTTGTTCAGTTCCTCAAATTCACCATTTTAATTGCAAAAATGAGCTAATCAACTAATGATGAAATCCTTACTTTTAAAAGACAAAGGCACATAAATTATCATACGATGTTTCCAAAGAAAAGTTCTATTTCTCCACTCTCCAACTTAGTCTTTTTTTTCTTAATAATGCAATTCCAATGAGATCTTTAAAACACTTGTTGCCTCACTCTAGAAAGCTATTTTTTTCAAATAAACATAGATCAGTGTTGTATTAAAATATTTTGTAGAAAAATTATAGCTGATAGCCTAGATGTTTAACAAAATGATCAAAAAACTCTAAATTACAGTCAGAAAGAAAACAACACACTTGAATACTATCAGTAATATCACAACTACAGATATATATAGGGGAGAAAATCATTAAAAAGATTTTTTTGACAGTTTGATGTAAACTACAATTCGCTTGTTGTGATGAAAGCACATGCTCTTCGACATAAAATTTGATCTATATTATCTTCTACTTGAGAAAAAAGTTGAAATTACATTTAGAATGGTGATAATAATTAAAAGTCTACTTACTAAAAGTCAATAATGTTCTATTTATGTGCATTTAGTTTTGTTTTTGTGTTGATGACTGCAATGTTGGGAATTTGACCGCAAATGATGATAGCTATCTTAATTTCCCCCTCTTTTCTAAAATTTTTTAGCTAATAAGCTACATTAGTGTGAGATTTCAAGCCAAACCCATCTCACTCCTAAAAAATCCCCCATAAAACAAGTTGCTCCTAAACCTCCCAAACAATATTCAGGGGTCACTAGAATCTTTTCAATTGTGGTTGATAATACTAGCTTGAAACCTCAATGATGGAGACACAACCCAAGAACAGAATGGACACAACCGAAAAGGGAAATTATATTAACTGAGAAAATAAGTGAGTACAAATAGTACAGAGAAAATAAACTTCAGAACATGCCCTAAGGGCTTACAATAGCATAAATCTAGAGAATATTTCTTCTTTTAGCACCTCCTCTCAAACTCCACTCCGAACTACCTTTTACAATGCTAGAAATCTCCTTAAATAGACCCCGAAGGGTTAAGGACTAGGAGTACATTCTAGAAAGTGCTAGTAGGCATCCACCAATGAAATGGAAGGTTCCGGAAGTTGCATTAAAAGTCGGTGCAAATCTAGAAGAATCCAGAAACGGTAACCGAACTTCCGGGAGGTATAACTTTTGAACCGTAGCTCCGATTGACGAACCGTTTACATTTTTGGAAATCTCTCAAAGCGTTCTATAGCCCTAAGAATGAGCTTTGCTCATCCCCCATTTTTTGACCATTTTCGAGGTCATTTAATGCCCCAAACCTGACTTTGAAGCATTCTTAGGAGGTCTCCAAAACTCAAAAAATTGGAATAACTTTCAAACTGTGGGGCCTGTTGACCTGATTCTTTTTCTGGAATGCTCTAAATCATGATTACATTCATCTGGCCAATTCACACCTTCTAGTTTACTGAAATGATGGCCCAAATACATGCTCCTATTTTTTTGAGATTTTCAAACGCACTGATAGTTGAACTATGAGAGTTGGAACCTTTATTTGAGCCAAATGGGTATCCAAAAATGTAAAGACATGAAATAGAAACTAAGTCTAAGTACATTTTTTTGGGTGACACAGGATTGCCCTTATACCTCTAGATGCTCCTACATCACTCAAGATTTGTAAAAACTAAATTTGTTTTCATTTTTTAACATCGTCACCTAAGAGATTCAAACTCTTATACAGAAACCCCATGTATAAAAAAGGTAAAATGAATAGACTCAGGAAATCCATTGTTTACATACCTGTGAAACATAATGCCGTGAAAAGTTTGTACAAGCTTCTTGTTGCCAATGCCGTGAGACCAAAACCCCTATGAAACACAATGCCATGAAAAGTTTGTAGAAGCTTCTTGTTGCCAATGTCGTAAGAGAAAACCCTAAACACAGCCATTCAAACATACCAAATTCAGCATAGAAAAAGCACTACCCAAAATCAAAGTGCAAAAAATCATGAAAATGAAAAATAAAACACTGCTCCATACCTGATAAAAATGGAGGATCAATTACAACGAATGTGAGTTGAAAAATGAGCAGCAAATGGAAGTGAAAGGGAAAGTTGAGGGCATAGACTTGAAATTATATATTTTCTAACAAAGTAATATACGGAATAGGATTAAGTATTCCTATTCCATCTATTTTCGTGGATTGTATAAGTTCATTTTTTGGGTAAAATTGGAATACTTATTCCAGTCCTGTTCCTGTTTCCATTTCAAAGTTATTGCACCCAAAAAAAGAATAGGGATACACAAATGCCTATTCCAAGGATATTCTCATTGCAAAACATACCCTTAAAGATTATTTCCTTTACCCAGTTTATCAAAGAAAATCAAGGTTGTTTTAAATATGTCATTCTATAAAGCGATCAAAATTAGTGTGTAGCAAATTCATTCTAAGAAAAATTAGAGTTCAAAACTCTTTGAAAAGGAACATAAATTTTTTAAATATATAATTATCATAAAAGAAAAATTAACATTCACATTAAAATTTTAATTATATGATGTATTTCTTATCACATTTAAATAACTCTATCATATTTAATGTTAAATCTAGAATTTAATATTTAAAGTTACTCAAAATATAATATTAATAGAGTTTCTATCTTACAATATTTTCAAAAAAATCTACAATAATATATACTTGAAGTTTTGGAAAGATTTTTAAATGAGATAAATTGCAATGTTAAAAGGAAAGTATAAAAAATAATAATTCATTTTTAGAATTTTTTTAAAATGGGTTTTTATATCACATTAGAAAATTAATCAAAAAATTAAGAAATCAACATAGTCTTACAATTTTTTCAGCAAAACAATATATTTCTGGGAGCTTATCTTTCTTTTTTGAGTGTCAAAACCTTTAAAAAACATCTTGTCCAAAACAATGAATTGAAAATTTGAATCCCATATCTAAGTAGTTCATGAAGAACTTGTGATAGATATGTCATAGGGTCTAGACTGGTAACACTACCAATCTATGATAGGTATAGCCTTAGCTTCCCTATCCTTTCATATTTTTGTTATTTTGTTTTCAGAATGCTAATTCCATTCCAATGCAAACCATGTCCACTTTGTCATGTTACAATGATGACTCATCATGCTAACTATAACACACTGTCTTGTCCTATCTTCACCTTTACAGTGACTAGTGTAGATGTTTGTCATTATCATGACATTGATGACATGCTTCATACTCGATTGGGTACTAATCAATGACAAAACTTTGGTGTGAAAGATATTAACAACACCAATTACCTCCCTTAATGCCAATAAGACTTGTAAGGTTAGCAACTTGGTTAGATTAAGCTTTTTATATATGTTGATGGAGCATATAAATTGATGCTAGTAGGGTTAACATGGTTAGTTTATCAAGCTTAAATTTATCATTGTACTTGTTTAAATTTATGTATTAATAAAAATGAATCATTTACCATTTTAAAAAACTTAAATTTTGAATATTATATTTTATTGCATTTTAAATATGGATAATCATGTTACTAGAGTTTATTAAAGCATAAATTTCCAGGTAGTCAAAATTTTGATGTAAGAGCATTCTCCCAACAAATGACATCTAGATGATCTATAGTGACTCGATGAAGGGATCAACCACTGATCAAAGACTCAAATTCCCTCTATAACTAACTCAATGACAAGGAGGAACTCCTCTTGCATAACTAAGAAAAATTCCTCAATATATCGACTTCATATGCACAAGGCTTAGACAGAAGATTAGTAACACCACTAACCATCATAAAACCTTACAAATGATAGATCATAATCATAGAGAGAGATAAATTGAAACAAGATAATCAAATCAAATTTATACCTCCTATCTAGCTTATCTATTGCTTCTTTGCACTTTTTTGGGACTCATATATGTGACCCACTTAGAGATAATTTTTGCAGTATCTTGAAATTGAGATTTGAGAATTTGATTCATTGATAATATTGATAACTTGGATAACTTGCATAAAACTTATGATCCTTAAAATGTGTTATAAGGTGAATTTATATAGATTTTTGAGATCGCATGGAGGATCAAGACTATATGAGAAAATTAGGATAAACGGTTGAGAATTAGAGAGACGGGTTGAGTTTGGAATTTTTCTTGAGATAGTAAGATTTATTTCCATTTTCAACTCAAAAAGGGTGAGTTGAATTGGGAAAAAAGATGAGAAGATAAAAATAAGAAGATTTTTAAGATATTTGAGACTATGAATTTCCAAAAATGGGATTTTGAGATAAAATCAAATTTTAGATTTGAAAAGGATTTTATTATTTCTATGATTTAAATGAACTCATAAGTCTAATCTTTGATATTTGAATGAAATTCAATTAAAATTAAAATTTTGAAGAGAAATAGAATCTAAATAAAATTAATTAAAATGAGATGAAATTGAAATTAAGTTTATTTTTAAAAATTAATGTATAGTTAAATGAATTAATTAGTTAATGAAAACAATTTGGAATAAATATTTAAATTTTAGAACTATATACATTTAATATAATTATCAATTATTTAAAGAATAATTAATTGATTAATATTAATTGTTTAATTAATGCAACATGAAAATGACTAACTAATCTCATGATTGATTTTAGGAAGAATAAAAATAATAATGTTGATCGATTAAATAATGAAATAAATATTCAAATAATAAAGAAAAATAATAGTTAGAAAACATCTATAAGCATAAGATAATTGTAGGTGTCTACAAGAAACCTTGCAAGAAATTGTCACATGGACTAAAGGCTTCCAATAGTTTTGAGCCTTTATTAATTCAAAATAGACACTACAACTTATAACTCCATGAAAGTCCCATAAACAATGCATTTGAAATACTTATTTACATTATTTATGTTGATCATTTGGGGATACTACGATTGACAAACCTCATCCTTGACCTTGAATGAGGTGTTAGGTTCTTGAACTATGATAAATTTTAACTATAATGTACTCATATGTTACTCTTCACTCCTAAACTATACAAACTTTATAACACTATGACACACAAATGCTTCATGGTTATCAAATCACCATCTAGAGGAGATGACCTAATACTTGAGGAGACACTTGTTGATTTAATGCTCCAATATTTTTAATAATATTAGACCAATAGTTGTGATTCTAAAGTTTTTATTGTTGACTATGACTACCCATAATTGAATGAAATGCATTCCTCATATCTAAAATAAAAAAATCATGTGATGCCACATCAACACACAAAAAAACATTACACAAGTATTAGTCTCAATTTTTGGATGCCATTGCAAAAACCTATTGACATTATAGTTAGGTTTGTTATTAGTGACACAGACTTATTCATATTGTAAGTATCTACCAAGAATATTATATAGTTAATCGAGTTAACCAAGCATTTGAGACTCTAATGAGTTCTACAACTACTACCAAATTCAAGGGACAATATTCAGTTTGCACTAAGTAATTTCTACCATGATGATAATCAACGGTGTAAACTGAGCTTCATAATTTTTATCAAGTTCCTCATTACAAACCAAGTTGTGCAATGCTTCTTGAGTTTGCGATTATAGTGATGGGAATCGAATGTTGACCGAGCCACTCAATATTAACCAAGTGACTCAGTTTATACCAAGCTCATTGTGATAATATTGACCGAGCTATGAAGTGTGAATCAAGTGATTCAATTGATATGCCAAGTTTCATAGTATTCATTAAGTCACTAGTGGAAACCGAGTTCAAATTAGTTAGAAGTGATCAATATGGACCAAGTTTCTATGTCTACCGAATACATGAAAATTCCAAGCATTGATAATAGATGGCGAGCATCAGAACCTCATTGAGCTATTCTATAGAACCTAAGTTCCTGTAGTTGAATCGACCTTGTGCATTTTTTTGTAAGCTTGTATTGTAGCCGAATTTGTTGATTTGTAAATTGGATTGGTATATATGTAACATATTGTATCACATCCAATAAGATACACACACACACACACACACACACACACACATACATATATTTGGAATACAATTAGAAGAGAAGATGAAAGGTGTGAAATACAAAGGTTACAATAGTATAAAGAGTAGCACAGATTTATCTATCACAAGAAGGTGATCATCACACTCAAAGGAATCTCATTTAGTAAACCAAATTATGGATCAGAGATCAACCACTATTTCATCCTAATAGGTGGATTAGTTAAATCCTTTCACAAGGTATGCTTAACACTCTTTTGTAAATGTCTTTATCAAGTTCATACTTCATTTTATGTTTGTAACTCCTTTTGCAAGGTTGTCTTAGCAGTCCTTATTGCTCCTAATAGGGAACATCATTAGAAGTGCTCATTGTAAGCCTTAATAGGCCAACTTTATACTATAGTACTAAAGCTTTTGGGTATCATGCCAACCGTAGTTTTACTTTCTATTTGGAAGGTTTCTAGGTCACCATATTGTGTGTCAATGTTTTCTGAATGTTTTAATTATTTTAGTTATTCATGCATGCAATAAGATCAAAATACACATGAAGGATTAATTGGTAATTAAGGATTAAGTTTTATTAGTTACTGATTCACCCCTCCCCTCTCAGTAACTTAGCCTATCATATATATTTCCAACAATTTGAATTAGAGCTTTGTGTTTCTCAGGAAAGAAGTTTAGCAACTTGAGCAAAGATCAAAGGCTATGGAGGTATTCAGACTTGATAAGGTTATTGACAATGAAAAGTTGGATTTGGAATTGGCTATTGGACAACTCAAGAAAGCAAATGAGAAACTCTCTCAATCACTAAAAAGGAGAAAAGATCATGCAATCCAAATGAATGACCATCTCTACATTGAAAATATAATTGAAGACATTCATTCAGAAAGAAATTCAGATAAAGCTAATGAAGAATTCAAATAACTATTAGAAAAGAATAGTACACTTCAAAAAGAAGTAAGAAAGTTGAAAAGAGGAAAAAAAAATTCAATGAGTAAGATTGTGTGAAGTCATGCATGAGAAAAAACAAGATAAGAAAAGAGATAGAATAAAAAAATAATGAAATTCAACACCTATCCCTTCTTCAAGCAGATTTCATTGATCAGATCACCAATGTGAATGAAGAAATCATGAATCTATGATTAGAAAATGAAAGATTGTAGAATGATCTAAATATTGAAAGACAAATCAATGATAGAATGATGAAATATCAAGCAGACATGAATCAATTGAATGAGAAAAGCCATTACAGATAAAAAGGAAAACTAGGAATTGGATATATATATTGAATCATCCAAGCAAGGAACTCAAAAGAATCAAAGATCTACTCGTAGTCATTATGGTAAGATAGGTCATACATCAAACAAATGTTGGAGCAATCAGAGAGCTAAATCCAATGAAAAATGCTACAATTGCAATCAGCATGGTCATAGAGCTAATGAATGCAAATAGAAACCTAAATTTGAAGGAAAATGTTAGAAATGTAAGAAGAATGGGCACAAATCTTCATAATGGAAAACTAAGATATTGAACCTAGTAGAATGAATTTTAAAACCTATATTTGGTTGGGAGTATAAAACTTGGTAAAGATGTCACTACTATGGAGAATTTGGACACATTGGAATGAATTGTGCAAAACATCACAAGGACAAGAGAAGCTACTAGAAGATGTTTTATTTGTACAAAACTTGCTCATCTTTCCAAGAACTGTATGAATATTGGAAGAATTGAAGATGAAAAGAAAGCCAAGGCTGAAAACATTAGAAAAAAAATGAGACAACAAGGGATTCAAAAATCTTCTAAGAATGCAAGTCTGAGCAATGATGAACATGTCACTCAAGAATTGGGTGACTCAAGTATTTCTACTTGATCTCTCAAAAGAAGTACTAGAACTAGGATTATGAAGAAGACATCTCAAATAAGTTCTAGTAAGTAGAATGAAGGATCCGTATCAACATTCAAGATGCAAAGGATCATTGAGAAATCAAGAGGATTCCAATCAATATCAAATGAGATTAGATTTAGATGTTACTAAGTGAGGTCAGGTTGCAAGACCCTACCAAGAAAGGTTAGGAGCTACTAAAATTGATTACAAGATGAAATTGAATTCATTTCTCACCATGAATGTTCAAGAGCTATTTGTACAAAAAATTCTTAATGCATTCGAGCAACTTGTGAATTACTATTAAATATTTTTGTGTTCTCTCAAACCCTACTGAGAAAAATGATATCCAGTAGTAGAAAATCAAAGAAAGGATCTTATATGTTGGTTCGAGGCATTGAGTGGAAGGCACTAGACTTCAAGCTGAGTTTGGCTATTGCAAAAACCATAGATTTGAGCGGAGCTCAATCTCAAATTCCACCAAAAGTAATATTGATTAATAATATTTTTTGGAATTTCCATTGTGCTATTCAAGATATTAGAACATTGGAAATAGATTAGTTGTTGAGAGAATTATGTGTGAATGGTGTGTTAAAATTGGAGCATCAACATCTTGAAGTGAAGGATTTGACTCACATTCCACACATGCCATGAGATTTTCAAATCAAATGGATAAGATTTATCCTTATCCATATGCATAATGGTCAGTTGTGGTTGGAGCAACCCATTTTGATAACCAAGAAGATGATCCATAGGATCACTAGTCTTCCAATGTTGGCAAAAGCTAAAATGACTAAAATCCTAAGTCAAGTCAAACTAGAAAAGAAACCCTTGCTCAGTGGGATGGAAGGAGAATGAAGATCAATTGTTTCACATATATGGAATTGAAGTATGAGATACATGTCATCATGAACAAAATATACAGCTCGAGTAGACTCAACAATGCATAATGTGAAGCAATGGATTTCGCATACAAAGTGTTCAAGAATAACCTGTCACTTGACCTTGTTGAGTTGATGTTGAATCAGTTCAACTAGAATATTGAGAGTATAAGAACTTCAAAGAACAATCCTTGCAAGTTTGGTTCACTCTTAACTTTTTTTATTTTTCTATGTGCAAAAATTTTTCCCATCAAAAGGTACAATAGTATGGAGGAAGGAGGTACCTAATCTTTATCAAATCAATGAATATATAGCTAAAATGGGAGAAAACTATGTTAGTATTATGGAAAATTAGTTTGATGCATTCAAGGATAAGATGAATAATAGATTTAGGATCCTTAAGACACTTGTTGATGATTACAAAGATGATATTTGTTTCATTGTTGATAGTAACAAAGTACATATATACAAGCAGTAAGACCAAGAATTGTATGGGTAAAGCCTCTAGGTTATGTGATTAACATATCTATGAAACCAAGGACATCATTGAAATATTGATTAATGAGCTTATTGACCCAAGAGATACATACTTTGGCACCTATGATAAACCAAAGGCAACAATAGAACTTGAAATAAAACTCTCTCAAGTGGTCAACAATGGAAAGGAGAGAATTACAAATTTGAAGATCAACTCGACTCTTCTATTGACTGAAGGAAAAGGTGATGGCATTGAGGATGATATAGAAGAAGATGAAGATAAGTCAAAAGAAGAAGAACCTATAAAGAAGAGAGGTAAGGTTATTATAACCAAACCTGGCAAACCATCTACTTCTATGTTCATAAGGAGGACATCTAGGAAGAAACTTGATAAAGGAGGAGATGTGGTCTTTAAATGGCCTCCACCCACCTTCCAAGAAAGGTTGAAATAAATAGATTCAGGAGTTGGCATAACAAACTTTAGATCAATAAAGTATGAGACTAGGATTGTAGGAGCAGAAGCAAGTAGAAGACATGATAATGTCTAAGATGGGTAACTGGAAGTATTCCCCAGATCAACTTGTTTAGTAGACTTTGAGTGACTTAATGGAGAAGGTTAGGCCAAGATGGAAGAATGTTATGAAAACTACTAAAGACATATATGAGTAGACCCTAAAGAAACTAATGTCAAGCTTGAATGAAAAGGAGGTAAAATATTCCATTAAGAAGAATGAAGAAAAACTTACCTTGAGATTAAACATTTGTCTTATATTGATGAATGACATTGAACATATGGTAAGAAATGCCACAATCACATGGAAGAACATTTTCAATCTTCACAAGTAGAGTGATTTTGTTTTCAATGTGAGTGACAAGGATTGAGATGATGATGACAATGAAAAAGATGAGGAAATTGATGATGAAGAAGTAACACATTTTGACAACATAGATGATGAGGAACAAGAACAAGAATAGGAAGTGACTAAGGAAGAATTACATGAAGTTTAGAACATTGAGGAGACTGACCCAGAGAATATTGAAGTAGTGGTCATAACCTCACTTCCTCATTCTTTGAGTGAAGCATTGGAAGCATCAAGCCTAGAGAAAGCTTCTACAAAACTGATTCTATCAAACATTGTAAGTACAAGCACTCAATCAATTTTTGCACCTGTTTAGCTCAGTACTTCATTGACAGAAGTGACAAGCACTTAATTTACCAAGAAGATGACACTTCCTCCTCCATCAATTTTTGTTACACAAGATATTCCATCAATAAGTGCAATATCTATTTTTTCAACTAGTCATAATATTTCTACTATTTTTTACATTCCTAGCATGTAATTAATAAGTGCAAGAATAGTTGAGACCAAAACTCAACTGAGCACAAATTTTTTGAGTAAAGTCAAAAAGAAGGAAGAAGAAATAGATCTTGATTAGGAGATTGTTATTCCAAATTGGGATACAACCAATTTGAATCCCTATCAGATGTATATATTTGGAGAACTTCTTCAAAAGAGAGCTAAGCAATAGAGGCTTAGAGATGAAAGAAATAAGGAATTACAAGTGCTTGATGATGCAAAGAATATTATAGCAGAAGCACTCAACATAGAGGTTGACACTTCTTGACTAATTTTGGCTAAGTTAGTAGAGATAGTCTAGAAATTCAATGAAGATTTGAATGGATAGGAGAAATTGTTGCAGAGAGCTAGGAAGAATTTTGAAAATAATATTTTGGAACTAGTAGCACAGTAGATTACTATTCATCAAGTAGACTTGTCTAATATTCTAGGCTCATTGGAGACCTCTTGTAGTTATGTGACTTCATTATTCTATAAACTCTATGATACTTCAATTTTCACCAAGGAAATTAAAGATAAACTTTCAAAGATTGACAAAGATTTGAAGGCAAGTACGCAAGAGCTACAACTTGACTCGAGTTATAGCTCTACCCACTACACAAAGATTAGATTATTAACTAATATGTAGGTAGAATTGCTAAGAGAAGAAGTTAGAATAAGAGCTACACTGGTATATATACAGGGTATGATTCTCCCAAACATGGATGTATTGTAGAAAGATATTACACATGCTAAAATGCTCATCCATGATAACAACTTCTGAATTGAAGATCATATGATACAACTTTCAGCAAAAGTTCAAGTTGCATTGCACACATGTAAGGTATTGAAAGAAAATTGGGACAAGAAAATGGTGCTAATCCTAAATATACATTCAAATTTTTTGTTACATTTTGGCATTAATGTATAAGTATATAGCATACATCTTTGGCATTAATGTCAAAAAAGGGGACTAGATGAAGATGTATATTATAAAGGGGAGAAGATATAATATAAGATGTACTAGACACAAATGGGCAGAAAATTTATATAGCATATGTAAAGATGATAAGATGTGAAAAGATGTAAAGTATATTGTATATATATGTATGTGGGAGCATTATCATATCATATATATATAGACACATCTTTTCCAAAAGCATTTTTGAAAAATATCAAAAACAAAATACTCTACTAAGTTGAAGACACAAGGTGAAGAATAAAAAGTATTTTGAACTTTTTGAGTATTCAATTTTGTTTGATAAATGTTTTTGTCACTAATGCCTAAGGGGGAGATCATTCACATTACAATCAGGTTTGTTATTAGTGAAACACACTTATTTAGATTGTAAGTATCTACCAAGCATATTGTATAGTTAACAGAGTTAACCAAGCATTTTAGACTCTACTGAGTTCTACAGTTGCTACTAAATTCAAGGGACAATATTTAGTTTGCATTGAGCAGTTTCTACCATGATCATAATTAGTAGTGTAAACTAAGCTTCATAAGGTTTACTAAGTTGCTCAGTGCAAATTGAGTTGTGCAGTGCTTGTCAAGTTTGCAGTTACAGTGATAGGAATCCAGAGTTGACCAAGCCACTCAGTGTTAACCAACTGACTCAGTTTATACCAAGCTCGTTGTGATGGTATTGACTAACCTATGTAGTATGAATCAAGTGATTCAATTTATATGCTGAGTTTCATAGTATTCATTGAGTCACCAATGAAGACAGAGTTCAGATTACTTGGAAGTGATCAGTATGGACTAAGCTTCTATGTCTATTGAATGCACGACAATGTTGAGCATTGATAGTAGATGCCAAGAGCTAGGTCCTCACTAAGCTAGTCTAAAAAACTTGAGTTCCTAATATTGAGCCGACTTTGTGCATTTTGTGTAAACTTGTATAGTAGCCGACTTTGTTGATTTGAAAATTTGATTGGTATATATGTAATGTATTGTATTACATCCAATATATATATATATATATATATATATATAATGTAACTAGAAGAGAAGAGAAAAAGTACAAAATAAAAAGGCTACAACAGTATAAGGAGCAACAAATATTTATCTATCATAGGAAAGTTATTTTTGCACTCAAAGGAATCTCATTCAAAAAACCAAGCTGTAGATCAGAGATGAGCCACAGTTTCATCCTAATAGATGGATCAGTTAAATTCTTTCACAATGTAGACTAAACAATATTTTATAAATATCGTTACCGAGTGCACACTTCATTGTATGTTTGAAAATACTTTTGCAAGGTGGACCTAGTAGTCCTTATTGCTCCTAATAGGTAAAATCATCATAAGTGATCATTGTGAGCCTTAATCGGCCAACTTTATGCTATAGTACTAAAGCTTGTGCATATCATCCCCAACCCAGTTTTACTCTCCGTTAGGAAGGTTTCTGGATCACCATATTGTGTGTTAAAGTGTTGTGAATGATTTAATGCTTTTAGTTATTCATGCATGCAATGAGATCATAAGACACATAAAGGATTGATTGGTAATTAAGGATTAAGTTTTATTAGTTACTGATTCACCCCTCCCCTCTCAGTAACTTAGCCTTTCATATATATTTCCAAAAAAATCATGTTGATATGTCATCATATTGATGATGTGGCCTTGAAATCTTAAGTACAAGTAGGGTAATTGCCACATAAGCTATTGTAAAACAATGACAATAATTTGAAATTACCACATAAGATTTTAAGAAGCATGAAGTTAGGGTGCTCAACTATTGAATCTTTCCCATACATTGGAAGACATTAACTAACATAAATAACTATTATTAATGCCTATAACAAGTTAACCCTATCCATGAAGATTGATTATGGGAAAGGAGTGAGTAACTATTAGGAGGTCCCATAACTGTGACCTATTTGTCACATTGACCCCACAATTACTAATACCAATGATGCCCCCCAAAAATAATAATATATCTACAATAGTCAGTCACACATACTAATAGCTAATCATTTTTTAGCTTTTTTGGTTAATAATTCCCCCATTCATGCAACACTATTGGGACATTTGACCATAAGTAGTGACATTTTTGAGTGATTGACTATTGGTGCAAGAACATTGTAGGTATAGAGTGACACTTTGAAATGACCATTTTTTGACTACTACATGTTTGATTGCCTTTATAATGAGACCCACGAATACCCATTAACCTTATCTATAGACAATTAACTCACATATAAAGACATACAAAAAAATTTATGGAATCCAACATAACATTTATAATATAAAAATATATAAAACTAAAATGTACAACTATCAAATCCCTTCCCTTAACTCTATATAAATAGGATAATATCATTGCCTTACGATACACCATCACATTATTCCTTGTCACTTCTTCCATCAACTAGTGAATAATTAATCATGTACCTTTGATGTTATAGTTTGAAAAGTACAAAGAAACTATGTCAAAAAAAGTGAAGAGGCTTTGAGAGGAGTGAGTTCTAATGGAGGGCAATCACCATAACCTAGTGTAAGGAAGTAGATCCTAACATGGGCATCTCCCATGGTGCTACTAGGGGGTCACACCACGTCTACCTACTAGTAAAGCCCTTTTTATTATTACTAAAATAAGAGGACACTATGAAATTGTCTAGAACACATTTGTATGCTACAAACATGCAAAGATCTTGACTAATAAATAATATTGAATAGGTTAAATGATGTAGCCCAAACCCTTTCAAAATAATACTCATAAAATATTAACACAACATAGATTTTTAGAATACAAGATTATTTATTAAACTTTTCCAACTCTAGTCTACTTTACAATGAAAGAAAATGCCTACTTATTACAATTCTAAAAAATTAACATTTTTGGCAAATTTTTAGAAAAATAAAATAAAAATTCCATTGTTGGTAATTTCCAAAACCCATCCTACGAATCCCAATTTTTCACAAGAAAAGCCCCCAACTAAGGCAAGCTGAAGTGCAAAATAATCTACAAAGTCAAGAATATGATTTTGAATTTATTACAAAAAAAAACATTTTAAAAATTTGTAGAAAATACAAAAACCCAATTTCAAAGGTCAAGACAAAATTTTAGATTCCCAAAAAAATGTCAAAACAACCACCTATTGAGTTGAGCTCCATCAGAAATCCAAATAACTCCTCATGCAATTACCTATAAAATTTTAGCCAAAACCCACATCTAAGTTAATAATTATGACTCCTAGAATCTAATGCATCATTAACCTAGTAGTTGCATGTTTATGTACATGCAACGATGAGCCGATAGGTTGTCGCTTGTAAAAGGAATTATGAAAATTATTTTGAAAACAACATTGTCAGAACTCTTAAAGATTATTGCCTTTAATTAGATTATCAAAGAAAATCCATGTTGCTAAAATATGACATTCTATAAAGCAATCAAAACTACTTAAGGTTGAAGTGTGTAGCAAATTCATTCTAAGAAAAGTCAGAATTCAAAACTAAACTCATTGAAAAGGAACATGATTTTTTTAAATATATAATAATCATAAAAATAGATAAACTCACATTCACATTAAAAATTTAATTGTACCATTTATTCCTTATCAGATCCAAACAACTCTATTATATTTAATGTTAAATCTAAAATTTAAAAGTAAAATTTTATATTTAAAGTTAGTCAAAATATAATATTAATAGAGTTTCTATCTTACAATATTTTCGAAAAAAATCTTCAAAATATATATTTAAAAATTTGGAAATCTTTTTAAATTAGATAAATTAAAATTTTAAAAAGAAAAGTATCAAAAAGAATAATTCATTTTTAGAATTTTTTTTAAATGGGTTTTTAAGTCACATTAGAAAATCAATCAAAAAATTAAGAAACCAACATGGTCTTACAAAATTTTCAGCATTGTGGGAGCAAAGCTCCAATAATAAGCCTATTGGCTTTAATAAAAATTTCTCATTTGTGTACATGCAACAATAAGTCAATAGAGGTGATATGTTTTGTACCATTAAAAAAAAATATAATACTAACAATAGTCAACACAAATAATAATCATTTTTTAATGTAAAAGCTTGTAGGAGAGTAACTTATTGTAGATCATTTCATTCAACCTAATTTTTGTCAAACAATTGGTGGTCAACTTCTCACAACACACAAGTGTCAAATATCTCATATGGATCTACATAATTAGAAATCACTAAACTTTAGCTTCAACTATGAATCAAGGGAATCCACACCACTTTTATTGCTTCAAAAATAATGGCATAAATCTAATTCAAGAAAATAATTTCATAACTTGGATATACTCTATCTTGGGTTGAATTAGACAAAAGAATTATTTGTTTATCCATGTTTTTAAAGAAAACTTTGAATCAATTTCATGCTCATAAAATAGAGCTTCTAAATCCTTTTTCAAACTTAGATTTGATTCCCTCACTTTAAAACATTAAGGTAAACAATATATGTCATAAAATCTGCACCAATATCTAGTTGCTATTAATATTTGGACTTATGTCTTTAATATGGAAACTTAAAAGAATTTATTATGAGTTAATTTTCCTATTTTAACAACCTTAAATGCATAACATAAACTCTTACCTAAAAAACATTAAAAAAAAAAAAAGATTTCTCAAAAAAAAATGCTCTAATTTGATTCAAGACATATGACATTTTATGTATTTGTATAGAATGCATCCAAGGAAACAAATTCATATGAAAATAAATTCTCTTAAGCATCAATTTTGTGCTTCACCAACACCAAAATTGGCTTCTACAACCTGATACCTCCATCCATTTTCAATAAATACAGATTATTGTAGCCCAAAATATTAGTTTTGGTGACCAATAAACAACTTGGAAAATTTTATTTTATGCAAATTTGTTAATTTTAATCATAGTCGAATCTTATTCCAACTAAACCACTATCATGTATGCTCATGAAGAGTATAAAAAAGAAATGCAGATGCCTAATAAGATGCAAATTTAGATACCAAGGCTTTAAAAGAGCAATGGAATTTATTTTTCAAACATGAATAGAATGCATAAAAAATTGTATTATTCCAAATTTTATCCCATTACATATTGTTTTTTCTTCCACTCAAGAAAATCTTCTCTTCTAGCCATGATCAACTTCTCTCTCTTTTAAAAGATATATCTCAAGACTAGTTATCAGAAAATCAATATTTAACATGGAAATATTCCAAACAACCACAGTGAGCTATAGTAGAAGGGCAATTTATAGACACAACACATAAGAATAGAAAGAAATCTAAAGTATTTTTTTAAAAAAATTGGGAAGCAGCTTAAAAAAATTGGAAATAATTTTTTATAACTGGGCTTACAATTTCCTGGCATAAACTTATAAAATCTGGGAATAAAGTTCCCACATACAAGCCTATTGACTTAATAATTATTATCATCATTTTTTTATTGGTAACGGGTCTAAGCTTAATTTTATTATTATTATTTGTTGAGATTAATTATAATTGTGTTAAATACTATTGTGCTATAGGCTTTTGCCTATGATCATCGTCGTCATTGTCATTATTATGATTATGATGATGATCATGATGATGATGATATTCATCATCATTATGATTATGATTATCATCATCAACATCATTATAATCATTAATAATTATTATTATTATTATTATAAGATAGATATTTATTTATTAAAGATCATTTTTTAACTTTGCAATCATATTTGTAGATTTGTGGTTCTTCTAAATAAAAGATATAGTGCATGCCAAAATAACTTTTATTTAAAATAAATAATTAAACACAAGAACAATACAATTTTTTAAAATTATAATAGAGGCTTAAGTTTGGGATGCTACATGTTTAGGTATTAGATAGCAGTATAACAAGATGATACTATATATTCTTAGAAAGTTATTAATATAATAAAATATTACTAAAGAGCTTTGATCAACCTTAAATGAAGGGTTTGTAAGTCTAAGAAGATCTTTTCTTGTGTTTATACTTTTTCATATTTTCTATTATCTATGACTATGTTC
This sequence comes from Cupressus sempervirens, assembly GCA_028749045.1. NCBI lineage: Eukaryota > Viridiplantae > Streptophyta > Pinopsida > Cupressales > Cupressaceae > Cupressus > Cupressus sempervirens. The sequence continues at coordinate 937,099,220 of CM053785.1, read as the reverse complement.
TCTATTTATTTCCAGAAGGTTGATCATTCTTGGAGCACAAATTAACTATATTAACTACATCTATTTCCTTTTTTTCCAACAACATTATATTATCATCTTTATATGGAAACTAACTAATTTTAAAATTTAAATATTAAATGATTCTTTAAATATATTATTTTTAGTGATTCCCTTCCCAATTTTTATAATTCTAAGAGCTCTAAGACAAGGAGATCTCTTGTCCCCTATCCCTTTTGCTATCCAAGTGGACTCTATGGGGAGGTTAATTATTCCATTTTGATTTCTATGATTTCAAGAGCTCTCAGACAAGGATATCTCTTGTCTCCTATCCTTTTTGCTATCATGGAGGACTCTATGGAGAGGTTATGTAAAAATTGGTAATTTTTGGTATCTGAAAGGTGTAAAGCATTTTCCAGCAAATCTAGTGTGCTAAGATCTATTAAGTGCATTCTACAAATGTGTGAGGAAGCTCAAGGATAGAAACTAATCATGTCAAACACTTTATATTGTCTTTCAACAGCCCATAAAGAAGTCAAAGAAATATTTTGAATATTTTGGGTAGTATTATTGGATATTTTCCTTTGATTTATCATAACCCCTCTTTTTTACTAAATCTCTAGATTCATCTTAGTTATCCTTAATTGATAGGATTAAGAAAAAAATTGTTGGATGGAAATGATTATTTTTAGCTAAGATGGGAAATTTTACTAGTTAAAGTCTTCCCTTTGGAACTTGATATTTTGTGCTCTTAGTGCATTGAAGATTATTTCCAAACATGTTAAAACTATCAAGAAAATTGAGAAACATTTTCTATGGTCAGGGGTTGAGGAGAAAATAAGACTCCCCTATTGCTTGGAACTTGTGTAGACTCAAGAAAATGTGAGGTTTTGGTTCAAGAAAATGTGAGGTTTTGGTTTAATATGAAGTAGGAATGAAAATTGATTTAGAGGAGTAAATAATTATATAATGTCAACATAATGAAGTCTTTCTTTGAAATATAAGATTTCTATTCTACATTCTTGTTATAGAATAATGTGATATAGGCTAGGGAGGTGGCTCATAAAGGATGCTATTGGTAAATTAGGTTAGGAAAGAATATTAAAATTTAGGAGGATAATTAGTTAAATCACAAGCCTTTGTGAAATAATCCCAATCTTTAGTGATAATTTATGGCTTTTTTTACCATATTTGTCATCCTATTTTAGAGTATTTGACTAATGCATAGTGATTAAAATTCTCATGAATTAGTGGAGATATTTATTGTTTCTCCAATTGTCCTTAAAATCTTTGATGATTGGTCAATAGTTGGAAAAGGATATACTTGTTTGACTAGAGTCTTATTTTGGGGTCTTCTCTACATAATTGATGGTCTCCTTCTAATTCTTTCTCTTTCTCATCCACCTCATGCCCTTTGGGCTTCTACTTGAGTAAATAATTTTTTTCCTAAGGTTTATATCTTTGCATGGATTTTTTGCCAAATCTTTATAATCTTTGCAATAGAATTTTCTAATTTCCCAATAGATTTTATCTTTGGTTTGTTGATATCAAGGAATTTTGACAACTTCTTCATTATGCTTTTTCTAAAGAGGTTTTTCAATCTAGTTTTTTTTTTGTTTTTCTGTTGTGGAATCTATATTAGGTCTTTCCTTCTTTAATTTTGGATTTCTTTGGGCAACAAAAATCTCCTACAACAAATTAATCTTTTACCTGACTCTTTGGTATTTCATATTTTCCTCATATGGAATGGGTACTTTGGAAATAATGTACAAATATGTTTTTTTAACTGATATCTACCCCACTTTGAATAACTTTTTAAAAAATACTAGAGTGCAATTATAAAGAATTCTAATAATGTTAGGGAAAAGACTAAGATTAAGAGTAAAAATATCTGCTTAGATTAAGAACAATTGGTTAATGCATGTTGTCCAACATGCAATATCAGGCATTCTTAATTTCATTGGTACCATGAATTATGATTAGAAAATCATCAACAAAAACACATAAAACATTCCCATCACAAACATTTTAGTCCATCACAAATAAGACAAAATCACCGATAAGATATAAAAGATAGTACCAGTCTCAAATGTTTCATTTCATCTTAAATATAAGTAATCTTTTGGTAGATGTAAAATAAAAGATCTAATCTCAAATGTTTAATATTAATCATGAAAATATTTTTAAACAAATATCCAGTAAAATGACCAGAGCTCAAAAATAGAAAATCCTACATTTAGTATTAATCTTAAATTTTCAGCAATTGATATTAGAGCATTTGGTGGTTGCAAGAAAGGTTTTAAGGACCTAAACTAAAGATCAAGATGTCATTCAGAAGGGAGATTCCTAAGATTAACAGAGACAATTTTTTAGCATGGAAAGAATTGATGAAGTTACATCTATCAAGCATCATTGATATTGATTTGTTATACTTGGAATATATATATATATATATATATATATATATATATACCACAACCTAAACCTATGATTGTGGAATAGATGAAAGAACCAAAGGATCACAATGTAATGATTATTTATGTAGCTTCCTCTTTGAACTATTTTGAATTTTATGAGGTGAAAGATTATCCTAGTGCATTTGACATGTGAAAAAATATGTAGAGAGTGTATGGAGGTGACAAAATTGAGTAGAGACGCAATGCATAAATCTTCAGATGAAAGTTTTATCAAATGAGAATGAAATAAGGTGAGAACATTATCCAATACGGTGAAATAATCTAAGAAACTGTGAGTGCAATTAGAGTTACAGGAGGGAGAATTGATGATGAGACAGTAGTTGGCAAGGTACTAGGAACACTTCTTCCTACTTATGCAATTAGAGTTTTAGAAATTCAAGAGATTTAAGATGAAATCCTAAAAATGATATAACCTTGGATGTAGTTGTGGAAAGATTAACTACTTTTGAGTTGGATAACTTTGTTAACTATGCTCCTACTTCTAGCAATCTTGAATATGCATTCAAATCCAAACTAACCCTTGGTAGAAAAGAGAAAAATTAAAAGGAAATTAAGTTGAAAGTGATGAATAATATTATTTAGATGAATACCTTGTAGCCGTTGAAGCCCTACTTACAAAAAAAGTATCAAAAGGGAAAGGAAAATTCAGAGGGAAAATCGCATTGATCTATTTCTTGTGTGAAGAGGTTAGTCATATTTTTGGAAGATGTCAAAATAAAGAAGATAAAGATGAGAAAATGAATCATAGGGTGAAAGGAAAGAAGGATGTCAAAGCCTACAAGGATGACAAAGAGAGAGATAAGAAATCTTGTTATATTGCTAAAGATTTTGATAGTGATGCTAACAAAGAAGAAGTAGTTTACATTTTTGTTAAAGATGAATCTGATAATGACAAAAAATAAAAGATGGCACTTATATCTCATGTTAGAAAATATGATACATGGATCATAGATAATGGTTTTTCCCCTCACACGACTAGTGACAAAACTAAGTTTGAACATTCAAAACAGTATGATGGTGAAAGTGTTAGATTTGCAAAACAATGAACTATGTTATGTTAAAGGAAAATGAATCATAGCATTAACGTAATGAATAAAATATGAAAATTCCTACTGGGTTGAATGACTAAGACATAATCTACTCACTGTAGCTCAGATTAAAAATATAGGATATAAAATAGAATTCATGAATGGAAAAGCTAAACTATTAGATGGAAAAGGAAACCTTGTTGGAATTAGCAATTAGAAAAAGAGTAACTTGTTTTATACCTAGATCTCAATTAAAGTACATGTTTTTTTACCACAAATAATAGAGATTTGGCCATGGCATAAAATAATGTGTCATGTTAACTGTGATGACCTAGTTACCATAAGAAAGAACAAAAGAGTAAGAGGCACACCTTATCTAAAGAAACTTGAGATGGGCATGTGCAAAAAATGTCTGATTGGAAAGATGAGTAAAAGAAGCTTCAGAAGTATGTCCTACAATTCTAAAGATATTTTGGAACTAGTACATAAAAATATTTATGGGCCATCGAGGGAAATTTATTTCATTCTATTTATTGACGATTTCTCTAGTATGGTGATTGTAATATTTTTAAAATAAAAATATGATGATTTCAAAAGTTTAAATGGTATTTGGCCAGTGTTGAGAAAGAATTAGGGAAGAATTTGAAATGCTTGAGATCAAATAGAGGAGGAGAATTCATCTCGAATGAATTCAATGAGTTCTAGAATGAAAAAGGAATCAAAAGATAGGTATCAATAGCTAGAACTCCAGAGAAAATGGTATAGTAGAAAGAAGGAATAGATCCATCATGGAGTGTGTAAGAATACTAATACCTGAGAAGAATATTGCACCAAAATATTGGAGAGAAGCAATTAGCACAACAATTCATACACTTAATCAAGTTGAACTAAAAAATGGTACAAGTAAAACACCTTATGAATTATGGTATGGGTACAAGCCTAATGTTTGTTATCTCAGAGTATTTGGAAGAAAATGTTATATATCAAAATATGTAAGGAAAGCTAGATGCTAATGTTTGTTATTTTAGAGTATTTGGAAGAAAAAAATTGATGTAACCACCTTTTTGCATGTAAGAAATATAATAGACTATGTATTAGTGACATTTGGAATGTTTTTGATTAAGGATAAAACAAGCTACTTACAGTGGACCCAAAACCCTAAAATATATACAATAAAATAAACTCATTAAGCCTTGAAATGGAATAGTTTTTTGACTAGTAGACACACCCAAAACCACAACCAATAGACCCTAGAAACAAAACTAACACTAAAAACTAGATGGAGAAAAACTAGCTACTGACCTAGCTAAAACAACATAGATAAAAAGAGCAAAAATACCAGCACAAATGAAAGCACCTTAGGCTAGATCTTTAACTTGTTCTTCTATCACTTTAATCTCCTCTACAACTTTCTTTATCTCACTTTGGTCACTCTAAAAATTCTTCTTCTATTTCTTATTTGTATTGGAGCCTATCATTTTTTCATCATTTTCTATTTCCTTCAGATCTAGCACCATGTTAATTTCCTTCCCCTTATTAGTGAAATTTAAAATCCTATTCAAACATTTAATTAAAGAGTTGATTAACCCATAATACTTTACAAGAACTTCCTCTGTACTCTTCTCCATCTAGGAAATCTTTTTCTCACATCATATAAGGCCTCCTAATTCCCATGCTTCTTTTTTGTGTTATACTTTTGAGCACTCTTGATCTCAAATTATTTAGTTTTCCCCCTTAATCCCTACAAGTGCATTTGAGATTCAAAAATTTAATAAAGTGGAAGGATCATTTCCCCAGTCTAAGGGAACATAGAGAGATGACTTTTCTAGTCTCCAAGACTCCATAGGGAGGGTCAATAGGAAATTTTTAATGTCATTTTTTGTGAGTTTTTCATTGATCTCATCATTATCCATAACGTGGAACATAGGGATTTTTTTCTTCCTCATTTCTTTCTCCCAAAACTCTCTATCAATTTTATTAGAGTGGTACTCAAAGTCCTTGTTCTCATTTGTAGGAAGGGAAATGAGCACATCATGGTTGATAGATTCATCATAGTTAACTAATCTTTTAGCTTCTTTTGGTTCATCGTGATTCTCACTATTTTTATTCCAAGGATACAGTTGTATATTTTCTTTTTTATAGGGGAAACCAGGGTACTCATCTCACCAAAATTAATTTGAGAATCTTTACCTTTTTTAGCTGAGTAGGGGAGAGCATATTGCCTAGAAATTGATGAAGATGGAGTCTCTAAACCTCCTCCAACAAATTTTATCTTCCATTCAAAATTTTCTTCTTCCTCCTAAAAAATGTGTGTTTCCATCTCCACATTTCCTTTCCTCGCATTCTCCTCTTCCTCCCCTTCATTATCACTTCCCTCCTCATTGGCCAATAAAATATCTACTTTCAGCTTAGATATTTTCTTTTTCTTGACATTATTTATGTCAACCATGATATCCCAAAATCTTCTATTACCCTTTTCCTTGAATCCAAATTTTTAACACTTGTTTTGTTTATTTTCTTCAGGATTGGATCCAAGACAATTTTTTTGACATAGGAATGAATTATCAAACCCTCATGCATTTTGGTTTTATTAGAGTTAGACCTTAGGGAATTTATTCTCATGAAAAAAAACAAAGAAAATAAAAAGGGAAAAATATATTTTTCTTAGAACAAAAGTGGTTGAGTAAGACAAAATGGTAAGCATGGACCCTTCACACCTCCCATCTAGAGTAATATACTATAATCATAGTGATCACCTGATGCCAAAGAAACTTAATAGAAGATGTCACAAAAATATCCCCTCCCCTATGATAAGTTGGTCATTGGATCCCTTAGAAAATTAATAACTGCCAATTTAGAATACTTTAGGTCTTGGAAGAAACACTTACCTTGAGAACTCAACCCTATAATTTAGCCATTACTGCAACATTGAGCCTCAACTTCTTCCCCCCTAGGTTAAACTCTCCATTTATCTATCCATTAATGAAAGAATCGATCACATCAAGTTTCATAGGTTTCAGGTATTTCATATGCTACATGATCCCTCCCTCTTCTATTTTATCCCACACATCTTTTTCTTTTCTCCACTTGATACAATTACTAGATTCCCTCTTCCTTACTTTTCCATCCATTCTCACAATATGCAAAGCCAAACACTTAGAAAATTTTTAGAAAAGAAGAAAAAATTCAAAGCCTAAAAAAGATAAGAATGCTTCAAAAGAACCAATAAAGTGAGTGCATTAAAAATAACCACACCGTTCCAGACTTTATATTAATTCACAATAATTACTCTTCATTTCCTAAAAATCTTTCATCCTATTCAATATTACATAGAATATTTCCACTTTTTCTAAATGTCTTCTCATAGTTAATAAGTTCCTTAGATTCAGATTAATTTAATCCTCATAGCTCCAAAAGGAAGAGATTCCCTTCATCACCTCCACGTTAGCAAGTGAGCAAGAAACTTTTTTTGCCACTATATATAAATGGGATATATAGATTTTTTCAAAAATTCTTAGAAGGGCTTTAACTTCCTTTATCATATTTTGTATTGTCCTCAAAGGAGAAACACCTTTTGATATATAATTAAGAATATTAAGGGAATCACCTTTAATCCATATTCCTTTAGGTTTTAAATTTATTGCCAACTTAACCCCATTAAGAAGACCCATCACTTTAGCCATGTGGTGGGGATTCTAATGGAGTAGCCATAACTTTAATCAAATTACCTTCTTCGTCCCTTAATATTGCACCAAAATATAAGCCTAGATTACCCTAAGTTTCTCCATCAAAATTTATTTTCATCCAACCACGTAGGGGATGGTCCCATGTAGCATTATCCCTCTTTTCTTTGATCCCATCCTCCTATCTGTTCCTTAAGTGATTGTTTCCTCCTACATTGAAATCCAACTTTTTTATATACATAGAGTTAAAAAAATTAGAGACATTGTTGTAGATATGATAAACCAACATTTGGAAAGGTCATTTTTAATCCTTGAACACCCTATTGTTATGTTCTTTCTAGAGGGACCATAAAACTTGGGTAAATAAGAGCATCCAAAGATCTTTATCTATGATTCCTTTGTAATCATTCCACAATCTCCATATATCAACCAAGTTTTGTGCCATAATCAAATAGAGGTTCAAAGAATTCAAAATATCCATCCAAGTGTTGCAAGGATAAAAGAAATCAATAAAGATGTGATCAACCAACTCAAGCCAAGCTACACAAAGAAAGCACCTATTAGGAAATCACCTACCTCTTTTAGTGAGGTTATCCAAAGGTATGATTTTATCTTGGAGGGTAAGCCATTAAAATATTTTTATCTTAGGAATAATTTTTTTGTTCCAAACTTAGGCCTAAATAGGAGGACGACTATTTGTCTCAGTCATAGCCCCAACAACTAAAGAAATAGAGAAAACCCCTTAAGGGTCTCCATCCTAAATTAAAGAATCCTCGTATATAGGAAAAATGATAGAAGCATTAAGATAGATTTGGATAGAATTTGGAATAGGATCATTGTCTAACATACAAACCTACCGACCTTCTTTCTAATAGTTAGCCACTTTTTATCCAAAGTGGTGAAGAGATATTTCCATAAGAAGATTATTATTCATAATCAATGATAAGGCTTTTTCATTAGCCACTAGTCTTTCCAAAACTCAATGGTTAGGCCATATCACAATTTCAATCTAGCTTTTAGGCTAACAAAGGCTTTATTATTTTGGATGCCCTTCTAGAAGATAGAACCCAACATCAAAATGTCATTAGAAAGGAGTTTTGATAGAGAGGGGAGGTCTTTTAAGTATTTTCTCTGCATTATACTATTACAATCTTTCTTCTCTCCATAAATCTTCCAAACTTTTTATCCATAAGGGACAAGTTCATAGATTTCAAAGATCTAAGACCAAGACCACTACTCCTTTTAGGTCTACAAACCATGTCCCAGGCTATGAGGGATAGATGTTTCTTTTCTTCCACCCCAAACCAGAGAAATTTATTTTGAATTTGGAATTTTAGAATTTTCCCAAAATTTTAAACAAACTCAAAGCATACTCATGGATTCTTTGGAAAGAAGAATTAATCAATTAAAGTTTACCAAATTGACTTAGAAGTGGTCATTTCCATCCTAAGAGTTTCTTATGGAATCTATCAACCAAAGAAACCCAAAAAGATTTAGGGTGAGTTATATCTAGAGGAAGACCTAGGTAGGTTGCTGCAAAAGAACCAATTTGAAAATCCAACATTCTAGACATTTTCCTTTACCTTTTAACAAGAGTGTTAATGAAAAAAATGACTTTCTATCAGTTAATGAGTTGTCTAGTGGCAGGGGTATAACAGTGAACGAGATTTTTGCACCCTCAAGCTCCCTTTACTAAAGCCTCTCTCAGTATAATAGTATTGTCAACAAACTCTTTGTGAGAGTCAATCAAATCCTCAAAGGAAGGTTTCAAATACTTTAGCAAAACTAAAGAAATAGTAGATTTCCATAAATGGCCAAGATATTCTACCATTAAAGTAAAGAGAATAGGAGAAATGAGATCTCCCTTCCTTAATCCCCTAGAAGGCTTTGAAAACTCGAAGAAGAGCCATTAAAAAGAACTGCTTCACCTTAAAGTATTATATTTTTCAATTGCATACAACATCAATGGTTTTCCTTCATATCCCTGAAATTGATTTATTTGGAAAATAAAAATAAAAATAAGTTTGTCCAAATTGTAACAATTTTCTCTATTTTATTTTTCTTGCTCGGTAAATGATGGGGACGCAACGCAAGAACCAAAATGGACACAATAGAAAGGGAAAATTATATTAACTGAGAAAATAAGCTAATAAAAATAGTACAGGAAAATAAACTTTGAAACATACCCTAAGGGCTTACAATAGCATAAATCTGGAGATAATTTCTCCTTTCAGTACCTCCTCTCAAACTCCACTCTGAACTGCCTTTTACAATGCCAGAAATCTCCTTAAATAGACCCCAGAGGGTTAAGGACTAGGAGTACATTCTAGAAAGTGCTAGTAGGCATCCAGTGATGAAATAAAAGGTTCGAAAAGCTCCGTTAGAAGTTGGTGCAAATCTAGAAGAATCCAGAAACGGTAACCGAACTTTCGGGAGGCATAACTTTTGAACCATAGCTCCGATTGACAAACTGTTTACATTTTTGGAAAGCTCTCGAAGCGCTCTATAGCCCTATGGATGAGCTTCACTTGTCCTCCATTTTCAGTCCTTTTCGAGGTCATTTAATGACCCTAACCTAACTTTGAAGCATTCTTAGGTGGTCTCCAAAACCTGAAAAACTACAATAACTTTAAAATCGTGGGGCCTTTTGACCTAATTCTTTTTCTGGAATTCTCTAAATCATAATTACATTCATCCGGCCAATTCACAGCTTCTAGGTCACCAAAATGATGGCCAAATTGCATGCTCCTATTTTTTCAGGATTTTTTAGCACACTGATAGTTGAACTGTGAGAGTTGGAACCTTTATTTGACCCAAATGGGCGTCCAAAAATGAAAACATATGAAACAAAAGCTAAGTCTAAGTACATTTTTTTGGGTGACACAGGAATGCCCTTATACCTCTGGATGCTCCTGCATCAATAAAAGATCGAAGCCCTATATATTATATTAATGAATAAATACAAAGTTACAAAGTCTCTGTTCAAATGGACACTAGTAGGAAAGAACGGAAGAAGAAAACCTCAAATTTTTCCCAAGACGAAGGTCCTCTATAGATTACAAAATTAAAAGGGGCATGCCCCAGTTAAATTTGTGGATATATCTTTAAAGAGTAAATTTATAGGTTCCCCTTATATAGTTGGGGCCTTAGGAGACTACATTCCTTACTATATAATTATGAAATTATGAAGGAAGAATAAAAAGACTATTGAATCAATGAGGAACCAAGATATGAAATTGTCTCTTTCAACCTAGTGTGCCAACTTTTAACTTCCTTAAAAGTGATCCTATACTTCTTAGCTATATTATTTGTAGCTTCAAACTTACTCAAAAACTTTACTATTATAAGGTTTATGATTTTCTATATTTTCATAATATTTGGATGGAAAAAGATAACTACTAGAAAAATGCCACTAGCTAATGGGAAAAAAAGAAATTAAAAATGTAAATATCACTTTAATACATAAATAGCTTTAAGGAATGTTAGACAATTTTCTAGACACAAACTAATGCTAAAATTGAAACCAAAATCTTTTGTATTCTACCTTAATGGCATGAACTTATGTAAACTCTCAAGAAGAAAAAATTTCATGTGCATTAAAAGTGAATGTAACATAATAATCTATTTTCTCACATGTAATTTGTTAATTTTTTTCAATGATAAAAAAATTGTGAATGTAGTATTTAACATGCATATTTTTTTACCTATATAGATAGATATATTTCATGATTCCATCTATCCAATAACATTTAGATTACCATTGCAAAAGCAATATGACTTATATATCTAGCTACAATATTCATATATATACATAATTGGGCATGTTAATTTTATGACTCTCTAACATCCATTTGAAGGGAACTACATAGTCTAATGACATGAAAAAGAAATGCAAAAGTGAAGGTCGTGTTTTTAGCTTCATGAAACAAAATTTTATAAAAATATTTATATAGACATATTTTTTGTATTATTTGAAAGAAAATAATATATGCAATTGTTAGACTCTTATTTGAACACTATGTTTTTAGAATTTGATAAGTCACCATGGAATACAAAAAAATGTTGATGAATAATACAAAATTTATGAAATATTGCTTTCAAATAAATAAATTATTATGTGATTTACCATTAAAAGTGTTAGGATCAACCACAAATAGAAATCACAATTACATGAAAAAATAACCAATATCAAAAAATAATAAATCGCACATCAGAGAACACAAGACACACTTGGATTTAACATGGTTCACCCAATCCCTAGGCTATGTCCACCAACAAGAAGTCCAATTTTATTATTATTCAGTGATTACAATATGTAATCTCTTACAACTCAATATTGTTGCAAGAAGCTACAATCTCATCATAAAGTAGGGTAAGTCCAAAAAGTTGGGTCTCACTTTCGGGGAAAAGGTGGAAGTGTTTTTCCTATTTTTGAAATTTACTATCAATTGATGTCAAAATTTGAGGCATTTAGAGATTGAATGTAAAAACCCTTCAAAAATAAAAATTGTAGTTCTTGGAATCTACTTTTTAAATATGTAATTCATTTGTATAGATATATGATAGATTTTATTTTTTGGTATGGATATCTAAAAATCACTTATTCAAAATGCCTATTTCAGAACCATACCACCCTCATGTATGAACACCATAATTTGACACAAATAAATAATTTTTTGTAAATCCTTCTAAAGGAAGTTAGCAACCAAAGATTGACGAAAATATTTCTTTCTTAATTTTTTATTAAATAATCTGTTTATTATTAATTTATTAATTGACTATAAAAGTAAATTTTTTAAAATTCATTTTTAAACTTCAAAATAATTGTATGTATATGGATGACAAATAAATTAATTTAAGAAAAATCATAACATAAAAAAATTATTAAAGGTTTAGTTAACCTTGCTATTTTACATTTACGTACCACCTTTGATTAAAAAATAATACAAAAATAGTAAATAAAATCATAACACTATAAAATTTATATTTATGAAATTAGGACACTGAGAACTCTAATGGATTTTTGTTTCAAGAAAAAAATTGGTTTGGAAGACACTCTACAAATTATGGCAAGGTATGAATTTTTTAGTGTAATACCTTAGCCAAATTTTGAGAGGTCAAGGGATAGGCTTGGTCTCGCCAAGCCTATCTCAAACTGAAATTTGATGTGGGAGGAAAAATATTCTGCCCCATGTTGTAAGAAATGTAAGAATTTGATATAGCTCTGATACCATGGAAGAATTTTCCTAAGGCAATAATTAAATGCCAAGATCAAGAAGCTCAATAGATAGCACAAGAGAGACAAATAGTGATCAAATGAGAATAGATATTAGATGATTGGATATGAGATAATTGGAAATGATATGAATACACACTATAAGTGTCTTGTATATAAAGGCAACTAGAATGACTAGGAGTCAGCAAAGAGATAAACATCACAACTAAGCACATGTCCACCAAGAGTGGATTATCATCCATTGAGTATAGGAATTTGTGCATTGATGAGAGGATAAGTTTACATAAGTGTATCTCATAAAGATATGTTGTAGACACCATGTCCTCAAATAAGTTTCTAACTCCTATGTTGTCAACAAAATAACTCATATGTCTCTACATATTCTTAAGTATCTACATAAAAACTAATATAAAAATGCATTATCCTAAGTAAACTTAAGTAAAGTGTAATAATAATTAATTATTTGCACTAACACTCCCCCTTAAGTGAAACTTAGGAGAATGCACTTAAGCTCACAAAGCTATTTCAGCTACTAGGCCATGTTAGGTACCCATGTACAAATGCAATTCTCCACATACAATGCAATTCAATCTCTCTAAAAAAAGAGAAAGAGGGAAAACCTCATGGGAAAAGATTCTTCCAAAAAGAGAGATGAAGAAATACAAGATGCATGCAAGAATGAAGTAATCAAGACCCCCCTAGTATGACATACATTATGCATCTACAAGAATATATCCCCCATAAGAAAACCTAAATGATGGTATCCCCACATATTAAATAATCTCCTACAACGTTATTATCAAGACAAAAAAGTATCCAATGCCTACGAATGACATTTCTCCATTTAGGAAGAAGATACAACAAGTATAGGTGCAAGTATACTTCCTATTATGGATAGGAAGATGGATGAGAAATCCATATGTAGTATGCTATGGATGTTTCCTCTAGAGTCTATTCATATGTTGACAAGTCCTTGATGAATGTAGATGCCACAAGCCAATCTGGTGGATGCCCAAAAGAAGGTGGCAAAAAAGGTAGCATGTCCATGTATGAAAGTGAATCAAATTCCAAAGACAAAGATTCATCCTTATAGGAATGTATGGGAAGAGAAGCAACATAGCCTCCACTCAATGATGAATGCACACCCATGAAAGAAGCTCCTTGATGACTAAAGAAGTTGCACCATGAAAATTGAATGATGTTCCTCCTTGTAGGAAGAAGTGGTGCCATAGGTATAGTAGAGAATGCCCCCCAACTAGTAGGAAAAATCATCAAAAGATATGATGTCTAAGGAAACTGGAATGTAATCTCCAAAGATTGATATGTCTCATTTGAAGTAAAAGAGTCATCCTCTAATTGCTGAAAAGAAGTGTCCACAATCATGTTCGTCTCAAAAGAAAGATCAAGTGGTTGAGGGTCAAAGTGTTCCCTCCCAAGAAGAATACTCCTCAAAAAAAAAAGATGGATTTCATCAATAATGTCTCACACATATTCAATGTAAGACTCCATAAAAAATACTACAATGTCTAGAAGGAAGTCAATCTAAAATAGGAAGACATGGTGTTTCCTGCTGCATTAAATTAGGAGCATCTATGGTTGGAACTGGATTAGTAGAAGCAATAGGAGCATTAGGAGGTATGATCTCAACTAGAGTTGTAGGTACCACAATTAGAATGACTAGAGGTAGAATGTCCTCTAGTAATGGACAGACTCATGGATCTCTATATTATTCCCAAAGACACATCCAAATGTCATGAGGACTACTTGTGTTACTAAGAGGAGAAAAAAAGTCCTTACTAATACTATTATACATAAAGTGAAGTAGAAGAAAAAGATGTCCCTGATTAGTATTAGGTAGAAATATCTTCGAATATAGATAAGGAAACACTTCTTTATGTTCTATTAGATCATCAATCATCAAAGCACTCCATTTCTGATAGTTCCTTTTTGTCAATTTGAATCTTAAACTAGAGTGACACTTTTGACATGACTCTGTGAAATCAAATAATGTATACACCCTCAAAATGTAAAAAATAAATCAAAGAAACCCCCCCTTAATGCATGATTTGACACTTTATATTTAGTGTGATTACAATGGCCACTTGCCAATTTAGGGCATAAGTGGATTGTCAATTTTGATGGTCACAACAAAAAATATTAAGTTATATTAGACTCAAAAATATAACACACAAGCTCTCTCAAGGATCTAATTAATTACAAGTACCAATAGGCCAAAATGAGACCAAAATTTGAAAGTACTATGTCTATTCAAAATTTCTTCAAACTAATACCAGATCTGGAAAGTAGACAAAAAAAATGCACTTTTAGAAGAAAAAAAATAGGACCTATATATGTGTCTAGATGAGCCCGAACTAAGCCTTTGAAGTTGCAAAAATTCAGATTTTTGATTTGTAGAAAAATTTAGGAACGAAGATCTCAAACATCCTACATCAATATGTAGATCATGAGATTCTACCCCAAAACAAAAAAATTGCTTGAAAAAAGGAGTCCGTATGAGGGATATATTGCTATTTGAAAATCACCTCTATAATTTTTTTTTGATTCATTGTGGTCACACCTCCAAAAATCAATTGACTCTATATTTCACCTTAGATGTCCGACTTTGATGAAATAAAAGTCAATTTGGGGGTATTTTTACCTTATGAATGTGATGCTAACATCTGATTTGCACCACCAAGCTCTAATCTTGACCTAAAAAATCTCAATCTCTCCATTGGATATTCAATAAAACTCCTATGACTCTAATATCATATAAGAATTTGGTATAGCTCTGATACCATGTAAGAATTTTCATAAGACAATAATTCAATGTCAAGATCAAGAAGCTCAATAGATAGTACAAGAGAGACAAATAGTGATAAAATGAGAATGCATATCAGATGATTGGATATGAGATAATTGAATATGATATGAATACACACTAAAAGTGCCTTGTATAGAAAGGTAACTAGAATGACTAGGAGTTAGAAAAGAGATAAACATCGAAACTAAGCACATGTCCACCAAGAGTGGATTATCCACCATTGAGCATAGGAGTTTGTGCGATGATGAGAGGATAAGTTTACATAGGTGTATCTCATAAAGAGATGTTGTAGACACCATGTGCTCAAATAAGTTTCTAACTCCTGCATTTTCAATAAGTTAACTCATATGTCTATGCATATTCCTGAGTGTCTACATGACAACTAATATAAAAATGCATTATCCTAAGTAAACTTAAGTAAAGTGTAACAACGATTAATTATTTACACTAACAAGAAATGAGAGCCCCTAATTTGAAATTCTAAAAATGGGCGCCCATTTTTAAAAAGTAAAATCAATGTTTAAAATGCATTTTAAATCTCAAAAAAATCAAAAATATTTTTTAAAAAAAGAGGCATATGTTTAAAAATAAATTTAAAAATGGCACCCTATTTTTAAAATGGGCACCCAATTTTTGGAAAATTGGTACAAGTTTCTATAAAAAAATGGATGCCCATTTTTAAAAAATTTAAATTTTTCATTTTTTCAAAAATGGGCATTCATTATGTGAAAATAAAAAATGGGTGCCCATTTTTTGAAATTTGGATCGGGCATTTGAACCTAACACATGTGTCCATTTTTTTGAAAATGGGCACCCATTTCTAAAAGAGTATCATCTCAATTTTTAGACATTCATGGATCTAAGACCCTACTTCTTATTTCTACCTGGTATGAAATCCCTAACCCTAAGCCATTTTATACAAAAAATTTCCGCTACAAAAATTAGGAACAGAATATGTCATCTCATAGAAAATAGTATCTGACACCTTTTAGAATAGTAGAGTAATTTTTTGCTTTGGGGACACTGCCCCTGAAAACCCCTATGTGGGAAATGCCCCTCAACCCCACCTTGTAATGCAATAAGGAGCACACCTAAGGCACTACCCTAGGGCCCCACAAGGGGTACTACCCCTTGACTTTGTCTTGCAAGAGATTCCCTTTAACCCCCATAGAATTGATATGGAGGGAAACTACGCCAAATAAACCTCAAAGTCTAATTAGGCTCCACATCACAATAATCTCCCACTTGGAGACTTATTAGAGTCCACAACAATAGCCACACACTTGGAGATTGAGCATAACATTACTAAACTTGTAGCTCCCACTGAAATATCAAACCACCCTAGACTTTATTGTTTGTTTATCCTATTCTATATAGAAGGCCAACTAAAGCTAAAGAGGAGTTAAACTTTTCCCTTGCTACTTCCTTCGTAAACATATCTGCTTGATTATCATCTATATGTATCTTCTCTATCTTTAACTATCCATTATCCAAAGCTAACTGAATGAAATGTTACAACAACTATATGTATTTTTTCTCTAAATATAGAACAGAATTCTTTGCAAGATGAATGATACTTTAGCTATCTATAAACAAATAATTCTCTTTGTAGGTGTCCCAATTCTTCCATGAAGAAGTAAAGCCATATCATCTCCTTAGTTGCCTTTGTAGTAGCAACATACTTTTCCTCTATAGTGGATAAATCATTCACCTTCGGTAACTAAGAAACATTTCTCACTACTACTCTGCTAACAATAAATACATAACCTATAGTACTTCATCTAGTATCATTATCTCCTATCAAATCTGAGTTAGCATAGCCCTATAAATCAATAGTAGAGACCCCAAAATTTAAACACTTACTGTATGTTCCTCTCAAATACCTGAGAGTCCATTTAAATTCATTCCAATGCTCAATCCTTGGATGACTCATATACTTGCTAACAATTCCCACTACATCTACAATATCTAGCCTCATACATACCATAGCATACACCAAGCTTCCTATAGCTAAAGCATGAGGTACCTTGAACATCTTATCCTCCTCTTCCTATGTCTTTAGACACATCTCCTTAGTCAACATCAAATGATTAGGTAACAATTTGTTAATAACTTTAGCATTCTCCATAGATAAACATTGCAACACCTTTTCAATATAATCAGTGTAAAATAGTGTCAATTTTTTGTTCTTTCTATCTACGTAAATTTTCATACCAAGAATTTTTTTTTCTACCCCCAAACCCTTCATAGAAAATGAATGTTCTAACTTTCATTTCAACCCCTTAATGTGATCCATGTTAGACCCAACTACAAGCATATCATCAACATATAAACATAAAATAATGTAGCTATCATCATCTAATCTCATAAAATAAACATAATGGTCAGAATTACACCACCTGTAACCATGCTCATGCATAAAAATATCAAATTTAAGATACCATTGCTGAGGTTCTTGCTTCAATCCATATAAACTTTTATACAATTTGCACACTAAGTTCTCCTTACCTTTGACCTCAAATATTTGTGGTTCTGCTATATATATCTCTTTATCCAAATCACCAAGAAGAAAATTTGTCTTAACATCAAGCTGCTTCAACTGAAAATATTTAGTAGCCATAATACTTAATATAGTATGAATAGAAGTCATTTTAACAATAGGAGAAAATATCCCATTAAAATCAATTCCATTTTTCTATGCAAATTCTTTTACAACTAACCTGGATTTAAATGTTTTCTTTCCTCCATCCTTCTTTTTTAATCTATAAACCATTTATTATGTAAAACCTTTTTACCTCCAAACAACTAGTGTAAATCCCAAGTTTTATTTTTTAGTAAAGAGTCAATTTCTTCTTTCATTGCAGACTTCCACTAAATCTTTGTATCCACCTACAAAACTTCATCATAACATTTAGATTCACCAACATCTATTAATAAAATAAAATACAAAGAGAGGGAAAATCTTTCAAGAGCTCTACTTGGACTTGTTGACCTTCTAACATTATTGGAGTGTGTGTAAATATTGTTGCGGTTGTTAGAGAGCATGAGGGGTTGCTAGAACATCTTCCTTTTGAGTATCATCCAATACTACATAATCATTTTATTTCTTCTCATGTTACTGAAATATATCTTTGTACAATGGTTTCTCATTAGACACAACATTCCTACTTCTTATAATTTTATAGTTTCGAAATCCTAAAGCCTATAACCAAATTCATCAATTTCATATCTAACAAATACACATTTCTTTGACTTATCTTCCATCTTGGTTCTATTTTTAGAATTTATATATACAAATGCTTCACAACTAAAGCTTTTGAGAAGAGAATATCTCACCTTCTAACTAGTCCATGCTTCCTCTAGAATACCATAACCCAAAGGAGTATAGGGATCTCTATTAATAAAATATATAGTAGTGTTGACAACTTTCACCCACATGTTTAAAGGCAGCCCAACATGCAACCTCATGCTCGTTGCACGCTCCATTATTATCCTAGTCATACTTTCAGCCACTCCATTTTCATGTGAAGTCCTTGGAATGGTTTTTGGTCTATGAATACCTTTAGTAGACCAATAATATTCAAATTCATAAGTGAAATACTCACCACCAATATTAGATCTGAGACATTTAAATCTCTTACCAATCTCATTTTCAACCAAGCATTTCCATTTCTTAAAATTTTGAAATAAGTATGATTTATATCTAAGGAAAAAACACATACTTTTCTAGTTGCATTATCAATAAATGTGACATAATAATGAGAACCACCAAGGGAAGATACCTAAGTTGGTCCCCATACATCTATACATGCACAAGCTATAATTTCTCATTTTTCTTTTCCTTCTTGCTCTTCACAAAACTCATTCTCTTTTGTTTTCCATACACACAAATTCCACATAAATCCATATTGAGACATTTCAGATTTAGCAAGAATTTCTTTGAATGAATTAATTTCATATATTTCTCACTCATGTTCTCAAGTCTACTGTATTGTAGTGTTGTATCAAAATTTATAACAACTATTTGTTCTCCCTACTCAACTATAGCAAATGTTCCTAGACATTCTTTTTTCTTTGAAATAATTAAAGTAGAAGGAATAGTATGACTTGTACAAAGATATAAGGTGCCTACTTTTACACCTTATTCTACTACAAGGGAACCTTTTGAAACCTTCCAATTTTATAATTAAAACTAACTACACAACCCTCATCACCAAGTTTCCCTACTAAAATTAAATTCCTACTCAACCTTGGAACATGTCTTACCTCATGTAGTAGCCAATGATTCACATTCAACAACTTAATTTGAACCTTTCCCTTACCAAAAATCTGGCAAGGTTCATTATCCCCCAAATAAACAAGCCCAAAATCCCCTTGGATATAATTATTAAAATAACCTCTATGGGGTGTAGAATAAAATGAAGCCCTAGAATCTAAAACCCAATAATCATCAACACTTTCTAAAGAAAGAAGAAAAACATCCTCTTCGAAGTTGTTACTTACAACATTTTCTTCGTTAAGACCTCCCAACGAGTGCTAACCCAAAACCCTCATAGAAATAATCGATGGGGAAATTGTGTTAAATAAACCTCCGAGTCTTATTATGCTCCACATAAAAATAGAAAGAGGGTGTTGAATATTACTATAGAAAGAGGAGTAGACATATTATTCCATCTACCTCTAGTAAAAATGTAGAATTTAAATCTTTATTCCTATGATGTGAAAATCACATCTATTCTTTTCCAAATGTGTTGGTTATTTATAATTTTATTTCCATATGTTTGTTAGTTCTATTTGGACTTATGAAAAATGTAGGTAGGTCCATGGCTTGCACCAGATTATTTTTTATCTGCTAGTCCTGAGCATCTAGGTTTCTCAATTAGGGTAAGTGCGGTCTCATTTTAGGATGAGCCCCATAAAAGATAACCACTCCATGGTTGTACAATTAAAGAAACTAGACCACACTCCAATATTAAGATTCATGGATGATTGAGTATGTGATGGCTTAGAAGACCTAATCAAGCAAATGGACGATGGGAAATTTAATGGAATCTTAATATCTTATTTTATTGAAATCTATAAGTCATCTACTTGACCTTTTTTCTTTACTCATGGTGTATGTTATGTGATTGTTTGGTCAACATCAATGATGAATTTTATTTCATGTGTAATCTAATGGATTAAACATATACATTTGATACTATGGATGACTTCCTTTTATTATATCTTTAGTTCATTTTGATGTTATTTGATATTTTGGTCAAAATATTATAGTTTTATTAAAATGGAAGTATATATATATATATATATATATATATATATATATATATAATGTTGAATAGTCATAGTGATTGGCTGATTATGATTATGTTTTTGACTTATCTAAGTTTCTAAGTTATTCGATTGTGTGGCATTGAGTAGAGATCTCATTCTTTGTAGCTATTAGCTCATAGAACATAATAATGAGAGCCACCAAGGGAAGATACTTGAGTTAGTCCCCATACATCTATATGCACAAGCTCTAATTTCTCATTTTTCTTTTCCTTCCCACTCTTCACAAAACTCACTCTCTTTTGTTTTCCATACACACAAATTTCACATAAATCCATATTAACACATTTTAGATCTAGTAAAACTTTCTTTGAATGAATTAATTTCATATATTTCTCACTCATGTTCTCAAGTTTTTTATTATCGCAATGTTGTATAAGAATCTACAACAACTATTTGTTCTCCTTGCTTAATTGCAACAAATGTTCCTAAACATTCATTTTTCTTTGAAACAATTAAAGTAGAAGGAACAATATGACCTGTACAAAGATATAAGGTGCCTACTATCAAACCTTTTGCTACTAAAAGGGAATCTTTTGAAACCTTCCAATTTTTATCATTAAAACTAACTACAGAACCCTCATCATAGAGTTTCCCTGCAAAAATTAAATTCCTTCTCAACCTTGCAACATGTATTACCTGATGTAGTAGCCAATGATTCACATTCTAAAACTTAATTTGAACCTTTCCTTTACCAACAATCTAGTAAGGTTCATTATCCCCCAAATAAACAATCCCAAAATCACCTTGGACATAATCAATAAAATAACCTCTATGGGGTGTAGAATAAAATTAAGCCCCAGAATCTAAAACCCAAGAATCATCAACACTTTCTAAAGAAAGAAGAAAAACATCCTCTTCATATTTGTTACTTACAACATTTTCCTCCTTAGAACTTTGCAAGGGATGCTGACCCAAAACCCCCATAGAAATAATTTGCAAGGAAAATGTGCTGAATAAACCTTCGAGTCTGATTAGGCTCCACATCATAAAAAAAAGAGGTTGTTGAATATGAGTATAGAAAAAAGAGTAGACATATTCTTTCATCTAGCTCTATTAAAAATGTAGAATTTAAATCTTCATGCCTATGATGTGAAAATCACTTTTTTTTTTTTTTTTTCCAAATGTGTTGGTTATTTATATTTATATTTCCATATGTTTGTTAGTTCTATTTGGACTTATGAAAAAAGTAGGTAGGTTCATAGCTTGCACAAAATTCTCTTTGATCTACTAGTCCTGAGCATCTAGGTTTCTCAAGCAGGGTAAGTGCACTCTAATTTTAAAATGAACCCAAAAAAAGATAACCACTCCATGGTTGTATATATTAAGAAACTAGATCACACTCCCATATTAAGATTCGTGGATGATTAAGTATATGATGGATTAGAAGACCTAAGCATGCAAATGGATGATGGGAAATTTAATGGCATCTTAATATCTTATTTTATTGCAACCTACAAGTCATGTACTTGGCTTTTTTTCTTTACTCATGGTGTATGTTGTGTGATTCTTTGGTCAACATCAATGATGAATGTTATTTCATGCATACTCTAATGGATTAAACATATACATTTGGTACTATGGATGACTTCCTTTTATTATAACTTTGGTTCATTTTGATGTTATTTGATATTTTGGTCAAAATATTATAGTTTTATTAGTATGGAAGTATATATATATATGTATATATGTATATGTATATATATATATGTATATGTATATGTATATATATATGTATATCTATATAGATATATATACACATATATATGTATATATATATATATATGTATATATATATATATATGTATATATCTATATATACATATATATATATGTATGTATATATGTATATGTATATATATATATATATAGATATATATACACACACACATATATATATGTATATGTATATGTATATGTATATATATATATATATATATATATATGTATATGTATACATATATGTATATATATATATATATATACATATACATATACATATACATATACATATACATATACATATACATATACATATACATATACATATACATATACATATATATATACATATACATATATATATATATATATATATATATATATATATATATATATATATATTATGTTGAATAGTCATAGCAATTGGCTAATTATGACTATGTTTTTGACCTATCTAAGTTTCTAAATTATTGGATTGTGTGACATTGAGTAGAGATCTCATTCTTTTCAGCTACTTATATTTTATATAGAAAAAGGTAGTAATATTTCTCAGATTATAGTGGCAAATGATATGCTAAATTTAAATGTCAAAGGTGAAAGCATACACCATATCACATATGCATATAGACATGTGAGTATTAAATATATACAAATATACATCTAAATTATACTAGCATTTTGATTGAGTGGGAGGAGAAGAAGAAAGAGGAGAATAAAAAGGGAAAGGGGGATAAGAAGTGGAAGGAGAAGGTGGAGAGGAAGGGTAAGGAAAAGGAGGTGGAGGAGAAGATGAAAAAGAAGAAGTGGAGAGAAAAAATAAAAATGAGATAATTTTGAAATAATACTTGGTGTAATATCCTCACTATTAGGGTTAGTTTGGGATAAGAAATACCTACAAAATAATGGTTAGAATCACAACAATAACAAAACTAACTATATTATTTTACCCTCTAATTTAACCCCAAACTTAAGGATATCTCTAGCTTGGGTTTCCTAGCTCATAGAACCTTGTCATCTTCCTAGTAGCGTACATCTTAATATTCTTCTTGGATATGCATCATCTATCCAAGGGCAATCACATATGCATATGTTGACATCATCAAAATATTTTAGCACATTTATTCTCGGCAATGGCAGATAAATGAGATCTTAATATTTCACATGCTCTGTGCTTCAAGTCCATATTTATTCTCAGCCATGGCAGACAATGGAGATCTTAGTGTCTCACATGCTCTATGCTTTGAGTCTCATTAAAATCCATGTTGTTAACCCATGGGATAATACAATAATATCCACAAGTATGATTCATTAATATAAATAAATTCATAAACATAATTAAACAAATATAATCCATAAACATACCTTTCTTACCTTCTTTACCAAGAGTCACAACCTTTCATAATACAAATCTTTTGAAAAGTAACAACACTTCATAATTAAAATCCTTTTTAAAAGTTCCAATACTTCATAATCACATTATTTTTAAAGAGTCACAATAATTCATAATGATGACCATTTTGAAGGTTCACATCCTTTGAATATAATTGATATCTTTTCAAAAAGTCACTTCCTATTTTCTTCATATTACTTTCCTTTTCTATTTTTCCTTTTTTAACTCTTATCTTCTCCTCCTCTTTTTTCCCTCTCTTTAAAATAAACTCTCCTCCCTTTTATATCTTAATTTTAAGGGGTCGTGTCTATTTGTAAAAACATCTCAACTTTTCATTAGATTTAGTTAATTTATATTGCTCTATGTTATTATTTATTTACTAACTTATTTGTGTTTATTATTATTTGTTATTAAATTCTATTAAGAAAGTTAACATACCTTCTACAATATTGTCTCTTGTATTTAATTTTATTTCTTTATCTACTCATTGAAATTTTATTTTATTTATTTATTTCAAATATCATACTAAATATTATTTAATTGACAATATGGATTAAACAATTATTATTTCCTAATTTTAGATTTTAGTATTATTTTTAATGACTTTATTATTATTATTTATTTAGCAACATTGTATTATCTAATTATTATTAAAATTCAATCTTAAAATAGGGATATGACACTTAGAAACTCAAAATTAAAAAATCAAATAATGTGTGATTAGATAATTGACCTCATTTCTACAATGTTATAAAACATTTTCTAATTTTATTTATTTTTAATCGCAATATAGGTAACGTTTGTTTGTTTTCACAGGGATTGGTATGTTATCATGCTCCTTTTCTGGAATTGTGGAAGTTAAGTGAATAGGTAATAAGATAAGAAGAAAAACATGTGAATGTGAAATACTTCATATGGAATAGCTATAATGAGAGTATTATTCATAGGAAAAATTTAGGAGAAAGTTGTGAAAGAGATATTTTTAGTGAAGTACAAGTTATCTGAAAACTAATAATTAGAAGTTATTATTACATAATGGTTAGGAGGCAGTATGAAAGAATAAGGAAGACAAGGAAGAGGACTAAGAAGAATAAGAAGATGAAGAAGAAGTAGAAGGTGATCATGTAGAAAATATTGAGAAGGAGAATATATTAAGAAGAAAAAGAAAATGAGGAAAAGAAGATGAGCAAGAAAGATAATAAGGAAACCAGGAACTAGAAGATGGAGGAGAAGAAAGAGAAAAAAGAAAAAGAAAAGGAGAGTAAAAGGAAGAACGAGAAAAGAGAAGAGAAGAAGGAAAGGAGGAGAATAAGGGAAAGAATTAGAAGAATAAGTGGTAGGAAAAAGAGAAAAGGAAAAAGCTAAAGTAGAATTCAAAGTAGTAGGAAAAAGAGAAAAGGAAAAAGCTGAAGTAGAATTCAAAGAACAAGGTATACCTTCTATCAAAATATCCAATGCACTTCATTTAGGTGCAAGTGCTAGTATATACATCTAACTTGAGGAGAACTATGGAGGATGATAAATGATGACCACGTTAGTAGCAAAAAGTCCTAGTTCTTTAAAGCATTCATACTTGAATATTTCTATAGAAAGATCATGGACATCATAATTCACACAAGGGGGCTACTAGAACAAGATTGTGCACATGTAACACTCTCTCAGAACAAATTGTTTTTGGAAATTAGAAGGATAAAGAGATTTTTAAAAGTGGTAGCTAAAAGATCTTGTATTTAAATTCTAAATAGCAAAGTATGTTAAACTAATAATGTGCTACTTGATGTTTGCCTTGTTTGTAGACACTCTAGTCTTTATTGATAAAATCCAAACCACTCTTTCTATATTATAGTAAAAAGTTGTTCTATTTTTTTCTACTTTAAATTTTTTATATAAATAATGGAAACATATAAATCTTATTTCATTGTCTTTATTATAATTTTTTTAAATTTGAAAACAAACTTTAAAAAGATATTTCTTTATCTTTTACATTATTTTTTGTGAAAATATTTCACATCAAATAAATATAAATATGATTAATTAATAATACATACATAGATATTTTGTATTTACTCACTTGATATATTCAAATTGTTGAACTCATTCATGATGGAGGCTAATTTTGGGGAGGATGCTGGTATAGCCTAACGTTGCGCCCTTCTTCACGGCCCTAACGTCAACCTAATTTTAGAAACGTTGCTGCCTTTCAAAGACGGAAATAAATTTATGTATGAGCAAAATTTAGAATTCTCTAATTCAAATATGGCGAAATCAATGACCTAAAAGAGAGTATATTTCACTAAAGCTGGTTGTGATTTTGCACTATAAAACCAGTTAAATTTACCAAAACTTAAAATCAGCGCGGGCATAAAATCAGCTGCAGCTCTAATTTGGCGGTGGCACCTCCAAATCAGCGGCCCTGATGTTGGCAATTCGAAATTTATAAGACCCACAATCTCTACTTCCTGCTTCACAACAAAACTAAAAGGAAACTGTATTAGGAATCGAAAAGCTCTACTTTTATATCACAATGGATTGCAAGAGATGTTTGAGCGAGTATGCGAGACCTTTTAATTGCCTTGAGAAATTTGTGAGCACAAGTCTCTTGAAGGAGATTTTAACTTCATTCCTTGAATTCCTCAGTTATTTTTCGTTGGTGGTATGCATATTGGCTGTGTTTATCTCTCTTCCTCTCCCTGTCGTAGTTTTCATCATTGCTATTGTCTCTGAGTTGCATGACCAGAATGCCAATGAAAATGTAAGAGACAACGCTTCAGAAGAGGAAGAAAATGAAGAGGCAGTTGAAGTCGAGGGTCGACATTCCTCTTCTTATTTGAATCACATACCTTTTTCACAATACAAACACGGTCCGAGCAAGGATGATGATTGGCAATGCACACAGGTAATGTTTATTACTATTATTATTATAACCACTACTCTTATTATTATTATTATTATCTCTCTTCCTCTCCCTGTCTTATTTTTCATCATTGCTATTGTCTCTGAGTTGCATGACCAGAATGCCAATGAAAATGTAAGAGACAACGCTTCAGAAGATGAAGAAAATGAAGAGGCAGTTGAAGTCGAGGGTCGACATTCCTCTTCTTATTTGAATCACATACCTTTTTCACAATACAAACATGGTCCGAGCAAGGATGATGATTGGCAATGCACACAGGTAATGTTTATTATTATTATTATTATAACCACTACTCTTATTATTATTATTATTATCTCTCTTCCTCTCCCTGTTTTAGTTTTCATCATTGCTATTGTCTCTGAGTTGCATGACCAGAATGCAAATGAAAATGTAAGAGACAATGCTTCAGAAGAGGAAGAAAATGAAGAGGCAGTTGAATTCGAGGGTCGACATTCCTCTTCTTATTTGAATCACATACCTTTTTCACAATACAAACACGGTCCGAGCAAGGATGATGATTGGCAATGCACACAGGTAATGTTTATTACTATTATTATTATAACCACTACTCTTATTATTATTATTATTATCTCTCTTCCTCTCCCTGTCTTATTTTTCATCATTGCTATTGTCTCTGAGTTGCATGACCAGAATGCCAATGAAAATGTAAGAGACAACGCTTCAGAAGATGACGAAAATGAAGAGGTAGTTGAAGTCGAGGGTCGACATTCCTCTTCTTATTCGAATCACATACCTTTTTCACAATACAAACACGGTCCAAGAAAGGATGATGATTGACAATGCACACGGGTAATGTTTATTACTATTATTATTATAACCACTACTTTTATTATTATTATTATTATCTCTCTTGCTCTCCCTGTCTTAGTTTTCATCATTGCTATTGTCTCTGAGTTGCATGACCAGAATGCCAATGAAAATGTAAGAGACAACGCTTCAGAAGAGGAAGAAAAAGAAGAGGCAGTTGAAGTCGAGGGTCGACATTCCTCTTCTTATTTGAATCACATACCTTTTTCACAATACAAACACGGTCCGAGCAAGGATGATGATTGGCAATGCACACGGGTAATGTTTATTATTATTATTTTTATAACCACTACTATTACAAAGGCCTTCCTTATTCAATATCCATCACTTAAATCTTCAACATTTTTTCCCATTATGTTGTGCAGTTTTCGGAGTTGCTGGAATTCTGGGAAAAGAAAGAGAGGAATTATGCATTATCCACTATTTCTTGATTCATATTTGGATTAAGCATCTCTCTTGTAATGTATATATTTATATTTTCAGGAAATAAATCTTATTTAAGATGTTGTGATGAAAAGTTAAATATTACATGAGCTGATTATGGTTATTCACACAGCTTTAATAGTAATTAATATCTCTTTATGTATTAGTAGAACTAGAATGTCTTGTAGTATAATTTTTTTTAATAGAAGTAATAGTAAAGTATATATTGATATATTATTAACATAAAATTACAAGAAGTAAATAAAACAAATCAAATTTTCAATTTATGTTACATGAGTTATATTATGATCTTTATTTTAAAGTTTAATCAAAAGTTTATCTATTCTATTTTATTTGTTGACAATTTTTTCTATTAGAATTTTTAAGTGTTTTTTTTTTAAATCTTCACCTTTCATTAATAGCAAATGGCATCACCAAATCTTTATAATGTATATAGAAGTATACTTTATTTTATTATTATAGTTCTATGTTTTTTTTATAGAAATAAAATATAAAGCAGAAATAAATTTCATTATAAATAAATAAAAATTCCCGTTAAATCAATAATACTTTCATTACAAATAAATGATATAACTAAAATAAAATAATTTTGTAAAATTAAATTTATAAATATATGAATAAGTTTTTATATGATATTTAATATTTAATAATATTTAAAAATTAATTAATATAAATATTTTTGTACACAATCTAAAATATTAATCAATAAAATTGCACTTGTGATTAGAGTTTTTTAGTTTTGAATTACAATATATCTATGGTTTTAGTTTTGAAAGTTTTATTTAAATAATTTTTTTATTAAATGTGATTTTTTATGATCACTAAAAATGCATTTGTGATTGTGCACGTGAAACATAATAGTTTTATTATTTTGTATATGTATAATTTCTTTGATAATAATTAAATCATATGAATGATATATAAGAAACATAAACATAAGACATACTAATAATATTTTTTTCCAAATATAATTATTATAAATATTTTATTTATATTTCTTCCCACTAGTTTGACAAATACACTAACAAATAACTCTTTAAATTTGAAATTCAAAATTGTAACCGTTATCATTAAGACACAAATTGCAACTATTATAATTTAAAGTTCAAATAAATAGTAAGCTGCCAATATTCTAAACTTTCAGTACTCTAGAATGGCAGCTGTCACATTAGCATCTAATATACGATGTCAAACATGTTCAAATTATGTCTGAACTAGTTTAGACACAGTTATCTAAAGCGGTCACTGGTTTATTGCATTTGCCAAAAGAAAAGATAAGATTCATTATCTCTCTTCGAATGCTGCATTTCCTCATTATAAGTAATGCAAGAAATCTCTTCCATACTATAATTCTTAAAAAGTAAAGTAATGCAAGTAGTACCACCAACTTTCTTTGGTGCCCTATCCATTTGATATGACATATGCAAGTATTACAACTTTTCATGTTAATACAATAAGAATATAAACTTTATTATGTTCTACAAATTTATCTAACTAAAAAATAAAATAGAAATCAGAAATTTATTTAAAATGTTCCCTGTTGACAATTTTGTGTCTGAATATAGATATATGTTATTAGTACTTCCTGGTAGGCTAAGTACTATTACATCACTTTTCAATTACTATAGCTGTTAATTTTGTTACTCAGTTTATATTTTCTAAAGTTAAATGTAATATTGTACTATTGCATCAGTTTTGAATTACTATAGTTGTTAATTTTAATTGCAATATTTTTAAGTTTATAATTTCTCTAAACAATTTATTTATCATTTGATTGGATAAACTTGTTAGACTCTTATATAGCGAATCTTTGTAAAAAAAAAAAATTTGGAGTTTTTTCAACTATGTGGCATAATTTTAGGCATTTAACAATTAAATAAGATTTTAACATTCAACTAAGAAGAATTGGAAATCTTAAAATCATTTATATTTTTATTTTTTATTTTTTATTTTTTATTTTTGAATTTTTTGAACATTAATCTTCATCTTATCCCTATTTAAATGATTAATTTTTATTTTTAAATAAATTAGTTATAAGAATATATCTATCTAAAAAAATTATACAATATTTAATTATTAATGATTTTTAAACATATTTTATTCATATATTATTTTAGACTTTTTTGTTTAAATTTATTTATGTAAACATGTAATATGAACAATTGATTATATCAAAATTTATGTGGCTTCACACAAGTAAAGTTTAAAGTAAAATATCCAACATGCTTTTAATAACCTATTTAAATAATTTAAATAATTTTTCATAAATAGATAAAGTTTAATTTTTATTATTATTTTAATTTGATTTTTTAATTTGTTTTATGTATATAATGCTTTGGGGGTTGGTTCTTATCTTTCCATTTGAATTGTTTGTTTGTTTGTTTGTTTGTTTGTTTGTTTTTTTTTTCATTTTTTTAAGTGTTTTGTAAGATTAGGGCTATTTCTAATATCTTGCAAAGTAAAATATCCAACATTTTTGTAATGACCTATTTAAATAATTTCAAAATATTACAATATTATCTTTTTATCACTATTAGGACTACAAAATTACAATAGCAAGTACTTAACCTTTGAAACTGAGCTTTTTCAGCTATGTGGCATAATTTTAGGCACTTAACAATTAAATAAGATTACAATGTGCAACTAAGAACAATTGGAAATATCAAAATCCTTATACATTCTCATGAAATTTTATTATTATATTTATGGCTATTTAAAGGATTAATTTTTCTTTTTAAATAAATTAACTATAAGAATATATCTATCTAAAAAAAATACAAGATTTAATTAATAATGATTTTTAATCTTTTATATATATATATATATATATATATAAAATCGGTAAACGGCCGAGGCCTTGAATAATTTTATTAAATCAAATTAAGATTACATAGTGTTACTCCATTCAAATGGGCATTAGTAGGAAAGAACAGAGAAGAAAACCTCTAGTCTTGCCCAAGACATTCGTCCTATATTATTACAAATTTAAAGGGGCATACCCCAATCCATTCAGAATTACATATAAATATTTTATAGAAATACAAGAGCTTTTCCTATGATGAAAAGGCTAAAAAGTATAAATCAGTCGCCAATTCTCAGTGTCAGATGCCCATGTCAAGTCCAAAATCCCTCTTATTTACGTATTTCACATATTCTATCTCCAATAAAACTTATAACACTTACATCGTCAGAGTGTTCAAAAAAAATTCTATTAATAATAAAGATACCAAAAATTAAAAGCTAGTCTATGTCATATCCATCTAAAAAAATAAAACCAACCTAAAACTTCATGCACTATCCTAGATCTGAGAGGGAAGCCAATAGAGATGCATGAGTTACAATACCATTTGATCATACCCATTTAAAATTCAAAACTAAAACTAAACCTCAAGAGGAGAATATGATGCAAAATAAATTAAATTTAAACCTAACTCCATAGCTAGATAGCAAAGTGCATAATCCTTCATAGGTTACAGACCTAGAATAAAGCTAATAATAGTCTAGTCATATGCAATAAGCCTTCACAAAGTAAATCGTCGATTTCTTAATACAAAATACCATACTCTAAAATGCTAGGACAAAATTTACCACAAATAATTGCACATGGAAGAGGAAAATCTAATACACCTTGAAGACAAACACCTTGGCTAGGCTCAAATTCAAGGAGCATATCTCCAAATAAGTTGATCATAAATAAAGAAACTATCTAATAAAAAACCAAAATAATAACAAGATTTAAAACCCCAGCCATGATTATCCTCAATTCTAGTAATTTTACTCAGGAAAATAGAGCACTCTGGTTCAATACAGAGCTGAAATTTATGTTATCAATAGATATCTCAACAAAACATAAAAGGCTAACCTAAGAAAATGGACCAGACCATCCAAACCACCATTAAAATAAGAATTGTAACCTTATGCTAAGCTAAACATATCAAAATAATCAAAGAGACTCAACTTCATTTAAAAGTCTTGATCCTAAACTGGATACTAAACAAGACATCCTACAATTTATAGCTCTCAAATCATGAATATGAAACACCAGAAGAGCATAAAATAACAATTACCCAAAATATACATTATTAATATTATAAGAGTCTAAAATTACAATAGTAAGGAGCTCTTCGCAAATAAAAAAATTCCCCAAAACATTTTGATAATAAACACAACTAAGATGATATGGAAAAGCCCTATAACCTAAATACAAAGTTACCCAAACCTTACTATAAGAATCAAAATTTGCAGTCCCACAACTTAACCTATTTCTTCCAAGAGACCATAAACCTATTTGCAATAAAATTGGGAGGTAATTCAAAGCTACTCTTAGCTCTGCTCATCTTTTTAGAATTAAGGGTGCAAAATTCCACTGTGATCTTCTACGAATAGAGAAGGAAGTTGATACTTGCCTCCATTAGAGGCCATTCCGTGTAAAAAGCCAAACTTTCCCTCACTATGAGAGATTATCGACATGGTGCGGTTTCTAGCTAAACAACACCTAGAGGGAGGCTCATATTATTTTTTGGGAGGGGAATCTAGAATTTATTTTTGATGCTATATACAACCTTTTCCATCCATTTGTGCCATACTGGGCTAAGAATATCATTTCAAAGCTTGACAATGTCCTCTCTTCCAATCTCAACTCTTATTGCAATGCCTATGAATGAACCACTAATGCTACTATTAGTTTGCCAAGTAGCCTTGTAATCGAAAACACCCTCACCTATGGCTCTACTCATAGAAAAATGGGTCATGTCATCTACAGAATTAAGAAGGCAACTCCATTTTTAGGTTTAACTTTCCCCAAAAAGGTCATTGTTTGATTCTCAATCATATGGAAGACATGAATGTTAGTCTCCATCAATAGTGAAGGAAAATGACCCAACTGGGGGAAGATCTAAAAACTACTATCTAGAAACCTTGTGCAAAATTTGGAAATAAATTACCAGTTGTTTACAACATACTCTGACCTTGACCCCGGTATGGATTGAAATAAATAAAATTAAATGCCATCAATTTGGAATGATCTAACCCAATCATGATGACTGATGGAAGCATAGTATAAGCTCATCAATACTGGCATAGATTGTAATGTTTACAAAATAAATGATTAATAGAACTGCCTAATCTAATCGAGAAAATCTCACCAGTGTCTCTACAAAAGTT
The DNA here is from genome assembly GCA_028749045.1 of Cupressus sempervirens. Taxonomy (NCBI): domain Eukaryota; kingdom Viridiplantae; phylum Streptophyta; class Pinopsida; order Cupressales; family Cupressaceae; genus Cupressus; species Cupressus sempervirens. The sequence continues at coordinate 937,066,183 of CM053785.1, read as the reverse complement.
AGAAAGTCCAAGAAAACTAATATACAACTTCTAAACAAGGAAATAAGGATAATTAGAAGCCATCTAAAATTGAAGGCAAGCCAAATAAATTGGATAAAACTAAAAAGTAGATAGGTAAATTAAAATTAAACAAATAATATACTTAACATATCTTATCTAACCCTTATAACATATAAATCTAATTCTTCTATATCAAACACTAGCCTGTAATAATAGCCCATTGAATAAGAATCCAAAATATTCTACCCTTTGTTGTAAATTAATATTGATTCACCGTCAACTCCTTTATTAGCTAACCAGTCCACTAGTTTATTGCCTTCTTAGAATATATGACCAATTTGGCAATCCTCAAAATGATCTAGGTGCACAAGAACTTCTTTAAGTTTTCAGTTTAGAACCCAATTAGGCATATCTCTCTTCCTTAATTTCATTTAGAATAATCTGAGAATCTCCCTTGATGAATACCTTAGATAAGGTTAGATTATTACATAGTTGCAAACCTTTATCTAATTCTTCTAGTTCTACCAAGTTATTGGTAGTGGGGGGTAGGGGCACTGCTAGCTTCGCAATCCACTTCATAAAATCATCATTAATCATGCAACCAATACCAACCACCCTTAGGTTACCTCTAGTTGTGCCATTGAAGTTAATTTTATACCATCCACATGGAGGAGGAGCCCACTCAACTAGCCCTTGCCTTCTTATTCCTTTTCAAGTAAACTAGATGCGGATTGATGATGTTGGACCAATTCTTTTCTATGAGCCCATCCTAGTGGGAAAATGAACCCTCTTCTTTCATTGATTTTCTAAGGTGAGAATTCAACACCTCTACAATGGAAGCCTCTAATTTTAAATGAAATCTATCCACACTCATTTCTTTATCCCAAAAAAAATGACGATTTCATTCCTTCCATGGCTCCCATACGGTAACCAAGGGGCATATATTCCAAAGCTTATTATAGACCCCATGGTCCAAATTTATAGGCCATGATAATAGGAGGACCTAAAAAGAGTTTGGTAAAGGAGTACACCACATAAGTCGAGCTTTGAGCCACTCCCAATAGCTTTGTGCAAATTGACAGTTATAAAATAGGTGATCTACATCTTCATTATTTTTTTTATAGAGAACACACCAAGAAGGTTCGATGATGCCAAATTTAGCAAGTCTATCAGTAGTTAGAACTCTTTTTTTCAAGGCAAGCCACAAAAAGAATCTAGCCTTAGGAAGGCAGACAGTATCCCAACAAAGTTTGAGCAGCATCTCAACAAGATTCTAACTTTGTGAATGGGCTATAGCCTTATATCCTTGTTTCACATTATACTTACCATCTTTAGAACTTTACCAAATGAGATTGTCTAACCTTTTAGATTGTTTGATATTTCTAGTTGAAACTATCTTTTCATATGCCTTAATTGAGTCAAGATCTAAATCTAGATTATCAATTGATTACCACCTCCACTGTAGGTCCCCATCTAAGGAATCCTTAATTTTATAGTCATTGACCTTATCACCCCATAAAGATGTTAGATTATTCTTAGACAAGGCGAGGAAGAGAGTTAGGGATGCTTGTCCTAGTAGTCTTCCGAGAACAAGGCATTATCCCCCAAACCCACATCCTAGGTCAAAAACTTACATATTAATTTTTGACACTTAGATATAAAGTTCTAGCATTCTGATCCTTTAGGCAGACTTCTCATCTTGAAGAGTGACATAGGATCAATTGGATCATGATATTTGTTATAGACAATCTTTGCCCATTTGTGCTCACATTTTGAGTATAATCTCAAAATAAGTTTTTCTCCCAAAGCTTCATTTTGCCACTGTAGCTTTTTAATCCCTAAACCCCCAAATTGTTTAGGTTTGCATAAATTATCCCATTTAATGAGGGCTAATTTCTTATCAACTTTTTTATCTTTCCATAGGAAGTTCCTAAATTTGGATTGAAATTTTGAAGACATCCAATTAGTGAGAGGAAGACAAGCCATAGGAAAGATTGGAATGGCTGAAAGTATCAATTTGACCTTAGTAATTTTACCGGCCTTGGTGAGCCACTTATCATTCAAACTCTCTATCCTCTTATCTACCTTCTCAAGTGTATCCACCCATACTTTACTATATTTCAATCCCTTCTCTAGGGAAATACCCAAATATTTGCATGGAAATGGCCCTTTTTTATAACCCATAATCCTACATATCTGGATTAGTATTCAAAAAGAATATTTCTAATTTTTCTTTATCGACTTTCTATCTCGAGGCATCCATTTATGAATGAATGATATTTTTAAAACCCAAAGCCTCATGAATAGTACTCTTACCAGGTAAAATTGTGTCATCTACATATTTTTGGTGGGTAATATTGGGATGATTTCTAGTTACAGTGATGCTAGAAATCTTCTGATTAAGATATGCATCTGAGACTGCTCTACCAAAGACTTTAGCCATAATAATGAAAAGGGATGGAGATAGTGGATCTCCTTGCCCAATACCCCTAGAAATTTTGAAAATACCTTCAGGTGTTCCGTTGATAAGAATAGAAATCCTAGGAGTGGAAATGAATTTGAATATTAAGTTGATCCATTGATGCAAAAAACCAAAAGATTTGAGGACCTTGCAAAGAAAATTCCAATCAACCATATCATACGCCTTCTGTATATCTAACTTAATAAACATACATACTTCTTTGTCTTTCAAAGCTGAGTGGATAGTTTCTTGGATTGTGAGAATACCATCCAAAATAGATCTTCCTAGGACAAAACCTGTTTGTTCTTCAGAGATCAATTTTGGCAATAGACCTTTGAGCCTATTAGCCATAATTTTAGAAAAAAATTTGTATATCATATTGCATAGGGCAATAGGATGGAAGTCTCTTGGATGTTCCAACCCATTCTTCTTAGGAATCAGCATACAAAAGGAATAATTTATCTCAACTAATAGAGATCCTCCATTCCTTGATGCTTCAATTGCTTTCGAAAGGTCTTCCCCTAAAATATCCCAACACTTTTGGAAGAAAAAAGCCTTAAAAACCATCGAGCCTTGGAGATTTTTTGAGATTCATATTAAAAATAGTGGATTGTACCTCATTCAAATAAATTGGTTTATTTAGATTTTTTTTAGCCTCCAAAGTAATGAATTTAGGTATAAATTTGAGCATTTTAGATTGAGCCTGCCTATTTGATCCCTCATAATTATTTGATAATCCCTTGAAGAGAGAAACAAATGTATCTATTATCACTTGAGGATTCTCTATACGAATACATTGATGGTTAATGATGCTAGTGATTTTATTTTGAGCTATGTTGTAAATGGTTGAATTATGATTTTTTTTTATTATTGTTGTCTCCCTCATCCAACCATTTATCCCTAGATTTCTACCTCCATTAAATTTCCTCTTTGGAGAGGACCTCTTCCTATTTCACAAGAAGCTCTTTTTCTAAAAAATAACTCTCATTATTCATACCATAATTTATGATATCTTGATTCAATTTTTTAAAACTTTTCTACAATTTCCAGCTTTTCTTTGAAGATATTATTGAAATGTTCTCTATTCCACCTTAATATATTTTATTTAACTAATTTTAACTTAGAGATAAGGATAACGATTTTAGAACCTTCAAAACTTGCCTGTGTCCACCAAGTCTTAATAAGCTCAATAAATTTTGGATCTTGAAACCACATCTTTTCAGATTTAAATGGATTTTTTACTATTTTCAAGGGTTTTGTGAACTCAACACAGGCTGGGAAATGATCTGATCTTGCATATGGCAGGATGAAGGATTGAAAGCTTTTATTATAATCTGTTAAATTACATAAAATAAAAAAACCTATCTAGTTTTTTTTCCCAAATAGCTTTTTTCTTATACAACTGTTTGGACCATAGAGATTGATTAAAGTAAATTTCAATTCAGATTTTAGGCTTTGTACACTAGCAAACATCCAATTGCTACTTCCTTTAAGTAATGCAAATCTACTTTCTTAGAGTTCCAAATTATACCTAAACCACCAATTGTACCTATTGCCTCTAGAATGTAGATTCCCATACTCTAACATCTTGTTTAGTTAAAAAACTTTAGTCTAGTTTAATTTGGTTTCCTGAATTATGATTATCTCTTAATTAATTTTTTTTAGATATTGTTTAATTAACCTTTTTTTGCTAGGGGCATTTAAGCCCCTAGAATTCCAAGTAGTTATCCTCATGCAAAATTGGGAAGGCACTTCCCCTTCCTTATATTTAGAAAATCATCAATTTTTATATGTTCTCTGCATAGTCCATCAACCTCTCTTAATGCCTTCAATGATTTCCTTCCTCTTTTCCCTTTTGATCTTCCATAAATTGGGAAACTCAATCCTTCCTAATTCATATCTAATCTGAGCTCTTGCTGATAATCAATTGGGCTATATGCTCAAGGTGTTTTGATATCCCCTGATCCTTCAAACTCCTTATCTAATTCACTGAGAATCTTACATCCAATACCATTCCTATATACATCGACAAGGTTAAGCTCTATCACATTACCAATGCTTACTCTGTTCCTTTCCTGATTTACTTTGGATTTGATTTCACAATTCTCATATTGTTTCAGTAAAGTATCCTCCATCTCAATCCTAAAAATATCCTTTCTAAGATCCTCAGCTGTGTAACCATTTCCTCCTAGTTTGATGATTTTTGGTATCAAGTTTTCCTTTCAGGAGGTTGCACTGTTCTTGATATTGTCAAAACTAAAGACCTAAAATTTCTCTAAATCTTTATCATCTTCTATTGCTCCTTTGTTTATGAAACTCTTAACCACTGTAACAATGGAGCCTTCCATTTTATCACCCTTATTAAACATCTCCCTCTACTTAATCTCTCGAGTAAACAATGAGGTAATGTGATCATTTGGAGTCTACCAAAATTTAGAAGAGACTTTGAATCCTTTATAACTAGGAGTAGTTTCCTCACCCTCAATATCCATATCTTGAACTTGCTACTGTGATTCTTCTGTATTCTTTTTTATTACATTATCCTCATCCATATTCTTAGAAGAAGCAAAAAGTAACAACTAAATCAATATCCTCTAAGCCTCTTGATGCCCTGACTTTAGATTTTCCTGAATCTACTTCACCTGTAACTGTCTTCCTGGTATTGCATAGGTCTTCCTTATCATGATCCTTATCTTCTGTTTGAGCCATGATTGATGAAGGAGCTATTAAAACTCCCTTGTCCTTGCTTGCTATCTAATTCTAATTTTCTTCTTCCAAATTATTTTTTCTAGCCATCTTTGCCATATTCTTCGCCTCAATCCATTGTTTCACAGGTTTAATTGATTTTTCCTTATGCTTCTTTGGCCTCTCTTGCCCTTGGTGTGATACTAGAGAATCTTAATTAACTATAATGGATTTTACTCTATCATTACACATTGTGATTCCTACTACTGAGTTCCGCATATCCATCTGAACCAAATTTTTGACTACAGGCTAAGAATAGGATTAAAAATTTGCAAATTTAATACCCATCTTATTTCTTAGTTGGAAAAACATAGGAAATATAGTTCAAAAATCTAAAGTAAGAGGGTGATTTTGGAGTCCCATGCCATTATGATGCTTTATTTTGATGATCTATGAGATTACAGCTTTGGATTTGTGTAGATTTAATTCATATACTACCCTATTAGTCTTAGAATTTTTATGTATTGTAGATTCAAGATTTAGTTTGGTATTTATTAATAATTTCAATTATTGTTAGACTAGAATGAAGCATCAATTCCTAAAAATTCTCCTAACACAGACCCAATTAGTTTAAGTGTTTCAATCTGATTTACTTCTGGAGGAAGGGATCAAATATTAAACCAAATGGAACACTTAATATCTAAATCTATCAATTTAAAATTAGTAGACCATTCAATAAATTTGACAACATAGTAGTTTAGATAGAGAACATTATCACCAAAGTGAGTAGTACTTACCTGACCTTGGCAATTTTCTTCTAGCCAATTGGACATGAAGAATATTTCTTCTCTAGATCTAGTCCAAATTGTGAAGATTCCAAGGTTTTGGCATTCCATCCATGCATATTCACATTCTTCATTTTGAATCAATATTGTATCTATTGGATCTGTAGAATGGGGTGAATTCTTTGGGGAGTTTTCCATACTCTTATTAGTTTTCTTATTCAATCTTTGGTATGGGGGAATGTAGGGTTTAGGGATTGCATTACTGGGTGCATCTAGTGTATCCAAAAATGAAGAATTTACTAGTACCCTAGCCACTTCGGATGGAGTAGATAATGCATTGCAATTGTTTGGAAATGTGTACTTAGTCATGTTAAAAACCCTTATTTGATGGTTTAGACTTTCTATGGTAAAAATTATATTTGATTGAAACAAACCAAAGGATTTTGCACTATGTGGTTTGTTGGTTTGGCAAATCGCAATCTCATGACATGTCCTGACAAACCCATCAATCTGCAGATCATGATTCCAATCCCTATGAATGTCTGGTTCAATAAGAATGGAGAATGTGTTTCAGATTTCCTAAGCATATTCAGTGTTACCTGATTTGTATCCTTTCTTAGAGTTCAAGCTATGAAATTTCCTAGGGCTATTGTGATACTTGACATCTCCATTTACCCATTTTTTGTTCTTCACATGTCTGCTTGAATTTGCCAAATAGTTTTTACTTGTTGCCCTAAAATTTCTCGCTTGTCTGCTTTTGTTCACAAATCTACTTTGATTCACCATTTTTTTTCATTGTCTTTATTTATTATATTAAATTAACCTATTAGAAAATAATAATTAGTTCAATTGTAATTTTAGTTCTATTTTTTTCATATATTATTTTTAAAAAAAATTGTTTACATTTCTTTATCTAAAAATTAATCTTATTAAATAAAAAGTATTAATTATTTAAATAATAATAATTACTCTGATTGACTTTTAAAGAATAAAAATTGTAAACATAGAATATATAATAAGAAAATTATTATAAACTAAATCTAAAAATAATGATGATGTATTGGCAAAAAGGCATTAGAACTAAATTAAAATTTAAGGAGATGTGCCTGTAATATGGAAAATTGGTTATGTCAAAAGCTAAGTGGGTAGTTATAATGGATATAAAAACAAAGCAGTGATGTTTATGGGGTTGGTTCTTATCTTTCCTTTTCAATTTTCTCGATTGGAATATTTCTAATATCTTACAAAGTAAAATATCCAACATACTTGTAAAACTTATTTAAATGATTTTAAAATATTACAATATTAGTTTTCATCAATATTCTTGCTAAAAAATAAGTACTTAGCCACCATGTGACACTTGTTTTAAGTTGATTTGTGTTCAAGCAATAACAAACACAATTCTTGTGATGAATATTGGAGACTAAATATTGAAAAATTATTTAAACTATAAGAGTTTCGTACAACAGATGAAACATGATAAATCTAAGAAGAATATATGTTCTAGGGTCCAAACAAGGATTACATGTAGGAATTAAATAAAAAATCCAAGAGAGAATTTTGTCTTGCTATATTTAAACTTTAGTTTTCTTTCATAAACAACATAGATAGAAATGTGAGGAGTCAGTTACCTAGTCGTCCCATCTCCATATGACATCCCCCATCTAATTGAATTTGTTAATTTTTTATTATTGAAAAACTGAAATTAACTCACCGTAAATCTATTCCATAGCATTTAGTAAGTAGTTTTGGTGCCAAAATTTACTAATTGATCTTAATAGATTGAAACATAAGGTATTGAAATTTATCTTCTCAACAAAGTTTAATTTCTTAGTGGTGGATCTCGGTAGTAAGTTGTAAATTCATGCCTATAATCAATAGATGATCTATTTTTTTTTAAGGTTGAACTATTTTCTTAGTTAAATATATGATGTTATTTGTAAAAAAGATTTTTAAATCAATGAGAAATATTAAGAGTTTTTATGTTAGATAGAAGAAATGAATATACAAATTATAATGATAAAAGTAATATATAGGCTTGATATTTTGAAGTTTTATTACATTTAAAAATGAATGACTATTTTTTTTACAAATGATTAAAATAAAATCTATTAAATTTTAGGATTTTAATTAATTCCTCAGTTAGAAGTTATTCAAGTAAAAAAGCAAGGATAGATCAGGTTGGTAAATTGTAATCTTTATTTTTCTTTGTGTATGTTTGGTATTTTTTACAATTTCATATCAAAAGATCTAAATATATTAATTATAAAAATCTATATGTAAACTAGATTTGAGATGAAGTGTAGACCACCAATCATTAAATATTATACGAATTAAATAAAAATTTGTTGAATAAGTGTAAAATCATTCATATTTTTTTATCATTCTCTTATACATTTAGAACTAGTTTTTAAATATTATTCTAGTATATTCCTTAATAATTTCATAGGAATAATTTCTAAATTATTACATATTATATTGTAAATTATATTGAATAATTTTGTCCCAAAAATTGGTTAAGATCTCAAATCATTACAAACAAACCAAGTTTGAATGAAAATAATTGTTACTTAAGAAATATTTCATATAAATTTATTAAATAATCCAATACATATAATAGAATGTGCTTAATTTTGTGTGCACATTAATTTATTTTATGATGCATATAATTAGAATGGAAGGTAGGAGATAATTTGTAAATTAAAAATTAAGAGAATGTATCTATGTTATTTGAGAAATCCCACATGAATAGTGTTAGTCATCTATCCATCATGAAATAAAGTTTAAATTAGATTACCTAAAAATTAAACAAATCTATAATTAAGGCTTTACCTTATGTTAGTCTTCTAAAAAAATCTAGAATAGTGAATGTTCCTAGTCTTCTATCACCTTAAGGTTTCACTTAAAATTTATAGTTAAACATTTTCTAACTTTTCCATCTTTCATTTTCAAATGGCTAAGGATTTTTAAGATTATTGGAAGACATGTCAAAAATATTTCTATTAATTGAAAATAAGCATCATAATTTCTTTCGTAAGGCACTACTACTATTCATCATATAGAAAAGGCTTGCTTTGAAATTTAGTCATTTTTTCAAAATTAGAATATCTAAAATAAATCCTCTTCCTAAGTCATTACTATAGTCACCTCATTATAGTCCACCTTGAATTATCTTTTATCACATCACACACAATAAAAAATATGGAACAATGTACCATACATTTACTTATAATAATAATAATATATCTATACTCCATAAAAAACTTTGAACCTTTATATCTGTCCTTTTATATATTGTTTAGATATTTAATTATATCTTTATAATTTGTATAGAGTTACTGTTAAATTGGTTCTTATTTTGAAGTCACAAGTAAGTGTTAACACTAAGGTAAAGAGAATTATACTATTAAGTGATTAGAAAACTAATATATTTATTTCTAAATTTTGAAAATGATAGTCACTTATTATTTTTGGTAAAAATAAAATGAGAATGACTCAATGAACTAGGTTTACAAATATTTCAATGTATAACAAAAAAATTATTTAATTTATTTTTTACTAAAATATTTTTGTAAGAATATACTAAATTGTATATTAAATTCTTAGTGAAATAATTTATTATAATATTTTTGTAAATTGAATTCAAAGTAATTGCATTAATAAAATAATGTTCTAAATACCATATTAACATAGATATCTTTTGTTTTGATTTGATATATGTTAAAACAAGAAAAACATAATGTTTAAAAAAAAATGTATTTATTATCTTATTTATCAAAAATTATATAATAAATTTTAAAACAAATAAAAAATACAATTCATTTTATAGATACCTTTATTTTAATTACCAATATTTGAAAAGAAAAATGTATGTAAATAAGTTTTTAAATTATTTTTTGAATATTTTAAAATTATTTCTATTTATTTTAACTAAAATCTAACATTATGAATATGACATTATTATTATTTTATTAAAATTTTATAAATGAATGGACAAAATGTATATATTTCAATTTAAAATATACACATGTTAATATTATTAAAAAATTAATAGATGGTAAAATTAAATTTTCTTGACTAATATCTCTTAACTTAATTTGGTCATTCTATTTAATATTTTATTTTGGTTATGAGCCTAAAATAACTTTATTATTATCTTTTGAGGATTATAATTCACAAATCTAAATTTGTCATATAGTGATTTAATTTTAATAAAAATCAATTCTGAAAAATAATACTAAATTTATGATGATTTAACCACGAGTAGACTGGGTAGTAAGTAATTAATTTCAGCTTAAGATAAGGAAAACAACAAGTTGAATGGGATGGGAAATGGCATATTGTTTGTAAACAAATTTGTCACTGTAGAAATTGCCCAACAGAGTGTATGTTGAAAACTATTCACAATATTTGGATAGGCCCTTGATATTTGGCCTTCCTCTGCATTTAGAGGGGTAGCTCCCTCATAAGATGAAATTTTTTATTTTTTAATAAAGATGGATTGAACTATGCTTGAGAACTATAACTGACACAATGCTAGTTCAACTATTCACGAATACTCACACCATACCATGAAAATATTCATATGATGAATCAACACTTCAACAATTCTGATTGATTAGAAAGAGAATTCCAAATGTACTTCCTTTGTTTCTTTGCACCAAGAAAGTAAGAAATGATTGATTACAAGAACAACAATTGTACACACTTTCCAAAAATTATTTTTTTATCAGAGCATAAGTTTTACCTATCTCCAAGTCCAAAAAGTCCCTTATTACATTGATTTTCAAGGGTTTTTGGGTTTGTAACTGCTCAGAAAGTTAGAGTTTGGACTACTTCGAAGATAGTTCATAACCAACTCTAACTTTTAATGCCTAACTATAGTTAGAAAATGTTAAGACATTGAAAAAAACCAAAGTTAATTCTAAAGTTTACCTTTTTAAAAAATACATAAATAAAATCCTAGGACAACTTTAGAAAAATACACTTCTAACTTTTAACTGCAATCACTAATATTTCCTAAACTTGCTCTTTGATTTGTAGGTGTTGTGAGTAGCTGAGTCAAGTTTTCCTTGTATGCTCTAAATGATTTGATGACTTGAGCCAAAGTTTTATTTTTAAAGATGATTAAACTCTACATCTTTAACTTGCATAGCTCATGTCTCTTTCTAACTTCATCCAACTCTATGACATAACTCGACAAGTTTTGAGTATAGGAGTCTAATACTGCTGAGAGACTGCTCAATCTTGTCATAATGTTAGCATCTAAACTTTGTTTATTACCAAGTTTGGTGCTATTTTATTCCAAAATGGAAAATATGTCTAGATTTTGAGTGTGTTCACTAATAGGAATACCTTCTACAATCATCAGTATATCCCCCAAGGCTTTTTTTTCTAGTAACTTGCAAGAGTTCAAGAATTTCTCTCCTTCACCCAATTGTTGATTCATGGTATTATTCTTCCATCTTATATTTTCCAGCCATATATCAATTTTCTCTTCTTCTCAAGTGTTGATTAACTTTAGTGATTTGACTATATTGCTGTCCATTCCTTTAATCTCTACTAAATTAGCATCAATTTCTCTCCAGAATGTTTGTTGTTCCTTGAGAGTTGTCAGCTCTTTTTGAATGCTTTGTTGTGTATGATCCACTTTGGCAAAATGCAACCTTAACATCCTAAAATAAGCTTGATGCTCATTCTTTTATTCTTTTTACCCATGTTTACACCATCTTACCATAAGTTTGACATTCTCCTATATTTTGAATGGTTTCTATCAAACATCTTCTTGGGATCTCCTATGATTTCTATAGATGAGCTAGGATCTGGGAAGGAATCACCGACCATCAATCTGATGCATGAAGAAAGTGCTCAAAATTGACACTTGAGTTTATTCTTAGCTTGCTTATCTCTCCTTGACTATTATATTAGGACAGTAGCTGACACTTGCAAATTTTGTTCTCTTCCCTTATGGGTAATCTGGCCTAGGTCCACTTTAGTGATGCTGAAATCAAATTCATTCACTTCATTTATGTTCTTCTTTGTAATTGGTAGTGCAATTTCAACAAATAAGTATCTTGAGGTAGGATTCACTACCAATCTAGAATCCATTCTATTCTTCTTTATCTTTGCACCTTTATGCATTATATTAGCTATGGCATCGAGATTTGGTGTTTCCAATTGAATCATCCTTTTCTTCTTTCTCTCCAAACTTTGTTGTAACCAAGAAGTTGAAATACTAGTAGATGGGCTAATTACTAAAGGAACCTCTAAGATTATAGATGATAAATCCAAGTTATGTACATTTTCTACAACTGGCTCCTCTTGAATTGCTTCTATGCTTTTGGGAGACAATGAGTGTGCAGGAGATGCTATGGATTGAATCATCTCATCTACAAATGATGGTAAAGTGTTCATTTAAAGAGCTTCATCTATCATCTATTGAATTGGTTTTAAAGTCTTCTCTTTGATTTTTGATCTTTTCTTCCTAGTGATTGCATTGAGTTCACATGCTGAAACTAGATTAAGTCCTTTATCCAGATCTTCACCATCACCTCCCCCTTGCATGTTATGTAAAGAGCCTGAAGAAATAGGGATAGAAGATGGAATAGCTTAAATTGATGTACCTTCCTAAAAATTATTATTATTCTTTGCACTACCTCTTCCTATTGATTTAGTAGTGGTGATTTCTTTGACTTTATTCTTTAACCTTGTTGAATCACAAAGAAGATCCTTTCTTTCAAGTCTTTCCATTCTAGCTAAGACCAATTAATATATGGAAATTCTAATAATTGTATCTGCTCAAAGAAGTAAGGATCAATCAAATATGAACCATCTTCTATTATGCCTATCACATTCCATCCCATTTTTTAATCAATAATTTGTTGTACTGTGAATCTCATCCAGTCCCTTTTTCTTAGTTCAGAGTCATTTTCATAGTTTTCCCAAAAATCTTCCATTATAGGGAAATGAAGATAGTCAGGTCCAAGTGCCAAGTTAGTTTTAACATACCCGCTGCCATCAAATGGGAAGTGATCGTGGAAATAGTGTAAAGTCATGTTCAACATGGATCTCTCAATATTTTGAGCATCCAAATAAGAAATTCAACTATAATGTCCAATGCCAATTGGGAAAGGGATTGATCTTTTGTTCTTGCACTTTTTGTTTACCTGACCGATTTGCCTGCAAACTTTTGAAAGCACCAATCCATCATCTACGAAGCAAGGCAACATGAGAGGACAATCTTGAAAGCCTTCAATGCAGATGTAAGTGAATCGGGGGTACTGTATGAAGAAGCTACCATAGGTGCTAATGAGACTAGCTACTTCGGGAGAAATTCAAACTTTTATATCTCCCTATAGCTCCCTAGCTATGAGCATAGAAAAAGCATAATTCACCCTACATAAGTGTGTATTGCCATATTTTGATTGAAACTAAAGGTAATAATTATAAATTTGTGTGGTTAAGCTATACTCCCCATAAGGATTTAGACCGAGCCATGATTTCATACTAGCAATTGTATAAATTTGGTACGAGGACATGTAAATCCCTTGAGTTACACTGAATCTCGTTATCTGGTGATGAAGGGCATCACTAATCATTTCTCCCCAATCTATAAATAGTTTTCCAGTGGTGATGGTACTAATGTACAAAAACATCCAATCCTAAAAATCCTCAACCATTTGATTTCCCACCACTCTATTGAGAAGAATTATCATATCTAAAATTTCTTCTTAAAAGATATTTTTGTGTAACACTCTTGGCAACTATGACTATTCTCATTTGGGTTAATCAAGCCAACTCCTAGCAATGACATTTAGACATGTTTTCTTACTTTGATGGAAGTATCCTTGCGCACCTTCTTTAGAGATTTCTATGAATCCTTCTCTTATCGATAATATAAATTTGATGGATATAAATACAAGATCTAGCCTTGTCACAACATTACCTCCTACAGTCTTGATGTCTCTAGAATTCTAATCATATGCCCTGATACATTCTAAAACCAATTCCACACATTGAACTACAAGTGGGTGTCCTCCTGCATGGGCTAGACCACTTTCCAATGTTTGATGTGCTAGGGGTGATTTATCTTTTTTGCCCATCATTTTCTAGAAGTCTACAACTTCTATATATCCAATTTTTGTGTATGATATTTCAAGAAGTGTGCTTTTTAGTATCATAGGAGTTTCTTTACCTTCAAATTTATACTTGATAGTATCACTTATCAAGTACTTTGATGAATGCTCCTTCAGTCTAATTTCAAATTTCGAAGCACATAAATTCACTTAAAGTGTCATACCAATAAGCTCACTTGTATTTCCTTCTCTGGCTCAACCCCACTACTTGATTTGAAAAGCCTTTTCAATTGATGTTGTCTTCTTTTCAAAGTTCCCAAGCATATGCAAGCCTTTGATCAATTGATTTTCTTCCTTCCTTATTAAGCAATCACATTATAACAGAACTAATCTAGTAATGACCTATTGTTGAAGCATTTAATCAAACAAGTCAGGAGCTCTATTAGATGAATGTGGGCACTTTCATATTTGACATTCTGTCAAATAGTTGGTACACTTCTCCAATATATTTATATCTAGTAAGACTTAGAAGACTTCCTTCGGAATTTTTCTTACTTTGACTTTGGTGAGATTCATGTACAATGTCAGAGGAAGGAATATAAAATCTTAGATAATTTTAGATTCCTCACACAAGCCATTGCATGGCTTAGAGATTTCTGAATTCTTAAAAGTGGCCAATGTTCTCATAGTAATTGAATTTAAAGTGTCCAAATGACACCAAATTAGGTAGTTCATCAAACATATTGTTCCTATGTTTCTTATTATCACTACAAACAACTCAAATGGCATCATGCTTATTCATTAGAAAGGTCCCTATGTTCAATGGTGCTTGACATCTAAAAAATATTGTAATCCACAAGGTGACACATCCAGAGATACTTCATAATACATAGTATGGACACCCTACATATAATTTGTGTATTTCCATTTTCTTGAATTTGTGTTAGCTTTCAGGATTTCTGTCAAATCATTCATCTACCTTGGTTCATGCCTACAATTTTTATGAACTTGAGAAAATTTAATAAAATAGTTCATATGCTTGGCCTTGCATGGGATAGTTGAATAACAAGTATCTCAAACAATTCACCATTATCATTTAAGTTTCCTGAAATCTCCAATGTTTGTCATTCCTTCAAACAAATCATGTGTTGGCTTACTTGTCAAACCATAGATCTTGACTTTCATGGATGGTTGAACAAAATGTATTTCAAATAGTGCACCTATTTATATTTAAAAACTTCCCCTATTTATCACGCTCATCATTTCTTCAAGCAACCCACGTTCTTGATCAAATGTCTATTTGCTACTCACAATGCTATTTTAGGAGTGGATATAGAAAAATAGAGTAAAACATTAGATATAAAGATGATGAACTAATTATGAAAGTATATTCCAATAAAAATTTTGTACTGTGAGAAGATAGCGTCACGCTATGCAATAAAAATGGAGAAAACAACTGGTACTTTTAGGAATTCTATCAAAAGTTGGTGCCTTTGAAAATAGAGTCTTCACTTTTAAATTCACCATGGCTGACCTACAAGTACCTTCTCTACAAATATAATCAATCTTTCAAATTTTATTGGTGAGCTTTATTTCCAACCGGTAGTTCCTTTCAAGTTGAAGTTTGGGTTGGGGGGTTCGAGTTAGGATTAGGTTAAAAAGTCAGAGTACATGGAGAGAGAGTACTTTAGTACATAGAGAGAGAAGATTGTGAATGAGAGAGGGAAACTCAAACTCAAACCCTAAACTTCTCTCTCAAAGTTGGAGTATGTAGTGAGATGTAGTACAAGGAGAGAGAAAATGTTGAGGAGAGAATAAAACAAAAACTTAAACCCCAAATTTCTCTTCACAAGTTGGGCTACGGGGAGAGAGAAATTTGGTCTAGCTGAGAACTAATCTCTCTCTTTCCAAAATTAATGTAATTAATCCTCCCTCTAAAATTTCTAGGTAACAACTGGCTCTATCTAGGGGCAAAGATTGTGCAAGATGCTAAATGAACCCAGAGTTAAGAAATAATAGTGCTTTATTAGAAGAGCTATAGAGTCACCCCAAAAGGAGTTAAATCTAAGAAAAAGGGACTAAGTACAACAAAAATGGGAACAGAACCAAACAGAAAACAAAGGAAAGAAAAAAAAAACTCCTAACTAAGATATGTACAATGCTAGAGACTACATGCCTTACTAATGATAATGCTTCAAATGTTGCCCATTGTAAGGCAAGGGCAACTGAATACTACTAAGATATGATAAGTGAAGGAATTTTATCTGCATACCTCTTTAATCTGGAATGGACCTCTCCATAAGGAGTCAAAATTTCCATGTAGACCTTTTGGCTCTCTACACTTGTCCCAAAGTAAAACAAGATCATCTTCTTGGAAGACCTTTATTTAGCTTTCTTATCAAACAACTTTTTTACTTAGGGCCGATGTTCTCATATCCTATCCACAACTACTTCTCTTTCCTCTTCTAGCTTGGTCAAATATAATATTCTCTTTTCAAGAGCATATATGAATTCATGATTTTCAATGGCATTCTGTAACTTCAAAGTATATGATTCTAGAGGAAGTGGGAAAATAGCTTCAATACGATATAGGATTTCAAAGGGACATAACCCTATTGCTCTCTTCTTGGTAGTATGATCTACCCAAAGTGCATCATATAAATTTTTATGCCAAGACCTCTAATTAACATCTATCAATTTCCACACAATGGTCATAATATTTTTATTATGTTAGAGTAAATAATTATTTATTTATTCTATTTACTTAAGCTTACTTAGGTAAATGCATTTATTTAATATTTTGTATTTAATGCATGCAGTGGTTAGTTGTTGACAACATGGGAGCTTGTTCCCTTCTAGCATGTTCCACCTTTTGTGGATGTGTACTGAGTTGTTATCCTTATCTTCTACCACCTTCTAGCTTGTTCTACAAGCTTCTATGAGCTCTTTATAAATGGGATCCCTCATTGTATCACATCACTTCTTGTATATTATAAATATATTTTCATTGTGTTTCAATATCTTGTGGTCTCTCATGTCCATTTAGGGTTTTTCCCTTGCTCTGTGCTATTCCTCTCTTTGGCTTCCCTTTGACAGGTTTTTGCATTCAGGTGATCTTGGGAAATTTTGAAGTTGGCTTTCATCAACTCCAACATGGTATCAGAGCCTTCCTGCTGGTGCTTTGTCAAAGGATTTTTGAAGCCATGATTTGGAGTCACAAACCTTAGTTTTTTTGTGAATTTTTTCTTCAAATCAGGGGACCAGTGATTTTTGAAGCACTTTCAGCCAAAATGGACATTACCATTGGATCCAAAAGTCCATTTGTAGTCAAGATTCATATAAATCTTTTCAATTTTTGAGACAGAGCTCCGGGAGGCAAATTTTTTTACTTGCACAGTCTGCCGTACAGACTGTACGGATGTAGGGTCAAAAAATATATATATTAAAAGGCACGCCATCGTGGCACCACCCAACGGCCATTGTGGGGCTGCTCGTGCTGGGCCAAACTGCCACCTACGCTTAGGCTTTCTCGGCCACATAGCCCGAACTCCTCTCGTTCCTCGCTTCACTGCTGACTATACCCCCGCCAAAGATCTGCCTCCTCCTCCTAGCGGTGACGCTTGTTTGTGCTACAGTGCCACTCTGCTCTTCTACCTGTGACCACTACCGCTAACATCTCCACCCTAGTCCTTCGTCGCTGCCCTACTCCCTACAGACTCAGTGCCAACAGGGACACACTATCAACAACTGCATGGATTTTACAGTGCACCAACAAGAGACACGTAGCATGGGCGCCATGTGGCACTTTTCCACATGGCCCCTGACACGTAAGCCACCCACCACATGGCACTGCCATGTGGCCTCTTTTTTGTAGTGATGACCACGTGGTTGTCAAATTTTTCCCAGTGATTTACTAATGTCAACATGATGTCATCGGACCTTGCTTGCACTCTCCTTCTAGGTCACTTTTGGACCTACCTTTGTTTTTTTGGGCATAACTTAAGCATACAGAGGTATTTTTTAGATCTAATAGAAGCACCAAAAAGCTGGTTTTGAGATGGAGACATTGGTGTAGGTATTTTTAGGTTTTAATGCTTTTTTATAGCCCTTTTTTTGTCAAATTCTAAAGTTTTGTTTTGACTCTGGCATCCATATCTTTTACGTCCCATGCCTATTTTTTGAAAACTTTATATTTTGGGAAAGTTGGTTCTGTCACCTTTTTAGAAATGTGGTCCTTTTTCTTTTTTTTTTGGCCCATGCTCTTTCTATCATAGTTTTGGCATTTTTTCTATATGATGGATATTTTGAGTGTTTTAGGCTTGAGGATTATTTTCCTGGCATGGTTTCCTTTGTTTTAGGCTGTACTTTATTTTGTTGTAGCTCTTTTTCAATTTTGATCATTGTAGCTATCATTTTGAAGCACTTTTTTGTATCACACTAAGATAAAGTGCCACTTTTGCATTTCAGGGGTCATGAACATTGTTTTGAGTCAATTTTACTTGCACTATTTTCATAAAGCACCATGGGGGGGATAGTTGTTTTTTTTTTTAGGCATTCTCCCTTTATCAAGTGAGTGTCCCTTCCATGACATTAGCCCCATGCAGAGTCAGTTTGACCATGTGTTTATAGGTGTCTGTACCTCTTTCCCTCTCTCGTCCTTCTTGGTTTGTTTGCAGAAGATTTTGGCCCACCTTCTCAGTTGCCTATCATCACATCCCATCTACATTAAGGGGGGATTATGTTGTTGTTCTAATGTATCCATGGTTTGATGGTTCAATAGTGTGAACTATGTATTCAGTGGTTGATTCTATGTACAAGGCGATTGTAGTGGCTGGCTACCTATGCATTTCAGTGAGATGGATCATCTACCATATAGACATGCTCAATTTGTGCCTTCTTCTTCCATGGAGGTTCTTCAAATCAACAGTTTGGCAGATTTGTAGCTTCTTCATGCTTTATTGATGCTCTTCATGATCACTCCTTGTTCCTATTTTAGGGGACATTTCCCTAGTTGGAGGCTTCTTTAGTTCTTCACTAGGTTACATCTTTTTGGGGGAGGGATTTTGCCACATGCTTTTCTCTCTTTCTCCATTTTCAGAGGTTTCATTTTCTTGCATTGTACTTGGGTACATAACATGGCCTCATTGCTGGAACTCATTCTGCATTCATCTTAGATTTGTGAGCTTAAGAAATTTCCTTAAGTTGCACTTAAGGGGGGGTGTTAGAGTAAATAATTACTTATTTATTCTATTTACTTAGTATTTAATGCATGTAGTGGTTATTTGTTGACAATAGGGGAGTTGGTTCCCTTTTAACATGTTTGACCTTTTGTGGATGTGTGTTGAGTTGTCATCCTTATCTTCTACCACCTTCTAGCTTTTTCTACAAGCTTCCATGAGCTCTTAATAAGCGGGCTCCCTCATTGTATCACATCACTTTTTTTATATTGTAAATAAATTTTCATTGTCTTTCAATATCTTATGGTCTCTCATGTCCATTTAAGGTTTTTCCCTTGCTCCATGCTCTTCCTCTCCTTGGCTTCTCTTTGATAGGTTTTTGCATGTAGGTGATCTTGGGCATCTTTAGAGTTGGCTTTCATCAACTCCAACATATTGCTCAATTTTTCTTGACCATTTCCTTGTGTGAAATAATCTAAGGAGTGAGAGAGAATGATCCCATATTGATAATAGAAGGCCGATATCTCTTGAGGAGAAGTTTTTAGCATTATCAGTAACAATCTTGTTAGAGATCCCAAACTTAACCAAAATGTTTTGCTTGATGTAACTACATACCACTTTTGAAGTTGTTTGTTTGACCAGAATGGCTTCTACCCACTTGGTGAAATAGTTAGTTTCCATTAAAATGTGAGTATATACAACAATGGATGAAGGATGGATGGGACCAATAAAGTCTAGACCCTATTGTTGAAAGGGTTCTCTGATCACAACTAGTTTCAAGGGTAGTGCTGCTAATTGGACTCTTCCTTTGAAATATTGACAAGAGTCACATCTCTTGACCCATTCCTTTGCAAATTTGAACCTTCAAATTCAATAGAAATAGTTTCTTAGGATTTTATAAGCTATTACTGATGCTAAGTAATGACCTCCACATGCTTCATTATGAAACAGTTGAAGCAACTCTTTTCTTTTCTTAGAATCTACACATCTCAAAAAAGTACCATCGATCCCTTTCTTGTACAAGTGTCACCCTAGATAACATACTTCACAAATTTCAATCTTAAGGTCCTCTTTTCTTTGGGTGATAGATGAGTTGGGCATTCTCCATAAGTTAGAAAATAGGTGATATTGGAAAACCAATCATCAACATTACCAATGAATAAAACTAACCGTATTTCTTTCTCTGTTTCTTCTTCATTTGAGGAAGATCCTTCTGCGGTAGCTTTACACAAAATTTTTCCTCTAACAAGCTTTGTAGGTTTTATATCAAGATCATATTCTTTTACTTTATCTATCCAAGAGGTGCTTTTAGTCACATTGATCTCCTATTGTGTTAGAATAGTCTTCACTGCCGAATTGGGAACAAACACCTTGGACTGGGAATTTAGGATGTAAAACCTCAATTGTTTCACTGCTCTAAGTAGAGCATATTCAATCTTCTTGATCAAAGAATATTTCAATTCATGTTTCTTAAAAGGGATACTCACGAACACTATTGGGGCCTCAACATTTTCTTTTTCAGGTTGAGTAAGTATAGCAGATAAAGTGTTCTCGGATGCATAACAATATATATGGAAATCTTTAGAAAAATCTAGATAAGAAAGGGTAGGGGCTTTAGCAATCAGATCCTTGATTTGTTTGAAAGAAGCTTTACCTTCCTAAATCCATTAAAAATTTGTATTCCTTTTCATTATATCAACAATTGAATTTGTAATCTCAGAGAAGTCTGGTAGTGAAGTTTATTTTCCCAAAGAAAGACCTAACCCCTATTTTACTCGTGGGAATTGATAAGTATTGGATAGCTTTCACCCTTTCAGGTTTTTCTCAAACACCCTTCTTGGAAGCTAAGTGTCCAAGTAGTTTTCCTTCTGTCACTCCAACTATGGACTTCTTAGGATTCAATGAGATGCCATGGGTTTGACATCTATGCAGGATAGCTTCTAGATGGTGTACATGGTCTCCTCTATGTTTGGAAAACACTTTAAGATCATCAAGGTACATGAAAATGATCTCATTTTTTAGATCTATAAATGAATGATCCATTGCCCATTGAAAAGTTTCTTTAGCATTTATCAAACCAAAAGGCATATGGTTGTAGGAAAATGTACCCCATGGAGTGGTAAAAGCTATTTTATGTTGGTCTTTTGGTGCAACACTAATCTTATTATAACCAGAGAAACCATCTGGCATTGACATGAGCTCAGAACCAAATACCAATTGCAAAATATGATCCATGATAGGGAGCCCATAATTATCCTTAAGTGATGCCTAATTCAAATTTTGGAAATCAACACATATTCTTATCTCACCATTCTTCTTCCTGACTGGCATGATATTGGCTACCCATGTTGAATGGTGTATAGGATAAATAATCCTCACTTTAAGAATTTTATCAACTTCATTGAATATAGAATTAGCTTCCTTGGGATTGAAATGCCTCTATTTTTGTCGAAAGGGAGTTGAACCAGGTTTCAATGGAATCCGATGTTTAAATTTTCCATTCATGAATTCCTTTGAATCCCTATTAGGACCATCTTGGGAGTTTCTTCAGAACTAATGTTTCTCTTCTCATAACCCAAAGAATTAGAAGATTTAGTATCTTCAACTTTCTCTTTCCTTTTATCTTCTTTATCAAAAAGACTCTCAAGGGTGACTAATCCTCTAGGAATAACATTTCTTTATAGTTGAATAATCTCAGGATTATCACCTAGTGTTCCATCACAATGTTGTGATCCTTCGAAATTCAAATCTAAAAATGGAGGTCTTCCTTTGAAAAATGCAATGATTTGCACATTATCATCAAAAACTTGCCAATGTTGATCATTATCAAGCACACCAGGTCTATGAATTATCTCTACTATGTAAACATCTCTATTGAACTCAGGATGAGGAATAAGGAGAGAGGTAGAAACTGCAATATAATCTACTTTGGAATTCTATTCGCAAGGAATAGAAGAAAAAGAAAAAGAATTGAAATGCTCAATCTCATCCCACACTCTATTTCTATATGCCTTTAGTGTTGCATTCTTAGTTTGATATTGCCTCCACACCTAGTTAACAACTATTTTTAGTGGTTTCAAAAACCAATTTATAAGCTTTTAGGAATTTCTCTCCTTTTGGTGATATCAACACTATCCCAACACCTAAACCAGAAGAAGAAGAACTTCCATCAAACTACATTGACCATAATTCATTATTTATATCAGACATAAGAAGATCAGATGCATCTTCTTCCTTGGATATCAATATATATGTTCCATGTATGGTATTAGCATATAGTATTTCAGCCCTTAGATCATTTGATTTCAAGACTATATATTTAGCTTTAGGTTTAGGATTGAGTTTAACCTTTTCATCTCCAGTCGGGATAAGGGCATGAGACATGTTCATCTTCATTTCACCACCAAGATCTTTACAAAAAAATTTTCTCAATAGCATCCCATAACTAGCTAGGATATCAGTGACCAAGATATTCAATTTTAATTTCTTATTAGAATGTGTTGCAAGTGCTACTTGAGCATCTTTTAATTGGCCAACTAGCGGAACTTGTTTCACCTCCATAAAATACACCTTTCCTAATGGTTTGTTTAATGAGAGACCTAGGGCATGGGCCACCTTCAAAGGCATGACATTATCATATGCACCCAAATCAATGATACAATTGCTTAACTTGCATCTGGCTATATAGAGGGAAACATAGAAGGGATCGGGTTTATCTGATAAAGAAGCTGCAACAAATGATTCTTGCTCAGTCATGAGCCCTTACAAATTATCTTCCTCTTTTAGAGAAACTCTTGACTGATGGCTGATAGTGATCTTAGGTGAACCTTTTCCTTTACCAACACATTGAATCAACTTTTCTAATTGATGTGGGTCAGCTTTTAGGTAGTCCAACTGAGAAATTTGTACTTTGGTCTTCTTACAATGATCAATAAAATCAAGAATTTTCAATAATTGGAGATGTTTTACCTTTATTTTTCTCTTTGGCTTGTGAAGGCTCTTCCAAAGTATGCTTACAAGATAGAATTCTCTTAGTAGTCTCATCAGAAGCTTTATCCTTTGCTTCTTTTGCCCACTTCTCTTGTAATCTCTATCTCCAATTTGGTGTAGCCACATTGCAAGAATGATTGTTGATATCTTCAACTTTCTCATCATCAGTTTCATATTCTAAAAAATTTATGGAAGAATTCCCAATAGTAGGTTCTATTACATCTTTAGGAGCCACATATTCTTCTATTTTCTCCACTATCAAATGCATTTGCATGAATTTGGCCATCTTTGGACATCTTGCACCATAATGATCTATCATTATTTGAAAATCACAAATAGCAGTTTGTTTACTAGATGATGCAGGATGTTCGATGGCTAATCTTGGTATTGACTGGGGTAGCCATTTAGTTTGTTTTACTAATATGGCATATAATTCCTCTTTGGGATATCTTGATACAAAGGCAGAGGATTATGAGACAACTAATTCTTAATCTATAACACATCATTAGCCAATTTTTTATATAAAGGATCAGTGGTAGTGACAGGAGTTTGCTGACCTTATCCCTTTTGTAGATCATGACTCCATTTTCCTAAACTAAGCAAGTCATCTTCCACCTCGATGGCCAAAATTTTCACATATGCTAGATTAGGAGGTCTCACTCTTCATATTTGAAAGCTTACATAAGAGGGTTGAGCACTGATGAAGAAAGTCATTTGATTTTCTTCAATGGGTCTTTTGTTGATAGTAATTTGATTAAAATGAGCAATGAATTCTCAAATTAGCTCATGAATTTCCTTCCTCATTTGAGTCAACTAAGAAAGGAGTAAATGTTCATCTTTAGTAGTTTTAAATCTCCTCTTGAAAGCTTGAATCAAGGTTATCCATGAAGTAATTGATCTAGCTAGTAGCTGACCAAACCATTCATCTGTAGCTTCTATGAGTGTTTCAACAAAAAGACGAACAAAAGAATCTTCATGTTGAATTGCAAGAACCCTACTTGCTATAAAAATGCACTGATGTATTGATCAGTAGTGACTTTCCCATCCCTAGAAAACTTAGGAAGAATTTTTTGGGAGCCAATGGGAATTTCATGTAATTAGTTCCCTAAAGCTAATGGTTCAATAGTAGTTCCCCATGGGACTAGTGGTTGTGGTGCTTATTGTGCCATAGTTAGGAGAATGATGTTCAAAGGATGCAAATTTATGGCTAGAGGTACAAGGGTACTTGGCAGGATCAAAGCTTGAAAGGCCACAGGAGAAATATTATCCTTGGGTGGTGAAGCTGACCTACTAGTAGACTTAACCTTCTTCTTTTTAGGAGTAACTGGCTTGAAATCTAACTTCTGAAGGGCTTCAAAATTGTTGTCTATCAGATCCTTTTGTCTGTCCACCCAAGTGTATGGTTTGTTAGCCAGCTTAGTGGTTATTATTTATTTTCCCTTGGATATGACCAAGATTTTTCCTATTTCTCCATGGGATAACTACTATTCTTTCAATGACTACAACATCCTGACCAATAGGAGCTCTTTCCAAGATTTCCTTGAACTCTTCCTCTTCTTCAAGAACTTGATTTTCTTGATGGTATTTCTATGCACTTCATCTACACCTCCATGCTAGGGTGTTCAAGTTAGAAATAATATCCTCCTAGGTGTCCTAAAAACCAACATTTGTTTGGATAATAGGAAAAAATTTCTCATGTGGTAGCACCATTGTGCTTCATTACAATCAACTGTCAATCTTTACTTGTTCAATCTCCCCAACATAGTCACCAAAAATCTATTGGTAAATAGATTTGTCACTGTAGAAATTTCCCAACAAAGTGTATGTGGCAAACCATTCACAACAGATGGATAGGCACTTGATATCCAGCCTTCCTTTGCTTTTAGAGGGGAAACTCCCTCGTAAGATGAAATTTTTTATTTTTCAATAAAGATAGATTGAACTTAGAAAATAAAAAAGAAATCATTGAGATTTTACGCTCCACATGACTTCAATATTTCCATAAAAACAATGTAAACTATTAATGAAAGCAATCAAGAACTACGCTTGAGAACTATCACTGACACAATGCTCATTCAATGATTCAAGAATACTCACCCATACCATGAAAATACTCATATGATGAATCAACACTTCAACAATTTAAATTCATTAGAAAGAGAACGCCAAATGTTCTTCCTTTATTTCTTTGCACCAAGAAAGTAAGAAATTGTTTTGTTATCAAAGCATAAGTGTTCCTTGTCTCCAAGTCCAAAAAGTCCCTTATTACATTAATTATTAGGAATTTATAGCTATTATAGAATAAGTAACCTTTCAGGTTTGTAACTACTCAAAAAGTTAGAGTTTGAACTACTTCGAAGATAGTTTGTAACCAACTCTAACTTTTAATGCTTAACAACAGTTAGGAAATGTTAAGACATTGGCCAAAACCAAAGTTAATTCTAAAGTTGACCTTTTTAAAAATTACATAAATAAAATCCTAGGACAGCTTTAGAAGAATGCACTTCTAACTTTTAACTGTGATTACTGATATTTCCTGAACTTTCTTTTTGATATATAGGTGTTGTGAGTAGCTAAGGCAAGTTTTCCTTGTACACTCTAAATGATTTGATGACCTGAGCCAAAGTTTTGTTTCTAATGATGATTAAACTCTACATCTTTAGCTTGCAGAGCTTGTTTCTCTTTCTAACTTCATCTAACTCTATGACATAACTTGGTAAGTTTTGAGCACGAGTCCAATGCCATTAAGAGACTACTCAATCTTGTCATAATGCTAGCATCCAAACTTTATTTACTGCCAAGTTCGGTGCTGATTTTATCCTCTATGTATTTCAAAATGGAAGATATGGCTAGATTTTGTGTGTGTTCACTAATAGGAATACCTTCTACAATCATCACTATATCCCCTAAGGCTTTCATTTTCAGTAACTCATAGGAGTTCAAGAATTTCTCTCCTTCACCCAATTGTTGATTCATGCTATCATTCTTCCATCTGATATTTTCCAGCCATATATCAATTTCCTCTTCTTCTTCAGTGCTAATTAACTTTAGTGATTTGACTATATTTTTGTCCATTCCTTTAATCTCTACTAAATTGGCATCAATTTCTCTCAAGAATGTTTGTTGTTCCTTGAGAGTTATCAAATATTTTTGAATGCTTCGTTGTATATGACCCACTTTGGCAAATGCAACCTTAACATCCTGAAATAAGTTTGATGCTCATTTTTTCATGCTTTTCACCCATGCTTTCACCGTCTTGCCATAAGTTTGACATTCTCCTATGTCTTGAATGGATTCTTCATCAAACATCTTCTTGGGATTTCTTGTGATTTCTGTAGGTTAGCTACGATCCGGGAAGGAATCACCAACCATCAATCAGATACATTAAGAAAGTGCTCGAACTTAACACTTGAGTTTATTCTTATCTTGCTTATCTCTCCTTGACTATTCTATTAGGAAAGCAACTAACACATTGAAATTGTGTTCTCTTCCCTCAAGGGTAGTCTGGCCTAGGTCCACTTTAGTGATGCTGAAATTAGATTCTTTTGCTTCATTTATGTTCTTCTCTATAACTAGTTGCGCAATTTCAACAAATAATTTTCCTTGGGTAGGATTCACTACTAGTCTGGAATCCATTCTAGTCTTCTTTATCTTTGCACCTTTATGCATTAAATCAGCTATGACATCCAGATTTGGTGCTTCCAATTGAATCATCATTTTTTTCTTTCTCTCCAAAGTTTGTTGTAAGCATGAAGTTGAAATACTGGAAGATGGGCTAATTATTGAAGGAACCTATAAGATTGTAGATTATAAATCCAAGTTATGCACATTTTCTAAAAATGCCTCCTCTTGAATTTCTTTTATGCTTTCAGAAGATAATGAGCATGTAGGAGATGCTATGGATTGAATCATCTCATCTACAAATGATGGTAAAGTGTTCATTTTGGGAGCTTCATCTATCATCTATTGAATTTGTTTTAAAGTCTTCTCCTTGGGTTTTGATCTCTTCTTCCTAGTGACTGCATTGAGTTCACATGTTGAAACTAGATTAAGTCCTTTATCTAGATCTTCGCCATCACTTGCCCCTTCTATGCTATGTAAAGAGCCCAAAGAAGTGGGGATAGAAGGAAAAATCGCTAAAACTGATTTAGCTTCTTTAGAATTATTAATATTCTTTTTATTGTCTGTTCCTGTTGATTTATTAGTAGTGATTTCTTTAACTTTATTCGTTAACCAATTTTCAGTTTGGTGAATCACAAAGAAGGTCCTTTCTTTCAAGTCTTTCAATTCTAGTAGAGACCAATTAATATATGACAATTCTAATAATTGTATCTACTCAAAGAAGAAAGGATCAATCAAATTTGAATTGTCTTCTTTTATGCTTGTCACATCCCATCCCATTTTGTAATCAAGAATTTGTTGTACTGTGAATCTCATCTAGTACCTTTTTCTCACTTCAAAGTCATTTTCATGGTTCATCCAATAATCTTCCATTGTAGGGAAATGAAGATAGCCAAGCCCAAGTGCCATGTTATTTTTAACATACCTACTGCCATCAAATGGGAAGTGACTGTGGAAAGAGTGTAAAGTAATGTTCACCATGGATCTCTCAATATTTTGAGCATCTAAGGAAGAAAGAAAACTACAATGTCGAATTCCAATTGGGAAAGGGATTGATGTTTTGTTCCTACACTTTTTGTTTACTTGACCAATTTGCCTGCAAACTTCTGAAAGCACCAACCTGTCATCTACGCAGCGATGCAACATGAGAGGAAAATCTTGAAAACCTCCAATGTAGATGTAAGTGAATCTTGGGTACTATATGAAGAAGCTACTATAGGTGCTAATGAGACTAGCTACTTCAGGAGAAATTCAGAGTGCTATATCTCCATGTAGCTCCCTGGCTATGAGCATAGAAAAAGCATCATTCACCCTATGGAAGTATGCATTTCTTTATTTTAATTGCAAGTGTGGTTAATAATTATAACTTTTTGTGATTAAGCTATGCTCCCTATAAGGATTTAGATTGGGCCATGATTTCATACTAGCAATTTCGTACATTAGGTACAAGGACATGTAAAACCCTTGAGTTGCATTGAAGCTTGTTAACTAATGATGATGGGAATTGCTAATCATTTCTCCCCAATCTATAAATTGATTTCTCCCCAATCTATAAACTTTTTTCCAGTAGTGATGGTACTAATGTACAAAAATATCCAATCCTAAAAATCCTAAGCCATCTGATTTTCCACCACTCTATTGAGAATAATTATCATGTCAGAAATGTCTTCATTAAAGATATTTCTACGTAATACTCTTGGAAACTATGACTACCCTTGTCTAGGTTGATCAATCCAACTCCTACCAATGACATTTAGACATTTTTTCTTATTCTAATGGAAGTATCCTTGGGCACCTTCTTTAGAGATTCTTGTGAGTTCTTCTCTTATTAGAAATTTGAATGTGATGGATATAGATATTGGATCTAGCCTCACCATGACATTACCTCCTATAGTCTTGATGTCTCTAGAATTCTGATCATATGCCTTGATACATTCTAAAACCAATTCCACACATTGAACTACAAGTGGGTATCCTCCTACATGGGCTAGACCACTTTCCAATGTTCGATGTACTAGGGGTGATTTATCTTCTTTTCTCATCATTTTATAGAAGTTTGCAACTTCTATATGTCCCATCTTTGTGTGGGATATTTTAGGAAGCATGCTTTTTAATATCATAGGAGATTCTTTACCTTTAAATTTATACCTCATAGTATCACTTATCAAGTACTTTTATCAATGCTCTTTTAGTCTAATTTCTGATTTTGAAGCACACGAATTCACTTAAAGTTTCATACCAATCAGGTCACTTGCCTTTCCTTCTCTGGCACAAGCCCACTACTTGATTTGAAAAGCCTTTTCAATTTATGTTGTCTTCATTTTAAAGTTCCCAAGCATATGCAGGCCTTTGATCTATTGATTTTCTTGTTTCCTTACTAAGCATTCACATTATAACAGAACTAATCCGGTAATGACCTATTGTTGAAGCATTTAATCAAACAAGTCAAGAGCTTTGTTAGATAAATGTGGGCACTTTCAAATTTGGAATTTTGTCAAAAAATCAGCATATATTTGTATCTAGTAAGACTTAAAAGACTTCCTTTGGTATTTGTCTTACTTTGAATTCAGTGAGATTCATGTACAATGTCAGAGGAAGGAAGATAAAATCTTAAATAATTTTAGATACCTCACACAACCCATTACGTGGCTCAGAGATTTTTGAAATCTCAAAAGTGATCAATGTTCCCATAGTAATTGAATTTAGAGTGTTCAAATGACACCAAATTAGGTAGTTCGTCAAACGTATTGTTCCTACATTTCTTAGGATCACTGCAAACAACTCAAATTCCATCATGCTTATTCATTAGAGAGGTCCTTGTGTTCAATGGTGCTTCACAACTAAAAATTATTATAATCCACAAGGTGATACATCAAGAAATATTTCATCAAACATATCATGGACACCCTACATATAATTTTTTTGTTTCCATTTGCCCAAATCTACATTAGCTTTGAGGATTTTTGCAAAATTGTTCATGTGCCTTGGTTCATGCCTGTGGTTTTTATGCACTTGAGAAAATTTAATAAAATAGTTCATATGCTTGGAATCTCATGGGATGGTTGAATAATAAGTATCTCAAACAATGCACCATTATCATTTAAGTTTCTTGATGTCTCCCATGTTTGTCATTCCTTCAAGAAAATCCCATGCTAGTTTACTTGTCAAACCACAGGTCTTGACTTGCATGGATGGGTGAAAAATATGTATTTAAAATAGTGCACCCATTTATATTTGAAAACTTCCCATATTTCTCACACTCATCATTTCTTCAAGAAACTCATGTGCCTAGTCAAATGTCTGTTTGCAACTCATAATTCTATTTCAGGAGAGAATATAGAAAAATACAAATCAAAACATTAGATAGAAAGATGATGAACTAATTATGAAAGCATATTCCAATAAAATTTTTGTACCATGTGTAGATAGTATCACACTATGTAATAAAAATGGAGAAAAAAACTAGTACTTTGAGAAATTCTATCAAAAGTTGGTGCCTTTGAAAACACAGTCTTCACTTTTAAATTGAGCATGGCTAACTTGCAAGTGCCTTCTCTACAAATATAACCAATCTTTCAAATTTTATCAATGAACTTTATTTCCTACTGGTAGTTGCTTTCAAGTTGAAGTTCGGGTTTGGATTAGGTTAAAAAGTTGGAGTGCATGGAGAGAGAGTACTTTAGTATGTGGAGAGAGAAGATTGTGAATGAGAGAGGGCAACTCAAACTTAAACCTTGGACTTCTCTCTAGAAGTTGGAGTACGTAGTGAGAGGCAATATAGGGAGAGATAAAATGTTGAGGAGAGGATGAAACTTAAACTCAAACCCAAAACTTCTCTATATAAGTTGGGGTACAGGGAGAGAGAAAAGTACGAGGAGAGAGAAAGTTGGTTTAGTTGAGAACTAATCTCTCTTTCCATAATTAATGTAATTAATCCTCCCTCTAAATTGTTCGAGTAACACATATGAAGATGGGATGATGGATGGGGTGCAATGGGAAAGGGAAATGGATTGGTTGGGTAGCCGACTTCTAAATGTGAAGCCCTAAGACATGGATTTGTCATTAGGAATGAAATCAAAAGTCTTATACTACTTAACTCATAACTCATAATCAATGAAAAAGTCAATATGCATATCAAGTTTGTAGTAACTTATAGAAACAAAGTATGAAACTTAATCAAAGAATTTGATACTTTCTATATTTAACTTAATTTAAAGAATTTGATGCCTTCAATATTTAAATTATATCAAAGAGAAATGATAATATCATTGATATGAGTAGTGCAAAATAAGTTAAATAATTCTAATATAGAAGTAAATTATGAAACATAATAAAAAAAAGTTTAGGAGTTTATGTAAAAGTGACCATTTCTTGTAGAATTTAATAACACAAAATTAATATAATAAGATTTTAAAAGCAAATAATAACATATTAAATTAATGTTATAACTTCACAAATCAACTTAGATAAATATAATTTTATTTATTAAAATATTTTTTGTACTATGAAAAATTTGATGGATAATAGTTTGCAACCACAGCTCAAAATATGTATTTTAATCTTTCTTTAGAATTTAAACTTAATTTTATTATAGAGCTCCAAGTTATTTACAATATAAAGAAATTTATCGCTTTATTGGTAAAGTGGTGATATTATTCTATGGAACAATATTCAAATTCTATTTAGTTCTTTGATTTTAAGACATTATTATCTAAGTGTATTAATAAGATTTTTTTATTCAATATAAAATTAAATATAAATCAAAATATCAAAATATTTTTAAATATAGAAATCAGCAAGAACATACGGAAGATAGAAAGAAAAATATACAAAATAATGACTACAATGTACAACATTAAATCACATCACTGTCTAGCTTCATTTGGAGAATTATATACATCAAGAACTAAAATACAAATAAATGTTCTAAACTCTAAATTATAATTATATAATACCACATCTATGATCAGATCTATGATGACCATGACCTTTGTAGATGTGGCAACCACTATTGTATCAAGCCCCTATGCCACCAGTATGAAGCTAAATCCATGGGACCTCATAATCACTTACAATTTGTTAAAAAGAAATATTAAATCATATAAGGCACCATACTAAAATATTTAAATATAATAATTAATAAATTCTAACTCATTTAATTTTGTAATGAATTTTCAAAATTAGCCAAAAAGAACAAGCATGATCTATATAAATAAAACTCCCGAAATTGAAATTCTATAATATGAGTCAACAAGCATATTATTTGTATGTGTTTCCAAATCAAAAATCTATAATGTCAAAGCCTTTAGTCAAAGGGCCCCATAAAAATTCTCTTCAAAAATAGTATCCAAATCCAACTCTAAAAATCTAACTCTAATTCATAAGTATCTATAATAAAAGCCTTTAATAACATTTTTCAAAATAAGACTTGTATAAGTTTCAAAATTTAAAATATTCTAAAATAAAACACCCATTACTCCATTAAGAAGGATCCCTAAAATTATAAAACATATAAATAAAACACTACTTTATAAGATCCAATTCTCTTCAAGAATTGTCTACCAAAGAAAAATCCCTCAACAGTAATGTCTCTAAATAAAAAATCTAAAAAAATTTAATTCTAATGAAAAAGCAAAAGTCCCAAAATCAAATATTTCTAAAAATGAAACACTAAATCAGAAGCAATCAAACTAGAAAATTTGTTTTAGAAACTCTACAACAATAGTGGGATAATTATGGTGTACAATACAAAAATACATAGTCTATCAAAATAAAGTATGCATGTTTAAAAAAAGTTTATAAAAAATACAGGCAAAAAGAAAAGGAAAAAATGTAATTGATATAGTCTATCAAAATAAAGTATGCATGTTTAAAAAAAGTTTATAAAAAATATAGGCAAAAAGAAAAGAAAAAAATGTATTTGATAAATTTTAAGAAATTTCATTTTTAAATTATTTTTAATTTTAGATTGAAAAATAAATAAAAATTCTTCTCGTTAATTTTGAGTTCAACCAATAAGATTTTAAAATCATTTTTCATTTTAATAAACACATTAAAAAATTTAAACTTCACAAGACTTAAAAACTTTAAAACAATCTTAAATTTATTAACTAATCAAAAGTTTTAATTCTTGTTTATTGTTAGTAATCAAAAATATATCTATACAAAAATATATCTATACAAGCACTTTGTAGATAATCAAATTAACGATATCAACTGCCTAGTTGTTTAATTTATAAGATAAAGCCTTTACATGAATTAATTTTGCAAAAATGAGTCATGCTACAAGTTATTGTAAGGATGGCACTTTACAACAACTTCTCTTGATACAAGTGAAATCATTTTGAAGTTGTGATTTATTAATGATTAACATAGGTTTTATAAATTTATAATATAAAATTGTACAATAATCAATTTTTCTGAGACATTTCCTTAGATTTTACAATCATACCAAGTTCTTTACGAAAATGCTTCACATTTGTTTTAGCAAGTGGTTTGGTAAGAGTTTGAAATTTTGATCCTCTATTCTAATACATTCCAACTTGATTACATCCTTCTCAACCATGTCTCAAAAATAGTGGTATGGTATCTCAATATGTTTTGATCTATTATGAAACACTGGGTTAAGAGATAGCTTGATACAACTCTAGTTATCACAATAAGTAGTAGTAGGTGGAAGTGTCTTCCCAAATAATCCAAATAGAAATTTCCTCAACCATACAACTTCTCTTGCACCCATAGATGTAGCTATTACTCAGATTTTTTAGAACTCTGTGTTATTGAAGTCTACTTCTGACTAAATTGGGATATCATTGTTGAACCCAAGGTAAAACAACATCCTAAAGTGATTTTATGATTCACTGAGTTTCCTACCCAATCAAAATCTATATATCATCTTAGATTTAGTTTAGTTTTAGTGTATTTGAGACCATATCCAATTGTACCACTGAGATACTTGAGAATGTGTTTTGTTGCTACTAAATGAGTTTGTTTAGGATTCCACATGAATTGACTGAGGACATTTACAACCAGGTCTTGTGTTTACCAAATACATTAAAGCACCAATTATCTATTGATATAGAGTAGGATCAATACTTTTAGAATCTTTAGTTGCTTCTTTTAGTTTTTGGAGGTTTCTTTCCATAGGAGTTTTCATAGCTTTGTAGTCCAACATGCCAAATCTTTTGAGAAGATCTAGAGTATACTTCCCTCGATTTAAGAATATTCCATTAGAATGTTGTCATACTTCTAGTCCCAAGTAGTAGTGTAGTATTCCTAGATCTTTCATTTCAAATTCAGATATGAGATCTTGTTTACATTTTTCAATTAGGTGGTCTTCTCCTGTAATCAAAAGATCATCAACATATAGAAACATGATTAACATATCCCCCTATATTACCTTGTAATATAGATTTGGATTTACAATGTTTTTAGAGAAATCAAGTTTGGTCATATACTAATCTATCTGCTCATACCGAGCTTGGGGAGCTTGTTTCAATCCATATTATGCCATTTTCAATTTGCATACATGAGTTTGTTTATTATGAACTTTAAATCCTTGAAGTTGTTCAAGTTAAAATTCATCGTCTATAACACCATTCAAAAATGTAGTCTTTACATCCATTTGATAAAATTTACATCCCTTGGATGCAAAAATGGCTAAAATAGTTCTGATTGAGGTATATCTGACTATTGGAGAAAAAGTTTCCTCATAGTCTATTCCTTCCTTTTGGGAAAATTCTTTTTCTACAAAACTTTCTTTTTACTTGTCAATACTTCCAATTGTAGCATGTTTAATTTTAAATAGCCATTTTGAGGAGACAACTAATTTATTTTTGGGTCTAGGAACAATATCCCAAACATCATTTTAATGTATGGAGTTATATTCTTCTGGCATGGCATCTTTCGACCAATGTTGATGTTTTATAGCTTCTTTTACATCAAATGGTTAAAATTTGGAGATTTCACTCATTAATGCAATGTAACTTGAGTATATATTAGGACATTTTGTTTCCCTAATGAAGTCAAAGGGAATGGAAGTGTTTTCTTCAATTAGCTTTCTAGCCCATAGTGATCTTTCCTTTTCCTCAAAAGTGTGAGCAATGTCCATGGGTTCAATTGATTTATCTTCCTCCATTAGAGACTCCCTCTCATTATCATATTTTTGTGCTTCTAGGATTTCTTCTAAATTTGATTCATATTCTTCTTTAGATATTTTGTAGGCTATATCTTCATCAAATATTACATCTCGACTTAGTTCAATATTTCTTTGTCCAGGGATATATATATGATAAGCTTTGGAAGTTTCACTGTAACCTACAAAGATTCATTTCTTTCTAGAAGGCTCTAGTTTGGTTCTCTTTTCTTTGGGAATATTTACATAGACAGGGTAACCAAAAAATTTCAAAAAACTAAGGTCAAGTTTCTTCCTAGTAAATACCTCTTTAGGGGTCTTGAATTCAAGATAAGAGTGAGGAAACCTGTTTTGAAGGAAAACAATAGTATTTGAAACTTCACCCAAAAGAAAAGTTTCAAGATTTTGATCATGAAGAATTGCTTTAGCAGATTGAACTATGGATCTATTATTTCTCTTAGCTACTCCATTTTGTTGGAGATTATAAGGAACAAAACACTCCCTCTTGATCCCAACAGTTTTACAATAATTTATAAAGATATTAGAAATGTACTCTTTTCCATTGTTAGTTCTTAATACTTTTATTTGCTTTCCAAAAAGGTTTTCTACAATGGCTTTAAACTCTTTAAATTTAGTCAAGATTTCTTCAGATTCTTTACTTAGAGAAATCATCCACAAATATGATATAGTATAGGGAACCTCCTAGAGAGGGAACTGACATATGACCACATAAGTCTGAATGAATAAGTTCTAGAATTTCTTTGGATTTGGTTTGACTATTTTGGAATGTAGTTTTAATATTCTTCTCTAGAGCACAACCTTTATAAGTTCCTTCATGGTAAGGATTAAGTTTAGGTATACTTGTTACTATTTTTCCTATGCAAGGTAATCCTCAAAAATGAAGATGACCTAATCTCCTATGCCAGATTTTATTTTCTTTGAAAGAATCATGAATTAGAGCTGAATGAGAGTGAGAGTTAATCTAATAAAGATATACATGTCTACAGCCAATTTTGTATGCATTTTTTATGTTAGAATTCTTAGGCCAAGCTAAGACCTTTCCTTCCATAAATGTAATTCTAAGTCCTTCATCTTCAAGAGCAGAGATAGAAAGCAAGTTTCCTTTTATGCCAAGTACATATAGTACCTTAGTAAGTTCAATTATTTTCCCTTATTTTAGATGAATAGTACATGATCCTATTCCCACTACAGGGTAACTTGTATCATCTCCAATGGTTACTTCATCAACATAGTCTTCTTGAATAGAGTTTAACTATCTTTTAAATCCTACGATATGTTGAGAGGCTTCACTATCAATTTCCCAGGTACTAGATCTGAATGATGCTTCACTAGAGAGTGTTGAATAGAAAGCATTATGTTGAAAATTTCCATTAGAGTTTTGAGTGGTTGCAAATGAAGCTTGTGACTTAATTCTATGAAGACAATTAGATTCTAGATGTCCAAATTTATCACACATATAACATTGCATTTTGGAGAAATTAGTACACTTTTTCTTTGCTTTGAATTTTCATTTCTTTTTATTTATTTGAGTGGAGAGCACTTAAACTCTTCTTTTGAGGAGGAAATTTTTTTACCTCGAGCTACTTGCATAACCCTTATTTGAAGGTATCCCATGATTTTGGAAGACCTTTAAGAGCCATTAAAATTAACTCCTTTCCATCATAGATGTTTCCTATGGAAGAAAGTTGATTTTGAAGATCAGTTATTCACATAAAGTAAGAGGAAACTTTCTCTCCTTTATTCATTTTAATATTTGAGATTATATCCTTTAATGTGATGATTCAAATAGTGTTATTTATCTAAAACATGTTTCCAAGAGCATTGTACATCTCATGTGCAGTGTCTCGTTCTTAATTTATAGGTAGAACATGAGTTTTAACACCATCCTTAATAAGTTTCATGGCTTTATTGTTGTCACTCTCCCATTTTTCCAATTCATTGATTCCTTTAGATGGTGGATATGAATTTTAAATAAACTTATTTAGACCATGTTCTTTTAGTATAAGCTTTAGTCATAATTTCTAACCTGCAAAATCTGAATCACCTTCTAATCTTTCTTCTAGCCTCATACCATTCACCATTTTATTTTTATTTTTATTAAAAAATATTTAAAAAATTCTTCTTTCAATCTAATATCAGGATTAAATTCTTTTTTAAACCTCCTCTGATACCATGTTAATGTATCCGACTGTGATTTTAATAATATTCTAAAAGTTTCATGTTTAATATTGATATAATTATTTGAAATGAATGATGAAGAAAACACAAGAGACTATAATACGATGACTAAGGAAATAGAAGACTATTTTTAATTATGTGTTTGTTATATTTCTTTGGCAATGATATAAGGTTGTATAAGTATAAGGGAAGGGAAGGACAATGAGTCATGACTGATAGTCATGACTCACGCTGGAGTCACGTCTATCAGGCATTACTCAATGTCACCCTGATGCCCTTCAAAATTACCTTCTCAAAGTAGTGGCAAGTAATACATAATACAATTGTTAATGCATACGATTAGTCATAATGCTGATAGATAGGTTGATTATCATTGCTTTTACACATGTTATCAAGATTATATATAATATTATATATATGATTATATTTTAATATCTAAGACACATATGTCAATAACATAAATAATTTCAAGATTTAATTTATGTTTTAACTAATCTACATATTAACATTTATTAAAGTGAATCATTCTATAAGTTTAACTCCTATGATATGAACTAATAACTAAAGAAAAATTGAATTACAATGATCATAAAAAAATTTCAAGCACATTCAATATAATAAATGGGCAACCAATACTTAAGTTCTATTTTGTCAAATTATCTAAAGAGAAATATTAGAATAAGATTATTCTAGATTTAATGAAAAAATTGGTTTCTATAATAGAAGAAAATAAAATCTTAAGATTAAGAGTTAAAACAATAGTCGTAAAAAATAGAAAGTCTACATGATAAAGAACTAATTCTATATTTAATGAAATAACTTGTTTCTAAATCAAAAGATTAAGAATTTTAAAATGTAAAGCTAGCATCAAAATTAGAAACTTTAACAAAATTCCCAAAATTTAAAAATAGGCATGGACAACTAATTCTTATGTTAAAAAATAAAAATGGGAGAAGGGTTGCTAGTATAACATTTATCCTCTCAAGAATTGAAAAGTGTAGTTTCATAGGATAATGAATTGTAACCAAGAACTTTATTATAGGTACTCTATGACACAACATAAAATCTTTGTCTAGGCTATTGCTAGGGAAAGGTCAATTCACACGATAAGTTCGTGAGGAGATGTTGTCTTGAAGATGATTTTAACTAAATGCTTTGAAGCTCCTAGTTTGTCTCATCACTTCATTCAATTTTGAGAGGATTTTTTTGTTTCATTCTTTAGATTACTAATTTTCTATGAAATTTATATATAGAACTCAATTTTTAAATAAACAATTTCTTGAACTTTTGAGCCTAAGATTTTTCAAAAACCTCTAACAATATCTTAATTTTTCAATAACCAACTCTAATATGAAATTTAATGCAAAAGATGAGATTATTCTATTTGAAACCCAATAGTCTAGCATGTAATGACT
Organism: Cupressus sempervirens; assembly: GCA_028749045.1. NCBI lineage: Eukaryota > Viridiplantae > Streptophyta > Pinopsida > Cupressales > Cupressaceae > Cupressus > Cupressus sempervirens. Next base: position 937,027,641 of record CM053785.1, on the reverse strand, counting down.
TGTGTGGGTTAGTAGCTAAGTGATAGTGCCACAAACTCTCTTTACAACAATCACCTAAGCTTTAATATAATAAACTATAATAGCATAGAGTATAATGTTTATATCACTATCATATTTTTTTAAAACTCATTCAAATCTTGTATTGATTATTTATCTATAAGGGGAAATTGAATTAATGAATGAAGTCCACACTATAGTGATTTACAGTGTTTAGTTCAACACCTCAAATGCATGTAAAGCTTTGATGAACCCACAAATTTGTAAGTCTAAAATATTGAAACCTTTGTTTCTTCTCTTCATCCAAATCAACAAAATAAAATGCACAATAGAATAATAATTCAATTTCTCTCATTCACTTTTTAATAATATTTCCACCATTTTTCTTTACTCACTTTACTGACTCACTTCATTTTCTTTTATTTCATTTGATGATTTTATTAAAGGATGTAGGATAAGGGTCCTGAACCTAAGTAACAACAAATAAACAACATAATTTTTCTACTTTGGACCATTATAGCCAAGTAGTAGGGAACACCTTCTCTAACACAAACTACTAGGGATCTACCAAAGAGAAAAACTTAATAGGAAACTATGTAAAGAATTGTGAGTATCATAGTCTAACTTATCAACCAAAATGTTGTTGATAAACCAAAAGGGTAACTAAGTCTTAGCTTACTAGTCATGAACAATATCTAAATTTAACATAACAATTTTCAAATCATGTCTCAAAATTACAAGTAGGATCAAAATAATCACAAAAGTAAGAAACTAAAACTACTTATCATTAAAACATAAGTAAAAGGGGAAAACAAAGGCTCACAAAAACTAGGTCTGACTGATATTCTCCTAATCCTCAACTAGGTACTTAAGATCTTCCATCCATTTCTAAACATCCTCCGCACTCTTCATCTACACACACACATTTTCCTTCTACATTTTAGCATTCTTGAGTTTTCTTTGACCCAATAGTGCCAAAGACAACCTTCCTCGTTGTTTCTTTCTAGACCATGCTATTATCAAAATAGGCACAACAAGCTCATTTCTAGCAATGGCATTAGTAAGATTTTTGTTAAGCAATAACACTTTGTCATTGAGGTCCTTGATTTTTTCTTCCAAGACTTTGTTAACATTTTGAATAATAATATCCGCATAAGGCATGTGATTAAATAGAACCTTAATTTCCTCAGCCATAGGATTATTAGCAATGGGGGTATCAACATTTGGCTCTATAATAACCTCAATATGAGCCTTCTAAGTATCCTTCTTGACCTCCTTGAAATCTTCCATGTTGACTTTCATTTCAAATTCCTTGTCAATGGCACTGTTATCATATTTGTCTAATGATTCTTCAACCTAGATCTCATAAATCTCCTGATCTTATTTATCTTGTATGTCATTTCTACTTTCCTCCTTGTAATTTTCCACCTTTTTAACCCTCATCCTAGAAATCCTTCTCTCCCTAGATCTATACTCAATTTTCTAACCCTGAGCCTAGCTTTCTTGTCTCCGTCTTGACCTTTAGACCCTTCCAAATCATATGTGTCTACCTTAATTATTTCCTTAAGGATTTTATTTTTCTTTGGAGTGCCAGTTGAACTAGTGTTGGCTAATGCATTTTTGTGTTTACACAAAGTTTCAAACAACAAATATTCTCCCAGTGTTTGGGTTTTACCTTTAGGGTTTTTTAGTTTTATGCTTGGGATTATGAGTTTCATGAGTCATAGCTGAGGGATTATCCAGGTTATTATAACATTTTATTTCTTCAATAAAAATAGAGTTCCTAGGAGGTCAGGGGATAGGGATTTCCTTACATGTAAAACATTTTCCAAAATCTAGGTGGTGGGAGAACACATTGTGTTAACAAACAAAAATCAAATACTGATGAATGGGAAAATTATCATCATTTTTAATACTATTAACAAAGGATGAGTAAAGAAAAAAGGGAATATCAATATTTTCCATATGCCTTAACATATTAAGAAGTAGGAAGTGGTTACCATGGTAAGTGGTTAACCTCCCTTCTAGAGTAAAATATTGAATATAACCCACAAGAAAAAAATGGCAAAGTGGCTACCGAGGGATAAATGATCATACTCATTACTAGATTTAATCTTGATTGACTTAATACCTTCAAATAATTTATGCTTGAATTTTTTGTCATCTGATGTCCCCTTCCTCTCAACCTTCTTCCCTTCACAATGTAGTCATGTCACCTCACCAATCAGCTAAGGGGTAACACCAATGGTGACCATACCTCTGTACCAAGAGTTGAGAAAGTTTTCCAAGAGTATCAAATTATGGATTTTGATAGCCTCAATACATTTATTCATACCTATCCTCACAAACTATTTCCATATTTCCCTATTCTACAACAATTCCTTATAACTTCTTGACTCTACAAAATTTGGAGGTCCTCCCATAACGTAAACCTTATCAAATGTCTAGACTTCTTCAAGAAGATCAATATTAAAACTCACATTACCCTGATCAAAAATATATTTTTGCATTTTAAACTCCCACCTCAAACCTCTAAAAGAACCCTCACTAATTATGAACAAAATTTCAGAGATTCCAAAAGCCACTTGAATAATGTTGTTATGAATATCTTTCCAAGAAATATAATAAAGAAAATACTTATCATGCAATCTTCCACTTTTCTCAAGAAACCTTCGGCATTAAAATTGGAAAATTTTGTGCCCTTGAAATGGAAGGAGTCATTATTACTCTTTATGCCATATTCCCAATCCCACAAATAGAGGGTGTACTTCAAATGATTCATTGAGATTTTATTTTCTTTGGAAATAATATCAATTTATTTATCATAAGTTTAGACATCATATATCTGTACACCAAAAATTTAATGATGAACATGTAAAAAGTAACTTCACTAAATTTAGTAAAGCCAATTTTCGCAAAAATTTGTAATTAAAAAATTATCATTATTGCTAAGATTTCCTCTCAAAACCTAATCAGAACTTCTCATGAATTTCCACAAAGTAGATAGCTTTAGTGGCAACTAAAATGTAAGTACTTTTATTCATCGTAACCTTGGTGATTAATAACTTATATAATCTTTTTTTTGTTTTCCATAGTTTTAACTTAGACACCATTGAAAATAAAATTAAATCACTTAAATAATTGATTTTTTGGTCATGGTTCCATTGCCATCTCAAATGATTATTAACATGGAATTATTATATGTTGTGATATTTCTATTAGGATTTAATTATGTGATTTTTGAGTCAAACTCATTGACCCATGTTTCATGAGTAGTGATTCAACATGAATCCATCTCTCACATTAATAAATGAAACACTTAGCACTCATTGGATCTAGGTGATTATTTTATGTTATTTAATTTCATTATTTTCAATAACTCCCAATTTAATCATTAATCACCACTATGAATGGTGATTTGACTCATCATTAAGCACCCTTGTACATTTTCCTACCCTCTTAATTGATTTACTATAAATATCAAGTCCTTAGAAATTCTCCAAACAAAGTTAGTAGGAAACTATAATTGGTGGCAATATGTTCTCTATCATGACTATCTCTAGTAGCCATTTCCAAATATATTATGTACAAAGAAAAATGATATATTATAGATGGTAAATCCCTCAAACTGTACCAAAAAACACAATGTATCTAAAACTAGCTAGAAACCATTATCCACTCTGGAGAAGTCCCAAAATCATAGGTAATAGTGAATGAATGTTCCCTCTACCAAACTAACTGGCCAACATTAGTTGTAGTGATGGACTAATCACACAATCACTAGATTGAGTAGGAAACAAGACATTAGACTCATTGTAGATTTGACAAACCAACTAAATCACGTATTGCTTGTTACTAGTTTTTCAACAACCACATTGTTAATTGACTTGAACATACCTTTCTTGACTTTATTAGTACTAGTTATATCATGGACCTTCAGAGACATCCCCAATTCTTTTCTAGTGATCAGTACCTGTGAAACTCACTACAACACTTTGTTCATCAAGTTAATGCTTGGTAATATAAGAAAAGTATACTAGCCTAGCTCTACAACTATCCTCTTTTGGCGTTCCTTTTCTATGTTTAGATCCTTCCTATCATGGCTCCTCTTTTGGAGGTTGGTTGGGCTCTTTATCACTTTTCCTATCCTCTTAATGACTTCTCTCAAAACCAACTATGTTGCCAAGATGGATTCCTAGCCTTATGTTAGCTTGATTTTAGTTACAATCATCTTTTGATATGTTACCTCTATTGATAGTAATGATTCCTCACTTCTATCCAATAGAAAAGGAGTATTATTTATAGAGGAGGTGAACAATGAAACCTCCTCATTGAATAAGATAATAGTTAAATCTTATATTTCTTGCTTCATAAAATGTACTATTATTACTGTCCTTATGATGAAATGGATGAGATTGTCAATGAAATGAAACTAACCCTTGTGGGAAGGTTTCTTTTCTTTAGACCTTCTATTGGCCAAGTGGTAAAATTGGTTGCATCTCATTGGGCCCTAAAAGAGAATGTGAGAATGAATGCTCTTATTAATGGTTTGTGTTTGAAACTAAATTTGAAGAAATTGTTATGTTGTTAATAATGTTGAATCTATTGGTAAGATAGAGTGTCAAGCCTACTGGAGAGACATTTCACTAATAGTGTAGAGTGTCATATCATTTGATTGATGAAGAGGATTTGAAAAGAAGAGATCATGAGATGACCTAGTGAAAATTTGAGTTGCGATGTGCTAAGTATAATGGAAATACAACGATCACTTGATAAATTAGTCCTTGATGAGATAATGTGTTATTCAATCAATACATTAAGTGAAGAAGATAGTTGGATGAATCTTAGAGTCAAAATAGGTCAAAAGTATAACCTTGACTGAGCATCATCATCAGTTGTTCAATGAAGGAGTCAAAGTAGAAGATTAAGGAACTTATGTAGATGTAGAATAAAATAGTTTAAGTTGAGCATTAGTTATTGCTGAAAAATGTATGAAGAAGTATTAGTAGCAACCAAGTATAGTAATAGTTAAGCAAGCCTATTGATGCTGAGTGAGAAAGTATAGTGTTTGTCAAGCTACACAATAGCTACTAAGAAAAAGAGCATAGTGATTTTCGAGAAACAAAAAAACTTTCAGTTTGAAAAATATTTGAATTTGAGGCTGAAATAGTTGGAATTTTGAGTTAGTCAAAGTGCATGGATGATAAAGATTGATGAGCTAGCATATTTAAGGTACGAATAGAGTTTCTTAAGTGATTGAAGGAAAGGATTTGATCAGAAGTTTCTAGTAGAAGGAGGAGAAAAAAAGATGGAAGGATTCGATGAACATGACCTAATCCTAAGATCAACAATGACATTTAAGTGGCTAAATATCAAAATTACCTATTTAAGGATGGATAAGAGATATTTTTTAGGGTTGGTTTTTTTTTATTGGTGATCATAAGGAGAAGTTGTGAATGAAGGGTGAAGAAGTGATTTCTTGAATAGATGCTAAGAATATTAGTGATGGATATGCCAATGGAGGTCAGTCAATGAATCATTAGATGAGTAAATAGAGATCTAAATTTGTAAATTGATTTGTACTTTACAGATCATACTTGATATAATATTTATAATAACTGAGAGGTGGGGTGAATTAGTTATCCAAGGTCCAGATGTACTAATTGAACAAACAAACAATTAAATTATTTGAAGTCTCATCATTCCATTGATTAGTCTCTAGTGTAAACTATTAGAAACATTAGTTAGTTGTCCATTGTTATAAAATAATAGACTTGCAAAATATAAATTTTAATCAGAAAAACATCATAATAAAATCCACACAAGTTTGACACTGGGATTTAATGTGGAACATAGTTTAGGAAAAACCACCAGCAACATAGTCACCAATTTTCACTCATCTAAAGTGAGCCCTATTAGGAGAAAATCATGTTAAAGGTTGCAATACACACTATTAAATGTGACCTTATTAAAGGATTTAATCACCCTATTAGGAATTTTCTTGGTAGAGGACTTTAGAAAAACCCATTAGAATTTCGCTTGGTTAAAGGATCTACACAAACTATTAAGTCCTTATGACTATTAGGTCAGCCTTGATTAAAGGATTTCAAATACTATTTCCAATGGTTAGAAAGTAACAACAGGTTTGATCTATTAAGTACAACTCACTATGTATGTACAAATCTCTATTCAACTCCCATGTACTAATTCACTTGCTACCCTCCATTGTCATCTCAATCTCATATTCACTTAGCAACCCTTAAAAAAATCACCATTAACTTATTCTCAAATCAATTAAGCATTCATATAAGATTCACCAGTTAATAACATTAGCAAAAACTCCAATATTATGCAATATCTTCATACACACATATCCTTTCTTCTCTCTACACAAGCTCTCTTCAAATTTTTCCTATGTGTCTCCTTAAATAGGTAGTTTTGATCTTTTGTCACTTAAACGCCACTGTAGACCTTAGGGTTCACAATTTAATCCATCAAATACATTGTATCTAATTGTCATTTTTTATCTCTTCTTTTCTAGAGACACCTATTTGGATTCATCTCTTAGGTCAATTACCTAATACTCTCCTAGAATTGAATGATCCAAATGATTGATCCTTATCTTCAATATGCTTTCCATATCCCAAGAAATCAACTTAGTTAGCTAAAAATTACAATTTCTCACAATGAATCAAAATTTCATTCCTTGGACAACACTACATTTTGACACTCAATCATTACTAGGTTACTAAGTCGTTATAGAACTTCTCATTCGACATCAACACTATCATTCAGTTGATACTGATTCTTGGTCAACACTTAAAGTTTTTCAACACTTACTATTATTCAGTTGACAATAGCATCACTTGATATGTTCATGAAAATTCTTTAGTCTTTTATTCTATTAATAAGTCAATCCTATATATTTGATAAATCTTTTCTCATACTTTCAAGTATTGTACATTACTATCTTCTCCACTTGCAACATAATTTAAACAATCACTTTATCTTTTCAAAGGCCAACTAATCAAATGTCCATTTGTAGTTTCCTCTTCATAACTCAACCTATCATGTAGATGATTTTGTGATGAACAACTTCTCAAATCATCTTCATCGCTCAAATATATATGACATTTAGATCATATAGAAACCTATCTCATCAATATATTTGACATCAATGAGAACATAAGAATTACATTCCAATTTCAGTTTCCAAAAATCTCCCTCTTTGGTATTGATGACACTCCTTCTTAAAATATTTTTACGAATACTACAGGTTACCAAAAATCTAAATCTTGTACTATCTCAATTAACACTCTTAACGTATCAAACCTTTATTAATATCCTAAGTTTCATTCTGACTCATATCTAGAAACAACTCTAAAATAAATCTTATGAACTCCTTCTAAGTAATCACTCTCTATTAGCATATCTCTACCAGCTTTCACTTTCTCCCTCTAGGATATTCTCTCCCATGGAATTCACACTCTCACTCTCTTTTCTTATTAGATATTCTCTCCCTCTTTATGTTTCATGGAATATCTCCCTCTTTGATTGATCCAAGTGGATCTTGAAGACCTAAAAAATTCAGCCCACTCAAAATCTCCCAAAATCAACATCAATGCATAGAGCACTGCGAAGCATTCCTAACAAAATTTGAAGTGTGTCAAAAAGAGTTTGTTTTCTTGAGATGTGGTTGGTCAAATCTTAGGACAACTGGTGAACAAAGGGTTGACCAAAAAGGTGAAATTTGATCATCTCAAAAGTGGTCAACAATGGGTTTGAAATTAAAGAGCCCATCAAGAGCTTTCCAATGTTATTCGTTTCATAAAAAATGGAGTTCATATGTGAAAGTTATGATGATTTGAAATTGGAGGAAAAATGCAAATTTTGATGATGTCATCATGGTATCATCATGCTCATTTTATGCACTTAATAATATAACAAGTTTTAAAATAATGTATAAATATAATATGTGGTTAAGATGAACCATATATTATTATGATTATTATTTTATTAAGAAAAGGGGATGCATATTGTTATTGGTTAAGGGGTTGGTTTATTTTGTATGGCTTAAAATTATAAAAGCCAAAAAGGGAGGCTATTTATTTGGATATAATTTTGAATGGGCTCCCATATTTGTTGGAGGTTATAATGTAAGCCCATAATTATAAGGCCCATTATTTTCAAGGATAGTAGGAAAATTGGGAGATTTAGGTTATTGGGTTATTTCAAATAAGGAAAATAGTAATTATATTGGTTATATGCTTTAAAGAAAAATATAGCCAATATCAAGTATAAAATGAGAATTATTTTTCTTTGAGAGACAAGCCTAGGGAGGAGAAAAATCTAAGGAAAAAATTCTTGTAAGAAGAGAGAGTATTCTTGTTTCTTAAATTCTTCAAGAGTTATTTTACTCTTGATAAAGAATTTTGGGGAAGTGAGAGTTTTTCTCGTAAGTAAGCTAAGTGGGCTCTTTAGAGATTAAAACTTGGCGAGTTCCTTGAGAGAGTTTTCATGACTTTTAAAGTCATTTTTGTAAAGGCTTAAAACCCATTGAGAGAGAGTTGCAATTTTATTGCTTAGCATTATAAAAAGTGGTGAAGGAGCTAGGCACAAACATGTTGCTAGCAAGTTACTATCATCGCAGTGTGGAAGCAGGAAGTAGATTGTAACTCCATGGAAGATCATGGTGATATATGAGTTTTGCATCATAATAATGGCATTGATCTTGCAAGTTTTCAGATCTAGAGACCTAGCCAGGATCTGGTGAACTCCAAAATCAAATCCTTTGTCTCTTGTTCTTTCCAATACATGTTTCTTTCTACTTAGTTATTTTCCACATGTATAAGTATTATTTTCTTAGTTCACAAGCAATGTTAGTTATGATCTTCATTAAATTTGTATACTAGTGAATTGTAAAATTGTAAGTGATTCATAACAAGGAGTTTACAAATCAAGTTTGGTATCAAAACTAGTTTGACAAGTTGTAGGTTGTGAGATACTTGGAGAAAATCCAAGCAAAGTGAAGTATGATGGCTTCAAAGGAGTAATATCAATTTTCTTTTGTCTTTGATATACAATTTAATGAAGCATTCATGCTGATGAAAGCTAAGGTTGATGAGATGTATGAGGAATGGAAGTCTAAAAAAGAAGGCTTCTTGAAGGAAGCTAAAGATGCAAACTTAGTGGAATTTCCTCATTCTTCATATTCTCCTCCTTGTTCTCTTGGTGATTCTCATAAGCAATCTCAAATGATGGATTGAGGTTTTTAACCAAGATGGGCAACAAAAGAAAGGGCCTTGGAATTTATGAACAAGGTATGGTTGAACCTGTGAAGGTGGAAGGTAGACCTCTCTATGCAAGATTGGAGGTTGGTGAAGGAAAATGCTCCTATGTAGTGGATGCAAATGATTCTATAGATGAAGAAAAATCTCAAGAACAATCTGAGAGAGTAAATGGTACATCATCTTTAGGTAGTGGTGATACATGCAAGATGTCCAAAAGAAGAGCAAACATAGATTCTTCTCAGCATGCATGCACCAAGGGTGACCATGAAAGGTATAGAAAGCCTTGTAAATGCAATCTTTCTTTTGATTTTAAGAAATTTGACAATGTAAAAAGTTTATGGTTTAGAAAACCATGCAAATTTTGTGGGTTGAATAACCATAATGTTGCCAAGTGTTGGAAAAGAATGGCTTTGTATACGAAGGTCAAGTCAACCAATAAAGAGACAGTGCATCAAGAACCATCCCCAAATTAAAAGAAAGAGAAGGGAAAGAAAGGTTGGATGTTGAAAACATCTTTCTCTCATTGCAAAAAAGGTGGACAACAAAATCTCATTGTTGGAAGCTTCATCAAGAGATTTGTCCAAAAAAGGACAAGAACAAGATTGCAGTTGATTCTCCATTGGTGAACACTCGAAAAATGAAGAGGCTCATTTATGTTAGAAAAAATTCTTCACTCATGTCTGTAAAGGTGGGAAAACAAGGTGATTTGAAGCATGAAAATGATGTAGTTTCTTGTATGCCTAACCATCAGGTGCTTAAGGGATCATCAATCCCACAACATGAGGATTTATCGTGGAAACCTATTATGAGGATTAAGAGTATTGTGAGGTCATTTTCATTATCATCTTTGTATTTTTTAGTGCTGCTAATGTGTTATATATGGATAGTAGTCGGAGTAATGTATACACAAATATGTGGGAAAATACAAATGGGTAGCAATGTGATTGCAATTTTTATAGTTATTGTACAACATTTTGGTGAAGCAAGTGCACAAATAAGGTGGATAGATACTGAACAAGAAGGAAAGTGTTTCTCTCACTTAGTGTCTAATTAAAAACCTTTTGGAGGTCCAAAAGTTCCTTTAGTGTGGAGGAATGATCCAAATGGATCTTGAAGACTTGAAAAATTTAGCCCACTCAAAATCTCCCAAAATTGACATCAATGCATAGAGCACAATGAAACATTCCTGACACAATTCAAAATGTGTCAAAAGGAGTTTGTTTGCTTGAGATGTGCTTGGTCAAAGTTTAGATCAAACTGGTGAACCAAGGGTTGACCAAAAGGGTGAAATTTGATCATCTCAAAAGTGGTCAACAATGGGTTTCAAATTAAAGATCTCATCAAGAGCTTTCCAATGGCATTCATTTTGTCAAAAATGGAGTCCATATATGAAAGTTAGGGTGATTTGAAATTGGAGGAAAAATGCAAATTTTGATGATGTCATCATGATATCATCATCCTTATTTTCTTATCTAAATAATATAAAAAATTTTAAAGTAACATATAAATATAATATGTGGTTAATATGAACCATATATTATTATGATTATTATTTTATAAAAAAACAGGATGTATATTGTTATTTGTTAAGGGGTTGGTTTATGTTGTATGGCTTGGAATTATGAAAGCCAAAAAGGGAGGTTATTTATTTGGATATAATTTTGAATGAGCCCCCATATTTTTCAGAGGTTATAATGTAAGCCCAAAATTATAAGGCCCATTGTTTTCAAGGATAGTAGTAAAATTGACACATTTGGGTAATTTGGTTAGTTTAAATAAGGAAAATAGTAATTATATTGGTTATATGGTTTTAAGACAAATATAGCCAATGTCAAGTATAAAAGGGGAATTATTTTCCTTTAAAATACAAGCTTGGAGAGGAGAAAAATCTAAGGAGAAAATTCTTATTTCATAAATTCTTGGAGAGTTATTTTATGCTTGATAAAGAGTTTTAGGGAAGTGAGAGTTTTTCTTGTAAGTAAGCTATGTGGTCTCTTGAGAGAAAAACTTGTTGAGTTCCTTGAGAGAGTTTTCATGACTTTTAAAGTCATTTTTGTAAAGGCTTAAAGCCCATTGAGAGAGAGTTGTAGTTTTATTGCTTAGCATTGTAAAAAGTGGTGAAGGAACTAGGCACAAACATGTTGCTAGCAACTTCCTATAATCACAGTGTGGAAGCAGGAAGAAGATTGTAACTCCATAGAAGACCATGGTGATGTATGAGTTTTGCATCATAATAATGGCATCGATCTTACAAGTTTGTAGATCTGAAGACCGAGCTAGGATCTGGTGAACTCTAAAATCAAATCCTTTGTCTCTTGTTCTTTCTAATGGATGTTTCTTTCTACTTAGTTATTTTTCAAATGTCTAAGTATTATTTGCTTAGTTCACAAGAAATGTCAGTTACAATCTTTATTAAATCTGTATCCTAGTGAATCATAAAATTGTAAGTAATTCATAACAAGGAGTTTACAGATCATTGACAATGATGCCAAAGAAATTATCTCTATCTCATGCATCTTTATCATGTACATACTTTCATTTTAGTTCTAAATTGTAGCATCTTTCTATCCTTCTTCCTCTCTAGTACCTTAGGCAATCTACCAACGTAGAACTATCTGCATCAATGTGTAAGATTATATTTTAGTGCATTTGACACAAAGCTTCAATCTAGCTTAAACTTATCTTTATGTAGGGGAATCACCTATAGTTTACCTCTATGATATTCATTAGACTTCTTAGGTAAAGCTTTAGTGAATATGCCAGCTATATTCTTTTTTGTGTTCACATATTCCAATTTCACTTCTTTGTCTTGAACTAGCTATTTCAAGTAATTATACTTGATAGAAATGTGCTTTGTCTTTGTGTGCATAACATACTTCTTTGATATGTTAATCAAAGTTGTATTATCACAATAGATAACCACGAGATTAATAATATCTTGCTTCATACCTTTCAACAAAATTTTGATCCATATAATATTTAAACAATTTACAATTGTTGTTTCATAATCTACTTTACCTGTTGATTTGGAAATTTAGTTTTACTTGTTTCTTGTCCATAAAATTAATCTCTTTCCTAGAAAAAAAATGCACCACTACTTGTGCTCTTCCTGTCATCAACATTTCCTTCGCAATCAAAGTCAGTGAATACCTTTAGTTCAAATCTATCATTCTTCTTGTAGTACAATCCATACGTCTTATGTTTCTTTCAAGTATCTCAGTATTCTCTTCACTTCCATGACATGATTGTCCTTAGGAATTTCTAAAACTATAGCAGCTATCCCAATAGCTAATGCAATATCTGGTCTGCTATGAACAATATATTGCAGTTTACCAATCATTGATTTGTATTATGTCTAGTTTAGATTAGCAAAATCATCATTCTTAGATAGTTTGTTTCTAGTAACCATAGGTGTACCCATTCTTGATTGATGCATATCCATATCCATGGCACCATAATAAAGTTATGATAGATCCATTGCAAAGTGTGGAGATATCCTACATTCCTAGTTCAAGATCTACATTACATGCACATTACAGAGACATGAGAAAGGTAAAATATTTAACTTTTATCTTTTCCTTTTATAGTCATTTGCATTTACATTTTTAATTTAATCTTAATTCCTTGACCTAGGGCTTGACCAAGGTAATTCCTCATCAAACCCCAACCCCCAAACCTTTATCTTATGTGTTGATTTTCAAATTAGGAGCAAAAAGAATTGCAGATTGGAACCTATATTTGCAAGATTTTTGGAGTCATCAGTTTTGGAGCCATGAAATATGTCAACCTAGTTGTAGGACATCCTTCCATTTCAACTTACTCCTTTAGCCTTAGATTTTGAGAAGATTTTAGGGTTTTGTTCCTTTTATCATATCATTCCAAGATGTGTAGATGGAAGTTCATAAAAGTTTCAAATCCAAAATTTATTGAGCATAAATGCATCTTCCTCTATGAATTTAAAGGTGATTCTTTCAATATTATATTTCCTTTCATATATTTACCTTATATTTTAATCATAATTGGGTTGATTGTATTCATATAGCATCTATATTTTTATTTCTTAATAAATTAGTTCAATTTTACATGCACATTATCCTATTAAAGGCCTAAGAGAGTGTATTTCTCAATATTGCATTCCTCTTTAAATCTTGGATTTAGTATTAGCACCCCTCTTCCTTTGGGTCCTAGGTAATCTAATTGAGACCATAAGTGGAATCATATTTAGAAATTCTCCTCTTTCCCTCACACACATATTTGAATGGCTTAGTGTCCCCATAAAGTGGAAGTCTATATTCCTATCAAAGTGTTTCCATTTTTTAACAAAAAGCATAAAAGAAAGTTGTTCTCCTTTAACACTAATAAAGATACCCATCATAAGATATCTTCCATTTTTACTTGTAAAAGTGCTTCCATTCTGAACACTTAAATTGGTTGCCCCTTCTCTTCTTTGTCTCTTTCCTTCTTGTTAAATATTTTGGTGGAAAGGTTTAAAGAAAGCTCATTGAGTGAAAAGGGAAACTTCTTAGTTTGGTCGGTGGGTTTCAACTTTGTAGGGTTGATCTTTAGAGCATCTTAGTTTATCTTATGTCTCTAAAAATTATGCTCTTGATGGTGATAGAGGATATTGAGAGAATTCAAAAAGACTTCCTTTAGGACATGTTAAATGACTACGTAACGTCCAGATGAATAGATAAAATAAGAGATTGATTTAGAACAATGCTAAAATGGAAGATCAAGAAAAAAATAATGTGTTGTTATGAATTTTATGATGTTTGGAGTTGGATGGTATGTTTCATAATATTTTTTCATCGATTTCAACGAGGGAAATTGTTAGACATGACTAAAACTAATGGACATAAATATTGTCAATGAAGAACTACATTACAACTAAGCTATAAGTATATATGGATGAATTAGATTAGAAGTTATATTGTTATTGATATCAAGCTATTTGACTGTACTAGTTTGTGTAAGTTGTATATCATCTCAAGGTTTTGATTTTGGATAAAGAATCTCAAGAAAAAGTATGATGATAAGATGGAGAAGTGATGTCAAGTATTAGAACCTAGTAGGGTAATTTATGAATCATTCTATGATAGTATAATGTTGATTTTATTATTTTACATGATTTGATGAAGTATTTAGATGATGTAGAAACAAGATAGTTTGGTTAGTAAAAGAAGCAATGAAGTTGGAAAGTGAAAAGAGACTATACACCAAGCTAGAGATAGTGGTTGGTAAATGAAGAGAATGAAAGTTGAAATAAGTAAAGATACTATTGACCAAGTAAGTTGAGTGTTAAATGAGTTTGTCCAATATTAATCGAGTTTAGTATTAATTGAGTTTGAAGATGTCGATGAAAGAAGAACATTGTTTGGTAAATGAAGACTAGTTTGTGATAGATTGAATAAGGGAACACATAAAGAAAATATCAAGACTATTCTAGAAGATTCTAATGTAAGGAAAAAGTTTTTTAGCATGATCAACAGCTGGAATGGTTAAGAAAAGATCTAATAGTGAAGATATGATATGTGCTTTGACATCCAAGAAAAGGTACAAATTCCAACATGGAGCTACATCTATCAAGATTCAAAAACAATTGTATCTAAAGACAAATCCAATGAACTTGAGATTGTGTGGTTGAGAGGATTTCATTGAAACTCTAATTCATGAGATGAAGTGGCAAAAATTTACCTATATAAGAAATAGACAAGAAGGTAAATGTTTCTAGTCATATTGATAATAATGTGGATGCAAAGTTACTAAAAGAGATCCTTGCAACAATATATAAGTAAATTTTTGAGAAGAAGGAAAGTGTTGATGTGACAGAATTTCAGTGAGTAGAGATATTGGGAAAATTTGAATTCTAAATAAGTAAAGTAAGTTTCATTTTATCAGATTAGTTGATTGTTAGTCTATAACCATTGTAGTAGAAAATAATCTTAATGAAGTGCATTTAACACTATTTTTACATGTAAATCCTTATCATAAGGTAACATTCCATTAAATGTTTGTAAGTCTTATAAAGATGCCACTCATTTAAGGGTAAAAAGGTCTAGAAAATCTTTGGTGAATATCCCCCAATGGGGTCACTCCTAACAAGTGTGTTTGTGACCTTTAGCATAGTTGTCTCTTAATTGATTTCACTTTAGAAGAGTGAAATTATTTTGGGTGATTAGTCCTACATATTTTTTACCCTAATCAATTTTTTGCATTAAAAATTATGGTGTTCATATGTGTATGGTAATTTTGAATGTTATTTTCTTTTGCATATTTAGATTATTATCATTTATCTTGGTCAGGTAATGAATCTAATATTTGGTATAAGAAGAAAATCTATTTGATGTATGAGAAAGATTAAGTTTACTTTTATTATCAAGTTCATTAATTGAAAAGTTAAATTTATAATAAGTGTGATGAATTGTTTGAAACATCCAAAAGATAATTGATTCCCACCCCACCCCTTAGTTATAATATGAGAACTATAACCTAAAACCCTAACCATAACTCAAACCTAGACCTTCAACCTATTAGAGTAATTAGGTTTTTTATTATTAGATAAATAATTTTGATTTAATTATTAAGTAAATTATCAACTCTTTTTTACTTAAGCTAAACATTAGAAATACAACATTCTTTTATTAATTATTTAAATGCAACTTAGGTTTGTTTCTTTTAGGGTTTTGATCTTATTTTATAAGGATTGATCTCTCTTTGTAAGATATTCATTAAATACAAATGAAATTTATCTTTTTCACATAAAGAATGTGTAATCTTATATGGATCTCTAAATGAAAGCCTCCATAGCTTTTATTTTCTCATTCTATGATAGGTGTTTTAATGAAATTGATTCTTAAGACTTATGGGTTGAGCTTTCCTCAACTTCAACATGGTATTAGAGCTTTAGGATTCCATGATCCTATTCTCTCAACAATAATTTTGGCATTAGTTTTTAGATCTATATCTTCTATAGAAGATTTTGTAATGGATCTATGGGAGACCTTTATTTTAGGGAAATTCAAGCTCAAATAGACACTATCGTTGATCTCAAGGCACCCAAAAACCCCCCATTTCCATAGAAAATACATTCAATTTGGACATCATTGAAACCTATGGGAAAACAATTGGCCAAATGCCATAAGGCCTTGAGCAATAAAATTGTGGCTGCATGTTTTTAAAAAAATATATCAAAAAAATAAAACAATTTTTTTAACTTAAATTGCATGGTTTTCTTTTTCTGTTCATTGATGATGGATTGAAGTCTAGATTAATTATTACGATTATTTTTTATTACAATTAATTATTAGTATTTGTTAAGCTTCAGTGGATTTGAACCAAAGACCTTCAACATGAGAGGCACAAGTTATAGTTTTTTTATGGGCTCTTGCCTATAAATTGCATGTTTTGTTCTATAAAGAAATGTGCATGTTTTTTGTTTACAAAATTTATTAAAAGGGGTGTACAAATAAAGTGAAAAAGTGCTTTAAAGATCTTGCATTAGTAATACAATTACTGAGAGATGAGTAGTACAAAGGTACAACTATGTAGATTGTGACATTATCATATTTGAGCATAACTTTAATGGTTGCTAAATCATCATGTATTTGATTTGTTTTTTCCTAAAAACTAGTTGATGGATTTTTTATCATATCTTGTGCATATAGAGGTATTTTTTGACAAATCTTATATTGTTCGAAAATCTTTTTGAGCCCATTATGATGGCACAATCATTTTAGATTTTGGTATTCATTTATTGCCCATTTTTGTAGTCAAAGCTAGGGGTTGTATTTTTGCACTCTAAGAGACATATCTTGAGCTTCTAGATTCTATTTTTTCATAACTTTATATTGGTGGAGATCTTATTGTGTTCTCTTTCTAGTGATTTCAGTTTTTTTCTACATTCTTCTCTAAATACATTCTGTTTGGTAAATTTGATTTTTGCACTCTAGTGGATATCTTGGTTTTTTCAAAATTGGGGATCATTTTTCATTACATGGGATGAATCTTCTTGGGTTGTAGTTATTTTTGTACTAACCTGATGTTTCTTCTAATCTTTGTTGACATATTTTATAGCATTTTTTTGCAAATACACTTAAAAAAATTGCCACTCTATTGCATTAAAATTTTTAAACATCTTCTTTTCTTGTTTTACTTGAACAAAATTAAAAGTCCCATGGGGGGTTTCATGTCTACCAACTTTTCCATCTTCCTTTTCCAAATGAGTGTTCCTTCTATAAAATTGGCCTCATGATGTGTCAATGTCATGTGCCTTTATAGGTGTTTGTACTTTATATCTTCTCTTGATGTTCCTTGTTCTTTATTCTATAGAAGTTTATGCCTTTAATTTTAGTCTACTTGCCTTACCTCTTAGTATTATAGTGGGGTTGTGTTGGTTCTAATGCTTTCTTTCTTTTATAGATTGAGCAATGAATTCAATACTTGTATTAGAATTAACCATAGACTAAAATAAAAATTACATGTAATTATAACCAATATCACAAAATAATAAATTACATAAAAGAGAAAACAAGACAACGATTCAATGTGGTTCATCTAATCCCTAGGCTACATCCACCAACAAGTCCAATATTATCATTATCTAGTTATTACAATTTGTAATCTTTTACAACTCAATACTGCTACAAGAAGTGACAATATAACCATACATTATGAAATCCCTAATACAAAACCATTTTATACAAGATTTTGCCACTTACAAGTTAGGGATAAAATAAGTCATCCAATAGAAAAATAATAGCCAACACCTTTTACAATAGTGAGTCATTTTTGGCTTTGGAGGTTACACCCTTGAAAACCCCTATGGGGGCATTGCCCCTTGACCCGACCATGTATTGTGATAGGGAACACACTTGGGACACTGCCCAAAGACCCCACAAGGGACACTACCCCCAAATCCCCATACAAATAACTTGTGGTGGGGGGGGAGAAGTTACACCAAATAAACCTCTGAGTCTAATTAGCCTCCACATCACAACAATCTCCCACTTGGGGACTAGTTAGACACCACAACAATAATCTCCCACTTGGAGACTGATTATAGTACCACTAGACCTATAGCTCTCACTAGAATATTAAACCACTATGGATTGTTCTTTTTTGTTATTTTGTTTTGTCTAGAAGACCAACTGAAGCCGAAGAGCCTTCCTTGTTATTGCCTTGGTAATCATATCTTCTAGATTATCATTTATATGTATCTTCTCCATCTTTAACTATCCATCATCCAAAACTAACCAAATGAAATGGTAGCATAGGTATATGTATTTTGTCTTTGAATGTAGAGAAGACTTCTTCACAAGATGAATGACACTTTAGCTATCTGTATACAAATAATAATCCCTTTATGGGTGTTGCAATTCTTCTGAATGAAGAAATGAAGTTGTATAATCTCATTGGTTACCTTTATAGTGGATAAAGCATTCACCTTATGTAACCAAGAAACCTAGCTCATTACTACTCCACCAATAGTAAACTTACTTCACCTGGTATTAATATCCCTTGCCAAACATGAGTCAACATAGCCCTATAAATCAGTAGTAGAGCCCTCAAAATGTAAACACTTACTGGATGTTCCTCTCAAATATTTGATACTCCATTTGATTTCATTCAAATGTTCAAGTCCTGGATGACTCATATACCTACTAATGACTCCCACTACATGTGAAATATCTTGTCTTGTACATATCATGGCATACATTAAACTCCCTACAGCTGCAATATAAGGTACCTTCGACATTTTTGATGCAGGCGCATCTCATTACTAAATCATTTCAAAGGTTCAAGATTATCCATATATTTTAAATGGTCAATTTTAATAATTTAGGATTATGTCTTAG
The DNA here is from genome assembly GCA_028749045.1 of Cupressus sempervirens. Classification (NCBI taxonomy): domain Eukaryota; kingdom Viridiplantae; phylum Streptophyta; class Pinopsida; order Cupressales; family Cupressaceae; genus Cupressus; species Cupressus sempervirens. The sequence goes on along the minus strand of CM053785.1, from coordinate 937,008,500 downwards.
TGGATAGAATTAGGTGTTTTATTAAATAAATGTTATAGTTTTTAGTCGGATATGTTAGAGAGTTAGAGGAAAGGGTTAATGATGTTAGTGTTGGTTTTAGAAAGGATAAAATTAGTAATAGAAATGCCATGTGGTCAATAATTAAAAGAATCTCATCAGAAAGTTGGTGGAAATTTTAGGAGTGTTCATAATGATGAAAAAATGGCTATGGAATAAAAGAAACCATTTCATATTCCTTCTATTTGGAGGAAAGTCAGTTTTCTTTAAAAAGCCAATCTGATATGTAAGAAGAATATCCATGATTGTTGCATGGTATTGATGGTAAAGCATCTTTTAGATTCCTATTCTTAGTAGTTACAAGAATATCCATGATTTCTGCATGGTATTGATGGTAAAGCATCTTTTAGATTCCTATTCTTAGCAGTTACAAGAATATCCATGATTGCTACATGGTATTGATGGAAAAACGTCTTTCTCAGACTTTGGTTATTAAAAATCCAATATTTTATGTAAAAAATGATTCAAACTTGAGGAGGAATGGGAATTTTTATGCCTCCTTTGATTTCCTGTGTTTTTTTCGAGGTTATGGTTCTACTGTTATGCTTCATATATTTCTCATGGCAATCAGTTTAGGGAATAACAATTGCAGAAAAAATGTACTCTGATGCAGGGTCAACATTTCGGGTTTGAACCATTGGATTTCTCTCAAATTTGTATATGTTGTTTGAAACCTAGTTACGCCAAATATCAAAGGTTGGATTGAGTGAATCTTTTCTGGTTCAAAAGTTATTCATGTCTGAGTGTGGGTCTATCCAAAGGTAGCAAGAAGATATTTTGGGGGATTTATTTTCAGACAAAATGTACTTTGATGTAGGGTTAATCTCTCGGGTTTGAACCATTGGATTTCTCTCAAATTTTGATATGTTGTTTGAAACCTAGTTATGCCAAATATCAACAGTTGGATTGAGTAAATATTTTTTGGTTCAAAAGTTACTCACGTCTGAGTGCGGGTCTATCCGAAGGCAGCAAGAAGATATTTTGGGGAATTTTATTTTCAAAGTTTTATTTTATTGAATCTGATTTTAGTGTGTGATCCTGAAGGTTGTAGATGCCCCTTGAAGCAACTCAGTTTGAGTGACTTATTCCTCCTGAGTTTTCCAAGGTGTGGCTCTGCATCAATTTTAGCCCTCTCTTCCTATGTCTTGGGACACATCATCTTAGTCAATTTTAATTGAGCAAGTAAAGGTGTGCTGATAGTTTTAGCATTCTCTATAGATAAATGTTGCAACACCTTTGCAATATAATCTTGATTTTATATTTTTTCTATCTCTACAAATCTTCATACCAAGGATTTTTTTCTACTCCCAAATCTTTCATAGAAAGCGAATGTGCTAACTATGCCTTTAACCACTTAATGTGATCTATGTTAGACCCAACTTTAAGCATATCATCAATATATAAAGATAAAATAGTGTAGTTATCATCATCTAACCTCTTAAAACAAACACAATGGTAAAAATGACACCAAATGTAACCAAGCTCATGCATAAAACTATCAAATTTAAGATACCATTGCCAAGGTGCTTACTTTAAGCCATATAAACTTTTCCTTGATTTGCATACTAAGTTCTCCTTACCTTTGACATTGAATCTCTGTGGTTGTGCTATATATCTTTATTCATCCAAATCAACATGAAGAAAAGTTATTTTAACATCAAGCTTCTCCAAATATAAATCTTTACTAGCCATACTATTTAGTCATTTTAACAACATGAGAAAATATATCATCGAAATCAATCCCCTTTTCTTGTGTAAATCCTTTTACCACTAACTTGGCTTTAAATCATTTCTTACCTCCATCATGTTCTTTTGACTTGTAAACCCATTTATTCTATAAAGCCCTTTTACCTACATGCAAATTTCATAAATCTCATAACTAATTTTCCAATAAGGAGTCCATTTCTTGTTTCCTTGTAGACTCCCACTGAATCTTTGTACTCGCCTACACAGCTTCATCATAACATTCAAGTTCTCCAACATTGGTTAAAAAAATAGAATAAAAAGAGGGAGAAAATCTTTGTAGAGGTCTACTTATCCTTGTTAACCATCTAACATTCACTAGGGTGTGTGGTATTTTTCTTCACAGAGCATGAGGGACTACTAGAACATCTTCCTTTTGAGTATCACCCAACACTACATTATCATTTTCTTTTTTCTCATGTTGTTGGAATAGATCTTTGTACAATAATTTTGCATTAAATATGACATCCCTACTTCTTACCATTTTGTTTTTTTCAAAATCCAAAAGCCTATAATGAATTTTATCAATTCCCTATCAAACAAATATATATTTCTTTGACTTAGCTTCTGACTTGGTTCTATTTTCTGAATCAATATGTGTAAATGTTTCATAGCTAAAGGATCTATGAAAAGAACAACTCATCTTCTTACTAGTTCATGCTTTCTCTAGAATACCACAACCATTGAAGGGGTAGAGGGACCTATATTGATCAAATATACAAAACTATTGGTAGCCTTAGCCCATATGTTTAAGGGTAACCCAGCATGCAACCTCACACTCCTTGTAGGCTCCATTATTGTCTTGTTCACACGTTTAGAAACTCCATTTTCCTATGGAGTCCTTGAAACAATTTTATGTCTTTGAATACTATTAGAGGAACAATAATATTCAAATTATTTTCTGCAATACTCACCACCATTATCAGATCTAAGACATTTTAGCTTTTTACCAATCTCATTCTCAATCAAGCATTTCCATTTCCTAAAAATTATAAATACATTATACTTATGTCTAAGGAAATAAACCCATACTTTTCTAGTTGCATCATCAATAAATATAACATAATACTAAGACCTACCAAGGGAAGATACCTTAGCTAGTCTCTATACATTTGTATGCACAGGCTCTAATTTCTCATTTTTCTTTTCCTTCCCACTCTTCCCAAAAAAAATTCTCTTTTGTTTTCCATATACACAACTTTCAGAGAATTTCATATTGACACATTTTAGATTTGGTAAAACTTTCTTTGAATGAACTAATTTCATATCTTTCTCACATGTACCCAACCAAGTCTGTTGTGCCATAGTGATGAATCAGAATCTACAAAAATTGTTTGTTCTCCTTACTCAATTGTAGTAATTGTTCATGAACATTCATTTTTCTCTAAAATAATTAATGTATAAGGAACAATATGACATATACAAAGATATAAGGTGTCTACCTTCACATCTTTTGCTACTACAAGGGAACCGTTTGAAACCTTCCAATTTTTATCATTAAAAGTAAATACACAACCCTCATCACTGAGTTCCCCTTCTGAAATTAAATTCCTACTCAACCTTGGAACATGTCTTACCTCATGTAGTAGCTAATGATTCCCATTCTACAACTTAATCTTAACTTTTCCCTTTCCAAAAATCTAGCAGGGTTCATTATTCCCCAAATAAACAAGCCCAAAATCCCCTTGGATATAATCAATACAATAACCTCGATGGGGTATAGCATGAAATGAAGCCCTAGGACCCTACAAGGTGTGCTACCCCTTCACCCTGTCTTAGAGGCACTCCCCTGAACCCTCACAGAAATAATTTGGGGGAACCTTCGAGTTTGATTAGTTTCCACATCACAAAAACTTATTCCATCTATTAGGCAATTATAGTGACTAGATACATATGCATTTTGGTGAGATAGATCATTTACCATATAAACACTCTTGTTAGTGTAAATAATTATTACTTACACTTTAGTTAAGTTTACTTAGAATAAATGCATTATTTTATTATTTATTTGGTTAGACACTTAGGAGTTTGTGTACTCATATGAGTTGTCATGTTGGCAACATAGGAGTAAGCAACTCTAATTTAGCACATGATATCTATAACATGATTTTATGTGAAACACCTTTGTAGGCTTATCCTCTCATCATGACACTAACTCCTATGTGTAATGGAGGATAATCTGCACTTTGTGAACATGTGCAGAGTTGTGAAGCTTATCATATTGCTAAATCCTAGACATTCTAGAGGCTTTTATATATAGGCACTCCTAGTGTACTTGTACACCAATTGAATATCATATTGTTATTCTAATCATACTTTGTTGGTCTATTATGTGCTAGTTGTTGAGCTACTTGGTCTTGGATGATTTTTCCCTAAGCCAAATTCTGACATGATATTAAAGCCACAAAAGCGTCATTTCTTAGCCATTAGAAACCATTCTTGCTTCACCTCTTTGAGGACACCTCAATTCAAATCTGGAGGATCCATAATTATTGGGAGCATCTAGAGCCAAAGTGGACCTCATCATTGCATCCAGAGCATCGATTCAATGAAATTGACTATAAATTTGTCTATGTTGGTCCATAGCCAAATTTGAGGCAATTTTTTTTGCAAACTGACACTTGAAGGCCCAATTTGCAAATTTGATATGATCTATTAGATCTACACATTTATTTTGTTTCAGATCTATATTAATTTTCTCTTCCATTATTCTACAATTTTTAGATTTGTATTTTCAAATTTTTTTGGCCATCATGCTTGCAAAGATTTTTTTTTGCAAGAACTAGGTGGTGAAATCTTGACCCCCATATGTACAATATTCTTTTTAATATTGGCATATTCTAACTGACCACAACATAACAGATACTTGCAGTTCAATCCCACAAATTCTAGCAAAATATTCCATTGGCATCATATTTTTTGGCAAGCACCACACAACAATGATTCTGATGATCACACTTTGACAAACACATATCAACAATCAACGGCTTCAAGTTTATTTCCTCTTGGAACTTTGCATTTTTTAAACACCTTTACATCCACAACATAACGGATGTGGGAATAAAGTCGCCACCTGCCAACATGATTTTTGTTTGTCAAAACCCCTCCTCCAACCTATTCACTAGCCATCCATAGCACCCACTTGTAGCTGTTTAAAACTCCTCTTTAGCAAAGGAAAATACTATGCTTTCTGGCACCCTTTCATGGGTCGACCTCACCATGTCAAACCCCTAATATACAGTCAATGACACCCAACACCTCCACAATAATGTGTTGACACCAACTAAGACTCTGACATGATCATGTCTACAGAAGGCTAGCTGAAAATCCAACTTAGTGAATAGCTCCAAGTCTAACACCATGTCACATTTTGTACTATTTCCATCATCTAACATGTTAGATCATACAATACAACATTGCCACATCACCCACAAGAACCCATTTTTTTCTGACATCAGTCGATCAATATGTTAAAATTGATGGTCATTTGAACATCATCTATAGGGAAAATTACATTGCTATGATGGCTATTTGGATGTCAAATTTAACCTTGCATTTTGCTACTCAGACCCCTCTCTAGATTCAATTTTGTTTTGATGGTCCAACTTTGGGAGGCCATATGTTAGTCATTCAGGCTCCAAATTAGTTGATTTTTTTTTTTTTTTTGGCTAGAATTTCTTGAACTTTTCAATGGTGCTATTACTTTTTAGTTTTAGTGCATAGATTTGTTAGAAATTGCATTTTTTAGTGATTGTACCTATCTAATCATGCATTTTGCAACTTCAACGCTTCGTACAAGCTCATATGGACTCCAGATTAGGTTCCATTTTTTTGAAAGTGTGTAAATTTTTATCTACTTTCTAGATCAAAAATTAGATTATAGGCTTGTATGGATAGAAATATTACTTCTAGAAATATGTCCTTTATTTGTGTTGTATTGCTTCAAAAATTGTTATATTTTGAGCTACATTGTAAAATTCCAGATTTGAACTACAAGAGCAAGTTGTAAAAAAAAAAAATTAGAAGTCCACTAAGTCAATTTTGACAAAGTGGTCTATTGCAAACACATTACCTATAAAGTGCCAAATCATACATTGGAGGGGTTAATTGATTATTTATGCATTTTGGTGGGTGCATACATATGTTAATCTCATGGAGTTTTCTTTCACATGTAGGTTTGCTATTAGACCGAGGTTGATAAAAAGAAACTATCAGAAATGGAGTACTTTGATAAGTGATCATCTAACAAGAGAGCATAAGGAAGTATTTCCTTATTTATGTTCCAAAGAATGACCCTCTAATGATTGGACACCCACTAAAATAATTATGGATGTCATTTATTTTAGTATCAATAAATATTGCTTTGATGTTATTGACAAGTTCAATAATCCTTATGACATTTGGATGGCTCTTTGGAAAGCATATGGAGACCCCATAGTTCCTCTATTTTTAGAGGGCATTCTACCTCTAGTGACTTTAGTTATGGTACCTTCAACTCCAGATGAGATCTTACCTCTTGATGCTCCTATTACTTCAACTAATCTAGTTCTATCCATAGATTTCTAATTTAGTCTAGCAAGAATTACGATGTCTTTCTACTTCAGCTTCATGGGATGACTTCCTTCTAGACATTGTAGGGCTGCTCATGGAGTCTTAGATTAAAGATGTGGGAGACATCATCGATAGAATCAACCTTCTCTTTATTGAGGAGACTTTTTCACTCATTGTGAAGGCACACTTTGACCCTCAATTAGTTGATCATTCTAACATGATTGTGGACATTTCTTTACGGTAGATGGAGAAGGACTCTTTTACTTTAGAGGAGTAATATTAGTCTTTAGAGATTGTCTTCCAGTTTCCTCAGACATCATATTTTCTAAGGATTCTTCCTACCAGCTCGGGAGCATTCTCTTCTACAACTATGGCACCATTTCTTCCTACAAGGAGAAACTTCATTCAACTTTCATGGTGCAACTTCTTTAGTGATCGAGGAGATTCTTTCATGGGTGTGCCTAATCATTGAGGGGAGGCTACATTGCTTCTCTTCCTACATCTTCTTATCAAGATGGTTCATTGCCTTTGGAGGTTGATTCAATTTCATCCATGGACATGTTCCCTTGTTTGCCACCTTCTTTTGGGCATCGACTAGATTGGTTCATGGCATCTACATTCATCAAGGACTTGTCAACATATGAGTAGACTTCAGAGGAGGCATCCACACCATGCAATATATGGATCCCTCTTCCATCTTCCTATCCATAGTGGGAAGCATACTTGCACCTATACTTGGTGTATCTTCTTCCTAAAGGGAGAATTGTTGTTTGTAGGCATTGGATTTTCTATTGTCTTCACACACTCATAACAGGGAGATCCTTCACTAAGATGGGAATTTCATTAAGGGATTCTCTATTATATATTCATGATGTATGTCATAATGGGGGGATCTTGATTACTCAATCTAGACATGCATCTTTCCTTATTGTACTTATCTCTCTTTTTGGAGGAGGGTTTTTACCATGAGGTTTTCCCTCTTTCTCTATTTGTAGAGAGATTGCATTGCATTTCATTGCATTGTACTTGGGTACCTTACATGGCCTAGTAGCTGAGACCCATTATGCAATTCATCATAGCTTTTGTGAGCTTAAGTGCATTCCCTTAAGTTGCACTTAAGGGGGCTGTTAGTGTAAATAATTATTATTTATAGTTTACTTAAGTTTACTGAGGATAAATGCATTATTTCATTATTTATTAGGTTAGACACCTAGGAGTTTGCGTACTCATATGAGTTGTCATGTTGACAACGCAGTTGTTCACACTCTTAATTAAGCACATGATGTCTATAACATAATTTTATGTGACATGGCCTTGAAGGCTTATCCTCTCACCATCATACTAACTCATGTGAATGATGGAGGATAATCCACTCTTGGTGGACGTGTGCTTAGTCGTGAGGCTTATCATATTGCTAACTCCTAGACATTCTAGAAGCATTCTAGAGGCTTTTACATACAGGCACTCCTAGTGTACTTGTACATCAATTGAATATCATATTGATATTCTAATCATACTCTATTGGTCTATTGTGTGCTAGTTTTTGTGCTTCTTGGTCTTGGGTGATGTTTCCCTACGAAAAATTCTTACAACTCTTTAATTCCTATTTTTGGAGATCAGAAAGTTATCTTCCATATTTAATTGATCAACTCTTTAGACTTAGTATTCTCTATGTAGTCATATTTTATTGAGTGGAGGTTCTTCAGATTAGCAGTTCCACATTTTTTGTGTTGGAAATGATTGAAAAGAACATAAATGAAGAATAATGGAACTAGTAATGAATGTTTTCAATCATTGTTTTGTCATTGATGTCAAACTTGCTACTTACAAGAATGACAATTTCTTAAGTGATCCAAATACTATCAATTGGTTGATTGACAAGGAGGAGGCAATCAATTAGATGTAACTAGAGCACCTAGAGAAAGGTTGAAGTTATGATGTTGTAGTGAAGTATAAAGATCAGCTAAGCCATTGATGAAATAGTGTATTGATGACATACTCTAAGACACACGGAATGGACACACTAAGACACATCAAAGATGTAAGGTTTAACTAAGTTCATTTTTGAGTGCTGAGAAAGCTAGTTAACGCCAGGAAAGTTCAACTCCAGTGTGTGCCAAGCAATCCTTTAGATGTAAAGCATTAGAAAAGGTAGTGGATGCCAAGAAAATTTCTTCAAATGTTGAGCGAGCCTTCAGGTGCCAAGTGATTCAAGAAAATAGTAGAAGCTGAGCAATATAGGAAAGCTTTAGGTGTGAAGTAAAGTAGAAACTATAGAGGATGCCAAGAAATCAAGAACTAGACCATGTCAAGCATCAGCAAATAGTAGTAGAAGTTGAGTAACTCAGTTAATACTGAGCATCAATACACCAATGAAGTCGAGTTGCTGCATTATTTGTTAAGTCAAAAGATTTGCCAGATCAGTAACAATAAGTTTGTTACATTGAATTTTGTGAATTAGTTGGATGATAAGGATGATGAGTAGATGTTACAAAATTTTATGTAAACCATGCAAACCAATTCCAGGTGAATATTGATGGACTTATCATGACATTTCTAGAAGAAGAAAATTGGAGGGAAAACAATATTGTTCTCTCAAATCAAATAAAATTGATGAGTGAGAAGACTTAAGCGAGAAATGGAGAACATAATTTCTTTATAAGGAGTTATAGGTCAGAGATCAAGAGAGTGAGGGAGTTGGTCATAAGTGCGGTCATGCGAAGAAGCAAAGAGAAGACTAGTGTGAAGTATCAAGAAGAGAACATAGTGAGGAGTAAGCACAGAGCATCAAGACTCTACGTTGATCAAGTGACCATAGAGTGCATTGGCATAATGAGTGGAAGAACTGAAGAGTGATCTGAAATCTACAAAGTTAGAGTTGCAATCTTTATCGTGTCAAAAACCTTTCTAATACTTTCTTATCATTGTATTAGACATTGAAATCCTACATTGTTAGGTTAGCTTAACAGCTAGGTGGATAAGCTTTAGGAAAAGGATAGAAGATCCCCAGGAGAAGCATAAGAGATCCTTAGGGGAAGGATAGGAGATCCTTAGAGAGGGATAAAAGATTCTTTTTAGAAGGTGACTGTAAATCCCATGGATTTGGGTGGGCCTAAAAACTCTATGTAAATTCTTTAATAGGGTGACATTCTAAGTTGAATGTTATTAAGTCCTCTAACAAGGCACACTCCTAATAGGGTGTAGAAATCCTTTAAAAAGGTCACATCTGACAGTGTGTAAAGCCTTTAATCGAGCAAGCCTTTAACAGGGCAAACCATTAGAAGTGGTTGAAATATATTGCACAGTAATTTTGTGGGTATCATCCAAACCCCAGTTTTACCTTCTTATTCCTAAAGGGTTTTTGGTTCACCAAAATCCTTAGTATTATGTGGTGATGCATGTTTACTTTTCATGATTGTTTAATGTTTAATTGCATGCATGATAATTTCAATTATATGCCATTAAAGATTTGAAAATTTGTATTGGACATTATTGGACCTTGAATAACTAATTCACCCCACTCTCAGTTATTCTAAAATAATTCTAACATTTTGTAGTTGGGTAAAGTACAAACCCGTGTCACCCTTTTACAAAGGACAAGGCTAACAAAAGTATAATTGTTCACCTTCGATGACATAAAACTGGTAGTAATATTTAGAATTTGAAAGTGAAGTAAACTAATGAAATGTGTAGAAATAGATGAAGTTTAGGATTATATTTTTTCATAATTATTTGGAATAAAAATTGATATATTTTCCTAATTATTAAAGTCAATTTTTTAGTTTTATAAAAATGCTAAAAATTAGGGGTCTAGTTCCCACCACAAAATATATAGAAATAAACTTATTTCCCTTTGATATTACACTATGTTATAGGTAACATATATAGCTAGAAAAATAAAAAATAAAAAATGTCTTTGGACCTATATTTTATCTTTTATAATGATTCAAATTTCAACTCACCTCAAATTGATAGTTTTCATCTCCTACCATGTTTTACAAAACAAATCTAGTCATATGATTTTTCATTTTTTTGATATGATTTAATAATTTCTTTCTTTCTCAAAATTGACATCTTCTTGACTATTAAAATACATACTTGTAGAATTTTTTAATTACAATATACAATATCTAATTGAAAAACTATAAACTCTATATGAAAATATTATTGACTTTAAGCTATATAAAATAGTTTTTATATGTTATTAAAAAATATCATAAAAAATGGTAAGAGTTATTGAGACATCATTTTTATGAATAATTTTATTTCTTTAGTAATTAGATACAAACTAGTATAAAACATGTATTTGATAGACATTTCCAATTGGAAAGGTGTGAGACCATATATAACTTAGCTAGAATAAATTTATCTAGATCATATATTTGAAAAAAAAAATTAGATAGAAATACCCAAATTTAGTCATTCTGATAAGTTAGCCTGAAAGGTGACACTACTTTGTATTTTTACCTACCTTCATTCTTTAATGGTATGCTTCATGATCATCTTTTTGTTCCTATTTTTGAGGAGATTCTCTAGTTTGGAGGATTCTATAGTCATTCACTAGTTTTTCATCATTCTTTCCATCTTTTCTTGAAGTAGTACTTTTCCTATGTGGTCTTCTCTATTTTTCATTTTTACTACTATTTGGTTGTATTAGGTATCTTATCAGACCTTATTGGGATTCAAATCTACCTTCAATAGTATTTTTTAGGATTTTAGCTACTCCTTAAGTTTATTTTAATGGGGTGTATAACATAGTGAAAGGTAGGATAATCTCCAATGGAGATGTCGTAGCCTCGAGCAAGTAACAATATAGTGGAAACACCACACAAGATGCAAGATTTGATGCCAAATACTCTTATTTATAAATGAACTAATTACATGCAATATGTTGGGCTATACGGCCTTCCCAATTACAAAAAAAAATTAATAGTTCTACAAGATTCCTCAAGATCCAACCCAAACTCTAGCTAGCTTAGATCTATAACACAAAAAAAATCTATAGAAACTTTAAGCAAGATCTAAACTTGTACTTGCAAGCCACCAAGCAATCTCCTTATTTCTTAAGTCACAACTACTAGCTCTACTTACAAATACTAACTCTAGATTTCAATTTTAAATCTTTTCTATCCAACCCTCTAACTAAATTATCCTCCTACAACTCTATCCAAGGCCTCCTTAAAGACTTGCATGGCCACAAGTCATCCAGTTGCCAATAAAACCATCTAGAACCCAAATAAACCCAATATTCCACAAGTCAACTTAAAATAATCATTACATACACCTAGGACAAATAACCAAGACTCAAATAGGTCTAAACACATCCCTATAATCAATCCATGTCATGATTTGATATGCTACACACATTAAATAAAACAAGTTGACTGATCAAATTAGTAAGAGTAACATTTGGTAAATCACATGACTGAGCATTAGATAAAATATCAAGCAACCTATACATCACCAAGCCAACATGCCTTCTGAGGTCCCCAAGAATTGGTGAACAAGACAAGAAATGTCAAGCCAACATGCCTATTTCTCTTAGTAAGCATCATTGAGAAATCAAATAATTGTTAACCCTACATGTCTACATAGCACTATAAAGAGATGACCAAGAAACATCAATAGAGCATGAGCTCAATATTCATTGAGCTCCTTTGATTAATGAGTTTCTTAGATAACATTATACCCCAAAAATAAGCTATAATAACTTAGAATCAACCCTTCTTTGATTGGGTTATCCAACTCCAAGGTCAATGTACTCCCAACATACAAGATTGCCAACTACCCTAGGATGCTTCTTCATTACACACCCCATGTGTGAAAAAGATGCTCTTAGTAACAAGAAGAACATCTTCTAGGATTCAACACATAATCCCCAAATTTTTTCTTCACATACATGTCCTCCAAGACCTCAACTTGTACACTCTTTCCTCCATTTCACTTCTTCCAACCACTTCCAACAATAGTCAACTATAATTTTTGCTTCTTCACATCCTTCTATGGTGTATGACATGTCTATTTTCCACATTGATCTGTAACCCTTTCAGCTTTGTTCAATTCAACTCAATTACTAAAATTTAGGTTCCTTCTACCAAGTTCCTCATTTTGTAAAGGAATTAGTGAAAACTTCATGCCACCCTTCTCAACTATAAACACATTCTTGATACAATCATGCATAGCCCTGCAATCATACATCCAATTTGTACCAAGTAACATGTGATAACTACTCATGTCCATAATATCATGCAACACTTGATCAAAAAATTGTCTAATCTAGAAATTAACCAGATACTACTCCCTCACTTTCAAAGCATGTTCATTTTGCAGCCAACCAATCCTATAAGGACAAGGATATCTTACTCTATTCAAACCAAGTTTTTGAACCATCTCCTTAGCAACAAGATTATCAATTCTACTACCATCGACTATCAGACCCCATTATTTACTAGTAGACTTACAATGAATATGAAACAAACTCCTCCTCTAACATGGTTTGAATACCTTCTTTCTGAGAAACACTTGGTGAGCCAACAAGTTATCCTCCTCATGTTTGGGTTAATTGACTAGGTCTATATTCTCATTTACCATAACCAATTTCCTATTACTAGATTTTTGAGAACATTAAAAAGATCTATGACCTTCTTCTACTCAATAAAAGCAAGTACCCTTAAAATCACCTCTATATGTCCTTCTTTTTTTCTCAATAGGTTTTTGCTCTCCTTCTACACTTAGTTTAACTTTTCCCAAGTCACCTACTTCTCCTTCCCTTAAGAAATACCTTGATATCTTCTTTTCAACTTATACTCTACCTTCAAAGGATCCTTAATAAAATCAATCTTCAACACATGAACTCATCTTGAATATTGAATCTCAAACCATTAATATATCAAGCCACCTTCTCTTTAGAAAGTTCTCTATGTCCAAACTGAATTGTCAACTTATAAAATTCCTTGGTATAACATTTCATAGACATGTCCTTCTATTTTAGATTCTACAATCTCTAAAGCAAGTCAAGTTTATAATCAACATCAATGAGCTTAGGTTTCAACTTAGTCACCATTAATCTCCAACAAGAGATCTTCATTTCACCTTTCTCTTCTCTATCTCTTTGCAATTATTTCCACCAAAGAGCAACATGTCATTTCAACTTAGTTTGTGGGAACCTCACTTTGGGTGCTACCAATATCCTCTGACTCAAATAAGTCTTCCAAATCACGAATCCACTAAATCATATCTTTAGGATTCAAAGAAACTAAGAAAATAGAAATATCCATCTTGTGCTTTAGCTTGAACTGAGCATCAAAACTATCCAAAGATATTTCCATAGGATCAGTTCTATCTTCACCAGTAGATCCAATGAACTCAAATTCCTTAGTAGCTTCCTTATAAACATCTTTAGTACCCACATTCTTAGGTACACAAAAAATATCTATCGTGATCTCAATGACCATATCATTCTTCATCAATTCTTTCTTAGATATGAAATATACTTAAATATTTTATGACATCTTAGTTTCCATAGCATTAAAGATATTTGTAATCACCATAGAGTCCAATCTTCTCAGAGGCATCTTCCAAGAATTTTGTAAACCCTCTGCAACAAATTATACTTGAGCACCTTGTGACAAAATTGAGTTGCTTGCAAGTCATATTCTAACTCGCCACCTCACACGAAAAAACAAGAATAAATGACAAGTCAAGGAACATGAATTTGTAATAGAAATCATATGAATTTCTCTACAATCATCCTCCAATAGTGACCTAAGATCCTGGGGAAAAATGTGTATCACTTGGTGATCTTTTTACACACATAGGAACCTCCTACTCTAATATCACCTGACATAGTGGAAGGTAGGATAATCCCTAATGTAGATATCATAGACCCTAGAAAGTTACCACACATTAGAAATGCTACACAAGATGAAATATCTAATGCCAAAAATTTTTTATTCATAAATCAATTGATTACATATGATGTGTCATCATGTAAGGCCTTCCCACTTATGACCAAAAAAAAGAAATTAACACTTCTGTAATATCCCTCAAGATCTCACCCAAACCCTAGGTAGCCTAGATCTATAAAAAACTAGTAATCTAAAGAGACCTCAAGTAAGATCTAAACTTGTGCTTGCTAGCCACAAATCAATCTCTTTGTTTCTTAAGCCACAACTACTAGCTCTTCTTACAAATTCTAACTCTAGATTCTAAACCTAAATCTTTTCTCTCTAGCTCTTTGACTGAATTATCCTCCTACAAATCTACCCAAGCCCTCCTTAAATACTTGCATGGCCATAGTTAAACCTATTACCAATAGAATCATCAAAAAACCCAACAAACCCAATATACCACAAGTTGGTTTACAATAATCATTAAATATACCTAGGGGAAATAACAATGACTCAAATAGGCCACACATATCCCTATGATCAATCCACACCATGATCATATGCTACATGAATTGAATACAGTAAATTAATTTATCAAATCCTCAAGAATATCATTTGGCAAACCATATTACTAAGCATCAAAAAAGCTATGAAGAAATCCAAGCATCACTAAGCCAATAAACCTTCCAAGCTCCCCAAGCATCACCAAGAAAACCAACACACCTATCAAGCTCCCCAAGCATCGTTGACCAATCCAAGCATTGTTAAGCCAACACATCTACCAAACACCACCAAGAGATGGCTAAGAAAATTCAATCTAGCACAAGCTCAAGATTTACCAAGCTCGTTTAATTGTATAGTTCCTTGAGCAATATGATACCAAGAAAAAACCCATAATCACCAAGCATCAGCCCTTCATTGACTGAGTTATCCAATTCCAAGGTCCAAAGTACTCCTAGCATATAGGATTTCCAACTATCCCTAAAAAAGAAGCCCTTGAAACCCCAGGCGACTTCAAACCTATAGCCCTTTGTAACACCATTTATAAAATCTTGTCTAAAATTCTCTCAAACAGTCTTAAATCAGTTCTCCCCAAAATTATATCAAAAAAACAAACCAATTTTTTTCTTAGTAGATCAATCCTAGATGGTTTACTTATAATTCAAGAAATATTACACTCAACCAACAAGAATAAACTAGCTAGTATATTCATGAAATTGGACATTCAAAAAGCCTATGACATGGTTGACTGGAGGTTTCTATGCAACAACTAGAAGCCTTTGGATTCTTTCTCCAATGGATTAACTTCATCTACCAATGTATATCCACTACCAAGATCTCAGTCCTTATCAATGGAACCCCTAAAGGTTTCTTCGATACTTCTAGAGGAATTAGAAAAGGAGACCCACTATCACCATTCTTATATATCATTATGGAAGAAGCTTTCGAAAGAGCATTAACAAAAGTTCACATAGAAGGGAAAATAAAAGGAATTATAGTAGCTAAAAAGGTTCCTAATATTACCCATCAATAGTATGTAGACGATACCATCCTACCAAGTGTTAGCTTAGCAAATGAGGATCTAAATATCAAAGCTATCATCTAGTAGTCTATGGTAGCCTCTAGTAAAAAAGTGAATGCTACAAAATTGAAAATTTATTTCATCAACACCGAGCCTGAAAAGGAAACACATATCTACAATATCATGGGCTACAAAAAAGGCACATTCCCACACAAATATTTGGGAATAGAACTAGCAAAGGGTAGAAAATCTAATTAGGTATAGTATAGTACTCTTAAAAAATTGGATGCACAGATAGGAGGCTGGAATGACAAATGGCTAAATAAAGTAGGTAAAGTTACTAAGATTAAAGTAGTGTTGCCTACCTTCCCAACTTATCCTCTTTCCTACCTTCCTTTAGCTAAACATACTAATAAGAAATTTGACACTAAATTCAAAAATTTTTCTTTGGAATGATTAAGATGAGTCTAAAAAACTAGCTCTAATAAAATGGGATAGTATCTATAAACCTAAGGATCTAGGAGGTTGAGGCATTAAAAATTTAAGCTGGTAGAATGAGTTACTTGGAGCTAAACCCACCTAGCATCTCTTTGTAGAAAGATAATATAAATGGGCCAAAACCATGTATAATAATTATCTGAATGAAGCTAACCCCTATTCCATTTTTAGAATAAGGTCTCTCCCTAAAGGATTTGAAAGATGGAACTTTATAGTTAAAATCCAAGCCCTCATGAGTAAATTCCTAACATGGGATGTTGGGTCAGGACACAAAGCTTTATTTTGGGAAGATTCATAGGATGTGTACCCCCAATAGATAGTAATGGGATCCTAGAGAAGATCAAAGTACAATTAGTCAATCCCTAGGAAAGTAAGGTCAGTGATTATAAAAACAAAAAATGTATTGATGGTACCAAAAGATTGGAATGGAAATCAATGGAGAATATAGACATAGACCCAACAGAAAGAAAGCTATTCAAAAATTTAATCCGAAAGAGGAAAATCAAGCAACTCAATAGGATAGACAAACTCATTTGGGTTGCATCACAAGATGGCAGGTATAATGTCAAAGAAGGATATAGAGCAATCACTCATTCCCAAGAATGGGAAGAAGTGGAGATTCCTCTTAAGCTATGCTAGGACCTAGCATATCTACCAAAGGTAGGATTCTTTTTATGGCTAGCAACTTAGAATAGGATATTAACAATAGATAGACTATGTAAGCTGGGTTTTAAGGGCCCATCGAGATGTGTACTTTGTAAGTAAGATAGTGAAGATGCTAATCACATCCTATATAAATGCTCATATACTCAAATTTGCTAGCAATGGCTCAAACAAATGCTAGGCTGGACTTCCCCCTTGCTAGCATCCCTTAGAGAATTCCTATAGGAATGGCCTATAGAATGGAGCAAAGGGATATATAGAAAAATTATGGAACATTTGTCTAGCCATCCTTATGTGGGAGATATGGAAAGAAAGGAATAGAAGAATTTTCCATAATCAAGATATGTAGTTAGATGAGATTCTTATAAAAATTGAATCATGTATCATTGATACATTAAAATCTCATCTAAGGAAAACCCAAAAAGAAGAAGGAACATTTTTGAGTTGGGATGGATTAATAATTTTTTTTGGAAAAACCTAATCAACCCATTGCTTACATACAAAAAGAAAAATAAAAAAGCTAGGAAGAATTGTAGATGGTGTCCTCAACCATTGGGGTGGACCAAACGAAATTTTTATGCGACCTTAAGAGGCAACCTTGACATTGTTGGAATTGGTTGTATTATCAATAATTCATTAGGTAAATGGATTTCTAGAAGGTCCAAACCCTTAGAACCTACAATTAACAACCTTGTGGAGCTAGAAGCCCTTCAAGAAGGCCTCCAAATGTGCTCAAATTTAGGATTATCAAAGATCATTTTTGAAGGTGACTCTTAGATTGTCCTCAATTCCATTAGGAAAAGATCCATGCTGAATTTGGTCATAAATTCTAGACTGGTAGAAGTCCTTAATATATTTGATCATTTTCAAAATAATTAGATCTATCACATTTTTCTGGGAAGGTAATCAAAAGATGGATCAATTAGCTAATAAGGGTGTCGAGGGAGAAATTTTTTTGGTTTTTCATGATCAATAGTTCACAAGTTCATAGAGTATATTTAGCTATCTCTTAACTCTGAAGCTTAAGTATTATAACCAAATTATTATTTAGTTCTTATCCAATCGGTGTCCTCTTCCAATTTAGCTTGGTAAATATATTCAAGTTTTAGGCTTTGAATATCTTCCTCCCCTCTTGATAGAATGTTCCCCTTTGCCCAATCTTATCAAAGCTTTTAGTAATTTCCTTTCTTAGCCTTATCTCAGGTGATATAGGATCACACAGGGGATTGGTGTATTAAATGTTAGGTTCTCTATACAAATAGATTGTGAAACATAATCTTATATAAGAAGTTATTAGGTATTGTTAGTAAATACTATATGTCTATCTAGATGTCAAGATTTGCATTTTATTATTTGCAACTTTAAGTTGTCGTCTAGCCAAGTTTTATGATGGCCCCAATCTTTTCTAGCTATGATGATTTCCTGCCACCATTTCAGTTCTCTTTTCATCCTTCCCCTCTTATTTCCATCATTTAAGGTCTCATGTCGACGACTTCTGTGAATGATGTTAGATATCTAGGTTTATCTAGAATCTTTTCTTGAAGTCTTATTTTTCCTTATTTTTTCAATCTCTCCACATACTTACTAGTTTGTGCATGGTCTAAACCCTATGATGGATTCTAACATCTACCTTTCCATACTTCAAAGTTGCAGATCGTGGCATTCCAAGGAAGTGTGAAACTAGAAAGGTGGAACTATTTGCTAAAACCAATAGATAATATGACCAAGATTGCAATGTTTCACACAATTGGAGAAGGCACTTTCAACTATGATTTTAAATGGCAGACTAAAATTGAAATAATAGGGACATCTATTGGGTGTTTGGCTAGAGCTAAGATAGACAAGTGGGCAATGATAAAACACTACATCAACATCTTGAACCCGATTTGGTGTGTGGGACTGGTAGAAGTCATTAAAAGCATCAATGATAAAATTAGGATCCCACTTCCTAAGATATACATGGCACACCCACTAGGTAGCTTTGATTTGGATATTGTTATTAGGTGCCCCACCTTGGTAATTTGAGAAAATGTGGCTTTCCTAAAAGAATGGCCTAAAATGGAGGCAAGTATTCAGTTCCTCCTTCGATGTAGAGGGATTATCGATCACAATAACAAGGAATGGCTTAAAAGTTATCTCGACCTCTTCAAAGCATACATACACACAGGCGTGGATCTTGACAACTTGGAGGATCTAGAATTTTGCACCTCAAACATGGAGAAGTCAAGTTGACAAAAGAGTTCTTTTGAATTCTTGCCAAATTTCCATATAGAAAATCTCAAGGACATCTCCCAGAGCATCATGGTTTTTTGGAAATAGGGCATAGAAGGTCTTTTCAATTTGGGGGTGCCTAATCTCCTTCCGTTGGGATTTTGTAGTATGTATGGGGGCACCCCTATTTTGTCACCCCTCTCCTCTATTCTTGGTCTATCTCAGCCCTTCTTTTCTTGGGAGGTTTTTCTTTTTGTTTCTCCAGTTAGCTTTTTTTATTGTTGTCTTCCTTCTTGTCTCTTAGTGTTTATGTTAGGCTCTAAATCCTTTTAGTTTTCTCTGCTGGGGAATTTGGCAGATTTAGGATAGTTCAGCTTATTTAGGATGACATGCAGTATATCCTAGTCAATATTTAGAAGGTCATTTGTAACTTGGCTACTTATATTAAAATATCTTATGCGATCCAAAGGGATTGCTTTGTAAATATTATTATAAAAAATATAACTAAATATCTTACAGATCATTTAGATGAAAGTATCTATTGCATTTTAGATTCTTGGAATGATTTTGTTTGTCGAGTCAATTATATTATACTAATATAATCTATCTAACCAAAGCTATAACAAGGGGGGGTTCTAATCATAAACCAAAAATGGAAATAAATTAACTAGAGGTCTCCCTACTCACTCTAGTAGAACAAGGCATAAAGAAAATTACAAAATCTCCATCGAAAAGTCCAAATCAAAATATGATATTCAAAAGGATAATAAAGTAATGATGAGGGTCAAGATTTCAATTATACTATAAATTATTGATCAAAAATCTCAGATAAATTAGCTATGGACTTAATAAGTAGGATTCTAACTCACAGTTTGAATTATATTCAGATTTAAATATGTTAGTTCTAAACAGGTTTTGATAAGGTTCAATTTTTTATGTTGTTTACTATCTTTGTAAGTGCTCTAAGAATAATATTAGACTCGTGGCATAGATAAAAGATCTACTCATAAATCAAGTTACTTCCAGATTAATATGATTTTCTTGTTTTGATAAGATACAATGCTATTGAAAATGTCCCTTGTCTTGTTTATATAATGATGGGCTCTAATTAAAGTAATTTAGACTTAAAATTTTATTAATTTACTCCAATATTGTGTCCCTCTTGGATAGCTATAGCTCTTCTACTATATATCACCAAGATCTCATGTTATCTTATTTTTTATCTAACATTATTGACATCTATTTTAAGTTGCATAACTGAGTAGTAGGATAGTTAGGAGAAAGCATCTCAGAAAAATGGAGAAGAAGAGTCACATATGAAGACTTTAAGCTCTGGGTGTACCAATCATCTAGGGTATTGGGTTTAGTTGAAATAATAAAAGGAGAAGCAAAAGTTTTAAAAATTTCAAAGGGGATTCTTGTCTTTCTTCTACTAATAATAAAAACTCTTTAAAATAATGATTGGGGTATGCCCTTTTTTAATTATGTAATAAAATAAGACTAAGGTCCTGGGCAAGACTGGAGGTTTTCTTCTCCATTCTTTCTGTTCTTTCCTACCAATGCCCATTTGAACGAATACACTCTGATGTATTTTATTTTTATTAAATTAATATAATCAAGACTTCAAGTGTTTAGCGATTAAAAAAATTAAAATTGAAACCAAATTCTAATCTTAATAATAACTCTAATCATCATATAAATTATAATACAAAATTGGGTTATAATCGAATTAATTAATAGTTATGATTTCTAGTAGCCAATATATACTCTATATTTTAAATACATCAAAATGCATTAATTTTTTTTTTTTTAAATCATTAGTCACCTTATGGAAGTTGAAATTGAAGGCATTGAAGTATATATTCAATATTTTCAAATCATTGGAAACACATTCATATTGTTCAACTCAATTATTCATGGTGGAAGCTAAGTGTGGGGAATCTTGGTGGTCTTAATGGCTATGTCAATAGAAGCTAATGTTGCACCCTACTTTAAGCTCCAAAATTAAACCTAATTTAGAAATGTTGCAATAGACTCCTTGGTTTCCTAGCTTTCAAGGTGAGAACTAAAATTATGTCTAAACAAAATTTAGAACCCCATCATCCAAATATGACAAAAATGGTAAGAGAAAATGAGGTTTACTATGACAAATGCAAAGATGCTGCCAAAAAAATCCAAACCATTTAGATTCAAAATTCAAATTAGTAGTCAAAATATTAAACCATGAAATCATCAACCATAGCTCTAATTTAGTTGTTGCACCTCCATATCAATGGCTAGTTTTGAAATTTATAAGATAGAGTAGCTCTCCTTTTTTATTGACAAAACTACCGAAAGAGAATCATATTATAAGGAATGCAAAAGAAGTTGTTTCATAGCAAAATGTGTTGCAGGATTTTTTTGAGTATGTATGTGTGAGTTTGGTTGGATAGATTTTGTTGAAATATTTATACATAGCTAGTTTGTCCGTGGAGCTAAAGGCCCACCTACCACCCCTGATGATCTCCACAATGTTTAGAAAAATTAATATAGGTAGGTGAGTTTTCAAATTTGGAAAAGAGGGGGAAATTTTTTGTGGCAAGAGACAAAAGGAATGAAACAGTCTCATTCATTTAGTTTAGCAGATTAGAGAAAAAGAAGAGTAGAGAAGGAAGAAGAAAGAAAGTGATCAACAGATCAGTCAGGTAGAAGATAGAAGGAAGTTCATTTCGTGCCTATAGTTGAATGTATTTCTTCATGTCTTTCTGTATGTTTGTTGTTTGCTGAATTTTTTCTATGAAGTAGTGATTGCTCGAGGCACTATTGTATGTAGCCATTAGAGCTACAAGTTTTAAGTTTTAAGTTTTCACTAGTTTGAAATTTTAGGGTTATTTTAGGGTTTTTATATTGTAGCTGAATGTTCCCAGATTTTGTAATGTTTTCAATCAAAGTTGAATAGAAAGGAAGTAGGCATACTTGAATCCATTGCTATTCCTTCATTTTTTGCATTTGAGCAGTATATTGGTGTATGCTTCAAGCTTTGGCTCTCTGGTTTTAATGGTGAAAATATTTATGTTAATCATTTAGTCTTGTCTTTGGTTGATTTTTCTATCTGTAGTTTAAGCCAAGCTCAGTCGACATCTTTCTCTAATAAGCTACACCCTGTAGTTGTGACCAAGCTCACTCAGCATCCACACTATTGAGCTCACTCAACATTCATTGGTGTCAAGTTTCCCTTCACGTGCCAAGTTCACTCGGCTCCTTAACGTGCCAAGATCACTTGGAACCCTCCTGCCACTCAACTCCTTAATGTGCCAAGCAAAATAGGCACTCGGCAAAAGTTAGTGCTAAGTGAAAAATTTTATGTTGTGATTTTATTTTTCACAGGGTATCAGAGCTTTGAGGCCACACATCCATAGCAAGTTAAGGCATTTATTTTATGAGATATTTGACATGGTAGGAGATGTAGGAAAGATATAGTAGCAACCGCCATCCTTTAATGGACAAAATTATGATACATGGGCAAAGAAAATGAAAACCATAATGGTTGTAAATGATTTATGGAGTTTTGTGATTAATGGGTTCAATGATGTGATAGACCCAACTTAGTAGGCTGCTCTCACAAATCCACAAAAGACTCATTTGAAAGAGTCAAGGAGAAAAGATGCTAAGGCATTAAGTTTGATTGAGGCAGCTATGATAGAGAGAGTTTTCCCCAAGATTGTAGCAACAAATTATGCAAAGGAAGAATGGGATATCCTTGAGACAAACTTCAAGAGAATCGATAAGGTTAGAGTAGTGAAGCTACAAATGATCAAAAGAGAGTTTGAGAACCTTCAGATGAGGGATAATGAATGTATTATAGAGTTTAGCTCATGAATCTCCACTTTGATAAACCAACTCAAATCAAATGGAGAAGAATATGATGAGCAAAGAATTGTAGAGAAAATATTGAGGAGTTTACCTCAAAAATATGACAATCTTGTCATGACCATAGAGGAAGCAAAGGACCTCACCACATTGACCATGGATGAGTTGATGGGAACTCTTCAAAACCATGAGCACCAAATAAACAAGTTAGCTACTACTTCCCAAGAGCAATCTTTCAAGGCTCAAGAGAATTCAAGAGATAGGGGGAGAGGTAGAAATAGTTCCGGTAGAGACTCAAGAAGTAGAGGTCATGGAAGGAATGGTCAAAGGAATGCTGGTGTAGAAAGCTCACAAAGAGCAAGCAACCAAGAGGGAGCCAACACCTCTCAAAACAACTCTAGCGGAGGTAAGAAGAATTGCGACTCCAATAAGAGTAATATTGAATGCTACTACTATCATAAGTATGGGCATTATGCAAGTGAAATCTGGAAGAAATAGGGTGCTCATTCAAAGTAGAATGCTAATGTGGCTGATGTGAACATGGGAAATGCAAAAAATCCCATAGCCTTCATCATGTGTAACATTGGTCAAGAAGGAAGTCTCAAGGTATTCTACCTAGATAGCAAATGTAGCAACCACATGAGTGGTAATGAAAGTTTATTCTGTTTCATTGATAAGACTTTTAATTCTGAAATTAAGATGGGAAATAATGGAACCATTCCCATAGTGCGAAAAGGATCTATTATGGTTCGCACCAAGCAAGGTGAGAAGAAGGAAATACAAAATGTGTATTTTCCCCTCGGTATAAAGCACAACTTGCTGAGTGTTGGACAACTCATTCAAAATGGATACAAGGTGCTGATGGAAAATGACAAGTGTGTCATTCATGAGAAGGATGGGAGTAATAGATTACTTGCAATAGTCCAAATGACAAAGAACTGGATGTTCTCTTTGACAATAGAGACATTTCTCTCTTCTCAAGTCAATGCTGCACCTCCCAAACATGCATATACAGTAGTACACCAGAAATTAGCTCTTAAGAGAATGACTAAAGACCCCTCCAAGCTTTGGCATCTCTGGTATGGACATCTTGGCTTTACTAATTTAATTTTTTTGTCCAAAAAAAGAATGGTAGATGGTTTGTCAAGCATTGTAAATTCATATGACAAGTGTGAGGCTTGCATATTGGGTAAGCAACATAGGCTTCCCTTTAATTCTAGAAATTCTAGAAGGGCTAGAGAACCATTACAATTGGTGCATTCTCATTTGGTAGGCCCTATGAAAACTACTTCTATTGGGGGGAGTACTTATTTATGACATTTATAGATGATTTCAATCATAGGACATCGGTGTATTTTTTGAAAAATAATTCAAAAGAATTTCATAAATTTGTAGAATTTAAAGCCCTAACTGAAAAAGAATGTGGACACTATATTAAGGTTATTAGATCAAATAGATGAGGGGAGTATACCTCTAATATATTTGTAAATTTTTGCAGGAAAAATGGTATCAAGAAAGAGTTGACAACTAGTTATACTCCGTAGCAAAATGGAGTGGCTGAGAGGAAAAAAAGAACCATTATTGAAATGGCAAGGAGCATGATAAAAGAAAAAGGACTCCCAACTAAATATTGCAGAGAAGCTATAGCAATAGTAGTATACTTGATCAATAGGTGTCCTATAAATTTCATTCATGACAAGGTAACTCTTGAGGCTTGGTCAAGGGGTAGATGGATAGTTGAGCACTTGAGAGTGTTTGGATGTGTAGCATATGCACATGTGCCTAAGGAAAAAAGGAAAAAGCTGGGTGACAAAGGTGTGAAATGCATTTTTACAGGGTACATCTCAGAATCAAAGGCCTATAAGTTGTATGATCTAATTAACAAGAAGATCATCATTTCAAGAGATGTGGAGTTTCTTGAAAATCAATCATAGGATGGCTCAGTAGATGAATCCTCAAGCACTTCAAGTAAAGTGTCTACTATTGAAGAGGACATTGATGATCAACAAGAAGATGGAGCAGCAAACATGGATTGTAGACAAAGGCAAAAAGGTAACCAGCCCTTAAAATGCTGAGCAACAACTCCAAGCACATCAAGACAACCCTGAGCTAGTATGCAAAATAGTAGCAGCAGCAATACTGAAAATTTAGAACCCACTCTCACCTCCCTATTACCAAGAAAGACCAAGATTCTAAGGGAGATATACCAAGAAGAAAGGTATGATGAAGCTTATGATGAGAGTGTAAATTTTGCATTTTTTTCTCATAGTGATCCAATATATTTTGAGGAATCTGTGAATGAAGAGAAATAGTGTAATGCCATGGATAAGGAAATAGATGCTATTGAAAGGAATGAGACATGGGAGTTAACTACATTTCCTCCCAAGAAACAAGTAATTGGAGTGAAATGGGTTTATAAGACCAAGTGAAATGCTGAAGGGAAAATAGATAGGGAAAAGGCACATTTAGTGGTCAATAGGTACAAGTAGCAATATGGCAGAGACTATTATGAGACATATGCCCCAATTGCAAGAATGGAAGTTATGTGTGTTGTCATAGAAATTGTAGCCAAGTACAAATGGAAGGTATATCAAATGGATGTGAAGTTCACCTTCCTAAATGGTGTATTGAAGGAAGTAGTGTATGTGGACCAGCCATCTAATTATGAAGTTGTAGGTGAAGAACACAAGGTGTATAAATTGAAAAGAGCTCTATATGGGATCAAGCAAGCTCCACAAGCATGGTACGGTAGGATTCACTCATATTTGATGAGCAATGGCTTTAGCAAAAGTGATGGTGGGTCCACACTTTATATCAAGGCAGAAAATAGTAATGTGTTGATTGTTTTCTTGTATGTTGATGATTTAATTTCTACTAGAAATGATAATTTCCTTATTGGTAATTTCAAAGAGCCCATGAAAAATGAATTTGAGATGACAGACCTAGGTCTCTTGAAGTACTTTCTAGGCATAGAAGTAAAACAAATGCATGATGGCATTTTTGTCTATCAAGAAAAATATGCAAGGATAATCATGGAGAGATTCAAAATGTAGAATATTAAGGCAACCCCAACACCAGCAGTAGTAGGTCTGAAGTTGAGCAAGGAAGATTGTAGCAAAAGTGTGAATCCAACATTATACAAGAGCATGGTTGGAAGTTTGATGTATTTGAATACAACTTGACTAGAACTAATGCAAGCAGTATGATTTCTAGATTTGTGGAAACATCAAAGGATTCCCATTGGCAGGTGGGAAAGAGGATCCTAAGGTATGTGAATGGTACCAAGAGATTTGGGATTTTGTATACTACAACAAGTGATTTCAAATTGGTTGGTTACATTGATAGTGATTGGGTTGGAAGTCTAGATGATAGGAAGAGCACTTTCAAATACATGTTTCATATGGGATCTAATGCAATTTCATGGGCATCCAAAAAGCAACCTATTGTTTCTCTATCTACAAAAAAGGCTGAATATATAGTAGAAAATGCATGAGCATGTCAGGCTATTTGGTTAAGGAGGATCTTGATAGATTTGAATGAAAGGCAAGGGGATGGAAGCACAATTTATTGTGACAACATCTCCTCAATTTCACTATCGAAGTATCTAGTCTTCCATAGGAGAAGTAAATATATAGAGATCAGATATCACTTCATTAGAGAGCTGGTGGAGAATGGGGATATCAAAATGGAATTTTGCAAGTTTGAGCAACAACTAGCATACATTTTTACAAAGCCTTTAGGCGTTGGAACATTTGTACACCTTAGACAGAGTCTTGGTGTAGTTAATTTGGATTAGATGCGATCCTTGTTTGTTTGGCTCAGGACAAAGGGGGAGTGTTGAAATATTTAATGCATAACTGGTTTGTCCCTGGAGCCAAATGCTCACCTACCACCCCTGAGGACCTGCACAATGTTTAGAAAATTTAATACAGGTAGGTGAGTTTTCAAATTTGGAAAAGAGGGGGAAATTTTTTGTGGCAAGAGACAAAAGGAATGAAACAGTCTCATTCATTCAATTCAACAGATCAAAGAAAAAGAAGAGTAAAGAAGGAAGAAGAAAGAAAGTGATTAGTAGATCAGTCGTGCAGAAGATAGAAGGAAGTTCATTTCATGCCTATAATTGCATGTGTTTCTTCATGTCTTTCTATAAGTTTGTTGTTTTTTGAATTCATCATGTGAAGTAGTGATTACTCCAGGGACTATTGTATGTAGCCATTAGAGCTGTAAGTTTAAAGTTTAAAGTTTTCACTAGTTTGAGGTCTTAGGGTAATTTTAGGGTTTTTTGGTTGTAGCTAAATGCTCCCAAATTTTGTAATTTTTTCAATCAAAGTTGAATAGAAAGAAAGTAGGCATACTTGAATCCATTGTGATTCCTCCATTTCTTGCATTTGAGAAGTATATTGTTGTATGCTTCAAGATTTGGCTCTCTGGTTTTAATGGTGAAAATATTCATGTTATAAATCTATCACTTAGTCTTGTCTTTGGATGATTTTTCTATCTGTAGTTTAAGCCAAGCTCACTCATCATCTTTCTCTACCGAGCTCCAACCTATAGTGATGATCGAGCTAACTTGGCATCCACACTGCCAAGCTCACTTAGCATCCATTAGTGTCAAGTTGCCCTCCACATGCCAAATTCACTTAGCTCCTTCATGTGCCAAGCTCACTCAGCACCCTCCTGCCACTCAACTCCTTAATGTGCTAAGAAAAACTGGCACTCAGCAATAGTTAGTGCCAAGTGAAAATTATGAAGTTGTGATTTTATTTTTCACGAATTTGTGAGGAAATTTTTTTTGCAGGAAATGTTAATTTTAGTATCCTTACCATCTCTTGGTGTTTTGTTGTTGTTGTGTGTTTGCATGATTGGAAGACTTTTCTTGCTTCTTCCACCTATCTTTGTTATAATTATGGCATATGTATCATAGATACAAAAGAGGAGTTGCAATGGGAGGGCTGATAACTCATACATCCAAAATGGAATTTGCTTTGAAAATGAAGGAGAAGTTGAAGGTTGGGCTAAAATAAAAAATTAGAGAATTTCACATGATGTAGAAGATGACATTAAATTGTAGTGTTTTCATGATATGACACACTAATTTCATAACTCCAACTCTCTCCCTCATTTAGAATGCCAAAGAGATGTTGGATGTGAAGTCCAACTATCATGTTTGTCCATTTCACATTCTTCTTATTTGATTTTTCATCTTTTCTTGAAGAACTAATGTATAAATATAAGGGAAAAGCCCTATGTATGTAAGCAACTATGACTAAATAATATATTTTCTCTGCTCTCAATGTGGACATAGCCACAGTTGTGGTGAACCATGATATATCCTGTCTCTTGTTCTATTTTGTGTATTCTTAATTTATATCTTAGATTAACAATTGGTATCAGAGCATGTAATATCATAGAGAGCAAAGTAGTCTATCAAATCTAAGAAAAAATGTAGAGCAAGCCAAGATGAGAGTTAGAACCTTCACTATAATCAGCATGAATAGACTAGAGCAGAAAGGACATGAAAAGAAGCTGAGGTCAGTCAATCTCTATAGGTCAGTTGGGAAGTATGTAAGAACGCACTACTCAAAGGTGAGACGCACAAGAGAATCTAGAAAATGCAAAAGAGTTGTGGAACATGGTGGAAAAGGTGTTGAGGGAGATCAATTTTTTTTACCCAAAAAACTACCATTGTAAAACTCTGTGCAATGCAGTTGCGCTTCCCAATCAGCACTGAGGACCATGAGTACAACATTATTTTCACCTAACACAATGTCTTCAAGCAGAATAAGGTGGCCTATCCACATAAGATGCACTTTGTGAAGGCCAAGGGAAAGACAATTTTGGTTGCTAAATGAATTTGGCTCTAATACTGAAGGGCATTATGGAGCTGTTGTAGCTTCAAGCATCAGTGTTGAATGTGATGATTGGTATCTTTTTTAGTTTTTTTTTATACCATAAAAATTTCACTATCATGTTACAGTGGAAGTTTTAGAAAAAAAATATTAATTTTTTTGTCATTATATGTTTTCCTCCATGTGATTGAAGATGTATGGTATTGTGTCATGGTGAGCTCTTGATTCTAGATTAGAGCATTGGCAAGATATAGGTTCTCATGACAGGTTATGCTCTTTAGAGCATGAGGTTCTAAATTATGGTGATCAAGGTGTCATGTTGTGTTCCTAGATTATGTAGGCATGCAATGAGAGTTTTGACAATTGATCTTGGTTAGTGTTCTTATTATCAGGTACTTTGGCATATTGACCATGGAGGTGCTCTTGAAAACTAAAAGGGTTGGGTGAGGCTATAGCTCTCTTGGTTTAGAGAACATTTGTTGAGATAGTTTCTCTTTTGAGGTTTCAGCATGAAGTTTGAATAGCCTACAACTATGGATGGGTGAAAGTTCATTATAGACCTAGTGGAGATTGTTCTTGGAGAAGAGTCATTAGGACTTGGTGTATCCTGGAGGAGCATTCTCACTCCCCATGCTTGGTCTATTTGGAAGATTTATCTCCTTATGCATTTAGGTGATGGTTGATATTGTTCCTAAGTTTTGGAATGTTTGGAGTTTGATCTTATTGTTTATAGGAGCTTTCATTCATCATGTTTTGGTGTTGTAAATGCTCTCATATGGGGAGGTAAAGGAGATCATTCTTGACACAGCTAGGCACTTAATCGTGTTGTAAAAGGATGAGTTATGATTTGTGTTAGTGTTCCTTCAAAGAGTTTTTTGAGGTCATTTATTGTTGTTTTACTTCTTCTTTTTTTAACAACAAGATGTGGTCTTTTCATGAGGACTTGGAAGATGTCATTTTTTTAGTAGGTTGGTTGTGGTTCATAGATCATCTCAAGTTAATGCAATTCCTTTTATGTGTTGATTGGTAGATTGAGTCAACTTATAGTTGACATTGCTCATACAATTTAAATATCCTTATAATGATCTTCTAGTTTTTTGCATATCAATAACCTTTTGGAGTGTTTTGTTGGAATATGGTATATTTGGTGAGTTATTGTGTGGGTTGATTATGTGGTTATAAATCTACTGATGTTGTATTGATAATTGGATGTGATTAGTGATTAGTTGTGGTTGCTATTCTAGCTACGAAGATTCTCTTTTGGCAATTTCTTACCATGAGATTTGGTAAGGGAAAGCAGAGTTTAAGTGGGAGGATATTTAGATATGAGGTTGTAGCTTGAGTTGAACTTCATGTGGGAGATTGTTGGATGTGAAGTCCAACTATAATGTCTATTCATTTCACATTCTTCTTATTTGTCTCTCTATCTTCTCTTGAAGAACTAATGTATAAATATAAGGGCAAAGCCCTATGTATGTAAGCTACTATGACTAAGTAATATATTTGCTCTGGTCTCAGTGTGGATGTAGCCATAGTTGTTGTGAGCCATGATATATCCTATCTCTTGTTCTATTTTGTGTATTCTTATTTTATATCTTAGATTAACAATTAAAAAAAAAAAAATCAATTTTTAATCTAAGATATAAAATAAGAATACACAAAATAGAACAAGAGACATGATATATCGTGGTTCACCACAACTATGGCTATGTCAACACCAAGAGTAGAGTAAATATATTATTCAATCATAGGAGCTTACATACACAGGGATTTGCACTTATATTCATACTTTAGTTCTTCAAGAGAAGATGAAGAGACAAATAAGAAGAATGTGAAATGAACAAATATGACAGTTAGACTTCACATCCAACAAGAGATACGGGCAAAACGGATAATTGGAATCCAGACATGTAATATATGTATTTTTTTAGAATAATTTGAATTTTTTGGTGTTACAAGAGCCATCTTCCTCTGTATATTTTAACACAAGATCTTAACTCTTTATTACTATACATTTTGCAGTTTATTGAACGGTTGGAATTTTGGCGAATGATAGAGGCAAAAAATGCATCATCAAAGACTTCTTATTAATTCACCTTTGAATTAAAGGTTATTTTGTTGATATATTCCCATCATAAATAATAAAATAGAACTTATTTTAGTACTCTTATTATGAGGAAAAATAAGTTATAATTAATTAATGATGAGTATGGATAAGTTTAAATGTGCAAATTTAAAATATATTTATCATTTGTTTAATGAAAATATCTTATTTTATTTTCTATTTTATTGTATTTATTGATAATATTTATTATGTTAATGACTTGCACTCACATTTTTAAGCCGAGAGGCTTTCTATAGTGGCAACAATCTTCAATGTAAACTTTTTCTCTTTTGAAAAAAAATTGACATTCATTTACACGTCAAAAAAATTAAATAGAAATAGACTAAATATAATTATAATTAAAATTGTGAAAATTATAGAGGGAAATGAAAGTAAAAATAGGCAGATCAAGAGTCTCAAATAATTTTCTCCCACCTCTTAGACTCATATAAATATGCAATCATGAAAATTATAGGATTATGAAAATAGATGCCTCGAGAAGGATATCTCTCAGCTTATTTTATATATATATATATATATATATATATATATATATATATATATATATATATATATATATATATATATATATATATATATATATATATATATATATAAGCTAGTTATAGAGTCTATAATACAATGGTAAATTGTGAGTTTATTTGAAAGGCTTTGGATTAGAATTTACTTAATAAATAATTATTATTAATTACAATACTCAATAATAATAATAATTTTTGACTTCAGTTTCTTATCAATAAATTTTTATTATTATTTTATCATAAATTATATAGATTTTTATTTAGATGAAACACTGATTTTTTGCTTTCAGAGATTTCTATTGTTATTAAAAGGTTAGAGAAAATAAAGAAAAATTATCCCTCATTTCAATTGTTAATAAAATACCCATTTCCTCCATTGCACATTGCACATGATTTATGATTTGTTAAATGTTAATAAGAAGCGCTACATAACTAAACCTATATCGTATGTAGAATGTTGAGACTTCATTTTTTCAACATTATTTTCTCTTTCCCAGTCCTCCGATTGCAAAAGTAGAATGTTAGACTTTATTCTTGCGTTGTCCATAATCAACGCTCTGCATATCCACAACATCTTCCATTTTGAAATCTCTCGGGTAATTAGAGGGATAGAAGATGCGATCACATTATAGAGGAGCCAACATATTTAAGTATAAAGGCTCCTCTAGTAGCTCCCCCACAAATTGGAGTTGTTCATAGTTTGTTCTTGAGTAGCACAGTTGCCACTATTTATAGTTTTGTTAGTTTAGTCCTCTCTCATAGCAAGTGTACAATGGTTTTGGTTAAAAATCAGTTATGATTTTGAATGGAACTTCTGAGGAGCTCCCTTCTGTGGAAGCTGCTTACTTTTAATGAGATGAGATTCCAGTAGCTCTTTACTTCATTATCTATTCGCCTAGGAATCATTATGGAATCAGAGGCCATCTGCAATGACATAAATATGGCACCATTTTCAGATACAATTTTCAGCCCATATCCAAATAAACAATTATTTCATTCTCAATTCAATTCTGTAAGATTTATATTCTCTCAATACTTGGTTCAATGATCACTTGTTTCTATTTGTTTATTTACATTTCACAAATTTTGTGGTTATACTATTTGAGCTTAACAGTTTTCTAAATTTAAGTGGGCATGTTTTTTATGGTTATGCTATTTGAGCTTAACAGTTTTCTAAATTTAAGTGTGCAAAATTCTAGAGTTTGATTGAGCAACTTTTTTCTAGGATGTAGGTCAACTATTTGTCACCAATGAAATTATAGTTTTTTTTGAAGGAAGGTAGGTCAACTATTTGACACTAATAAAGCTATAGTTTTTTTTAGAAGAAGGTTGGTCTATTTGTCACCAATCAAGCTATAGGAGTTTTCATTTTAAAATAGATGCTTTGTTTTTAGACATAATAAGAATTTTTGTTACAATACAAAAAAATTGCATTATGTGAAAAGGGTCCTTTCTAAGTCTCACTTGCATAATTATCACTTTTGATACTTTATCATTTGTTAGTCTTAAAAATAACACTTTTTCATTGAAGTGGTCAAATTTATATGGTGAAAATATTTAGATAAAAAATTATATTGTATTATGTTTATATGCATTTAATAAGAAAATATTAAAATTATATTATATTGTATCTACTAAAGTTAATTTTTTATTTTAATAAAAAAATTAGTAAGTGAAAAATGAGATATTTTTCAAATTAGATGTAGTGATCTTATGTTGAAACAAATATCTATCTTTATAAAATGTATTATATTAAAAGTTTATTCTTTTATTTGAATTGGACATTTGATTAATATATTTCAGTCATAAAATATTCAATTTAGAAAGTGGAATTAACTTTGACAAACGTCATATTATTCAAACAATTATGTTTTAATTTGCGAAAATGAACATTCCTTTACTTCTCTTGATATTGGATCAATAGATTTCATTCTTATAATGTCTGATTTAGAAAGTGGAATTATCTTTTTGACAAGATTTAATTTAATATTGTAATATAATTGTGTATTAAAAATATTTAACACAAATATTAAATTTTTGAAACTAATATAAGATATTTTTAATATTAAGGGGTCACGCTTTATTTTAGGATCAAATTATAGTTCTGATAATGGTTAATAAGGTTTATAGTTGGAATTTTTAAAACTAATATAAAATATTTTTATTATTAAGGGGTCATGCTTTATATTAGAATCAAATTTTAGTTCTGATAATGGTTAATAAGGTTTATAGTTGAAATTATGCTTACAGTTATTAGAAATATTATAATCTACATTTAGTAAATTTTAATGTCATTACAACTCATCTTCCATAACCTTAAAAAATGTAAAAATGTTTATTTATATAATAAATATGTCTCTTAAAAAATTAATAGAACTTTCTGAAAAGGTTATAAGTTTTATTTGTAAAAAATTATTTTGTGAAATTGTGTAATGAAAAGTTTAATTTTTTATACATAATTAAATCTATCTTTACAAACACACACACACACACATATATATATCATTAGGTTTATTTAATAGTAGAGATAGTACATAGGGGGAAGAGATGGTAAGAAGGGGAGTGTGTAATTGGAGGGGACACACAAGAGAGATTGGGAGAAAAGAGATAGGGATAGATGCATGAGGTAGAGTTAAATAGTGAAAATGGAATAATAATGGTGAGAATGCAGATAAATGGTGAATGAGAGAATGGGGAGTGGGGAGATGAGGCAAGGAGAGAAGGGAAAGGGGAACATAGCTGATATATAGCTTGAGAAATTAGATAATTAAGGTCTCAGAGGTATGATGGAGGATGGATGAGACAGAGTGAAAGAGAATAGTAAGAAGGACATGATTGGAAGGGGAGGGATATACGAGAAGGGGAAGGGGAGAGATGAGGTACAAAGTGAGAGGGAGCATGGGGAAATATATGAGGTGAAGATAAAGAGGATAACTATAGCATAAAATAAATAAATATGTTTAGAGAGAGAGAGAGAGAGAGAGAGAGAGAGAGAGAGAGAGAGAGAGAGAGAGAGAGAGAGAAGCATTAATATATAAAAACTAGAGAGAGAAAATTATTTGAGGGGGAGGGGGAGAGATAAGGTAGAAAGATAGAGGATAAGTGAGATGTATATGGCGTAAAGAGAGAAAGAGGATTCTTATGGAATGTAGTATATTTATATGGTGATGGAGAAAGGAAAATGAGAGAGAAGTCTTTAGGAGGGGTCAAAGAGAGTGGGAGAGATTGTGAGAAGGAGAGGGAGATGAGAGAAAGTAAGAAGGGGAGGGTTTAGTTATAGGGGATTTCATGTAGGAGAGAGAGAGAGAGAGAGAGAGAGAGAGAGAGAGAGAGAGAGAGAGAGAGAGAGAGAGAGAGAGAGAGAGAGAGAGAGAGAGAGAGAGAGAGAGAGAGAGATGAGGTGTATATAGATAGTAATAATGGGAGAATGATGGTGAGAGGGGGAAAATGGAGAAAGAGATAAGGAGAGTAGGGAGATGAGGCAAGGAGAGAAGGGGGAGTAGAAGACTGATGTTATAGAGCTTCATAAAGGAGATAATTAAGGCCTAGGAGATATGGTAGAGGATGTATATGCTTGAGTAAGAAAGAGTAATTAGGATGAGTAAGAATGAAGAGAGGGTGAAAGAAAAGAGTTAGAAATAGATAATAATTAGTAGGGAGAGATGATTGGAGGGGGAGGGATATATGTGACGTAGTGCAAGGAAAGAGAATCCCCAGAGGAGATGTCCTAGCCCCTAGAAAAAAACCACATAGCAGAAACACAACAACGATGCAAGATATGATACCAATTCACAAAACTTTATTCATAAAATAACTATATGTGATGTGCCTAACTGTAAGGCCTTCCCAGTTATGGCCAAATAAAATAGAAATTATAATAAGAGTTTTTCAAAATCCCTCAAGATCCAACGCCAAACCCCTTAGCTAGTCCAGTACCACACTCTAGTAGAAACATCCAAGGAAGATTTAAACTTGTGCTTGCAAGCCCATAAGAAATCTCCTTGTCTTCCAAGCCTTGCCTACTAGCAGTTTTCAACGTTCACTCCTATGCTTCTCAAAATAAGTGGGAAGATTAATCAAATGGATGTAAAATCAACATTTCTATTTGGCTTCTTGGAAGAAGAGGTTAATGTGGAACAACCACCTGGGTATGAGATTATTGGTCATGGAAATAAGATTTATAAGCTCAAGAAGGCACTCTATGGACTCAAGCAAGCCCCCAAGAACATGGTATAAAAGAATTGATTCTTATCTTTTACAAAATGACTTCAATAGGGACAGTAGTGAGCCTACCTTATATGCTAAGCTGAATGAGCAAGATGGGATATTAATTGGTTGTTTATATGTTGATGAGTTGATTTTCACGAGTGATTTATTAATTTATATGTTTAAATCAACTATGAAAAATGAATTTGAGATGATAGATTTGGGTTTAATGATGTAATTTCTTGGTATTGAAGTGAATCAAAATCAAAATGGTATATTCATCTCTCAAGAAAAGTATGAAAATGATATTTTGAAGAGGTTTAATATGTTGAAATAGAAATCAATGTGAACACCAATTTTCTTAGGTTTGAAGCTAAGAAAGGATGACAAGGGATCTAATGTAAATTAAATGTTGTATAAGAAACTTGTTGTGAGTATCATGTATCTAACAACCATAGGACCAAATATAATGTTTGGAGTTAGACTCATTTCAAGATTCATGAGTTCTCCAAAAGTTTCTCATTGGCAAGCAGGAAAAATAATTTTGAAATATATTAGTGGAACAGGAAATTGTGGAA
The DNA here is from genome assembly GCA_028749045.1 of Cupressus sempervirens. Taxonomy (NCBI): domain Eukaryota; kingdom Viridiplantae; phylum Streptophyta; class Pinopsida; order Cupressales; family Cupressaceae; genus Cupressus; species Cupressus sempervirens. Next base: position 936,972,238 of record CM053785.1, on the reverse strand, counting down.
TACTATATTCAAGATGAAATGATTTCAAGCTACTAGAATACACTAATAGTGATTGTGCAAGATCCATTGATGATAGGAAGAGAACTTTAGGTTATGTCTTTGATTTTGGATTATGTGTAGTATCATGGGGTTTAAAGAAATAACTAATTGTGACTCTTTCATCAGTTGAAGAAAAGTATGAAGTATCCACAAGTGTAGCATGTCAAGCAATTTGGTTGAGAAGAATGTTGAAAGAGTCAAGAAAAGAACAAAAGGATGCAACAAAAATATATTATGATAATAATTCAGCCATAACATTATCAAAGAATCAACATTTTTACAAAAGAAGGAAACAAATTGACACAAGGTATTATCTCATAGGGGGGTCATCACAAATGACAAAAATATTTTGGAACATTGCAGATCAAAAGCTCAATATGTGGAAACTTTCATCAAACCATTGGGAAAGGAATGTTTTGTGCATCAAAGAGATCGATTGAGAATCATAGACAATAGTTGTGATTAAAGGAGAGTGTTGAAATTAATCCCACCTGCCCTATCTCCATAGACTTCATTTCCTTCTTGTTGTTTTCTATCTCATTATTTTTTTTTGGAAAAGTTTTGTATTTAATATATTATTATGATAGTCTTTAGAGACTTTTATAGTGGACATCAAACATTTGTAAAATGTGCTTCAAATATCTCTCTTGCAATACTCTTTTTCTTGCTCACACTCAATGTACAGGGAGCTAAGAATGAGGTGTCAAGAAAATTTTTAAACAAGGGCTTTGTTGTTGAAGGGGAGAATAGTTACAAAAATTAGAAAAAAGAGGAATTTGTGTGTTTCTATAGTAACAAAAATACTCAAGGAAAATAGAGGTTTTCTTTCTTTTTGCATTTTATGTATAGAGAAGAAGCTTTTTTCTGTGGAGTAAATTTGTATCTATTGAATATATGCAATAAGTATTAAAAAATTGTCTTCAACTCTATTATTTTGTCCATGTCTATTTTCCCCTATCTCTTTCCATCATCTCTTTTAGTACCATTTAGTATCTCATTTCTTGAGTTCATAATATTCTAGAGAGTAGTAGACCAAGCCATCTTCGGTCGACAAGATGGGCATATGATTAATGTTTGTTGCTACACTCCATCTCTCATGGCCCCTTCTTAATGAGATATTGTAATCCTTGTGGCTGAGATATTGTCCAGTTCAAAAGGATTTTTATTTATATTTGTTGGATAAAAACTAATCTCTCCTCTACTTATGTAGTCAAATTTAACTAAACTACAAAGTTATCTATAATCCTTACATCTCCTAGGAATTATGTAGCATTTTAACATGTCGTCATGTGGGTCGAGTCTTTACCTTTCATGCAATTGTCTGAATATTTAAAACCTATAGACTTCACCCAAGCATATAGGTTCTCAAAGTCTTCTATGAATAGAGGCTTTTTCATCAGTTGGAATCAGTGAATAAATAACCAATCAACATTTTCTTTTAGTTTTGTCATTAGAAATATATTTTTTAGTTTATATTTGAAATAATTTTTATTATTTCTTGTTATTTTTCTCTTCAATATTCAATAATAGCTTAAAATTTTTTGAATAAAAAGAAACAATCTATATATGTTGTGAATATTCACTTCTACCCTTTCTTTGAAAGACTCTTTTATGGCCCGTCATTAATGAGTCTAGATCCTTCTTAGATTCTCCACACTCTCAAACCAAACCATAACTTGGTACTTTTGTATATTTTACCTATAACCCATCCACTCGTTCCTTTGAAAAATATTTTATCTCCTCCACTTCTTGTTGTTATCCATTTGTTATACATATTTTTTACAAGATTCATCAATAGAAGCTCCCCATACTTACCCTGAAAACCATCAAAACATTTGGATGAAATAACTTACATCATCTATTAAAATCTAATTAATTTACTATATCTTCAGGTAAACAAACTCATCAATGTTCAAATTTGTGATGCAGGAGCATCTTGCATGGGAAAATTATTGAAAAAAAAAATTGGAAAAAAAAAAATGAAGGAGAGAGAAAGTGGAAAAAATTAGAGGAGAAATAATAATATAAAAAATGGAAAAAAGGAGAAAAGAAAGGAAAAGGGTAATTCTATTTTCGAGGTGCATAGGTAGTATAATAGAAAAAATAAAAAATCAATGGTTGTCATTCCATTTATCGAGGTGTGTGGGAAGAATTCTAGAAAGTTATGAATATTGTAGAAAGTTGTGGATATTATGTAGATGAAATTCTAGAAGGTTGTGGATAAGTCATGCATTAGGTGGTAAGTGCCTATTTAAGCAAGGCATATGAGAATTTCTAATCAAGCTTGAGAAGTGGAAGCTCGAGAAGGAGAAGCTCGAGAAGGAGAAGCTCAAGAAGGAGCTTGAGAAGGAAAAGCTCAAGGAGTAGCTTGGGAAGTAGAAGTTGTGGAAGGTGTGAAAGCTTAGGAAATTCAAGTTGGAAGGTGTGAAGGCTTCAAGGTGTGAAAGAGAAGAGGAAGTGAAGAGTGATTTTTCCTAAGTCTATGGACAGAGCACTGAATGTGAGGCAGTTTATAGCAGGATTGTGATGGAGTTGTGAGTGTCTAGACAGAGTGCCAAATGTGATGCAGTTTACGCTTGGATCTTGGATAAAGTTGAAGAAGAGCTAGTGACTATGGTTTAGAAACAAGGAGGTTGCTTGGTGGCTTGCGAGCACAAGTTGAGATCTTGGAGGTTTCTACTAGAGTGTGGATCTAGACTAGCTTGGGCTTGGATTGGATCTTGAGAGATCTAGCAAAAATGTTATTGTAATTGCTATTGGATTTTAAATTATAACAAAATTGCTTGGGAAGAATTTTTCCATCTCTTGTCTCCATATTGTTATATTTTTGGTTATGGGTTGGTAAGGGTGGTATGGCCCTTCGTCAGTGGTATCAGAGTAGCCCTCCATCAGTGGTATCAGAGCATACTTTCATCAAGTGGTATCAGAGCAACCCTCCATCAATTTGTGTGATCTAGAATTGAAATATTGTAAATAAAATTGTTGAATCAAACAATTTTTCTTAATCTTTGTAGGCTATGCCAATTTTTATCCAATTTTTCAAGAATGATGTTATAATGTGGAGCCTCATCAAACTAATATGTTAATTTTTTCCCACTTTATTTGGCATGGTTTCCCCCAAGATTTTACTAAAGAGGTTTGGGGGTAGCACCCCCAAGATAGGGTCAAGGGATAGTGCCCCTTGTGGTGTCTTGGGGAAGAGCCAAAGGTGTGCTCCCCATCATATTACAAGATTTCATAATGAGTGATGAGATTGTAGCTTCTTGCTGTAGAATTGAAATGTAAGGGATTGTGGATTGTAATTACTAAATAATAATAATATTAGACTTGTTGTTTGTGAGCGTAGTCATGAGATTGGGTAAATCACATTAAATTTTTGAGTTTTGTGTTTTTCTCTACATAATTTATTATTTTTTAATATTGGTTATAATTGTTATTTATGTATGTAGTTAATCCTAAGAAATGACCTATGTTTGAATCCAATGGAATTCCCATAAAAATAAGAAGATAAATGCTCGCAATTTGGAATCTTAGAGAGTAGACTATTACTTCAAGGAAGTTCAAAATTGTATATGAGTGATCTTTTTTACATAGATCAACTAATAGTGAAAATAAAAACTAGTCACTCTCTACTAAGAGATAGCTCTGAACATTCAATAGATAGTTTTCAATTTAATTTCGTTCTCTATGAATATATCTAAAAGTATTAGGATTCAAAGGAGTACAAAAATTAAGAGTTTAGTTGAGTACCAAAGCTAACTACCCACTAACATTCTCAAATGTTGTTATATTTATTTTATGGAGAAAGGATTGGAGCGCATGAGGAGCAGAGGCTAGGAGGTCAGATATAAGTTTTCTAAAGGCACTAAGAGTTGAAAAGCTTGATAGATCTGATACAAATATAGTGAAACAACTTCTCCTTTATTTAATAAATAGTGATCTTCATCTGCATCTATCTTTGATACCACTTTGTTAGTAATCTAGTGAAATAGGGGAGATTGGGTAGAGACAGAGAATACACAATGGAACACAAAATACTGAAGAAAATACTTTACACGCTTGTTCTATAGCAAGAAGAAATCAATGAAGAATTTGATTATTATGCTTCTAAAGTATGACTCTGTAATTTTTAATTTTTTTTGGGTATTTAGTGTTCTATTATGTATTCTTTGTTTCTGTTTGTCTCCCCTAATTCACTAGATTACTAACAAGGCTAACAATAATGATGATTGTAACCCTTTTATGATTGTGTTGGCCTCTTTTCTTGGCTACTCGAGGTTGTATAGGGATCATTTTCTTCTATCATGGTTTTCTTAGAAGTGTTTGGAGGCTGTGCAAATTAATGGGGAGAAATTTATTGTCTTTTGTGTAACACCTCTCTTTTGTGGGCTATGTGTCTTAAGAAATTTTTACCCTCTATGCTTGTGGTTTAGGAGCTTTTATGTTACATTTCTGGATCATGCCTTGTAAGGAGGAGAGTGATGCTACAACAACTTATGGATTTTTTCACTCTAGTCCTTTTTGGGGCTTGGCTCATTCCTTGGCTCTTTTTGAGCAATGTTGGTTTCATCCAAAGAGTTCAAGCCCTTATTTTATTAATAGCTTTTGTAGTTTTTTTTTTTGAAGTCTTTGGTTCCTACCCACTTGATGCATTTTGGTTCTCTCATGCACTTTTCTAGTGGCAGATGAGGGACAGAGATTTCTTCTCTTTTGCTCTTTGTATTGTAAAGGGTACTTTTACTATTATGTTAGCTTCTCTTTGTGCCCATTTAGGTTTTATAATTCCTTATGGCAGAGGTTCTTCAATTTGGAATATGGGAAGAGGTTTTTGGGTTCCTCTACCTTGGTGGTAATTTTAACCTTATGTTTTTAAAGTTAAACCCTATATTGGGGCTTTTGGTCATGTGATACCTTTTTTATTCTTTCTTGAGAATTCTGGGAAAAGTGATGGATAGGGGTCCTATTACATATGGTTTTTTTTTCCTTAGGATTCTCATATTATTATCTAATCTTCTCTTTGTTTCCATTTTAGGTTTACTATTGTGCTCATTTTAGATTCAGTTTATGATTGGACATGGTTGTTGCATGGAGACCATTCCCCTTTGCAACATAGACCTTTGGAAAATGATGTGACTCTATTTAAAGTTAAATAAGTTGGGTTTGATAAAGAGAATTTTCTCTTGAGAATTTCTAATGAGATAGAGTTGGTAAAATAACTACCTAATGAAGTTTTTATATTTGTTTGAAACATTTATATATGTTATGGTCTATTATATGAGGAGGCTTGTTACTATCATTGATGATCAAGTGTGGAAAACCATTGTGATGTTGGTGTTTCTAAAGGATAAGGCACATGTTTCTTCACATCTAGGGTTGGGTGATCATGGTGCCTCTAGGCGGGGGTTGTATTTGGAGGGATTACAAATCCCTTTTATGTTTGAAAGACTTGTGGAGGTAGGGTTATTAGCTCTTAGTTTTGGAACATTAGAGTTTTTTTTTTTTTTTATATCTTATGGTTGTTCTATTTAGGGGCTTGCATCTCCCTTTTGTACATAAGCATGTTGTTCTAATTAAGTAAAATGGGAAGTGCCTAAACACATTATACTAAAATAACATCAACTCCTTGGATAGTATCAATAAGGTCACAAGAAGTTACACCTAACAAACAAAACCCAAACCAAAACAAACATCTACAACCAAGAAAAAAATATAAAACTAAAAAAAAGCTAACCTAGTTCTAGAGAAAAAAATAGCCACAAAAAAAATCCCAAAAACTAGACTTGTTACCAATAGAAACCAAAGGATGAAAAATAGAAACCACCTATTGCACCAAACCCAACAACTAAAACAATTGCACTGAATTAAACCAGCAACCAGCACCATCATGAACCACCACATATCAAGAACTTAACATACATCACTCAGAGTAAATAGAACATGTCGCAACCCATCACCTTTGTAGCTCCTTGAGCTGATCTAGTAAGGAGAACTTGAGGGAATGCAAAGGCTTGGTCTCACTCAAGGCAGCATGGTGTTACTTTTTGGGGGAGTTTTACTATTTTTGGTTTTTTCCCTAGTGTTAGAGAAGCATTTGTTATCAATTTTAAATAGAACTTACTCATCTTAGTTGTGTCTCATTAGGAAGAAAAGCTAGCTTAGTAGGCTTAGAAGTTTAGAATCCTTACAAATATTCTTTAAAAAGGTTTGCAATTTTTTTGAAAAACCCTACAAGCTTTTGGGTTCCTTTCAAAAACCCTATGGACTTGCACTTGGAGACTTGTCTTCTTAGCGAAGTTCATTGTTCTTTGTGTTGTTGTACATAGGATCTTATCACTTGAAAAGGTCTTAGGGGTTTCCAATCCCTTCCTTTTTAATAAAATCATTCTCAAATATTTCCCAATCAATAGATGCACCATTTCTTACAAATTTGAATCGCCAATGCCTTGGTGTGTCCAAGATCACAAGAAGCTTATAAAATAACAAGAGCCTTTATCAAATTATTAGTAAGATGACCTTTATAAACAAAAAAGATAAAATAAATAGTCTACAGGATATTTCTATGTTATCTCTTTTTCAGGACTATATACACCACCAAATACAAGTTATAAACTATTAAAGTCTATGAATTTGGGTTTGGGTCTCTTCATTAAATTTGAAGAGGATAGTAAGTGCCTCATTTCTATCCAAAATTAGTTTTACTTAAGATATATCTCTATCTATAGCTTAAAGATGTGTGTTCCAGTCCTTTCTCTTCTTTCTTATGTTTCAACTATGTAAATTGTCGAATTCCTTTGTACTCCTTTCTTTTCATTTTAATAAAGTTCATTCAAATTATGAGACTATTATATTAGGAAGAAAAAAATGAGGAAAAAGTAAAATATTTTTTTATAAATATAATTGTGTTATTTCATGTGATAAGGTGAACATTTCTATTATTAATTCTTTGACTTTTATAATCTAACTAGTTTCTGTAATAAAAATCATATTTTATTTTATTTTCTTTTGAAAGGCTTTATCAATAATTCAATAGATGAATTATATTGTTTATAGTCTATCAAGATTTTAATAATATTCTTAAGCAACCATATTTATTTAACAAACACATTAATAAATCATTGAACATAAAAAGTAACACAATTTATTATTCAACATAAAATTATCAAAAAAATTCTAAAATAAAACAACGGTGAGAGACATAATCCTAGCCTCATTCCTTTTCATGGTCAGAGCCATGCACATAGCGAGACTTGATCCAAGGGCCCATTGACAAGGAACAAACTAATTAAAGATTGATTACAACAATAATTTCATGGAAATGCTACTTAAATGTATTAGACCAGTACATCAAGAGATGTTTAATATCGTACTTAAAATCCATTGGTAGGTAAATAGAGTCATATTTCAATTGTGGATGTTCTACATCTCTGATCTTCTTATTACATTTTTGGCAATGCATGTCTAAGAATTGAAGAGAAACTTCTCGACTGGACGACATATATAGAAGAATCACAACAATTGCACTTATTACAGATTTACTTAAAATACCATCCTCATAAAACTTTTTACATTTATTTTTGATGAATAGACATTTCCTATTAACTAAATATCTTCATATCTACAAAATCAATTCAAGTATACATGTATATATTAGGAAAATTATTTTTATCATAATAGTCTTGGCCAAATACAATCCTTTTGTTAAAACGTCAAATTGATTAACTATGATAATTATCATTCTCTTAATCTTAATAAGGTAATCATGTGTAACTCTGACACATGTTTATTTATTTATGTAGGGATTAATGTCTCTTTAATTGCATAAAATAGTAGAAAATCTAGTTATTGTGTTTGAGGGCAAAGATCCAATGTGAATTTTCTTGGATTAGTGTATGTTTTAGCATTATTGGATTTAATAATATTACTAAAGTGATGGATGAGTATTTATGAGCAATGTCAATAACCCTAATGCCATTCAATAGTAGGATTAATTAGAGATTCTTTGCATAAAATATATGAGTTTTATTATAATTTTAACTATTATGATAGATCAATTTTTAAATCAATTTAAATGAATGCTATATTTTTCCCTTAATAAAATTCAAATTATCAAGCTAAAATATAAACTATACATAATTCACACGGTTTGCTCCAATGTCTCCAAATTCTCTACAATAGTGACTACTACACCATGTGTTGTAGTCCCAACCAAATATGGCTTTCACAATTTGTTCTGCTAGGTTCAATATCTTGGTTTTGCATTTAGAAGATTTGTGCCCATGCTTCTTGCATTTGTGACATTTACCTTCAAATTTTGGTTTCTCTTTTCATTCATTAGCTCTATGACCATGCTTATTGCAATTGTAACATTTTTCATTGAATTTATCTTTAGCATTACTTCAAAATTTGTTTGATGTATGATTTATCTTATCATAGTGATTGCAAGTAGGCCTTTGATTCTTTTGAGCTCCTTGCTTGGATGATTCACCTTCTTCTATGTATCATTTTTAAACCTTTTTATCTATATTGAATTTTCTCATTTATTTAATTCATGTCTACTTGAGATTTCATCATCCTTTCATTGGTTTTATTTTCAATGTTCAGATCATTTTATAATCTTTCATTCTCTAATCTTAGATTCATGATTTCTTTATTTGCATTAGTAAGATGATCAATGAGGTCTATCTATTCTAGAGATAGATGCTAAATTTTATCATTCTTTTCGTCTATCTCTTTTTTTTCCTCCATGACTTCACACAATCTTACAGACTAAATTTCTTGTTCTCTTTTCAGCTTTCTAACTTCTTCTTAAAGGTTACCATTCTTTTCTAATAGGTTTCTGATTGCCTCATTAGCTTCATCTGAATTACTTTTTGAATAGATATCTTCAATTCTTTCTTTAGTGTAGAGTTATTCATTCATCCGTACTGCAAGATCTTTTCTTCTTTTCAAGGATTGAGAGAGTCGCTCCTTTGCTTTCTTAAGTTGTCCAATAGCCAATTCCAAATCTAGCTTTTCATTGTCAATAGCCTTATCAAGTTTGATTACCTCCATTGTCATTGATCTTTGCTCAAGTTGTTAAACTTATTCTTTGAGAACCAAAATTCTCTGATACCAGTTGTTGGAAATATAAGAGAGGCTAGGTTACTAAGAGGGGAGGTGTGAATCAAGAACTAATAAAATTTATTCATAATTCACCAATTAATCCTTCATATGTATTTTGATCTAATTGCATGCATAAAAAATTGAAAGCACTAAAATATTCATAACACTTTGATACAATATATAGTGACTTAGAAATCTTCCAAATAGGAAGTAAAATTGGGGCGGGGATGATACCCACAAGCTTTAGTGTACTACAGGTATAAAGTTGATTGGTTAAGGCTTGCAATGATCACTTCTGATGATCTATCCTATTAGGAGTAATCAGGACTACTAGGACCACCTTTTAAAAGGATTTACAAAACATATAGTGAAGTATGCACTTCATAAGGAGATTTAAAAAAGACTGTTAAGTCTACCTTGTGAAACAATTTAACTGTTCAACCTAGTAGGATGAACTAGTTGCTAATCTCTGATCTATAACTCTAATTTGCTAGTTAAGATTTCTTTGGAGTGTAACATGATTACCTTGTTGCAATAGATAAATATTTACTACTCCTTCTACTACTTATAGCCTTCTTAATTTTCACTTCTACTCTCACATATATATTATTACATGTGACTTCTTTTGGATATAATACAATACATTACATATATACCAATTCCAATTAAAATTCATCAAAGTTCGCTACAATACAATTTTCACCAAATACAAAAAGTTGGCCCAACTATTGGTACTCAGCTACTAAAGACATAATTGGTAAGGTTCTGATACTCAAAAAATATTGTAAACACTCAGCATTGTCATGCTCTTAGTAGACATGGAAGCTCAATTTGTACTTATCACTTCCAAGAAGTCTAAACTTGATCAACACTAGCGACTCGGTGAACAGTGTGAAACTCAACATATAAACTAAATCACTTGGTTGACACTGCATAGCTCAGTCAACACTATCACTATGAGCTCGGTATAAACTGAATTACCTGTTTGGCACATCATGGATTGGTCAACACTATACTCACATTACTAATGTTGTGAACTTGGTAAAAATTGGAGAATGTAGCTTTCACTGAGTAACTCTGTAAACACTATGAAGCCTAGTTTACATTGATAATCATCAACTTGGTAGATACTTCTTAGTGCACACTAAATACTATTTCTAGAACTCGGTAGCAACTGTAGAACTTCATAGAACTTGAATTATTTGGCTAACACTATAAACTACAAGATAAGCTTGGTAGCTGCTAACCATTGATTAAGTGTGTGTCACTAATAAACAAACTTGACTATAATGTCAATAGATACAGCTTTGGAAAATGATGTAGGTCTTTTTATAGCTAAATAATTGAGGTTGATAGGGGGAATGCTCTCTTTAGGATCTCTAAAGGGATAAAGTTGTTGAAAAAAAATGCTAATAAATTTGTTCATCTTTGTTTCAAATAGCAATATTTGGAGTGTTATGGTGTATTACATGAGGAGGCTTGTTACTATCTTTGAAGATTTACAGTGGTGAACAATGGTGGTATTAGTTTTTCTCAATGAGAGGCACAGGTTTCTTCACATCTAGATTTGGGGATGGGGTTGCTTCTAGTTTGGGGCTATATTTTGTGGGATTACAAATTTATTTATTTTTGAAATACTTTTGGTGATAGGGTTAATGGCTCTTAGTTTTGGAGCATTAAATAATTTTAACATGTCTTTACTTTTTGGGCAAGTTTTATTATTTTTAGTCTCTCCCTAGTGTTAGTGAGGCATTTTTTATAAATTTTATAGGATATTTATGGATCATGTAGTTGTGACTAGTTAGAAGACAAGGTCATTTTTCCAAGCTTGGAAGGTTTAAAAGGTTCCTTTCAAAAATCCTATGGAATTGAGTTTGGAGGCTTTTCTCCTTAGCTAAGTTTATTGTTCGATGTGTTTTTGTACTAAGGATATTCTAACTATAAATTTTTTTAGGAGATTCCAATCCCTTCCTCTTTAATTAAAAATATTCTCTAATGTTTCAAGCCCATAGATGCACCATTGCCCACAAATCTAACTCAAAAATGAACTTGGTGGGTCCAAGATCACAAGTAGCATATAAAATAGCAAGAGGCTCCATAAGATTATTAGTAAGATGACTTTTATAAAAAATAAAAAAGGATAAACTAAATAGTCCATAGGATATGCTACATTTTATCCCTTTTTGAGGAGTACATATGCCTCCAAATATTGTAAAACATTAAAGTTTGAGGTTAGGTTTGGGTCTCTTCATCAATTTTGCTTTGACTTTTGGGAGGATAGTAAGAGCATTATTTCTTTTTGACATTATCTTTGTTTAAGATGAAATTTTTGAATTCCTTTTTACTTTTTTAAAAATTTTTTTTAATAAAATTCATTCAAACTTCTGAGATCACTAAATAGGGAGAAAAATCTGAGGAAAACGAAAACATCTTGTTATAAGAAGAATTGTCTTATTTCATGTGATAAGGTGGATATTTCTATTATTCATTCTTTCACCTTTATAATTTAGGTAGTTTGTGTATCAACAAAAACAATATTTGATTTTATTTTTCTTTTGAAAGGCTTTAGAAATAGATGAATGATATTGTTTTCTAGCCTACCAAGATTTTAATAATATTTATGATCAATGACACTTATTTGAGAAGCAAAAAAAAAAAATATTGAACATAATTAAAAACATAATTTATCATTTAAAATTTTTTTTAATTTTTTTTTCTAAAATAAGATACATTAATACAAGAATTCTACAATATAATTGCTATATTTTAACAAAAACTTAATATATTAATGCCATCATCTCCTCAAAATATCTTTTGTTATATATTTTTACACATATTAAATAGTATTTCATTTTTTTTGTGAGAATGATACTAGCAAGCAACCTCTACTCCCCTCTATTGTGGCTTTTGGTTTATGTGATGTTATCTTGGTTTCTCTCTTGAGTATCTTGGGAAAAGTAGTGGATGGGGGTCCTATTACATATAGTTTTTATATAAGATTCCCTTACTATTATTGTTGAAGTTGATGAAAGATCAATCCCACAACTCCAAAGAATCACTACATGAAAACACCTATCACTAAAATAGAGGAGCAAAAAGCTATGGAGGCTCAAATTCAGAGATCCACAGAAGATGAGACACTCTTGGTGTTCAAACAAGAATTGCAAATTGTATTGAATGAATGAATGTTATAATGACAGATCAATTCTTATAAAAGAAGATCAAAAACCTAAAAGGTAATTAACCTAGGTTGAATGATAATAATAAATAAAATAATTAATTATTATATGTCCAAAGTTTATCTTAAGTAAACTAGAGATAATAAGTGACTTAATAATTAAATCAATATGATTTAATGAATAAGAAAATAATTTATTACTCTAACACCCAACCTTAAGATAAACATATGGAGTAGTTAAATACCTAAAAACTATTACAACAAGTAAATTTGAGTTTCAACAACAAGCTAGCCTAGAGTGACATACCCAAGCACAACCAAATCTTTGAGAATATGAGAAATAGAGAAACTCACATGGGAAAAACTCTACTCCAAAAAGAGAGGAAATAATGTTGAAAATAACTAGTAAGGAGTGAAGAAGACTCCAAACTAAGGAATGTCCCAAAAAGATAGGAATAAAAGATAATCACATGAAGAATACCACTGGAGCATGTAGAAGTTGCAAAACTCTTTCAAAAGTAATTGCTGATCCAAAGAACCTCCACTAAAATAGAACCCGATTAGGTAGAGAAGACTATAATCTACATGAATGTTGTCAAAAGACACTACTCGAATTAGGATGCAGATAAAGGAAAACAACTAAACTCAAAGATACATATGGCATAAAAATCAAAGCCCAAAGAGTTCATCAATCAAACATGGAAGACTGCAACAAAAATAGGAATGAAATGAAGAGTTTCAATATGGTAAATTATCCATCTCACTGAAATTCATAGGTACCTAGCCACTACATCCACGTAGTACATAGGAACACTAATTGAATAAATAGCTAACTCCATCAAACCAAGGAAGCATAAGACCCAATAGAAGAACCCTACTAATGCAAGCAATGGTGAGGTGAGAGGTAACTAGAAAAGTGAGCCAAAAGAACTACATGACAAGGAACCATGATCAAGATGCACAAAAGAATACATATGCATGTACTAAGGTGATCAATGTTAGACACATCATGAGGCTAGTTTCATAGAAGGGACACCCAATGGACAAAAAAAGATGGCAAAAAAAAGAAAAATAGATCGAACACCCATGACATTTTAATTAAAGTAATTCATGTATAATAAAGCACAAGATATGATAAATCCCAAGAATACAATAATTTTCATGAGTGCCCTCAGATGATAGTGCTTGAATCAGAAGGAAAAAAAGAAGAAAAACAACTGAAATAAAAATACAAATGAAATATGGAACTTTATCTTAGTGTGCTTACAATAATGCATACAAATGATATCTAACTAGACTAGAACAAACATAAGGATGATATAATAGATAGTAAAACCCATAACGAATCATCTGAAGCCACAAAATTGATCCACAGACCTAGAACAACCCAGATATCCACCATAATGAAAAAATGCAAATGATTAAATAGAATGTTCTTGGAGTAGAATCTAAAAAATAACCAACATCACTAGAAAAAGCTCTAAAAGACCTTTTCAATGCTATAAAGAATTCCTAAATTAGAGATCGGATGTTCAAGATGTCTCTTGGAGTGAAAAACTAGACCCCTAACTGTGCCTACATCAATAGGAAACCAAACATTATTAAAAATATTAATGAATTGCACCATCATGAAGAGCTTAGAAAGAGATTTCCTACGGTATATGATTTGTCCAAAAATACCTTTGTATGCCCAATATACGAGAAAAAAACTATCAATATATTTTAAGGACAAAACAAATCATAGATTATGGTGGAAAGACAGTTAAATTTTTCCTAAATTATGATGACATCAGTGTTGACATGCGTTAGTGCTATGTTGACATGCTTCAGACCTCTTAGTACTACATTGATGTGATCATCCTTTTCCCAAAAGTTTTTTTTTTTTTTTTTTTTTTTAACATTGTTTTTTGCATGGGCCTTTTTAACTTTTTAAGGAAAAAATTTATGAAGGCTTCAAAAAGGGATTTCTTATTTTTTTCATTTATGTCCTAATAAAAAAAAAATCTCCACCTTAGGAAGCATGTAAGATATGGGGGCAAATTATTTTGCCTCAAATTGTAACTATGTCCAAATTGGATAAATTTTATATGGAACTAGGGGTTGTTTGGGTGCTACAAATTCAATGGTGAGGTCTATTTGAGCTCAAAGTGCATTAAAAAGTTACAACCCCCCCCCCCCCCCCCCCCCCCACACACACACACACACACAAATCCAATTGAATTGTTTTTTGAAAAATAGCAGATCTAAAAACCTTTGATGAAGAGAATAGGACCATGAAAGTATGAAGCTCTAATATCATTTTGAAGTTGATGAAAGATCAACCCTACAACTTCCAAGAATCACTGCATGCAAACACCTATCATAGAATGAGAGGAGTAGAAAATTGTGGAGGCTTGAATTTAGAGATACATAGAGGAAGAGACATTCTTGATGTGCAAAAAAAATTGCAAATTTTATTGAATGAATGGATGTTACAAAGAGATATTAATCCTTATAAAAGAACATTAAAATTTCTAAAAGGTAACTCACCTAGGTTACATGATCATAATCAATAAAATAATTAATTATTATATGCGCAAAATATAGGTTAAGTAAACTAGAGATAATAGGTGACTTAGTAATTAAATGACTATGATTTAATTAATAAGAAAATACTTTATTACTACAATTATCATATCTTTTATTTTTCACCCATTTACATTTAATGTTGATAAAAATCTATGACATGTGTTTTTAAATTTATGGTTAGACATGGTTGTTGCATGGGAACCATTGCCCTTTGCAAGATACACCTTAGGAAAATGATATAGATCTTTTTATAGTTATAGAATTATTCTATTTACGATCTCTGATGGGATAGAATTTTTGAAACAAAATGCAATTTTTTTAATTATATTTGTTTCAGATAGTGATATTTGTATTGCTATGGTGTATTATATGAAGAGGCTTGTTATTGTCTATGAAGATTTTAAACTAGAGAACAATTATGGTGTTAGTGTTTCTCAATGAGAGGTAAATGTTTCTTCACCTCCAAATTTAGGGATAGGGGTTGTATTTTGAGGGATTACATATTTCTTTTATTTTTGAAAGACTTGTGGTGATGGGGTTAATGGCTAGATCAACTTTGGAGCATTAAGATTTTTAATATTTCTTGTTCTCTTATGGTTGTTCTATCTAGGGGCTTGAATCTCCCTTTATAGAACATCGCGTCTTTACTTTTTGGGTGAGTTTTATTATTTTTGTTTTTTCCTAGTGTTAGTGAGGCATTTTTTATCAATTGTAAAGGATACTTATGGATCATAGTTGTGACTGGTTAGAAGACAAGGTAGTTTTTCTAGGCTTGGAAGGTTTAGGATCCATAGGAAAATCCTTGAAGGTTAGGGTTCTTTTTTTAAACTCTGCAAGGTTTTGGGTTCCTTACAAAAATTCTATGGAATTGACTTTGGAGGCTTTTCTCCTTAGCTAATTTTATTGTTCAATTTTTTTTTGTACTAAGGATATTCTAAGTGTAAAAGGTTTTAGGAGATTCCAATGCCTTCCTTTTTAATTAAAAACATTCTGTAATGTTTAGTAGCCCATAGATGCACCATTGGCTGCAAATTTGACTCAAAAATGAACTTGTTGTGTCCAAGACTAGAAGAAGCATATAAAATAGCATTTTATCCTTTTTGAGGACTAGATATACTTCCATATACTAGTGGTAAAATATTAAAGTCTATGAGGTTAGGTTTTGGTCTCTTCATCAATTTGCTTTGCATTTTGAGAGGATAGTAATTGTCTCATTTCTTTTTGAAGTTATCTTTATTTAAGAAGAAATTTTTGAATTCCCTTTTACTTTTGTGATTTGATTTTAATCTAATTCATTCAAACTTTTGAGATCACTAAAATGGGGAGAAAAATATGAGGAAATGGAAAACATCTTGTTATAAGAAGAGTTGTATTTTTTCATGTGATAAGATGGATATTCCTATTATTAATTCTTCAACCTTTCTAATCCAGCTAGTTTGTGTATGAATGGAAACTATATTTTATGTTCTTTTTCTTTTGAAAGGCTTTATCAATAAATCAATAGATCAATGATATTTTTTTCTAGTCTACCAAGATTCTAATAATTTTCTTGATCAGTGACACTTATCGGTCTAGCACAACCACTTTGGAAATAGATCTAGGCAACACTCTCATGTGTTAATCGCGAGGGGCATTTGTCTCCTCCTAATGCAAGCATTCTTAAAATCAACTTTGATGGTTCTTCTCAGAGAAATCTTGGTCCGGCTGGTATTGGGGGAGTTGGGCATGATAGTGTGGTGATATTCAGTTTCTATTTTCTATATGCAATGGTTACCATACTAATAACCTCATGGAAGCCCTGGCTATCTTGGTTGCAATGGAACAATGCTGTCAACCTGGTTGGAAAAAGAATTATTGACTAACTCGCAAGTGGTTGTGAATTTATTGAATAGAAGGAACCTTGTGCATGTGGATTGGCATTTGGCTCTGGTTAGCAAATCATTAAATTATGCAATTCTTTGGATTCTATGTCTTTTATGCATATCCCTAGTGAGTGAAACAATGTGGCTGATTGTCTAGCTAAATGGGTCTTTGAGCATGGCCAGCTTGGAACATTTTTTATCATAGGATGTTTGCCCTTGATTTATCTCAGATGCTGGTTCAACTTGTGGACCAGGATAAAAAAATACCCCTCTTTTAATAAATACAATAATTTATCCTTTAAAATATTTTTTTCGAACTTTTTCTAAAATATATTTTCATATACATTTTTACAATTATTAAATATTATTTCATGCTTTAAAAAAACTCAATTTTATTTTTTCTTCAATAATAATAATAATAAAATTAATATAACAATCAAACCCAGAGTGCATGAAGAACTAGAAGAAGCGGATTCAAAAAAAAAAAATTCTCTCTCTACTCCAAATCAGCTCTACCAGTACTACAAATAGTCCATCAGTAATGCAAATAGTCTACAGTAAACTTTGCGGTTCTTGTTTACTTTTAAGATTAATGAGTTATGCATTTAGAATACAAGAGAAATGCTTGTTTTTTGGACATAGTTAGGAAAATTATACTTAAAAGTTGTGCTCAAAATTCTGTCCAAGTCTGCAATTGTCAATCTGGCATGAAGGTCAACAGGTCTTTATAATGAAAAACTAGATCTCATAATTTGCAAACACACCTCTAAACCTCCAATGCCTAAACCAACTCTTAGGAACAAACTAATTGAAGATTGATAACAACAATAATTTCATGGAAACCCTAATTAAATATATGAAACTAGAACATTGAGAGATGTTCAATATCGTAAATAAAGTCATATGCCAATTGTGGATCTCCTACATCTCATCTCTTCTCATTACATTCCTTGCAATGTCTGTCTAAGAATTCAAGAACAACTTCTCGACTATCACACTAGATTAAATGGCAATGTAACTGTACTTATTACATATTTACTTAAAATATCATCCTGGAGAAATATTTTACATTTTATTAAAATTTCCAAAAATAAGACTTCACAGCCGCAAAATCAATTGGGAATATTTTTAACAATAATAGTTGTCCTGGCGCTTGGCGAGTTTGTCTTTGCCAATTCGTCCTGGTAAGAAAATTGACTACTTTCCTCATGGGTAACTCTAGCATTGTCTCCTCCCATCTTTCCCTCGTGGCTCTTCATCAAAGTAGCCAAATGATTCCCTCTTTCATTTTATATTGGTAGTTCTTCCATATTCTGATATCCAAAAGCTATTCCATACCCAGTCAAAGCTTTAGATTAGCAAAAAAATATTTAGCATGCCCACCAAATTCAAAAATCTAAAATGCATCTATGCAAATGATGTTCATTACAAGACTCTTTATCAATTGAAATTTGTTGTCGGTTATAGATGGAAGCACTCTTTAGATTGCCCTCCTAGAGGAAGAGAGGTGGACAGTCAAGAGCTTTATTAGATTTTGGCCTTTAGGGCGTGTTTCTCTTTGTTAGGACCAGATGTTTTGGCTTGAGGAGGTACTTGTTGATGTGTGTTTTATGACCCACCAAATAGTAGAAAAAAATACCAAAATATCTTATCATCTCCTGAATAAAGTCTCATGTATGCTAAGATTGCTAAAAGATCATACCATGACTTCAATGTTCCTAGTAGGCCTTGATTAGATAAGATTAGTAGTTGGTGTGATTTTCCTATGATCAAAAGGAGCCTTATGTGTTTATTCAGACTCATTTCAAGCTATACTGGATGTGGGAGCTATCTTAAGGTTTGTACTTTTTGGAGTTTTGACAAAATATGAAAAACATTAATAGGATAGGGTTCAAGAATTATATTCTAATCCTAGGGGTAGTGATGACAACAAATAGTACTCTAGTGGACAAATTCCTCAATTTACCAAGCTTCACTTCTCCAAGTTATACTACAACTACTTGTGAACTATTTCAATCTTCAAGGGTTATGCCAAAGATTTTCATACCACTACATACCCCATCATAAAGAACAATGTATACGAATGATAGAAGTTAATAATATGCATGAAAGGGGTTTAGGTTAACTTTGCACAACAAGTTATAATCACTAAAACATCAAAAGTATAAACCAAAGGAATTTATCAATACACCATCATATTCTTCATTGTAATCACCACACATTAACTAGGGTAAACTTAATCTAATTGAAGAAATTTAAGAGAACAAGCAACCACTAAGACACATCAAGTATTCACCAACCTCCAATGAAAACTTTATTATATTAGTAGCTCATAGCAACAACCTCATAAAAATCCCCCTCTTACAGATGAGAAATGAGGCCTTTATATAGGTCCTCGATTATAACAGGTGGCCCAGATGATCACAACCAATGACCAAGATCATTTCACATCATTTCTAATTAGGGTTAGAGAAAAGAAAAGGAATCTACATTAATGCAATAAGAAATCCACTACCACAATGGGTAATGAATTCCCACATTGCATGCTTGCATAAAAAGAGAGCGGGGTGCAATAAATATCCACTATGCATGTCCATTACTCAATAAATAGTCAGTCTTCCTTGAATAAATTATTCTTGATTCCATTCTCTAAATGCATAGAAGTTTGACATGGAGACCTTAGTTCTTCACCAAAGATAATTGGATGCCATGAAATGATGATAGAGGCCATATAAGCTCGAGTCTTTTCCAACTGCATGATTTTAACTCAGATGCAACTTTGACTGACTTTTTTGAAAATCTCTCCTCAAACATTCTCATCTTCTTGAAATGGATTGGAATCCCTTGCTAATTATTATGTTACTCAAGAATTTCTTCATATTGAACTTCCTTCACCATGTTCTTGGATTCTTGGATTTGAACTTTCATCTTTCAACCTTGAATATCTAGGACTAGATGACTTAGTACTTTGATCTTTGTACTAGAATTTTTGATTTGAGCATCTTTCTTGAATTCCTAAAACTAAAGACTTTCTCCTCTTTTCTCTTCAAATTCTTTAAGTTCACTATTATGTCTTTTCTTACATTTTTGAAGAATTTTTCCTTTTTTTTTATCATCATCAATCATTTTTCCAGTCTTGGGTGCACACTTGAAGAGGGTGAATTTAGAGATCTAGAGGAGGAATTTCCAACACATTTATTTTTTTTCATTTTTCATGAAGGAGAAATTTCAAACACTTAGCCATTTCTCTTCCATGAAGGAAAAATTTTCCAAAACTTGGCCATTTATTCTTCCATGGAGGAGAAAGTTTCCAACACTTATCCATTTTTTCTTCCATGAAGGATTAACTTCCAACACTTTTTATTTTTCTTCCTTGAAGGAGAAAGTTTCTAACACTTCATATTTTTTCTTCTATGAAGGATAAATTTTCAACACTTGGAATTTTTTTTACCATGAAGGAGGGATTTCCAACACTTAGCCATTTTTTCCAAGATTTCTAATTTTCTTGCAGGTGGAAATTTTGAGTGGTCATGGATTTTGTCCATGATGGAAGAATTCTATAGCAACCATTTTTCTCCAAAGCGGGATTTTAGGAGAGATCGTGGATTTTGTCCATGATGGAAGAATTCTACAAAAAACTATTTTTCTCCAAGGTAGGAATTTTTGAGTGATCATGGATTTTGTCCATGAATGAAGAATTTTGCAAAAATCATTTTTCTCCATGGGTAGATTTTTGTGTGGTCATGAATTTTGTCCATGATGGAAGAATTTTGCAACAACCATTTTTCTCAAAGGCAAGCTTTTTTGAGTGATCATGGATTTTGTCCATGATGGAAGAATTCTACAACAAACATTTTTCCTAATGTTTCCATGTCTTTCCACTTTTTGATATTTCAAGGGTGATTCTAGACTTGGCCATTTTTTTTAATTGACTATCATGCTTGCTCATTCTTTTGGATATAGAAACAAGTACCCTTTTGGCTCTTTATTGACCAAAGCTCACTAGTTTCTGAAATAGAGCTACCAAAATTAGATTTTCTAAAAATAGTAAGTTGTCCCAAAGTCAAAGAAAGGTCAATCTGAGAGGTAGTGAAATTTACTAAAAATAAATTTTCCAAAAATAGTAAGTTGTTCCAAAGTCAAAACAGGGTCAATTTGAAAGGCAGTAAAATTTAATAGAAATAGACTTACTAAAACTAGATTTTCCAAAACTAGTAGGTTGTTCCAAAGTCAAAAAAAGGTCAATTCAGAGGTAGTGAGATTTACTAAAAGTAGACTTATATCTAAAATAGTAAGTTGAAACATTCAATTCTCAAACAAGCAAACACTTTCCATTCTCAGAGCCAAATGGACAACACTTTCTAACTTTGGCTGATTTTACCAATTCTCATTTGAAAGAGGGGACCTTAAAAGACTGATTCCAATATTACCAAGGATTAAAGCTAAAAGGACAAGACAAGGAGACAAAAGGGGGGCCCCATATGCAATGGGGCGATGGTGTGAAAACTATACAACAATACCTTTTCTGGTAAATATTCAGTCTCTATTAGGTATTAAGAGATAACTAGACAATTGTTAGGAGATAATCTTCGTAAACATGGATTTTAGGACCCCCTCATTTTGTGTTTTATGTGGTAATGGGAAGGAGTTGTAAATGTGGATTTCAGGGCCCCTCATTTTGTGTTTTATGTGGTAATAGGGAGGAGTCTGTGTTGGGTATCAAGAGACAACTAGATAACTATTAGAAGATAATCTTTGTAAACACAGATTTCAAGACCCTTTATTTTATGTTTTATGTGGTAATGGGGAGGAGTCTATCTCCCATTTGTTCTTCCATTATTTCTTTTCTATCAGTTATGGCACCTTGGGTGGAGTTCTTGGGGTTGAAAAGTAAAATGACAAAGAAATCATATAAAATCATTTTTTCCCCAAGACTTCTACTCCTGCCCAAGGTTGAAGATTCATTTTAGGCACATTGTGGATATTGAAATGATTTCCACAAAATCTTATAAAAGAGATTTTCCCAACCAAGTTTCTCATTTGTTAATGATGGAGTTAGTAACAAGGGTTTCTAACAAATGTTACTACCTTACCATAGAAGGAAACTCTCCTTAACATCCTCATCAGGCCGAGTACCACAAGGTTTCTTAGAGAGCTTACGGATGGAATAGCAACAGTGTGGACAAGAAACTTATTAAATGTGCAAATCCAATTTCAGAAACATTTTGAGGAAAATAAAATGCAAGTACAAAGGTATTTATCATACTTCACCACAACTTGTGGTGCCTATGTCGAGAGTGTGGAACTATTATATTAAACAACACACGATCATTTATACAACTTATTCTTTGAATACAAAGGGACTTGAGTTGAATCAAAAAAATCATATGACCATTAGATTTCAAATCCCAACATTTACCACATGAAGTCCAACAGACACAACCTGTGACATCCCATGCTTTGTATTCCTAAATTTAGAAAACAATGAGACCTTATAAGACCTCAACTTTGTCAAACTCTATTCCAGCAGCACACTCTTAATGATTCTTCTCCAAATCAGATCGATAAATGTGGTCCCATCAGCCTATTATTAGAAATATTATTTTCTGGAGATTGAAGACATGCTTCTCCAACACTGATCACAAGGTCCCATTGTCCTGCGCTCCTATTCCATGCAAGTATAATAAGAGCACCTAAAAGTTCAATGCTCTTAGCCATTCCGAATATAAAAACATCTATTTCATTGAATCCATTGCCCATTTTGGTGAGGAGATCCTAAACATCAATACCTACATCCTTGTCAGACCTCAACAATCGACTTACCTCTAAAGATAACCTTCTATCATCACTAGCATGCTAACTCATGTATTGATTAGGATTTGAATCATATTCGATGAACTCGCCTGAAGGAGATAGTGTTGTGCTCAAATGTAAAATTCCACTTGCTTCTGGAATCAAGTACACTATACTCAAATTTCTACACAATGGCCTTACCATTTCTCAACTTCTGGAAGGGCTGGTAGCGATCACCATG
Source organism: Cupressus sempervirens (assembly GCA_028749045.1). Lineage (NCBI taxonomy): Eukaryota > Viridiplantae > Streptophyta > Pinopsida > Cupressales > Cupressaceae > Cupressus > Cupressus sempervirens. The sequence goes on along the minus strand of CM053785.1, from coordinate 936,949,455 downwards.
TTTTCCTCTCCAAACAAAATTAACATATGAAAAGCTATGTCAATTGCAAGAAGGGACTGTTGTTCCTTGAATGGGGAATGCCCAAATACTCAAGACAATTTTGCATATGAAGACTTATGCCCTGATTGTGCACGCACATAGCATCCAAGGCTCATGCTTGGCCATAGAAGACTCTAGCAATGTAAATTCTACGACACAATAGAAAACAATCGAGATGTATGTTAAAAGTATAGTATCAAAAATATTAAAAAATTGATGCATCTTTTTTAATTTTGGAGGTTTGATTGTGTGATATTTTTATCATCAATGCTTGAGATCACACTACATGATCTAGCATCAAGATGCAAGAGGGTCTATGAGGAAAATATAGGGAAACAATAGGATGGAGTGGATCAACACTTCATATCAAGGCACGATCAAACAAATTGGAAATAAACACTCAAACATAAATTATAAATCTATATTTGATACCTTTGTCCAAGAACCAAATACATCTTTATAGAGGATTTATGAATTTTTTAGAAATTGATATAGTAAAAATCACATGCATATTTAATTGGATGTGGTGGAAGAGGACTCTAGAATGGAGGGACTAGAAGGTTCCCTATTTAATGATCCATTGATAATTTGTTTTGTGGTAGAAATTTCTACATACCAACACTCCCTATAATTTCTACTAAGAATTGCATCAAAATATTTAGTACTACATTGAGATGTTTCTCCTTAATTTTTACAATGAATAGTGAGGCAGTCAAATTCTTTTGTCCCTTGCCTTCCATCTTCTTTCTAATATCAATTCTTTACTATCCAAGTCATTTCTATTTTACTTTTGCCAAAGTGTCATTCTTCAACAGCCTTCGTATTTTATAATGTCTTTTGGTGCAATCCTTGAAATCTTGATTTTCAACTTATCAAAACAAGAAATTTGAGCTTGTTGCAAACTCATTTACTCAAACCATTTTTTATCCTCCTTAAACAATCTATATTTGCTAGATTTATTTCATTGTTCAAACTTGAACATTTGTGTTTCAAACTTTTTTGATCATAATGTATTGTTACAATTTGAATACTACAATATTTTCTTTATCTATTGTTTATCCTTATCATTCATTCATTTTTTTTATTATTGGCTCAATTGGATATTTAATTCCTTGTCCATTCTTTCTTGGCCATTTAACGCTCTATCCCACTCTTTTGTCATTATTTTTAAACCAATACAACTATCAAAATCACCAAGTGCTTTTGCATTGTCATTGTAATTTAAATGTTTGTCAATACACTTGTTTTATAAAGAGCTTCAGAAAAAACACTGTTTAGTAATAAATCTGTATCATCTGTACTACATGAAGCATCGCATATTTGACATTTCCTTCTTGTATAAATTATTCTCTTCTTTAAACTTCTTCATTGTTTCCTTTTCCTCTAGATTATCAAGCAACTTTACTTTTTCTCCTAACTCTCCATTTCTTATATTAATCTTATCAAATAATTTTAACATTTCTTCTAGCTCTTTATTTGGCTCTATAAATTTGGGTCATTCTTTCACCTTTCAATTTATGTACTTATTCCACAAATTTTGCTTCAATTTTCTCTTTATAATCATTAATTTAATTTAAAAGTTTACATTTTCTAGTGACTTCTCATTCATTGTTGCAAAATTTTCTAAGTTCTCTAATTTCATTTATTTTTCTTTTGAATAATCGAACTCACAAATCAACTTTACATTTTCTTTTCACACTCTTTTACTTTGTTCTCCCATTCTAATAAATAATCTAACTCACCTTATCCTTCTTTTATAAACTTTGTATATTTCTATATCAAATATTGAAATAACTTCAAGAAAATCCTACATAGCTATCAAACTTCTTTCTTATTGAAAGTAGCCAATTTTTTTTAATAACAGATTTATATAAAGATGAAACATTTCAAGAAAAAAATTGTTACAATTACTTATCCATGTGAAGTTGAAAGTCTATAAAAATGTGATTTAGCAACAACGAACCAAGCAACTTCTTTCAATTACTTATCCATTAGGTCACAATGAATTGAGCAACTTCTTTTAGTTGTAGTATATAGTACAATTATATACAAGCATCAAGAGTTAGTTCAGGTAGCTGCAACATATACTACAATAATTGAAAACCATTTGATTAGGGGTTCCATGTTTTGCAATATCTAAATGGATGAAAATTATTTTTTGGTATCTTGACTTCTTTCAATGATTGTGCATAAGTGATAAAGGAGAATATGAACTAAAACATCTTTTGAAATATTAGCAAATACAACATTGCAACAAAGTTTACAAATTCATTTGATAATAACCTATCTACACCAAGGAGATCTGATTTCTAAGACCAAGGTTGAGGGAAAAATATAGATGGTATTGGAAAAATAGAACAATACATTTTAAGCATAGAGAATGAACTTCCAGCTTGTTTTTATTGAATAATAGATGCCAATTTATACAATAGCTTGACTCAACAACATACCTAAATGACTATGAATTAGATTGAAAACACACACATCTAACTAAAACTTATGGACACCTAACTCAACACATCTACAATAAGAACTTGATTCAAACTAAAGCTCTTTGACTCAATCCTAAACTAAATTTGTGTTTTCAGCAACTCAACAAGGCTTGCCACATGTGCAACAATTATTATTGACTACTGTCGGAACATTAACTCCAATAAATGGGGCAACAAAAAAAGAGTGACATGAATTACAATAATGGCTACAAAACCAAAGTTTCTATTTTAGCACAAATGAGACATTTGGGAAGAGGATAAAAAAAACTTAAGGAAATTCCCAATAGGCATTTTAACATGAAGGAATCTCCATGTTAGGAGTTGACACTATGCATCAACTTTAGAGTTCCAGATTTGGAGGATAAGTTTATTCCATTTGCATTGCAAGAAGGGGCACCTCCACTTGGAATTAAGATGAGATGAGATAAAAATAGGAGGAAGGAGTTGTTTTTAAATGGTTCAAAGGGAGAAGTAGTGGATTCCATGTGCATTAGGCCATCCCCATTCATTCAAAAATTTAGCATGGCAATTAAAAGATAACAAGTTGTAAAGTTCAGGTATGATGAGCTCCTGGATATTAATAATTGGTTGCTTTTAGATGCTATGAGCTAGAAGTGTGATTTCAAGAGAGGCCATAATTTCTAGTTAAAGGTGGAATGGTCCCATAAATTGTAGAAGGTTTTAATTCTTTTTTAATGAATTCATTTTCCCCTGAACCTCTCGATAGGTTTGTGATCTTCTTGAACTAGCTTGTTCCACCATACAGAAGAATATAGGAAACTTATCCCATGGCTAAGGGATTGGTCAAACTAAATTAATTTTGTAAAGAAAGATGGAATAAGGGTGTAGATCCTTAAGTTTTAAAAAAGGATCTATGAGGATCTTATCTTTCCAACTAATGGTCCCCCAAAAACTACCAACACAAGTTGTTTGAATGTGAAATCTAACTAATTCCTTCCAAGGGACATCAGTCCCCAAGCCTCTAATTATCCATTTAGATGATAGGAAAACACCTTGTTTGTATGGATCATTGATTTCCAATCCTCTTTTGTGCTTAGGTTGAATGCAATTCTCCCAAGAAGTAGCAAGCATTCCCTTTTGATTTCCTTATCTAGCCCATAGGAAATTGCTGATGAGTTGGGTAAGATGGCTGTAGCAACTTTTAGAAGATAGTCAACATGAAGATATATATACATGACTAGCTAGCAAGAAATTTTTAGCCTCTTGTATGTGATCATCCATAGATAAGAATCTATTTGTCCAATTCCAATGTTTGCCTTTGATTTTATTAAAAAACCAGTTCCACATATCTTTGAGGAATATCTGATATTCGTGCCATGTTTAATTTATTTCCACTCTCTATGAATCCAATTTAGATGGGAGTTTTAACGAGACATAAAATATTCTTTTTTATGCAAAGCTAATATAGATCCATAATTGGTATAGAAAACATCTAAGGTATCTAAAGTATTAGCCACCTTTTCAGCTGTATTTTGAATAAAAAACATACTATCATCAGGGAAATCGGAGTTGAGGGCAGTGGCATTATTAGGTAAAGAGATGGCATGGATAAGCTCATTAGCCTTAGCATGGTGGAGGAAATAACCAGAGCATATGCCTCCATGACATATAGGAATGTAGTAAGAGGAAAGAACTGGCAGATACATCTTTCAAGAGGGATTTGAGGAGAAAGAGAACCATTGATAGTTAATCTAACATTAGCATCAAAGAAAAGCATTTTGATATGAGTGGAGGATCTTAGGACCAAATCCCAGCCATTACATCATGTTGAGGATGAAAGGCCAACGAATATGATCATATGTTTTGTCAAAGTCCAACTGAACAATAGGTGCATCTGACCAGTTTGTTGGGATGACTCAATAGTTTCCTAGGTTGGCACAAGATTATCAAGGATAAACTTTTCACCTAGTGGAACTATCATTTGGGTAATGGGATTAATTCTTCTAGCCAAGGCTTTGACTATAATTGTGGAAGAGGTATTAAGAAAGGTAATGGGTCTTCTTTTCCTTTGGTAATTAATAACTGGACTTAAAGTTTTGGTTTCAATTCTTTGGAGATTAACATATTCAAAATCTTCACAAATGTAGGACCATAGAGGATGATAGAATTGAACAGGAAGGCCATCCATCCCGAGGCTCTTGTCAATAGCCATACTAAAAGGGGCTTCATTGATTTCTTTAATAGAAAGAGACCTATCAAGAAAGTTACTGTACTCTTCATTAATTTTGCAAAGATTACAGCCTGCTGCTCTTTCCTCAACAAAGATAATTAAAGGGTCATCTACTGATTCATATGTAAAATGTTTTTTATAATAATTGAAAAAGGTTTGCATGTTGTCTAATTGATTAGAAAGTGGATTTCCATCAGCAGATTTGATAACAGCAATTTGTTATTTTTTGTGTTTATGGATTTCTACACCTTTACTTGTATAGATTGTTGAAGAGAAAGATCGTGGAGGTTGGCTACGAGAAGAGAGTGACCTTAGAGCATTTAAAGACTTTTTAGGCCTCCTTCATTTAGAAGCACCTCTTTGACCATAATCACATAAGAAAGAGAAGAAAGTCCATCTATCTTGTATGGGTTTTGGTTCAGCATTCCAAGTGGCTAGAAAACCAGTAATAAGAAGACCCTGATTCCTCATAACAAAATCATCAATCTATTCTGACTAGAAATGCTTTCTTATCAGACATTACAATTACAAAATAATTTTGCATGACTTGTTTTATGTATATTTATGTATTTGAAAGATTTCTTCACCTTTCCCTAGATATAAAATGATGACTTCTTCTAGTAATTAATTAACTCATTAGTTCTAAGTAGTGTCGAGGGAATTCAAAATTTTTGCTTAATAGCTCATTTGTAGCAGTAAGAATGTCCCTTTCTTTGTGCTTGGGTCAATGACATTTGGAAGCAATGCTACAACAGAAAAAATCATCTTCCTCCGTCTGGTGATGCAATGTGGATCAGGATCTCCTCAACCTGAACTCTGATATTATGAATACAATCAATATTCATTATCCAAGAACCAAATCCATCTATTTGTTTATAGAAAACCTAAGACTTCTCAAAAACTTGTTAGCGTAAAATTCTATGCTAGTGTGGAATGGAAAAGCTTGGAAGGTTCCTATCCCAATTTAATATTTTATTGAGAATTTGTTCTATGAAAAATTACTATCTAAAAATAGATAGATGATAGATCATATAGTCCGATCATATATATATATATATATATTCACACAATCTAATAAATATTTACGTAAATTTTGAAAACCTAATAGCTTTGGTTGATGCTCAATCATTTTCCTCTCAAATAATTCTCTTCCCTCCCATAAATCTTTATCACTGAATCAATGATATTCTCATTCTGTATCAAAAAAAAAAAAAAAAAAACTAACAAAGTTTGTGTATGTCGAAACCCTCAATTGTATATTATCAAAAGAATACCTAAATATCAATATAGACCATTGATCACAATAAATTTAGACTTTCCATCAACCAAAACAAAAGTGTGAAACTCTTATCTTAAATAAAATTAATTCATAAATAGAACTCAAAGACAATTTTAAAAATGATGGATGTTTTTGTTTCACGCTCCATGAGAAATAAAAAATATTTTTTACTTAGGTTAATCAAATTTTTCCAGCCATCATAATATAGTGAGTCTTTTATTGGCATGACGAAAATAAATAATTTGAAGGATCTTCTTTCTCTACAATAAACCTTAATAATGCTTATTCGTTGGACAATAAGACACGTAGATGTGTCCTATTTATTATCTCTCATTTTTATTTTAAACCTGTGGGATTCTTTCTCATAATCAGAATCACATGCATCGGTCCAATGAATGACATTAGCCTCTTTTTCATCACTGCACGACTTCCTACTTCTTGAGCCTTCGATATCTTTGCTCTATTGAGATCATAATTCAGACAGTTTCCTCCATGAAAAAATTGTAGTACTTGTGAGAAATATCAATTAAAAATTTAAATCTCAAACTCACAACCCTAACTCAAAAAATTTATACTCGACACTTAAAAGTTGCTCGGCACATGAAGGTGTTGAGTGCAAGTTTTACTCAGCACTTTAGGGTGCCGAGTAGTAGGTTGCTCGACACTTGATGGTGCCGAGTGACAAGAAACAAGTGCCGAGTGAACTCGGCACAAAGAGGAGCATGGCACTTGAAAAGTCGGCAACAATAGATGCCGAGTATGCTCGGCTCCAAAAATGAAATGCTCGGCAACAATAGATGCCAAGTGAGCCTGGCTCTAACTAAAGTTTATAACTTAGAGAATTCCAATGTGAATACATTCACCATTAAAACCAGAGAGCCAAAGCTTTAAGATTTCAAACAAATTTCTCAAATGCAACATACAAAGAAACATCAATAGATTCAAGTATGCTTGCTTTCTTTCTATTCAATCTTTCAATAAACTATTACAAAATCTGGGAGCATTCGGATTCAACCAAAAAACCCTAACATAACCCTAAATTGATAATATTTCAAAAAACTTTAATAACTTGCAGCTCTAATGGCTACATACATGAATGCCTGGAGCAATCACTACTTCAACAGGATGAATCAAACAATAAAAAACTTACTGAGTGAGCAAGGGAGACATGTGCAACTGTAGGCACAAACTTCTTTCCTTCTTCCTTCTTTGCTCAGCTCTGCAACTCCTCTCAGATCTACTTGATCTGCAAACTCTCTGCTTAATGAATTAATTTAGAAACATTCCTTTCGCCTTCTGACCTAAAATGTTTTTCCCTCTCATTTCTAAATTCAAAAATCTCACCTACCATATTCATGTTTTTCTATCTGTTTTGTTGGTCGTTAGGTGGTAGGTGGGCATTTGGCTCTAGGGGCAAGACAACCACTGTATTAAATTTTCCAACACTCCCCCTTTGTCCCAAGCCAAACAAATAAGGATCACAGCTGATCCAAATCAACTACACCAAGACACTCTCTTAGGTGTACAAAAGATCCAATGCCTAATGGCTTAGTAAATATGTCTGCTAGCTAATGCTCAGACTTGCAAAATTCAATCTTGATATCCCCATTCTCCATAAACTCTCTAATGAAGTGATATCTGATCTCAATATGCTTGCTTCTCCCATGGAAGACTGGATTCTTGGACAATGCAATTGATGAGATGTTGTCACAATAAATTGTGGTTCCATCCTCTTGCCTTTCATTCAAATCCGTCAAGATCCTCCTTAGCCAAATTGCTTGACATGTTGCTGCATTTGCTGCAATGTATTCAGCCTCTGCTGTAGATTGAGGAATAATAGGTTGCTTCTTGGATGTCCATGAAATTGCACCCAATCCCATATGAAACATGTATCTGAAAGTACTCTTCCTATCATCTAAAATTCCAGCCCAATCACTATCCATGTATCCCACCAACTTGAAATCATCATTTGCAGTATAGAAAATTCTAAATCGCTTGGTACCTTTCACATACCTTAGGATCCATTTTTCCACTTTCCAATGGGAATCTTTTGGTGTTTCCATAAATCTAGAAATTAGACTTACTGCATGCATTAGGTCTGGTCAAGTTGCAGTCAAATACATTAAACTTCCAACCATACTCTTATATAATGTTGGATCCACTCTCTTGCTAGAGTCTTCCTTGCTCAACTTCAGACCTACTGCTGTTGGCGTGGGGACTGCTTTACTATTCTGCATTTTAAATCTCTCCAACATTTTCCCTGCATACTTCTCTTGAGAGATGAAAATGCCATCATGCATTTGTTTTACTTCTATGCCTAGAAAGTATTTCAAGAGACCTAGGTTTGTCATTTCAAATTCATCTTTCATGGCCTCTTTAAACTCACCAATTAGAGCCTTATCATTTTTTGTAAAAATTAAATCATCTACATACAAGAAAATAATCAATACGTTACCATCTATTGCCTTGATATAAAGAGTGGGCTCACCATTGCTTTTGCTAAAGCCATTACTCATCAAATATGAGTCAATCCTACTATACCATGCCCTTGGAGCTTGCCTGAGCTCATAGAGAGCTCTCTTCAATCTATATACTTTATTCTCTTCACTTGCAACTTCATAACCAGTTGGCTACTCCACATATACTTCTTCTTTCAATACACCATTTAGGAAGGTGAACTTCACATCCATTTGAAATACCTTCCACTTGTATTGAGTTGCAATTGTTGTGATAGCACGCACGGTTTCCATTCTTGCAATAGGGGCATAAGTCTCATCATAGTCTCTTCCATACTACTGTTTGTAGCCCTTCACTACTAGCCTTGCCTTATGCCTATCAATCTTGCCTTTAGCATTGCATTTGGTCTTGTAGACCCATTTCACTCCAATCACATTCTTCTTTGGAGGAAATTCAGTTAGCTCCCATGTCTCATTCCTTTCTATTGCATCTATTTTCTCATCCATGGCATTACACCATTTCTTCTCCTTAATAGGTTTTTCAAAATATACTGGATCACTATGAGAAAATAATGCAAAATTAACACTCTCATCATAATCTTCATACCTTTCATCTTGGTATATCTCCCTAAGACTCTTGGTCTTTCTTGGTAATAGGGAGGAGAGTGTAGGATTAGAATCTTTAATGTTGTTGCATTGCTGAATAGCTCGGTCTTCACTGGTACTCAGCACTAACTGAACCTACTTTCCTTTTCTTCTATTTGCTCCTCCTTCTTGTTGTTCATCAGCATCTTCTTCATTCATAATTGGCACTTTACTAGAAGTGCTTGGTGACTCATCAATTGAACCATACCAACACTGATTTTCAAAAAATTTCACATCTCTTGAAAGCATCATCTTGTTGTTCAATGGGTCATACAATCTATATGCCTTTGATTCTAGGCTATACCTTGTGAAAATGCAATTCACACCTTTGTCATCAAATTTATGCCTTTTCTCTTTAGGCACATGTGCATATGCTACACATCCAAACACCCTTAAGTGTTCAACTGTCCATCTTCTTCATGGCCAAGCTTCCATTGAAATTTCATCACCAACTGCTTTTGTAGGACACCTATTAATTAGATAAACTATTGTTGCCACAACCTCTCCCCAAAATTCAGTTGGGAGACCTTTCTCTTTCATCATACTTCTTCCCATTTCAACAATGGTCATGTTCTTTCCTTCAGCCACTCCATTCTGTTGTGGTGTATAGCTGGTTGTAAGCTCTTTCTTTATGTGATGTTTCCTACAAAAATTTACAAAAGAATTGGAGGTATACTCCCCTCCTCAATCTGATCTAAGGACCTTGATATAGTGTCCACATTCTCTTTCAGCTTGGGCTTTAAATTCTACAAATTTATCAAATTCTTTAGATTTATTCTTTAAGAAATACACCCATGTCCTATGACTGAAATCATCAATGAATGTAATGAAATAAGTACTCCCCCCAATGGAAGTAACTTGCATAGGACTGACTAGTTCAGTATGCACTAACTCTAATGGATATCTAGCCCTCCTAGAATTTTTTGAATTAAAGGGAAGCCTATGTTGCTTACCCAAAATACAAGCCTCACACTTCTCACATGAATTTCCTATACGTGGAAAACCTTTTACCATTCTTTTATTTGACAATAAATTTAAACTAGCATAGCCAAGATGACCATACCTGAGATGCCACAACCATGAAGAGTCTTCAATCACACTCCTTAGAGTTGATTGTGTGTGAAGTGTAGCACAAACTTGAGATGAGAAACATGTCTCTATCCTCAAGGGAAACATTCTGTTCTTTGTCATTTGAACTGCTGCAAGTAAATTCTTGCTCCCATCCTTTTCTTGAATGACACACATGTCATTCTCCATCAGCACTTTGTATCCATTTTGAATGAGATGACCAACGCTCATCAAATTGTGCTTCATACCAGGGGAAAAATACACATTTTGTATTTCTCTTTTCTCACCTTTCTTGGTGTAGACCATAATAGATCCTTTGCCCACAACTAGTAGGGTTCCATTGTTACGCATCTTAATTTTTGATTTGAAAATCATGTCAATGAATGAAAACAAGGTTTCATTACCACTCATGTGGTTGCTACATCCACTATCAAGGTAGCAAACCTCAGGGCTTCCTTCTTCACCAACATTACACATGATGAAGGCAGCAGCATTGGGTCCACTTCCCATGTTAACATCAGCCACATTTTCTTGTCCTGACTGATCATTCGGCTTCTTCCAGCATTCATTTTCATAATGCCCATATTTATGAAAGTAGCAACATTCTACATTACTCTTATTTGAGTTGTAGTTTTTCTTACCTCCTCTTGACGTATTTTGTGAGCTACTTGCTCCATCTACTCTTCTTGAGCTTTTTACTGCAACATTTCTTTGTCCTCCATTTCCTCGGCCTCTACCTCTGGAGTTACTGCCTAAGCAATTTCTTCCTCTCCCCCTTCCTCTTGGATTTGACTGAGCCTTGAATGCTTTCTTTTGGGAAGTAGAAGATGTAGATCTATTGATCTTATGCTCATGGGTTTGAAGAGAACCCATCAACTCATCCATTGTCAAAATAGTGAGGTCTTTTGCCTCTTCTATTTTCATGACCAAATGGTCATATTTATGAGGTAAAATCCTCAATATCTTTTCCACTATCCTCTGCTCTTTATAGTCTTCTCCATTTGACTTCAATTGATTAATTACATTTGAGGTCCTTGAACTGATGTCTGCAACTAATTCATTCTCCTTCATTTGAAGGTTCTCAAATTCCCTCCTTATGTTCTGTAGCTTTATAGTACAAACTTTATTAGTCCCCTTGAAGTTCATCTCAAGGATATCCCATGCTTCTTTTGCATAATTTTCTACTGCAATCTTACGGAATATAGACTCTGTCATTGGTACTTCAATCAAACTTAGTGCTTTTGCATCTTTCCTTCTTGACTCTTTCAAATGAGTCTTCTATGCATTTGTGAGAGCAACATACTAAGTTGGGTCTGTTACATCATTGAACCCATTAACTATGAACTCCCACAAATTATTTGCAACCATAATGGTCTTCGTCTTCTTTGTAAATATATCATAATTCTGTCCATTAAATGATGGTGGTTGCTGCCATATCTTTCCTTCATCTCCTGCCATGATAAATATCCCAAGAAAAAAATTTCCCTGACTCACTTTGGATGTGAGGCCTCAAATCTCTGATTCCATGTGAGAAATATCAATTAAAAATTTAAATCTCAAACTCACAACCCTAACTCAAAAAATTTATACTGAGCACTTAAAAGTTGCTCGGCACATGAAGGTGTCAAGTGCCATTTTTACTCAGCACTTGATGGTGCTAAGTGGCAGGTTACTCGACACTTGATGGTGCCAAGTGAGAGGCAACAGGTGCTGAGTGAACTCGGCACAAAGAGGAGCACGACACTTGAAAGGTCGGTAGCAATAGATGTTGAGTATGCCTGTTTCCAAAAAGGAAATGCTTGGAAACAATAGATGTCGAGTGAGCCCGGCTCTAACTAAAGTTTATAACTTAGAAAATTCCAACGTGAATGCATTCACCATTAAAACCAGAGAGCCAAAGATTTAAGCTTTCAAACAAATTTCTCAAATGCAACATACAAAGGAAGATCAATAGATTCAAGTATGCTTGCTTTCTTCCTATTCAATCTTTCATTAAACTATTACAAAATCTGGGAGCATTCGGCTTCAACTAGAAAACCCTAACATAACCCTAAATTGATAATATTTCAAACAACTTTAATAACTTGCAGCTCTAATGGCTACATACATAAATGCCTGGAACAATCACTGCATCAACAAGACGAATCAAACAATAACAAACTTACTGAGTGAGCAAGGGAAACACGTGCAACTACAGGCACACACTTCTTTCCTTCTTCCTTCTTTGCTTAGCTCTGCAACTTCTCTCAAATCTTCTTGATCTACAAACTCTTTGCTTAATGAATGAATGTAGAAACATTCCTTTTTTCTTCTCACCTAAAAGATTTTTCCCTCTCATTTCCAAATTCAAAAATCTCACCTACCATATTCATGTTTTTCTATTTGTTCTGTTGGTCGTCAGGTGGTAGGTGGGCGTTTGGCTCTAGGAGCAAGACAACCACCGTATTAAATTTTCTAATAGTACCCTTGTCATTCATTTTCATGCAAAACCTCTGGCAAGGAGATACCTCATTAGAGTCATCTTCCAACATCTTACTCATCTTCTTGTCCCCCATACCACTTTACCAACTTCTTGCTGATGCTCTCCTGTACATATAAAGAATGAACCAACCTCGGCACTATACCCAAAAAAAAAAGAGAGAGAGAAAAATATCACATCAAAAGAAAGAAATTAATTAACCTAAAAGTAATAATTCTCCCCTCAGATGTATTGTGTTACACACAAAGAATGAACTTACTTAGCCACTATAGGGAAGAAACAAAAGAGCGCAAAATACAAAAATACTATCCTGATGTGGAAAAGAAAGAAAGAAAAAGATGAATCTAAAATTATGACATTTTCACTCACATGTATTCTTTGCTCCTACTGAGAACTTCCAATTCTGCAATATAAGGTTTCTAAGCACCTTCTCTCTGGTTAACCTGCACCTAGGTCATGGAAGCAAATAAAGTGTGATAAGATAAGGGACAAATGATAGGAAAAATGTAGGGATGGAAAAAAATAAATAGTCCAATGTGAATAGCTTAAACATTACATACTTGAAGTTTGATTCCTTGGTTAATAGTTTGATTCCTCAAAAGTGTAAAATAGTCAAAGTTGACTTACTTTTTCTAAGGGTGCCCCATAAATGAAAATTATCAATATAGATAGTGGGTATGTGACTTACATAACATTTAATACTTCAAAATGATAGGTAAGAGAAATGTTTTTCTTATTGAGTTACCATATTTCATTATCCAATGTTTAAATATCTTGTAGTTAAGATTTAGGTCGAGGTGTTTCTATAACCTTTTACTAAACTTATGACTTGAGAAGTCCCAATGTTTACATACATGATAGTTATAATTTTTATTTTGTTTCTATAATCTCTCACTAAATACAACTCTTCAATCAAATAAGAGATTTTTAGTCTCACTCTAAAGGAGTTGATTATATCTCACCCTGTAATGTTGTTTACATATACATGATAGTTAAGATTTCCATGTTGTTTCTATAATCTTGCACTAGACATAAACTCTCCACTAAGGTATCTCATAGGAAACAAAGCTAAGAAATTGTTAATTTCAATTTTATAAGAGTTGTCAAATATCTCAAGATCCAATGTTTTACATACATGATAGTGAAGATTTCTCAATTGGTAAACATAAGCCTTAGATCAAATAAGTGATCCCACACTTAAGGAAAGTAGATAAGAGAAATATTACTTTACCTTTTAGACAAACCAATAGTTTCAAGAGTTTTTTTTATAATTTTCTACTAAATTTATGTCTTTTTGAATATATAGAATTCAATATAATAAAAATATTTTCTTCAAATAAATGAAAAGCTTCAACTATCAAAGATTTTCTTACCTCGTGATCTAATGGTTTTTATTAATTTCCACTAACCTCATGCCCAAGGCCAAAAAAGCCTTTGGATGAAACTATATTGGTCAATTAAGGAAAAGTATAATTGACCTTTTTGACTTCATTTTGTAAAAAAATACATAATTTATATTTGGAAAATATATTTTTATAATATTATAATATAATTGATAACATATCTAATTGATTTGGTAGTAATGGTAATATTTATTATAATTTGATTAATACTATTTTAGATGAAACTATAACATAAAAATTCTAATATTCAATTTAAAAGACTAAAAAAAAAATTAAATGTAATGGTATTGAATTTGGATTTAAAGAACTATAATTTAAAATTGTATTCAACTTTGGTTCTTTTTGTAAGAGATGAAATAATGATTTCTTTTTGGTTTGATTAATTTTATGTATTTATGATTTATTGGATGGTTATGTTGGTATAATTAGGAATAGGTTGATAATGTTTTAATAATTCCAATGTTTAGCTAAATCAATTAATATAACTCCTTTATAAACCTAAATATATAGAAAATAATTTGATGAACTTTTGTGTTATTAAATGAAATTAGAAGTTACATTTTGTTCTACTAAATGTAATAACTTTTTCCGCATGATTGCACTACCTATTTCATTCTTAAAAAGATATGTATTTGTTAATTACACATTAACATTTTAATTATTTCAAAGTTAGACATATGAAAAGTAAAATGAATATATATAATATAAAAATTGTGAAACTTGAATAGTAAATTTTAAAGAACAATTTTGATCATTTGAAATTAAAATTCATGTAAGAATACATAAAGGTAAGTTCACTTCTCTATACATATGGATAGAAAAAAAAATGTTACTCATTTTTTAGCAATCTTTTATTTTTTTTATTGTTAAAGGCTGAAGCCTATAGATTATAAAATTAAAGAATGAAGAAAGAAAACCTTTAGTCTTTCCTGAGACCCAAGGTCCTATACTATACAAAGAATAAAAGGGACATACCCCAATTTCTCTACCTACTTGAGAGGTTGTCCATTCTTACAAATAGTCAAATGAGTATGTGTAGGATCATGGTGTGTCAAAAAATGGACATCTAAAAAAAGTGGAGTTTGAAAATGTCTAAACCTATTTTGAAATCCACTCGGACTTTTTTCCACACATTTTGATACCAAGGCAAGACATTTTGGGCCAAGCCTTTTTGGGTATCTGATCTGCTATTGGGTATCTAATATGAAATCAGATACCCAAAACCTAAAACATAGAGTTTAAAGACAAAAAAAGCAAAAGCAATTTTTGGCACTTCAATTTTGGGTTTGTTTGTTTCTGAGTTGCTCCATTTTGGGTATCGAGTCTAAGAATGGGTATCAGATATAGGAATGGGTATCAGATATGGGTAATGTTTTTTTTGTGTTTATTAATGATTTGAATGAATTTTAATATAAATTAGTTACCTTAAATAGAACGTTAAAAATTATGGTTTTTAAAATAGAAATTGTTGAAATTTAGATTTTTTTAATAGAAACTATGATTTTTCATTTAATAGGTATGGCTGACCCAAATGATGACACTGAGCCAAGAAATAATGTTCACTCTAGAAAACTATCTAGTACCCCCTAAATACCATCGACCAAATGATCCCCTACCCCTTTAAAAATCTCCTCGAATTAAAGATTTGATATTTGAAAATCTCATCAAACTGGGGATTTTGTAAGTCACATATAACAATACACCTGCATTGGCTCCCATGTTATCCATGTTAAACACCAGACTGGATAATATTCAAACAGTTACTAATGAACAAAATTTTGCTCTTCTTTGGCATTACCAAATGCATGCCATGTTTGATGATGGGCTGGACATTGATGAGGTTGCAACCTTAAATATAACTAAAGATGATATACTTAACCTTTTTGTAGACCTAAAAACTGGTGAACTAGTAGCACACACAAAGCCCAAATTATCAATTAAATGGTACACAAATGAGGCTACGAGTGCAAACTTTTGGGGTCATTAGTGGATATTTTTGACAAACCTCCACACAAAAATTTAGAGGAGTCATTTTATTCATTAAAAATTTGTATGCCAAATTTGTGTTGCACCTCAAGGTGAACTATTAGAGCATAAGGCCCAACATGGGTATAGGAGGAGGAGCTCCTTAGGATAAACCCTTTGTCTAGTAAAAGAAAGCTACCACTTTTGTCCCCCCTACTAATGTCATCCCCCCTCTTCAAGTGCAACATCCTAATATCATTGTAGAGGCTAGATCTTAGACTATTAGATCCATCCATAGATTGAGTAGCCTATTGATATCCCAAGCTAGGTCAATGGTGTCTCCCCATGTTGATGATATTGGCACAAGTCCATCATTGGCAAACTCATCACATGTTTGTGTTCCCTATACTTGCATAACATGAAAGAATATGTGTCTAGGTCCCAAAGGTTAACTTTTAAAGCATCGATTTGTATTTGAGGAGGAGGATACACTAGATGCACATATAGAGACTACACACCCTAACATTAGAGAGGATGGGGCATGCAAAGGCATGAGATCCTATTATATCAGTATGTGTATATTTTTTTTTTACAGCATATCTGATTTAAAGTTAATCTTTATAATAGATTAATTTTAACAAATACTAACTTATAAATGTATGTGATCTTCATTCATGTTTAGTTGATGACTGAGGAGGAGCTAAGATAGGTTGATAATGACACGCTCTTGGCTATTTCATTTGTCCTTGAGACATCTATGGTACATTATGTTGTGTTGTCATTATTTTTCTATTTCATATTGGAGCATATATGGTTTCCAATCTTTCTTTTCTCTTGCATGTATCACCGGTCAGTGGAGGCTAGAGTGTAGGGGTAAGGCACAACCCATTGAGAAGGGAAAGATAATTAGGTTCTTTTAAAGTAATTAGATATTGATGCATTCTTGTAAAATATTTTTGGTAATAAAATTTGATTACATTCTTTATTGTACATGGTTTGCCTACTAGTGATGACTCTAGGAAGATTCAATATCACAAATCCTCTAGCATTTCCATTCACAGCGAAAGCCCCTTCCTATGTATAAGTATCATTTATTTTTTATTTTCATAAACAAATTAAAAATGTATTTCCATGATATAAAAAACTAAGCTTTTATATCTCATAGGAAACACCTAGTGCATAGGAGGCTAATCAAAGTTCTATAACTTTGCTCATGCAACCATTATATCCAGAGGAGGAGTCAACAAAGTAAAGTTGTAGTTTGAATTCTTGCCTATATGTTATAAATTTAGTATGCTATGAATTATAATGTTATAGTTCATGTTTTAGATCCATTTGAAAAACATACTTGAACATATACAAGCCACAATCAAAGAGGTTCAAGCATTGTCAAGGAAATGTAAGATGACTCCTAATCAGTATAAGAAATTGACAAGAGAAGTATTTATGATGAAAGTTCAATACTATGAATATTCATTAAAAAAAGGATCATTATGCATTTGAATAATTCAATGTTAGATACATAGAATCATATAAATTTAGTAGTCTAACTTTGGGTTTTCCTTCTTCTTTTTTTCATGTACAAGGCATATGATCCACCTAGTGCAATGAAGAGGCTCCATTCTAATCATCCAACAATAGCATAGGATAATATAGTTGTCATAGGATGTGTCATGAGACATTTTGAGATGACATATGCCTCATTGTTTACAAAAATATTGATATTATAAACATTTTAATGGCATGATCAGCCACATTATGTATATGGATCTATGTATTTTGATATATATTTGCGTAACTTGTCTATGGATACATGAACTTTGATATATATATATATATATATATATATATATATTGTCTTTTATGTGCACAATGATATACATATTAATTTGGTATAATATTATTGACTTTATCGTGGGTCATATGCATTGTTCTTGTTTATGGAATATCCATCATTTTGATCATGTTTTTTTATATTCAATTCAAATAAAATAATCTACAAAGAACATTTTGACAACATTTATTATCAAATTTGGATGAAATTTTTAATTTAAATTTATATCATATATGTTTAATTTGAAATGATCTTTGCAATCCCTTAAGATGTCACTATGGTTCACTTGCATAAACACACTTATAGCACCTTGGAGACTCTTCAATATGGGGTGGTCATGAATGTTGGAGGCTCTCCATGGTTGGAACAATAGGATCACTATGGTTCACCTCCCCATCCAGTGTTAATGGTCCCTTTTGACCCATTCAAACAAAAGAAATAGTTCCCTAGGGGTCATAGGACCTCTAGGACATATGTTGTCATGAAATGCATTGAAAGGGGTCGTACATTATCCTATAACCCTATTTGACCCATTTAAATAAATTCAATAGATCCATAAGGGTCCTAGGACCCCTAGGGACATATGTTGTCATGAAATGCATCGAAAGGAGTCATAAGTTATCTTATGACCCCTTTCGATAGATTAAAAAAAACTAAATAGTTCCCTAGGGGTGAACATATGTTTTCATGAAATGCATCAAAAGGGGTCATAGGTTATCCTATGACCCCTTTTAGCCCATTCAAAAAAACCAAATAGGTCCCTAGGGACCCCTAAAGACATATGTTGTCATGAAATACATCGAAAGGGGTCATAGGTTATGATGTGACCCCTTTTGACCCATTCAAACAAATCAAATAGGCTTTTAGGGGTTGTAGGACCCCTAAGGACATGTGTTGTCAAAAAATGCATCAAAAGGGGTTATAGGTTATCCTATAACCCATTATGTTCTCATGAAATGTGTGGAAAGGGATCATATATTATCCTATGACCCCTTTCGACCCATTTGAACAAACCAAATAGGTCCCTAGGGGTCCTAGGACACCTAGGGACATATGTTGTCATGAAATGTGTTGAAAGGGGTCATAGGTTATCCTATGACCCCTTTCAACTCATTCAAAAAAAACTAAATAGGTCCCTAGGGTTCCTAGGACCCCTAGGGACATATGTTGTCATGAAATGCCTTGAAAGGGGTCATAGGATAATCTATGACCCCTTTGGACCCATTCAAACAAACCAAATAGATCCCTAGGGGTCCTAGGACCCCTAGAGACATATGTTGCTATGAAATACATTGAAAAGGGTCATAGGTTATCCTATGACCCCTCTCAACCCATTAAAACAAATCAAATAGCTCCATATGGTTCCTAGGACCCCTAGGGCATAGGGTAATTGATGGACTAGGTCCAGTAGGGTCTTGGTCTAGCCCAAGACCCCAATGGACCCATTGCATTGCAACATGTGTCCCTAGAGATCCTAGCACTATTACGTACAAAGGCTTATTGATGGTATGGATTGAGTGGGGTTGTAGGCAAGCCGACGACACCATTTGACCCATTACATCGATTGCCCTAGCCTAAGACCTCATTACTATGTAATAATAATATAATAATAATAATACTAATATAATAATAATATATTACTATATTTTATAATAATATATGACTATATATTTAATATAATAGTAATATATTACTAGATTATATAATAATAGTAGTAATAATTTGTTATCCTTAAATTGTTGAAAGTGGTCATAGGTTATCCTATGACCCCTTTTGACCCATTCGAACAAACCCAATAGGTCCCTAGGGGTCCTAGGACCCCTAGGGACATATGTTATCATGAATTTCAACCCATTCAAACAAGCCAAATAGCTCCCTAGGGGTCCTAGGACCTCGAGGGACATATGTTGTCGTGAAATGTGTTGAAAGGAGTCGTAGCTTATCCTATGATTCCTTTTGACCCATTCAAACAAGCCAAATAGTTCCCTAGGGGTCCTAGGACCCCTAGGGACATATGTTGTCATGAAATGCATTGAAAGGGGTTATAGGATAACCTATGACCCCTTTCAACCCATTTGAACAAACCAAATACATCCCTCGGGGTCCTAAGACCCCCAGGGACATATGTTGTCATGAAATGCAACGAAAGGGGTCATAGGTTATCCTCTAACCCCTTTTGACCCATTCAAACAAACCAAATAAGTCCCTAGGGGTCCTAGCACTTGTAAAATTGGACACATTTTTTGATGAATTTTGGTTGAAATTTTGACCCAGGTTGGTTAAAATTTTGTACAAATTTTTAGTTGGCCAAAAAATTCAGCAAATACATTAATCAAAATGTCTTTATTTTTTTTGACACTAATTTGCCATTTTTGGTTGAAAATTTGACCACATATTGGTTAAAAACTTTGAATAATTGGTCAAAATTTTCACCAATTCTTGATGGAAAACTTTCAAAAATTAGTGGAAAATTCCACCAATTTTTGGTCGAACACTTTCAAGAATTGGGCAAAATTTCAATCAATTCTTGGTGGAAAACTTTCAAGAATTGGTCAAAATTTCCACCAATTTTTGGTTGAAAACTTTTGAGAATTGTTCAAAATTTCCACCAATTCTTGGTGGAAAACTTTCAAGACTTGGTCAAAATTTCCAATTTTTGCCCATCCCACAACTAGGATGCCATGGTCATGAGCAAATGTTTGGTCAAAATTTTGACTAGTTCTTGGTGGAAAACTTTCAAGAATTGGTCAAAATTTTAACTAATGATTGGTGGAAAACCATGAGGAAATTGTCAAAACTTTGACCAAAGTAAGTTGTTTTTAAAGAAAATAGAGTGGATGAATCCCCCAACAAATGCCTGCCTATGGACTCTCTCTTAGATTATCTTCTTTGCTTACTTGACTAGCACAATTTTGAAAGAGGCTTGGCAATGGTTGCCATTCTATAATGCATTTGTTCAGTGATTTTGAAGTTGAGCTAATGGTGAGCCCTCATCTAGCATTAGGTGGTTGTTTGGTGCTCTAGAAACTTGTTATGAATGTATCATGGCTAATGGGAGATTTGATAACAAAAGCTCCTAATGACCTTCTAATAGAATCAGTGCTAGTGCTCAAGAAAGACACATTTTCTAGATTTTGAATATTGGCATTAGCATCCTTTCCATTGCAGGGTCATGAAGCATCACCAAAGTCATCTCTATGCAACTTCTTTGACACAATTTATGGAATATTTTGGTAGTAGTTATTGTTGTGGTTTCTTGAAAAGAGATCTAAAAAGCAAGCTGTCATCTAGCAATTGGGCTACTTATCATGAGTGACAAGGGAGCCATTTCCAAGAATGAGCAAAGGATCAATTCAGTACCATATTCAAAATGAAATCAATGACATCATATCTATAAGAGTGGAATGAAGCAATAGCCTATTTGCTACGTGTGGCTCCCTAAAGACACTTTTCTTTCTCACTCCATTGGCACAAATTTGGAAGTGTGGTTCAATAATGGTTATTGTTCCAGTGTGTTATTGTGGTGATCTGGAAGGCTGGAGCTTGCATCTAGCACTTGGGATTTTTATGCAAGTGAGTAGGGGAGCTTCTATTGTTTGAGCCTAGTTAGATGGAGCAAAGCATGGCACCATCACCAACCATAGATGAATCGTTAAGAGTAGAGTCTAAATCCATGAATCATTAGGGGTGTCAAGTTTGATATTCTCAAGGATTCCCTTCAAAGAATCAACAACCACAAGGATGCACATGAAGATATTCCATGATAGCAAGGTTTTAACATAAATGGAATCATTGTTGTGACAATCACAAAAATTCAAACTCTCATTGGATCACTACAGCCATAGGTCAGGTGTCTTCATTGGGCTAACGTATCTACAAGACATGTGTCTTCATGGGAATATTGTGCTCATAGGTTGTAGGCTCTCACGTAATTGTAATAAGAGCACACCTTGTAGACAAAGGTGTAATAATTTTACATACATGAAAACAAAAAAAATCACTAGCAGGCCTCTTTGGCTTGTTTAGGTCCTTGGTTGTCTTTTTCTTATCTTACTCTTTACTAGATTTATCCTCTTTGGCAGTGGCCTTCCATTTTCCAATTTTCCTATTAAAAGTAAGAAGAATCAAGGACATTTATTGAATAATTGAGGACATTATATAATCTAAAATTCTTCACAAAATTAATTGATAATTATTGCAAGACATTTAGACAAACCTTGATTTGGAAAATTTTTAACCACCTAATGTATTTTAGTAACTTTATTTTGTTCGATCACGAGTGCATTCTTGCAAATTTTATAGAACAATCGACCAATTAAAGAGCAGAACTTCACAAGCAAATTAAAACTATCAAGATCATAAAACCACACATAATTTCTAGACAATGAAGGATTAACATGATTTTAATCGTTATTGAAGTTTTCATTCTCAAGGTGAACACATTAGCTGTTGGTGGCCAACTGGTAGATTTGAAGTACTTCACGACCTATTCACACTCTAATTGGTTCAGTGCAC
This sequence comes from Cupressus sempervirens, assembly GCA_028749045.1. Classification (NCBI taxonomy): domain Eukaryota; kingdom Viridiplantae; phylum Streptophyta; class Pinopsida; order Cupressales; family Cupressaceae; genus Cupressus; species Cupressus sempervirens. Next base: position 936,927,089 of record CM053785.1, on the reverse strand, counting down.
AGTAATCAGAAAGAGTCCCTAGCCCTTTTCTTTATCCTTGTGACTTTTAGCTATCCTTTGTTTTCCACAAGTTTTTTCAAGTAGTCCAAGATACTGAGATGTCACCAACATACTAAAAACACAAAATAACTAGTTCAATAAGGGCTCCCAAAGAAAAGAACTAGCAAAGAAAAACTCTTTTCATTATACCCATTATAATACAAAGTGCAAAATAAAGTAATATCTGCATCAAAACTGATATACTAGCCACAAAAAAGCATAGGTACATATTTGTGCTAAGCATCTAAAAACCCATAATTGAGTCCTGTATAGAAATCCCCAAACCCAAATACATAAAGGGCTCATGCATGAAGTAGCCTATCATACATAAGAAGAGCCAAAATTTATAAGCCCAAAACCCCATATACATTATATACACCAAGGGTGCTTTCCAAGAATTAATTACATAGTGAAATAAGGAGCCTGATCTTATGAACCAACAGAAAGAAGTAGTGACCTATAAGAAGACAATCATAGAAGCCATTCAGAGTCCAAAAATAAGCCCACGAGAATGTTGAAATGGCATAGATCAACCAAGAGAATTGAGCTAGAATTGAAGAAATTTTGTGCCAAAAACATGACCAGAGAAGCAATAAGGGAGTTGTACCCTTTGGTAATCCCAATCATCCTTTGGTCTTTTCATTCTCTTCCCTTCATTTTTGCCAAACTAGGGAGTTTCAAACATCATCATTGTCTTTTGATGAGACTGACTGTAGAACTTTTTTGAACTTATGAAGGTAGTGTTGAGCCACCCTTGAGCAAGATTTTTCTAGATTTGAATCTCTATCATTATGCTATTTATTCCACTAATGTCAATGAATTTTGGGTTTCAGGAGCACACCTATCATAGTGCAACTATCCATGTCAAAAAACTTGATGATTTAAACCTTTTTCATTCTAGGAATTCTATGATAGCTTCAATATCATCATAAGAGTTTCATGTTGCAGTTGAAAGCTACACTAAAAAACTAGTGATCCTTCTATGTCAAATAGGAATATTAAAAATTATTAATAATCAACAAATATTGATGATAATATATGTCAAATAGTATCTAAATGATATCCCAAATAAAATACATTTAGAACATGGAAAGATCGACTAATGTACCAAACTAGGGATGGAAATGGTGAAAAGTTAGAAGGACAAGTCAGCATATGAAGCCCAATCAATTCTTAAGCCATCTCCATATGGGAATGAATCTTCATTATCAATGCTAATTCTTAGGTAACAGTTTGATTATAAAGGTTAAAACATCTGCAAATGTTAGTTTGACACATGTTTTCTATTTCATGGATATATTATGGGGGAGGTTATATCGTATCTAATAATGGAGCATGAGAGCAATTACATCTTTAAACTAGAAGATATGGAATATAATGGTTATGGAAATTGTTAAAGACAAAGCACTTTGGAAGGTAGTTGTTGTTTACTAAGAATTTTAATCAACCATTTAGATAACTTCTATTAAACTTGTTCTTAGTGGTCAATTACTTGAAAACATAAATATATAAATAGATACCTCTCTTTAGGAAAGTCTCAATCACAGAAAAGGATGTCTCTTTGCCCCTCTTAGAGTATTTATATTAATAGATTGTCAATTGTCATAGGGCATCAAAGGCAAGAAGAGTGATCGGCAAAAAAGGAGCCATAAGTAGTAGACACATATTTGGGATTAGGCTCTCACTAATCTAATTCATACTTGTTATAATCAACATTTAATCATCAGAATAATAGCTCTTGTGAACAAAGAGGGTGTAAGAGGTGGAGGAATATTTTCTTCATATGTTATTATGGGAGCCTACTTTATATATTAGAAGAAAGTAACAGTCAGCAAAACATGTCAATTACCTTTTACATTGAAGGAGAATTATCACCCAAGGAGTGGTTATGGTCATCTAATCTAGTGATAAGTTATTCAAGGAAGAGCCATGATTAGCTTAAAGAAAGAAACCATTGCATATAAGGTAGTGATTAGCATACATTGGCAATCTTAAATAGTAGTTAATGAAGGAAAGGTGCGATTAAATGTGAAATATAAGATATATACATATTAGATGTTTCTCTTTAATGATCCCAATCTAGTAGTGGCCACCATCTTCATGGGCTATGGCATCACCATCTACTACCAAGATACTAAGATGTCACCAACATACTAAAAACACAATTTTTATTATATACATTAAAAACACTGAATAAGTTACACATCTTTTATTGAAACCCATATGAGGCAATACTATAACCAGCTCAACCTTCATTTATTTTCTTTAGCTCCAACTTCTAGAATGGACTGGAATTTTACCAGGCAACATTGTAGCTCAATATTTCTCAAAAGACAAATTATTAATTGTGACTAAACGGTAGCCAAGCAATGATTTAATCATAAGTGAAGCTATCAAAGTGTTATGTACCTATTGTAAGAATCATAAGAGAAACCATTAACCAAGCCATCACAACAAGAAAACACACATAATAGAACCTACAATAGTGAGGCCACAATCTATACCAACATTGACAAAGAACTTCTCTTTCCATTGGTGTCAACCATAAACTACGAGTCACTCACAAAAACAATTTTATAGAGAGATAATCACCTAGTAGGCAACCAAACTTTTGTATCTACTTTTTCAATTTGAAGTGTCCAATCATTGTTTAGTTAAAAGTTAGACCATCACATCCAGATGCCATATATCTTGCATTTACTAAAATACTAAAATCTTTTTCAAATTTTCTCTTTCTTAAAGTTGGCTTGAACCTTTTATTTTTATTTTTTAATGTTAGCAACCTCTTAATTATTTTTGAAAGAAATTAATTTATGTATAAGTGCCAAGATTAATGTATTGATCCCAAAACCTATATTGATAGATACCCCTAACATCATAGTACTTAGTTATGAGTTCCATACTTCTTAAATCGGCTTTAACTAGAGTAATATAGGGAAAATTCTCTTAAAAACAAATCCAATTCAAAATTTAGTGTCTTACTACAAAAACTAGATGTGCAGTCCACACACGTTGTGCTAGAGAAGTTGTGACAATTCCTCATACCATTTTCTTAACATTAGGATCTAATGTTGCATTGAACCATATATTATATGAAAGTCAAGGTGAGTAGGTGCTAGAATCATTTAATAATCATATTCATAGTAAATAAATGATAAGAGGTAGAAAAGTAATGTGTCTAATTACTTCAAGATTGAAAACTAGAATTAGTAAATCCAACATATTTATCAAAATCATGTCAGTCAAGGGATTCTCCAAGCAATATCTTAGTAATTTAGAACCATTAAATCAAGAAGGAAAGAATACTACCTTCAAGATAATTGCCTCTCCTATTGAGTGGCCAAACAAAAAAGTATGGCACTCTTAGGTTCTCCAATCTTACTTTTTGTAGAAACATTTTCTGTAGGATAATATGGTGTAATATATTATTGTACGATTATAATAATGTATTCCTATATTTTTTAAATATATGGGAACTTGTTTGTGCATATTGTGCCTTCAACAACCTGATCCAATGATGGTACATATCCTTGCAACTCATCACTACCACCATGGCCTATAAAACCAAATGATTAAATAAGTATTCCCTACAAATGACATGAGACCTATATAGAAACTTCTATAGATAATGTTTTTTATACACATAGACATAAAGAAACACATAGACACAATAATCAAAAGAAAATAAAAGACATGGATACTAATAATTGAGCATATGCTCTACCATAGCCACATAATTATGTTCATTTTGACTTCAGGTCCCATGATGATCATGATTTTGGATCAATCTTCCACACTGCCTTTAACAACCTTACACTTTTCTTAGACTTCCCCAAGCTTCTTGTATTTCCCATTTAAAATACAATAGTAATACCATATCTCTTTCTATAGCAAAAAAAAAATCAAAATCATTATAAATTTAAAAAGCAAATGATAAAAAGAAAATATAGTCCAAGCAACATATGCATACATTACTTTTGTTGTCTTGTCACTTAGATAAATTGAGAGATAGTTTAGTTATTTCATAATACTAATTAAGCAATAACCTAAGAACTCCATAGAATCTGAATGATTTATATGAAGTGCATGATAAGGAAGAAATCATCCTTATCGAGAAACTTGTACATACAAACTAGTTCATATACATAATCTTCAACATTTTTTAGGACTATTATTAAACATCTTACATAAATTGTGTAACACAAAATAAAAATGGTAATTGTGTTTATTTTTCTGAATTTATTTAACAGATCCCTTGAAAAAGAAACAATATTAAGGGAGGATTCTTCTCGATTTGAAAATGGGGTAGAGCCTATTGGGTGGAGAATTTGCATGGTGACCCAAGTAGAAGAAGCCAAAATTCTTATTCAAATGGAACCCATTTTTACAAGTACAATACTATTGACTACAGGTCTAGCACAACTCCAAACATTTTCTATGTGTGAGGGTTTGACAATGGATCAAAGCATGGGAAAACATTTCAAAATCCCAGTAGCTTCTTTATCAGTAATTCCTTTCCTATTTCTAGTCATTCTTACTCCAATCTACAATAGAATATTTGTTCCCATTACAAGAAGATTCACTGGGCATGAAGCCAGGATAATACACTTGCAAAGAATAGGATTTGGACTTGTATTGGTTGTGATATCAATGATTATTTTTGTTGTTGTGGAAGTGAAGAGAAAACATGTAGCAAAAGAGAATGGAATGATGGATACAATACCAATAGTTATGCTGCCTATTCTAATGAGTGTATTCTAGTTGGAATTTATGATCTTTTTGTTTTGGTAGGAACAATGGAATTCTTCTATAGTGAAGCTCCTAAAAGAGGATTCTGTGGAGTTATATTTTAGCAGCTCATTGCTTAAGTAGTTTTTTTTTGGCATTCAAAAAATTGTGTACTGTTTGACAGTAGTCTACATGAATATGATTTGAAGCTCTATACATTTATGAGCTATTATGAATTTCTAATTTTAAACATGTATGTTTCATGTGTTGTGGGAATGGGATGAATTGGCTAGTTTACTATTCCTTTAAAACCAATAGTTCTTTGTATAAGTGAGCAAAAAACATAAATTAAAATGACACACTTCTATGCATTGAGAGATCCCCAATTCAAGCAAAGAAAGAAGTTCTTATATATTTTTTTTGTTGTTGTTGTTTGGTTTTTAGCTATAAGGTAGAGCATATATACTTCAAGCATTGTAAGGCTATTAAGAGTTCATCCAAATTATCTTCACTAAATTTGTATGATCTACCTGAGAAACGTAGGAAAGGTTTGAAGAGGCGATCTCTAGTTGAGTCCCTCAATTGGAAGTTTGTCATTTTCCTTTTTATTGGTATTGTGTGGACCATGAAAACAATGCAAAAAGATGTAGCTTTTGGTCCAAATTGAAAGCATACATGACATATGAATCAAAATTAATATGTTGAACCACATAGAGCAATGCCTAGGGGAGGTGGAGGGTGCTTCTATCACTATAGGGGAAAATGAGAAGATTATTGTGGGGAATTAGCAGGAAAAAGCTTATACTTGTAATGCTTGGTACCAAGTCTAAAGCTAAGAGATAAGGGGAGAAAAAAAAATATTTCTCAAACGTTTCCAAGCAAGTCATTTTGACAAATTGGGCAAGAGTAATGTAGAAAATCTGATTTTGACAGATTGGGCAAGTCATATCCTACAATGATTGTAGTTACATTTAACTACTCTTGAAATTCTCTTCATATCCCATTTGCAAGAAATTCTTCAAAGTTTTAGTTTAATTGCAAAATTTTCTAGCATATTTCAAGTTTGGATAAGTGTACAATTCAAGGAATGATTCACTCTCCAATCATAAATTTTGGATGTTTTGAACTTTGAAGATGGAATTATATATCATTAGTCATCCTCATATAGTTGTCATGTTAGATAATTGCAATGTATTTTCCTATGACACATGGTTCTAGAATTTGTTTGATGCCATATACAAATGGTCATTTCTTTATCTTCAATTCATTTGTATTAAATGGTATGATTTTGATCTCACTCAATTATGGGGAGGCATCAGAACGATCTCAATTTTATAACCTCAACTTAAACTTATGATTAGTTATGAGTGGCCTAGTTCATATTTCATGCAATCTTCTACTCGTTATAAGTTATCTAGTCCATATTTCATCAATATATTGTTATGTGATGGTATTCAAAAGTAATCCACTATGTATTTAATTTTAAATGGTGAAATTGAAAAAAATATAGGTTACTGGTGGAGGATGGTGTGAAGAGAAATATGAGGATGAATTCTATTGTTAATTTGTTTGAATTGTCGATGACCTGCTTCTAATTCATTTGGATTGCCCTTCTTTACATATGCAGTGTGAGAATAGAAAAGAAGTAGATTCCAAAAACCTCTATTTTTTCATAATATAGTGAGAGCTTCATAGATTTCAACATTTAAATGAAGCATGAAATAATCAGGGAGCAATATGAATTTTGTGTGAGAAGCAGCTCAACATTATCCAACATGCCAATAGATTAATTAGTAGAAATTTAGATCAAAGGTAAAGTGTCAGTAACATGTGAAAAATAATATTAAGCAAAGTAAAAACCAAAATAAGTGGGGTGCATACCATCTATTTTATCTCCACCAATGACAATGCTAGTTCCAACCACTATGACCAATTTCATTCCAATTATTACAGCAAATAAGTATTCATATTTTCTGTCAAATGCCATTTTTGTAAAAGAAAAAGGTGTAAAATCATATCAGCTTATGATGAATTGATATAAATTTTAGAGAATAGAAGAATTTGTAGAAAATAGAAATATATGAATATTTATACCAAATACTATTAAACTTGTTGAACTTCTATGTTGGATCTTTCTTTTGGGATTAGAATATATTTTTCCACTACACTAATTCATTTCCATGTTAGACACAGTGAAACACGAATGTATATTGTTTCATCTTACGTCTGATTATGATCTAAATTTAAACCATCCACAAATATAACATGTAAAAGGTGAATAAACCCCTAAAATTAAATGTGATCTTCATTTTCATTCATTTTACAAACACATTGAATGGCTAATGCAACAAATAATGATTTTGTGGACTAGAATTTTAGTTGACTGATAATATCATGTCACCTCTCTTAGAAGGATATTAAAGAACTAGTAGTGATGGAGCCCTATTTTGTTTGCAAAAAAGTAGGGCCTCCATTTAAGAGATGATGAAAATTTGATGAGTATTATGGCCTCTTGTAAATCTAGTTTTAAGAACAACATTACTAAACATTTTTGACATGAAATTATGGGTTAATATGCTCATTATTCAAATTAAAAGCAACTTAAAATATTATTAAATGAAGGCTACCTTTAAACATTGCATATTCACATGTTTCTTTCTCTGCTACCATCTTTTAATAGCAATACCAATTCTAAGCACCAAAAGAGAAAGAGGAGAAATTAGTTTACTAAAGTTGGAATATGGATATAAGTTTACAAGTCTTTCCATTGTATATAAATACAAACTAAATGTGTTACCTTGGTTTGGATGCAGTAATGAAGGTTTCTATAGTAGTCCTCATTGACTATGGTTTGTGGATTTCTTATGGGGTTGAGACTGTTCAGAGAAACTGTCAAATGACTACTGGAAACTAGAACACTAAGAAGGGATATAATTACCTAATTAGAAAATAACTAAGACCAATAAAAAAAATCTACTCAAAATAAGGACTATTCGTATGGTATCTTGTGGACTGCAACACCATCTATTGTCATATGGGAGTTATGGTAGGAGAGAAATAGACACATTTTTTTAAAAAAGAATAGCATAAGAACAAATTACCGACAAGATGGAGGCTATCATTATCAAGATTGTGAATAATGCAATATTGAATATGCAAAAACTAGCAGAAAAGATGACTTATTGGGATGAGAAGATGAGAGGTAGATGGATTGGGTTTAAGATTCCTTGGTATGTTAGTTTGAGCTTCACTTGTTTTCAAGAATACTTTAATATTCTCTACTTAACAAGGCCAACTACATGAAGATGGAAGATCATTTATCCTCACCCTCTCCCCCTAACATCAATCTAAATTACCCATTATTATCTAATCACATACTTCATTCATGCATTCATCCATCCATTTATGAACTATAACACTCAATCAATATAGTCACATAACATTCATTAATATGATATAAAATTCATTAATACATAATACTAATCATGAATTTATTAACATATAACAATATTCATTGACATGAAATAAAAATCAATATTAATATGCAACATTCATAGATAATTACTTAAAACAAAATTCTTTCATTATCCAAAGTTTATCAAAAAAGGTTGATCAAAGAGGATTTTTAAAACATATTTCGTCCTTTTGTTTTTCTTAGCTCTATTAAGAAAAAGGCTTATAGGAACATCAATATCTTCCTCATTATCCTCCTCTTGTGTCATATGTAATGTCAAATGATGATGCCTTCTCCTATTTGGAGGAGCAGGAGGCTGTTGCACTAAAGCAGGCTCTATTGCAAGAAAAAGTAAATGAGTTAAATTGGCATTTTCTTTTTCTTTTTTTTAACAGTGATAAGTATTTTATCAAGTAGTACAACATAACATGCATTTTTCTTAGTTGAAAATGCCACATCATGTAAATTAACATTTTGATCTACCACCATGTCAACATGCTGAGAACTTGGAATATGCTCCACTCCTTCAACATGATGTTCAACATGCTCTAAAATATTCAAAAAAAGGATACACATCAAATTGCAATTTAACATGTTAAATTGCATTCATAATTGCATAATTTATTTCAAATAGAAAATTAATACCTCCATCACTATAATGCACATCATGGCCTTCATCATGAGAAGGTTCTATGATAGGATATGAAGGTTGTAGTGAAATGTTATGTGCATTGTTATGCAGTCAATTTATGTTCAAAACTAGGACCAAAAAAGAAATTTCTCAACTGTTCAATTTAATTTACTTTGAACATCTAACCAATTTACCTATGTCTCATTTGGTGCACCGGATTCTTGGGCAAGGATTTTGGATTCTTCACAGAGGCATGCAACCATGAATTTATAGCCTTCCTTCAAGGAATTTTTTTAATCTTCATCCATGAGCTCCACATTGAATTCAATGCTATGTATTTTTTGCTTAATATCATTATTTTTGCATGTATAGTTTCATTAAACCAATTTTTTTTAACATTATAACTACTACTTACAAGTCAAGAACGAAGATTCATATAGCCGCCAAAGCCAAGTTTGTGTTGGCCAACCTTTTATAGTCTCACTTTTGTAGCCATGGATATGTCCTATAGTCTATGAATAGTTTCAAACATGTTAGATTATATATTTACAAAGATCACTAATTAGTGCATGATTACATTGTACTTAATATTATGATGACATACCTTTTTTTTCCTTGTGTTGGTTCATTTCATTTACTTTTATGTAGCCTTTTCTCCTTTGAATCTTCTATTATTTCATTCCACTCCATCAATGGAATCATAGGGGGATTATCATACTTTTGGTTCTCCTTTAGAACCCTTCTATATTGATCCCTCATAGTATTTATATTCCTTGATGTTCTTTTAAAAAGTAGGGCGGTGTCAAAAAAATTTTTTTCCAAAAGGTCCTCAAAAGATGTAATTAGCTAATTTTTTAATACAGAACCCTATTCATTCCAACTTTTTTTATAAAAAAATTGTTAGATCAATAACTTTAATACAGTACAATAAATGGAAGAAAAGAATTTTTTTACAGCAATGATATGAAACTACATACATTTTATGTATGGTGGGTCCAAATAGCCTCAATGTCATATCAAAAATATGATCAAAGAAAACATTATTACCTTCAAAAACATAAAGTTACTATCAATCCAAAATGAGTTATGTAAAAGTAAACTAAAATTACACTTTAAATAATAACAATTTTAAATCACCTAGAAGCTTTCATAACTTTAATAGAAACATAGTTTTCTTGTTTAGCAACAATGTCCCTACAAATGAACTAGTACTAGTCACATAGACTACTCCAAGAAATCGATCAGCTTTAGTAGTACTAGTCTTTGTTTCTCTATCAACTAAAGCTGTATCTATTAGTGCAAAAAATATGTTCATGAATACAAAATCCATACAACAAAAAAAAACAATGCATGATTAGCACATTACAAAATATAGCAAAATAAGGTTTTACCAGTTGTAGTGGGTATAGAAGAGGATGTTTGCATGCTCCTTGTTGCCAATAATGCAGAAGGCAATATCAGATTGTTGACCAAAGGAGGCATCTGCACTTCATCATGAGTTGAAGAATACAATATTGTTAGCAAATACATTTGCAATGGATAAAGATCAAGTCAGATAATGGCTAGAAATATCGAAAAATAAAAGTTAAGTGTTATAGTGTTGATGAAAATAAACAAAGAATGTGTTACTTACATGAAGGTTGTGTGCTATAACCCTCACCATGTTCACCACATAGTGTCACAGCTGTCACATATTTCTATAGAAGAACACATAATATTTTCAATTGTGATCTATAAGATACTATAAAATATAAACATTTATTGGACTTCTATTATTTCTTTATATTAATTATTTCTTACCTTCAAAGATTTGACCCTATGACCTAATTCTTTCTTTAGTGTCTCTTTCTCCTAACTTGTGTCACACTTGATGATAGTGTTAACAATTTCATCACCGTATCTTTGTTTGAGTTGTTGGGCCATGGATATAGAGTCAGCACTAAGGGTGATGTCATGCAGAAATGATGCCCATATTTTAGATCACATATGATCTACTGCCATTTTATCTTTTTGGACTATCATTTGTGACATCAATATTAGTAAAATTTTATCAAAATAATTCCAAAGCCATAAAGAAAAGAACATAATAATATGACATTTGTTTCTATATAATTTAACCAATTACAATAATTAAGGTTTACCTTTGCTAATGGTGTGTGAGATGGTGCATCCCCACCTATTTTGGTGGTCTACCCATGTTTCCCTATGAAAAAGATTAGTAATTCTTAGAAATCAATAGCAAAATGAAAGTATTTGACATGTTGTACTTAATGTTTATATTTGCACATATGGTTTTCAAAGAAAAAAATGGTGTAAATAATGTATATATCTACAAAATTAAATATCAGTAAAATTTCATCAAAACAACTCCAAATCCATAACAAGAAAAAAATAATAATATCATATTTGTTTATATATAATTTGAATAATTACAATAACTAATGTTTACCTCTGTTGAAGAAGGTGTATGAGATGGTGCATCCACACCTATGCAATGTAGTGGTCTATTCTTGTCACCCTATGAAAAAGATTAGTAATTATTAGCAATCAACAGTGAAATGAAAGTATTTGACATGTTGCAGTACCTAATGTTTATATCTACAAATATTTTTTTCAAAGAAAAATCTGGTGAAACTAAGCTACATATCTATAAAATTCAATTTTAGTAAAATTCCATCAAAATAACTCCAAAACCATAAAGAGAAGAACATAATAATTTATGAAATTTGTTTCTATATAATTTGAAAAATTAGAATAATCAAGGTTTACCTTCACTAAAGGTGTGTGACATGGTGCATCCCTACTTGTGTGTGGTTTTCTACCCTTGTTGCCTTGTCAAAAAGATTAGTAATTCTTAGCAATCGGCAACAAAATAAAAGTAATAGACTTCCCAAAAAAAATATTAATAATAAAGTAGATTGTATATTAGTGTCAATATTAATTGGAGGCAATTGATTTAAATGTTATACTTACTAGTCCCATGATAGGAAATTTTTTGTATCTACATGATTCAAATTGTAATCTATTAGAAGCTCTTCCCCTACACTTATTGATTTTATTGCAAATACAAAAACATGATGTCCCTCATGTGCCTTGAATATACAATTCGCCAACTTATTAGTTTACATAGGTTGAGAACTATTTACAAATCCTACAATATTCCCTATTACTCTTGGCCTTCCATCAATATACATAGTGAAAATTTTAATTTGACCATTTTATTTGCATTGTATATAATTTGGTGACAATGCATACCTTAACATACTTTTTTTATATTGCACAATCTGCATCTAATTATTGTACTTGTAAAAAGCTCCTACATACTCAATCAATTCAATAAATTTATTGTAACATACCTTTATGCCATCCATGGAAAATAGGCCAAAAGCATGTAATGAAGATGGATCTATGCAATATATCCTTTCATTAATAGAAAAATTAGTGTTAACTAGAGGTAGTTCTTTGGGTACCCATTCTTTTTGAAGATGTGTGTACCTTAAGGGAACCCCTCTATCACCTTTGCTCTCATTATGATAAGGAGATGACCCCCCATCAACAAGAAAAATTTGCATTCATTTGTTGAATTTTCTCCTAATCTTTTGACCTCTAGTTGATCTCCCTATTTTAGACCTACTAGATGTCTCACTTTTGTCTTCTATTACCATATTTTCCTCACTTGAGGAAGAAAAATGAGAAAAATAACTATTTGGTGATACCTTCAATCCATAAGATGAGAGACACACTAGGAAAAAATTTGATGTTAATGGTAAAGATAAGATATGCAAATGAAAAATTGTATCTATAGTGTCTATTGACATATACCTATCAATCCATGTGACTGTGTAAGATCCTAGTCAAAGGCATTGAATAGCCTGCATATGTAAATCATTTTTCTTAAGTTGGCCAAAAATTTGGTATAACTAATGTGTATATCTAAAAAAAAATTTACATGTTCTACTTAATGTTTATATCTACACATATGGTTTTGAAAGAAAAAGTTGGTCACCTCGCTTATCAAATTCACTCAAATTGTAATGAATGAAAAGTTGTGTGCTTACAATTCTCTATAAACTACAAATTATGTAGAAGACAAAAATTGTACATGATGCATTCATCAAAATCAAATAAATTTCTATAAATAAAAATAATGACCCCATCATACTTGACATTGATAGTAGCTCAACAAACATTTCATTAATCATGTCATTGATCATCATCTTCATCAATATCTTCATCATCACCATCATCACACTTGTCACTTTGGTCATCATCATCACCACCACCATCTTTGTTGCCATCATCATCATCTTCACCACTATTAGCATGACCATCATCACCATGATCATCATTATCTTCATCAACATGATCATGAACATCATCATCATCATCATCATCATTACCATTATTGTCAACATGAAAAAAATCATCATCTTCTTCTTCTTTATCATTGGGTAACAATAATTCATGATCATCATTTACTTCATCTTGGGATACTTTCTTATCTTCTTCTTCCATCACATTATACTTTAGCGGTCTTCCTCTTAGATCATGTCTAACAACAAATGACTAGCTTGGTTTGTGTGGAATGCCAAAGTAAAACACTTTCTCACATTCACTTAGAAGAAAATAGGGCTCATCTCCAACTGGATCAAATGAGCTTGTATTAATGATTGTAAATCCACTATCATGTTCAATAATAGTCCTATCAGGATCATTTTGATTCAGTTGTAGCCTATAGCACTTGATGACGAATAGAACTAATTCGGATGAGTTAAAGTTGCACTCAAGTATATCATCCAAAATTCCATAGTATCAATGTTTAGACTTTTGAGGATGTATGTCAGTTCTAGACAAAATATTGGTGACTACAAAGATTGCACTCATCCCAGAATCATATGTTTTCTTTGTTTCATCTGACTTTTTAATGCAAAATTTATGACCATGGTAGTACATAGCTTTGTGGTGTTTGATCTACAATTATTCAAACATGTCAAGATTATTTGTATCAATCTATGAAATTGATATTAAACTTATGGCTCATGATTAGTAATCTTCTATGTACCTTTATATCTCTTAAGCCATATACTAAATCAAGTACCATTGGTGTAACATTAGGATCTCTATTATGTTGAGCTTCTTTAACCAATGATGCAACACCTTCCCATGGTAATGAGCAACCATTTTCTTTAGACTGTTCAATCCATACTGTCATCTAATCAAGATTGTTTGCAACATACAAATGTAGTGCATCACACTTACCACCAACTATAAAGAAAATAATTAGAGTAGTTAGAAAAAACTTATATTGATGATGGATAAGAATTAATTAACTAAAAAAGAACAACTTATAATTAACTCTCACTCTCCTCATTCTACCTTTCCCTATCAGGTACTCCTCTTCAAATTTGTTAATAGAGTTGGGTTCTCAAGTGTAATCTACATGGATATTTGTTGCAAACTTTGGAAGATATTCACTAATGTACACCATAGTCTAGTATACCATATATCCCTCTACCATAGAACCCTTAGAATATGCTCTTTGTCAAACTAAGCCCTTCATAAATTTTAAATGCCTCTCAACTATCCACATTGAGCTATTTTGTATAGGTCCACACAATTCAATCTCCTCAACTTGATGTATGAGGTAGTGTTCTTGAGCATTGAAAAAGGTTGAATATAGACACTTTTGCATTTCACACATAAGTGCTGGAATTTTTCTCTTTCAATATTTTATATCTTTTTTGTCAAATTCTTTAGATGATAACCACCTAAAAGAGATTCAATATACAAGAACATATAAACGAGATTTTAGATAAAATTATACAAATCTAAAAAAAAACTTCTGACCTTATGTATTTTCCAAGATTATATAACTTATTTAATACTATTGTCGAACTGGTTTGGAAGGGATAGAGGTAGGACATATTGCAATCATTTAAAAATGATCATTTCAATATATTATTAAATAATGCAATAGGTAGTAAATTTAATTTTAAAAACATATTGTAAATAGAGAACATGACTTACCTTGACTAAGATATGTCAATCATGTGTTTTTGACCCTAGCCCAAAATCACCTTTATTTGATACAAGAGTGCTTATATTTGAATAAAATCTTGTCAAGATTTTTTTTTTTAATGACTTCTTATAATCATCACTTTGTTGGTCCATTAATAACTAAGGAAGGGAACTCATATTTATGTGGTCTCCATTTTTATTTGATCCAATGAAATATTTTAGTTCATGATTGGATTCATGAATGTTATTACAAATTTGGCAATTTTTTCTCTATCACACCTTTCATCCAATATTTTTCATAGTGTTTCTGTTACATTCCTTCTAATATGCATAGCATCAAACAAATGTATAATTGTGAGATCATTGTAGTACAGTAACTTACTAAATTGAGTAGGGTAACTTTTCATTCCTCTAAGAAGTTTGCCATTACAAACATAAATTTCAAAATATAAATTTCAAACTTTGGAACACAAACAGCACATTACCTCGATGATTTAGTCGATTGTATTCCAAGTTCTATAGATGAGGTGTTATTCTTTGTGGCCTTGATGATGTCTCTTATTTTCCACTAAAAAGATTATTTTTGGTAACTTAATACTTATGATTATTGTGGAGAAAGTTCCTAAACTTATCAAACACCTATTTTTCTAAACTTCTTGAATGATGAGATTTCATCTTTGAACCACAAACTAGACATGAAAATTTTCCCCTTGTCTTCAGACCTAAAAGATCATGTACAATTATCATGCACAACTTAAGCACAAAATTATCATGTGTAAGCACTATAATAGACTAAAAATACCTGATCTTAACAATATAACATACTGCAAAAATGAGTTAGCCTAGGATCATCATGTATTGTCTATACAAGAATTGTATGGAATTGAAATTGTTGATGTCCTATTGGTCTAGAGATTTCATACATAGTGATGTCATCCATAACTTCAACAACTCATCAATTAGGGACTTAATATGGATGTTCATATCTTTAACTTGGTACTTACCTAGTAATTGAATGGACATAAACATTACATTATGCGCTCCCTCTTTATGGAAATCCAAAGAAAAATCTTATTGTCAAAAACAAAAGTAGACCACACTAAATAAATAGATCCCATATCTTCAAATGGAATGACATCGTCCACTGCTAATGAAAGCTTTAGATTATGAGGTTCTTCTTTAAAATGTGACCACGATTTTTCTATCTCTTTAAATGTAGAACTATACATAGGTATTCACATAATGTCATCTTAACTTCTATTGCATGTATGGTAATCCATGAATTGTTCCAAACTAGTACACCTAAATAATCATTGAAGATGTAGAATAATGAGAATGTACTAAAGAACCTTGTGAGCCACCTTTTTTGTTATTTTATCTAGCTAATATCTACTAATATGACAATCAAGGAATTTTGTTGTAAATTCATGTTGCTTATAGTATAGAATGTGATCATTGGGACATGTATGCATTGTTTGGTACTTTATTCTAATCCAATTCATAATGGTAGATAATTCTTAGTATGAACTAGGAAAAATGTTTGATGGTGGTAACAAAAACTCACCTATCAACCTATAACAAAAAATATGCATTGTTAATATAATGAATAATAATTGTATACTAACATTGAAGATGACAAAAATGACATACCTTAGCATACGTGACATTGTTACATTAGATAAATCATTCATAACCTTCAAGTTCACTAGCAACACTATAGTAGAGAGAAGAGTTGTTTGGGAGCCTTAGTATAGGCACTTATGTACCTTCTCAAGTAAAGGTATATCACCATCTTCATCATCATTATCAAATGTGCTAGTATCATCATCATGAGCCTCTTCATCACCTACTCCAATACCATCTTCTTCAATCATGTCCTCTGACACATTATCATCTTCTTCCATGGGAGTGTTATGCTTAGCTTGGATATCCACACCTCCATGTTCCTCTAGTAGGAAATCCACTTTCAACAATGGACAAAAATTGTGGCCCCCTTCAATGTGACCATGTTGCCTACAATGACTCTAGGCTATTGTGATTAGAATTCTTCTATTCTTTAAGCCCTTACACTTTTTGCAAGGACAATTACATTTATCAATTTTTTTCTAGAATTGAGACCACACTGTAGCCATTTCTCATTATTTTGTTCTGGTTTTGTATTGTCAAGCATGGTCTTTCTTTACAAGAAAATATATCTGCAAAAAAATGGACATGTTGTACTTAATGTTTATATATGCACATATGGTTTTGAAAGAAAACTTTGACCTAACTAATGTGTATATTATCTATAAAAAAATTGGACATGTTGTACTTAATTTTTATATCTACACATGGGTGAATGCACAAAATTGAGTCGCAATTCCATGGAAGTCAAATTCATAGAATGAGATCTCTTAGAAATGGGTACCCGATTTTAAAAAATAGGCACCCATTTTTTCCTCAGATACTTGACCTTAAATTTAAAAAATGGACACCCATTTTTTATTTTCAAAAAATGGGTACCTGTTTCTCAAAAGATTAAAAATTTAAATTTTTAATAAATAGGTACCCATTTTTTAAAAGTGTTAAAAAGGTACCCATTTCTTAAAAAATTAATTTTTTTAGTTTTTGGGGGATTTTACATGCCACTTTTAGTTTTTCAAAATGGGTACCCATTTTTTGAATGTAAAATAACAAGTGCCCATTTCTTACAACATGAGGCGGATTTTTTTCTACCTCAGATTTTTGTTTGAGATAGGCTTGGTGAAACCAAACCTATGCCTTGGCCTCTCAAGATTTGGCTAAGGCATTGAACTGACAAATTCATTCCTTGCAATAATTTTTAGAGGGTCTTCCAGATAAATTTCTTTTACAAAACAAAAACTCATTAGAGCACTCATTGTCTTGATTTTAGAAATATAAAGTTTATAGTGTTATAATTTTATTTACTATTTTTATATTATGTTTTAATCAAACGCAGTACCTAAGTAAAATAGAAATGTTCACCAAAACTTTAACAATTTTTTTTTATTTTATGATTTTTTCTTAAATTAATTTATATGCTATCAATCTATATTCAATTTTTTGAAGTTAAAAAAAATTGAAAAAAAAGTGAAATTTTGATCAAATTATGGTGTCCATATATGAGAGATTTTAAAATTTACCTTAATAGACAATTAGAAATTTCAAAAAAAATATTCATTAAAAAATTCAAGAAAAATATTCTCATCAATCTTTGGTGTGTTACGTAACTCCATTTAAAAGGATTTGCAAAAATTAATCTAGTTCTATCAAATTATGGTGTCCACACACGAGCATGGTATGGTTCTAAAATAGGCATTTTAAAAAAGTGGCTTTTAAAGATCCATACCAAAAAAAATCTATCATATGGGTATACAAATAAATTACATATTCAAAAAGAAGATCCTAGGTACTACAAATTTTTTTAAATTTTTTTTTTTATATTTAATCTCTAAATGGCTCAAATTTTGGCATCAATTGAAAAAATATTTCAAAATTAAAAAAAAAAATTCTACTTTTTGGCCAAAAGTGAGACTTAACTTCTTGCACTGACCCACATATGGTTCTAAAGGAAAAATGTAGTGTAACTACTATGTATATCCGCAAAAGAATTTGACATGTTGTAGTTAATGTTTATATCTGCACATATGGTTTTGAAAGAAAAATTTGGTGTCATCAAGAGTTGAATTGTTCTATGAAAGTCCTAGTTTATTCATACTTGTCCAAAAATTGTAAACTTTGTATTCATTTGTTTTGATGGATTGGCACTCACATTAAAATTTAACCCTTTCCCTCTACATAATTTAGTTTGCAACATAAATCTTTTGGACTAAAATTTATTTTTGGACTAAGAACTTTTATCCATCCATAAATAGCACCATCAACCTCCTCTATGTTATACTTGATGCTTACCCTAAGTCTAGATTGAGGGTTTAGAGGTAAATTTTTATTTTCTTTCATTCTTGCAACCCAAACTTCTTGGTACCTAATGGATAGTTTTATTGAAAGGTGGAAATAGTATGTAGGGTGAGGATATTGGGAGTTTGCATAAGATGGAGATGCAACACTAAATTTCATGACTATGACTGCAAGTTTAACATGTTGTTTTCTAAGAATCACAGTGCATAAGGTGTTCTATGACTAGTGAAGGAAAAATCTTTAGTGGA
This sequence comes from Cupressus sempervirens, assembly GCA_028749045.1. Taxonomy (NCBI): domain Eukaryota; kingdom Viridiplantae; phylum Streptophyta; class Pinopsida; order Cupressales; family Cupressaceae; genus Cupressus; species Cupressus sempervirens. The sequence continues at coordinate 936,908,053 of CM053785.1, read as the reverse complement.
AAGGATGGAAATACCATGACAAAGATGCTTGTGGAAGAATTTTCTCAATGAGTTTTGTGGGAATGAGCCTATAAGGCCAAACAACATTTTAAAGCCTAAAAGACCTAGGAACTAGGGCTTGGTAGAAAAGAGCTGAAAACTTGTGATCTTAAACCAATATTAGAGATCTAGATATAGTTTGATACCTTTTACGAGATTCTATAAATAGTTTTGGTGGTTGTGTAGAAGTTTTTGAATTTTAGAGAAAATTTGGCAAAAACAATGCTACTAGGAATGAGCCCTTTTTAGGCCTCCTAGTGCAACTTTTGAATTTGGAATATTGTGAAGGGCTAGACCAATCAGTTGGATAATAAACCTTGTAGAAGGTTAGAGAATGAGGTGTTAAGGTGAATGGTGACTTAAGATCTTGGAGGATGTAGGTGAAGAGAGGTGACTCAATTACATAGTAGTTATTGTATTAAAGAAGGAGGTGGCTTATTAAATTTGTTATAGATATGCAAATTTAGTCAAATTACTCTAACAAATGCAATCAAATGTAAATGTGGCATGTTGACCTTGGAAATTTGATATCCATCCTTTACCTTATAATAATATATCTCTATGATATATATGACTAATAATCAATGAATTAATAATCACCAATTGTGTATGTGTATTTAATAACAATCATATTATTAAATACATATACATGAAGAATTATATTGAAATTTATAATAATCACATTATTTCTCAAGTGCATCGATAATTAATATCAATATATTATGGTGTATTGCATCATATATAATCAATCATGATTGTGATAATGATATCAAAGAGTAAGGGTAATCAAACAGTTGTTAATGGTAACAAATGATAAGTTCATAAATGACATGTCTCACAGAGAGACATGTCTCTATGTGATATGTGGCTCCACGTTACCTTATTTATTGAAGTCGTTCTAATACTTATAAAAGCACAAAAATAATTTTAAGTGCAGCATGAAACAAGTATACAACCATTCAACTAATTATATCTCAGCAACATTAAAGTCACAATAGCTCAATATTGATAAACTTATCTTGGTGAGAATATTATGAATTGAAAACAATGGCCATTGAAGGTTATAGAGTTGTATAAGTTTGATACATATCCAATTTCTTATTACCTATTCTTTCAACCAAAATAACCATTGTATATTGATATGATTCAATATCTTCAACATAAGCCAATACCTTATGAACTGCTTATAAACTGCACTTTCAACAATGATAAGTTTTGTTCAAACTCGTGAGCTTCTTATCTAAGAATTCTTAACTTTGAATATGTTCAAACTTAAAAAATGATAATAATTAATATAAGATTTGTTAATAGTGACGACACCTGGAATGCTTTGAACATCAACCCAATTTCAATCATTTCTAATAATAATTTCCCCAGTCCAATTTAGCATCTTGGATGTATCCTAATTTTCTTCCATAGTCAATAGGGTTCCTAGTTTGTTCTTTTATATACAATTAATTTTCCTCCATTATTGATTTGAGATGTTAGAGTGCGGGATTCCATGATTGAAAATTTGAAAGAAACCTTAGTTTTGTATAACTCTAAAGAGTGTTGCAATGGTCTCTTGTTGAAGATATGGAGAACCCAAGTCATGCCAATCAATGACTTGAATCTGGGTGTTATGTGTACTTTGGAGGGGGATATTTTGATCCCACTCTGTGATAATGTCTAAGATCTTGGTAGACTACCTAGTTCATCTATTATTGATGCACTTAGTCTTACTACTGATGAAAGAACATTGGGACCAAAGAAACCTCATAATGATCATGATAGAGAATACATTTTGGTAGTAATATAATGTTCTTTCATCGGTAGTAATATAAATGAATTCAGTTATTTTATTTTTTTGGTGCATATCATGACATGTGGCCTCTATTGTCCAAGTGCTGATGAAGAAACCATGGACCCTCTAATCTCTCTTATGGAAGGGGCTTCTATAGGTTTGAGTCTTGAAAATAGTGATAATTTTTTTTATAGGATTTCTACTTGTAAAATAGGAGCCCCAATTCTTTAAGCATAGATTTTCAAAGACTACTTGGATTACGATAATTTTTCCAATGTTTATCATGCAGCATTGTCTTGTTTAGACTCTAAACAAAACCAACACCATCATTTATTTAAGTACAAACAAAAGGGAACAAATTGAAATTACCAAAATGAAAATGAAAAATGCATATGACCATTAAAAAAAACCATTGTCAATGTAGACTAATTTCTAATCATGTTATTCAAACATGTTCAAGCTACTTCTTATAATGCTAGAGGAAACTACACCATTTTTGTTTATGCATTAAAAAATATTGTCAATAATATAAGCATTAATTTGTAGATTCTCAAAGAAATTCTGATCAATAATACATTGTAAACACCAATGAGTTTATTGGAGAAACAAAGAAACCAAATAATGATCATGATAGAGAATACAATTAGAGAAAAGACTAGAACCCACACCTATCATATTTTAAGAAAGATAAGAATGTTGTTGGTTGTACCCACGTAACCAAGTATATCCATCTAGGCTCCTAAAGTTGGTCAAGCGATAGTTGTCAAGTTTGGCAACTGGAAATGTCAAGTTGAAAACACTAAACTAACATGCAAGACTGACCAAATGTGATTGTAGGGTAGTTAGTGAGGTTGGTTATTGGTAATGTGGGATGATACAAGTCTATAAATGTTGTAAAAGCCAATGGAGAGAGGAGAGGAGTCAGTGTGCAAAGTGTTAACATCAATAACATAAAGTTTTCCTACAATTTATATGTCTTTTTAATAGGTTTTACAGTCATTTGTAGTGTTATTTCAGGTCTAGATGCTTTCTTTTTGAAGACTACTTATATGATGTGTTAGAGTGTTAAATCAGCAATATCTTGGCTTTCATGGAACCTAGATTTATTAAGGGAGATATTCAAGTCTGAATACAAAAACTATTGTAATTTTCTTCTAGGGTAACTTGAGAGGGAAAAATAGGATATCCTGAATTTAAGTGATCATGGAACCCCAAAATATTGGAGGAAGAGAGAAGAGGGGTTTTATTTTATTCCTCCACAAGTGCAAGTTTCTATGCAACAATTTGCACATGCTTTGAGTGAAAGGAAAGTGATTATGTAACTATCTCCGTGTTACCAGAATAGTGACAAGGTATTGGATTAAGGGCTTTATCCACTCAAAGAGTTGGAGAGTTCTATGAGAGTTAGGAAAAGAATATTGGGGAGTCTAATTGATCTTTGAGTGGTTGTGTACCTAAGGAATGATCTATTCAATGACAGTTTAGTGGAGTGGGTGATTGTCCTGTAATGACAATAAAAGATGTAAAAAATCTAATTGATTGGGATTTAAGATTGACTATGTTAGTAGGCATTGAGGATAGAGTAGGCAAAGTCCAATGTGTTGTAAGGGCTAGAGTCCCAAGGGATTAAGGGATTTGGTTCAGGGTTAAGTCTTATTTGTAGTGTTGATGAAATAGGACAATGACAATGCTATGTTAGTAGAGTTTGGGTCTGAAAAGAGTGGGATATAATTGAAGGATCAATAGGAATGAAATATGATCCTAGGTTTTGTAGAAGAGGATGGGATGTGGTCATAGGGTATAAGGGAAGTGCTATGAAAACAAAATTCATGAAGAGAATGAATGGAATCATTAAATGTTGTGATGGCAATCAACAAGTGTTGAGGATACAATTAGTGAATGAGATGTAATCAAAAAATGACTATGATCAAAGATTGAGTATGATTAGTATGTGGAGTATAGTGGAAAGGAGAGATAGCCAATGATTAGGTTTTTACCATTAATAGTTCTTGAGAGTATGTGATCAATTGAGAGAATCCTTGTATTGATCCAAGAATTGGGATAGTGTCTTTGATGAAGAATAATGATTGGAGAAGTTGTATCACACTAAGACTCTGAAGAATTTGTCCTAAATTAATAGGAATTTTTATTGGGCCAATTATCTTTCACATCACAGTGGTACCAAAGAAATGGATTAGATCCTTGGAAGGTGGAGATGGGTTTGACAAGGTTAGAAGAGGGAAATGCTAAAATTCTTGAGTAATGGGAAGAAGAAAAGAGAGGAAGGAGAGAGAAGGAAACAAGAAGAGAAAAGAGATGAGAAAATGAGGCAAGAGGAATTGAGAAGCATTAGACAAGCACTTGAGGAAAACATGAGGAAGTTGGATGAACTTATTGAGCAGGATAGGAGGAACACTAAGAGATGGGAATAATAGTATAGACCAACTTTAGTAGCCTAGATGGATATAGAATATCTAGCACTATAAGGATTCCCTTCAAAGAATCCACCACCATAAGGATGCACATGAACATCTTCCATGATAGCAAGGTTTTAGCATAAATACAACCATTGTTGTGACAATTGCCAAAATTCAACACACATTGGATCACTGCATCCATAGGTCAGGTGTCTTCATTAGGCTGACATATCTATAATACATGTGTCTTCATGGGACTATTGTTCTCATAGGTTGTAGGCTTTCAATTGATTGCAATAAGAGCTCACCTTATTCACAAAGGTGTAATAATTTTACACAAAAAAGCACTAGCAGGCCTCTTTTGCTTGTTCAGGTCATTGGTTGTCTTTTGCTTATCCTGCTTTTTACTAGATATGTCCTCTTTGGTAGTGGCCTTCCATTTTCCAATTTTCCTATTAAAAGTAAGAAGAATCAAGGATATTTATTGAATAATTGAGAAAATTAAATAATCTAAAATTCTTTACAGAATTAATTGATAATTATTGCTAAAGATTTTGACAAACCTTTTTTTGGAAAATTTTGAACCACCTAATGTATTTTAGAAACTTTATTTTGTTCGATCATGAGTGCATTCTTGCATATTTTATAGAATAGTCAACCTATTAAAGAGAAGAACTTCAAAAGAAAATGAGAAATATCAAGTTCATAAAACCACACATATTTTCTAGACAATGAAGAATTAACATGACTTCAATTGTTGTTGAAGTTGTTAGTCTCATGGTGAAAAACTCATCTATTGGTGGCCAACTGGGAGATTCAAAATACTTCACTGCCTATTTGTACTCTAATTGGTCCAATGCACAATAATTAGACACAATCTGTAGCCCTTTTCCTTATCCTTGGGACTTTTAGCTATCCTTTGTTTTCTATAAGTTTTTGCAGGCAATCCAAGATACTGAGATGTCACCAACATACTAAAAACACAAAAGAAATAGTTCAAAAAGAGCTCTTGGAGAAAAGAACCAATAAAGAAAAACTTCGTTCCTTATACCCATCATAATACAATGTGCAAAAGAAAGTACTATTTGCATCAAAACCTATATGCTAGCAACAAAAAAGCACAGGTACATATTTGTGCTAAGCATCTAATAACCCATGATTGAGTCCTATACAAAAATCCCCAAACACAAATACATGCATAAAGGAGCCTATCATACATAAGAAGAACCAAATCTTATAAGCTAAAAAACCCATGTAAATTATATGCACCAAGGGTGCTTTCCAAGAGTTAATTACATAGTGAAATAAGGAGCTTGATCTTATGAACCAACAAAAAGAAGCCATGACATGTCAGAAGAAAACTATAGAAGCCATGCAGAGTCCAAAAATTAGCCCACAAGATTGTTGAAATGTCATAAATCCACCAAGAGGATTGAGCTAGACTTGAAGAAGTTTGTGCCAAAAACATGACCAGAGAAGCAATAAGGGAGTTGTACCCTTTTGTAATCCCAATCGTGCTTTGTTCTTTTCATTCTCTTCCCTTCATTTTTTCCAAACTATGGAGTTTCAAAAGTCATCATTTTCTCTTGATGAGATTAACTCTAGAGCATTTTTTAAGTTATGAACATAGTGTTGAGCCACACTTGAACAAGATTTTTCTAGATTTGAATCTATATCATCATGCCATTTATTCCACTAATGTCAATGAAGTTTTGGTTTTTGGAGAGCACCTATCCTAATGCAACTGTCCATGTTTAGAAACTTGATGATTTAAACATTTTTCATTCCAGAAACTCTATGATAGCTTTCTGAATAATCATAATAGTTTCATGTTTTAGTTAAAATATACACTACAAAACTAGTGATCCATCTATGTCAAACCAGGATATCGATAACTATTAATAATCAGTAAATATTAATGATAATATACGTCAAATATTATCTAAATGATATCCCAAATAAAATACATTTAGAACATAGAAAGATCAATTAATATCGTAGAATGCACCAGAAATGGGATGGAAAAGGCGTAAAGCGAGAAGGAAAAATCAGCATATGAAGCCCAATCAATTCCTAAGCCATCTCCATATGGGAATGAATCTCCATTATCATTGCTAATTCTTTAGTAACAATTCAATGATAAAGGTTTAGACATCTGCAATTCTTAGTTTGACACATGTTTTCTATGTTGTGAATATGTTGTGGGGGAGGTTACATCATATATGATAATGGAGCATGAGAGCACTTACATATTTAAACTAGAAGATATTGAATATAATGGTTATGGAAATTGTTAAAGATAGAGCACTTTGGATGGTAGTTGTTGTTTACTAAGAATTGTAATCAGCCATTTATATTACTACCATTAAACTTGTTCTCAGTGGGAAATTACTTGAAAACTTAAATAGCTGAAGAGATACCTCTCTTTAGGAAAGTCTCAGTCACAAAAATGGATTTCTCTTTGCCCCTCTTAAAGGATTTATAATGATAGACTATCAATTTTCATAGGGCATCAAAGACAAGAAGAGTGATCAGTGAAAAATGAACCATGAGCAATAGACACATATTTGGGATCAGGCTCTCACTAATCTAATTCAGGCTTGTTATAATCATCATTTAATGATTAGAATAACAACTCTTGTGAACAAAGAGGGTGTAAGGGGTGGATGAATCTTTTCTTCATATCTTATGATGGGACCCTACTTTATATATCAAAAGAAACTAACAGTCAGTAAAACATGTCAATTACCTTTTACGTTGAAGGAGAATTATCACCCAAGGACTGGTTATGGTTAGCTAATCCATTGATAATTTACTCAAGGAAGAGATGTGATTAGCTTAAATAAAGAAACCGTTACATATAAGGCAGTGATTAGAATACATTGATAATCTTAAATAATAGTTAATGAAGGAAAGGTGTGATTAGATGTGAAATATAAGAAATATACATACTAGGTGTTTTTCTTTAATGATCCCAAAATTGAAGTAGCCACCATCTTCATGGGCTATGGCATCACCATCTTCTACCAAGATACTAAGAAGTCACCATCATACTAAAAACACAATTTTTATTGTATTTATTAAAACCACCAAATAAGTTACACATCTTTTATTGAAACTCGTATGAAGCAAAACTATAACCAGCTTAACCTTCATTTGTTTCCTTTAGGTCCAACTTCTGGAATGGATTCAAATTTTACCAATCAACATGCTAGCTCAATATTTCTCAAAAGAAATATTATTAAATGTGACTAAATGATAGCCAAGAAATGATTTAATCATAAATGAAGCCATGGAAGTGTCATGTACCTATTGTAAGGATCATAATAGAAAACATTAACCAAGCCATCACTATGAGAAAAATAGACATAATAGAATCTAGCAATAGTGAGGCCACAATCAATACCAACATTGACAAAGAACTTCTCTTTCCATTGTTATCAACCATAAACTATGACACACTCATCAAAACAATTTTATAGAGAGATAATCACCTAGTAGGTAAGAAAACTTTTGCATCTATTTTTTTAATTTGAAGTTTCCAATCATTGTTCAATTAAAATTAGACCATCACATGCAGATGTCATATCTATTGCATTTACCAAAATACTAAAATATTTTTCAAAATTTCTCTCTCTTAAAGTTGGTTAGAACCTTTTATTTTTATTTTTTAATGTCAGCAAGTTCTTAGTTGTTTTTAAAAGTAAAATATTTACGTATAAGTGCCAAGATTAATGTATTAATCCCCCAACCTATATTGATAGATGCCCCTAACATCATGGTACTCAGTTATGAGTTCAATACATTTTAAATAATCTTTGAATAGTGTAATATAGGGTGTATTCTCTTAAAAATAAATCCAATTCAAAATTTAGTGTCTTACCACAAAAATTGGATGTGCAGTCCACACAAGCAATGCTAGAGAAGTTGTGACAATTCTTCAAACCATTTTCTTGGCATTAGGATTGGATGCTACGTTCAGACATGTATTATATGAAATGCAAGGTGATCAAGTGCTAGAAACATTTAATAATCATATTCATATTAAATAAATGACAAGAGGTAGAAAAGTAATGTGTTTAATTACTTCAAGATTGAAAACTAGAATTAGTAAATCCAACTTATTTATCAAAATTGTGTTAGTCAAGGAATTCTCCAAGTAGGATCATAATAATTTGGAACCACTAAATCAAGAAGGAAAGAATACTACCTTGAATATTGTTGGTCTAACTTTTTCTACAGTAAAAAATTTTTCAGTTAAACCATAGAAATGTCAGATGTTCTATGTCTAAGTGAAGCATAGGGTTTTGGATAAACCATCTATAAGAAATAATCGCCATATAAGCCCTATATTCATCCCTATTCATAAATGGTCGGGCGCAAAATTTTCAAATTTCAAAAGAGGCGAATATGCTTTCATATTGCTTTTCCTTTCTCCCGGGTTACCTTTCTTCCTATTTGTCCCAACCGTCGGATCTGATTAGATTTACCACTGGCGATACCTCGCTATTGAGAGTTGCATGCTCATTAAGTATAGCGAGATAGCGAGTATTGAGTTTTTTAAGCGGTGGGACCATAAAGTGAAGATGCGGCGATCGAAGATTTGCTTATTAAATTTTTTATTGTGCAGGTACACTTTGCAATTCGCCATCCAAAAAAATGAGAGGGACCCACTAGAATATCTGACATTAGAGCCAGAATGTTGATTTTTCCGGAAGTTCCGCCACCTCGCTATCAGAAAATTCAGGCACTTCACCGTTAGCGAAGTAGCGAGGCCACGTGAAAATCTAAAAATGATGACATTGCGTCTTGCTTGTATCATAATTACACCAGGTGGCATGACCAGTCATAAATACCATTTTCAGAATCAGTTTTAATTAATAGAAGTAATTACAGGGTAACCCTTGCATTTTCTAGCACGGAATCCTTTTAAGTGCCAGAGCTCGCTACCTCGCTATCAAAAAATTCAGGTGCTTCGCTGCTAGCAAGTTAGCGAGGCCCCGTAAAATGGCAAAAGATTGGCAAGATCTTTGATGACATGTAATGACAGATGACTGTGATAAATTTTGACATGTGCTAGCTATGCAGAGATCTGATTCTCATTAATACCTATCTGACTAAATGTACAAGAAATCTTGAACGTCAGCTTGAAGTGGATCAACGGAGCTCGCTACCTCGCCATGGCAAGGTGCTTGTTCTTTATGCATAACGAAGTAGCGACATCCTGACACGTGTTCTCCGTCATCAGTGGGTCTAAATGTAAGCGCCATCAAAAGAAAGAATTCTATACGTGGCAAGTTCTCATTGGGTAAAATAACTGACATGGAAAATATAACTCCTAGTTATTCTCTTTGTACCGCATGATTGTAAGATCTTTGAAGATCAACGACGCAGTTTTAAATGAAAAATGTAGTGCCACTCTCTGTATTAATTAGACAAGAAAGCTTCGTCCGTGAGGAAAAATAGAGTATAATACAGAGAGATTGCATCAGTTTCATTTCACGCGAGAAAAGATTTGAAGCCATTCTTGTGCAGAAGCCATTACTGAAAGAAAAGCGTGCCAAGGTTTGATAAAAATTTGTCAAGTTATCTGTTCGCGGAAATTTTGCAGGAATACAGAGGAGAATTGAGACAGAATTCAAGTAAGTAAAACTACCATCATCTTCATGAGCTTTTAAGTTTTAAAAAGATAGCCCAAGATGCCTCCTAAGAAGGGATTTACAGGTGCAATAAACTACCTGGATAGAAATGTGCATGATGATTTGCTTGAGTTACTTCCTGAATCTACTGTAGAAATGGTGCAAGTTAAGAGGTTAACCTCACTCAACCCTAGGCTAAGGGTAGCTGATGGATTGTATGATAAGGGTAATTGGGTCTGGGATGCTCAAACTTCTCAAACTGGTTTGAGTTTATTCAAAAAATGGTTTGCGGAAAGGAATTTATATGCCCCTCATGCCAATATATGGAATTTTGATCTTGGGAAGCTTGTTGTCCCCAGCGTGTTTATGGATTTCGACCTGCTTGAAGCTATAGCAAAAAACTATGACCAAGCCACTAAGGTAGTAAGAAGAATGGATGGTGAGGCTTTAGTTACCATCAGTCCTGAGGAGATTAGGAAGGTTTTCAGTCTGGGACCGCTCACCATGTATCATGTGCCCATTAATTTGATAGATTTAGAAAAAGAATATATATCCAAGAGGGATGTAGTTAGACAGGGTGCACTGAAAGCCCACATAGGCCGGATTGGAGGCCTCCCAACCATAACATCATCTTCTAAAGAACCATTCAAGAAATCATGCTTTAATGCCAGGGCAGTGGAGATATATAGGACCCTGTGGAGAGTCTTTGGAGAGGGCGAAGAAGATTTTATTCCGGTGAGCTTCATGTATATGATCACCCAAATCTCTTCTTTTGGTGTGGAAATAATTTTTGATTTTGCATCTTACTTGGCAAATGAGATTCATCAGGGATTGGTGGGGATTGCACAGGTCAGGGTGGAAAAGGTTTGGGGTCAGTATTCCTTATTGATGCATATGTTTTTTTTTAAGGGGCCACTTATTTTGGTAAAGAAATGGTTTTAAATAGAGAACAAGAAGGGGAAGCACTGCCAGTCCAATTATGGAGTGCAGACATGACCTGGGAAGCAGAAAATGCTAGCTTCGTTAGATTTGATAGGCACTTTGCCTCCAAACTAAGGTGCCTAATATTGAGTGACAATCCCAGAATCCCTAAGGCATTAATGCACCTTGTCAGGCCTATGGACAAAACCCATAATCTAAAAGTTTCACATAATTGTGGAGATATTATCCCATATTCAGTCTCAACTGTCATCAGGGTCTATGGATTCAAAGGAACACCCCATGTGTTACCCTATCAGATACCTTTAAAGGTAGGGATAGCTGAATTTTTGTGGCAGTTGGGAGGAGTGGAGGAGGCCTTTTTGCACAAAAGGGGGACAGGATCAATTTTTCCTACTTGTACTATAGCCCACCAGTTTGTGATAACTAAAGAAGGGTGGGTCTTTCTCCATAAAATTTTGGATCAATATAAGATTGCGGTGTCTCACTCTCATTTTTGTGATACAAAAGGTTTCTTTAACTCTGCCCTTAGATTGAGAATCAAGCTTCGTCCAGTTCAGCATGAATTCTATTTTCCTGAAGATATAATAAGAAATGAATACTCTCTCCATGAGCAAGAAATAAAGAAAGAAAAATGGAGAGTCTATTCAAAAGTTTTGGAATTCATTAAGTGTTTTGACAAAGAATTCAGTCCTCTTAGTAATGCTGCAAACAATGCAGATAAAATACATAAGCTCATGAGTACTTTCTCTGAGATAATGGAAGTAATGAATGAGAAGAAGTAGCATTTTATTAATTCTTTTCCAGATAAAGCCAGAGAAATTATGAGAAAATTGGGTTTCACCCCCAACATTGGAATAGGTCCACTGGTGGTACAAAAGAAGACAGGATATACTCTTGTCCGACAGCAGGTTCCCGTTGTACATAAAGAAAAATAGATAGTTGAATCCACCAGCACTGTCCTAGAAGAAAGACCCCCTGAACCTTCTCCCAAAAGAAGGAGAATAATAAGGGAGGAAGAATCCCCTGATGAAAGTGGCTCACCTTCTCAAACCCCAATAAGAATTGAGGAAGAACAGCTCACCAATGAGCAATTCGAACAAATGGGGTCACAAGGAGAATTTTTTGTTACACAAGCAGAGATTGATGAAGGGAACCCTCAGGAACCCCCTGTACCAAGTTTTGAATTAACTACAGCTGATTTCAGAGGAAGGGAATTGGACCCTGTTTTGGAACAAGCCAGTCAGCATTTTTTATCTGATAACAATTTTGTAACATCTAGGGCTTTCCATCAGTTTGCGTGGAGAGTAAACATGCACATTTTTGAGCAAAGGTGTAATAGTATGAAAGCAGAACATCCAGAAATGGATGCGACCTCCATTCAAAATCTAATAAAGGAACAAATGGTGCAAGATTTCCAAAGTATAACCCCTGATGAGGGAAGACAGATGGTAAAAAATGCTAATGTTTTATTATTGCCCAATTGGGACATTGCTGACGCATTAATTTTTAATTCTGTTTCAAATAATTTAGGACTCCAGGATCCAAATAAAGAGGAATTCTTGGGTACAACGTTCAGCAATGATCAAGCTGCCCTTGTTATGTGGTCCCTGAGAAGAGGATCCAGAATTACTTCATCACAGCCTGATGATTCAGGATTAACAGGGAGTATCATTGTAAGAAGAGTTGCTGACACTTCAAATGTACAGGCAGCCCACATGAATGTGGATTATTCTAAATTTGCCTTTGCTACTGCGGAAAGAGGAGAGAGGGAAATGATTGATATGCATAATAAATATGAAATAGTGGTGGAAGCCTATAACCAAGAGGTAAAAAGGAGAATTGAGTTAGAAAACAGGGTATCTCAATTAGAAAAGGTACTTGGAAAGAGAAAAGTGGGAGAATCCAGTACACTAAGAATTGCATATCCCCCACAGTCATCTGTGGGATTAACCCCTATTATTGAGATACCTGACACCCCTGAAAGACCCCAATTCTATACTGTAGAGGAATTTGAAGCAGAAAAAACCAAATTACATGAGTGGCAGATAGAATTTAGAAATCAGCAGGAAGAGAAATGAAGGCAGGGTGTGACATATTTGAGGGATAAAATACAATGGTCAAATTTTTATGATCAGTTGACAAGGATTGTAACCGTCATGGATGAGTTAAATAAAGAAAAGAATGGACTAGATTCTCTTGCACAGAAGTGGAGACAGAGAAATAATGATGTTACAATTATTTGTATATCTACAGTTCAAATGCCTTATCATCAGGTTGAAAGGATTTTTGATTTATTAAATCAATTAGATAATTTTGAGAATAAAAGAGATTCTTTACAGAGAAAATTGATACTCTGTTTTTCAAAATATCTTGCTAAAAAATTCACCCTATTTCCTTGTGCTTTAGAATTTGTTGATACAGTAAAGGAAAAAGACAAATGGAAAAAGGACATGGATGAATTATTCGATAACAGAATAACAAACATCATCAGTGAGACTGGCCATTGGTTTTGGGCAAAGACAAATGAAGAGCTGGTAAAAATACAATTATATTATGCTGATATGAGAAAAGAATTCGATGATTTAGAGGAGAGTGCCAATTCTTTAATAAAGATACAAAGAGAAACCCTAAGTTTTGATTGGCCAGATGATGATACTTTTAACAGATGGAAAAATCAGTTTAGTGAGCAGATGTCAGGAGATGATGACGAAGAAGATGTAAGAGTAATAGTTACTTTTGTAGTCAGCAATGATGATATAGAAAATCCCCAGGTTAAAGTGAGTTTGCATGTAACAGAAGATGATACATCACTTACAGACCTTATGGGTATGTACTCTGAAGATGAGGAATGATTGTGAGAGCAGATCATAACAACCAAGAAGCATAACAGAAAGGGACCCACCAAGAATTGTTGTTGTAATCAACCTTTCTGTTATTCTTGTTTTTGTTTTTCAAAAGAAGGACACCTGTCACCTTCTGTAGCCTGAAGCTTGTTGCATCTCACATTATTTAAGTGAGATCCCAAGGCTAAAGATGGGTCCGAATTTGGTTTTCACTAAGTATTATGCTTAGTTCTTTTTTTGGTCCAAACATTTTGGGAAAGAAATTTATAGTATACTTTTTCTGTCAAAATTTTTGAGATATAGATGAATGTAGAAAGAACTGTGCTTCTTCTCTAAAGGTTTTTCTGGGTCTTTTGTAAAGGATATACCATTTTCAAAGGAAATGAATACAAATTATGAACTATCCCCATATCTATTCTTCTCTGAATTTTGTCTCCTTTTTAATACTTAGCTACCTTGATGTTGTGTGAGTAAAAGCTTATGCAATTGATTGCGATATAGTAAGACTGTACATCCATTTGTTATTGCTGTTAATTCAATGGATTAAATAAAGGCTCTGATGAATGTGATGAGGTTGCTTGGGTGTTAATAAGGATTTTTGAATGATAAATTCTGGTAAGAATTGCTGATGAAAATTCGTTGCAAGGCAACAAATTAGATCTAAGAATTTACTTGACTCTGAATTCCCAATGGATTAGGCACTGATCGAAAGTATTTCAGCTAAAAGAGAAGTATATTATGACTAGCTTTTTCAAAGTACATCATAAAATTAATCTTTACTCATATTTCCTGTAAGATTTTCAAAGTTGGCCAGCACTTGCCTGCATGGATTGTTTCAGCTTCATTTAGCCATTACTGTTGGAAACATATGCAGAGCTATAGAAGATTTATTGGCCATATCTGTTCAAGGGATGTGTTTATCAATTCGGTAAGATTTACATATATGTTTGAGGATTTAGAGATGAGAATCAAAATGAAACTAAGAATAATTCTCATACAATTGTTCCATCTTTGAACCATCCCCGGGCACACCCGCCCTGGTTTTTACAGAGCCAAAAGAGTAGAAAACCATCTAAGATTTTGTTGGAGTTGGGCCCTAGTACTTTACATATGCAAGTGATAATGAGAATTGGCTATTCTTTAGGTTGTGTATGTACTGATATCTAGGTACTAAGCCTTTTGTCGCCTAGTAGTTTTAGCACTGTTAACATCAAAATAAAACACCAACAAAATGGCGACTCTGCTGGGGAATGTCTAACACATCTGTAAAAAGTACTGCAGTTGTCTTTAGTCTTAATAAGTAAGCATGTGTCCTGTGATCTTTATTCTGCCCGTAGCTATAGGGGAATCTTTAGCGTCAAAACTTGAGGATTTAAAGAAGATATAAACCCAAGTACCATTGCTACACACTGACGCATCTAGCTTATCCGAGTGTCTTATCTAACAAGCAAGAGTTGCAGTTTTACAACATCAGTGATTGATCTCTTTGTGCCGTATTTTTGTTCCCACTTGTGTATTGTTTTATTTCTGTCAGTAAGAGTGTTATTATATTTTCTCGAAAAAGGGTGGCGACTCAGTCAAGGTTTTGAAGCTAGTGCTTATTGTAACAAAAGAAGAATATGGCTGACAAGAGAAAAAACACAAGGGCTTACATGAGAGCCAATCCCGATGTATCATTGTATACTGATTTACCCCAAGGTGGTAGGAAGAACCAAAATAAGAAAAGAATAGATCCAAATCCTACTTGGAAGCCTAGAGGTAATGCCTCCGTAAATTCCCATTATCAACCGATAATAGCAAGAGAGTCATCTTCGCTTAGTTCTAAATCCGAAAATACAAGACTTTTAGGAGGTATTTTCAGTACCCCATTACCAGATCAGAGAGTTTTTCAAGATAAAGATGTATCTACTATGGGAATTGCTTCACCAAGACCAGGGCCTATAGCAGATATAAATTGTAGGCTAGGATTTAGGAGTTCATCTGATACCCCTTTTAATCCCTGAGTAGCCCCATATATGGAACCAAACCTTATAGATCTAGATGACCCTGCTGATTCCGAGGCAACCTCTGCTGATTCTAAAGAAGTGCAATCTGAAATAGGATTTTTGAAGAAATGGATTGCTGAGGAAGAAGCTAAACACATCCGTCTTGAAAAGGAAAGGGAGCGACCCACTTTGGATGCAATAATAGAAAGAGATACTCTGCTAAGAAGGATGGCTGCTTTGAAAGAGAAAAATAAAAAATTAGAAGAGAATATCCCCACTCTCCATCAGGACGTCTTTGGAAATGTTGATAATCTAAGAGCTAAAGTTCAACAATAGGAAAAACTCCTAAATCAAAGGCAAGAACCAATTATTGCTCAAGTTCAAGCTTATAAACCCATTCAAGTTAATCCAATAGAGCCCACTAGAACAGTTCCAGATAAAGGGAAAGGCAAGGCTATAGAAATCCAAATAAATGAGCCTCAAGCCATATTGAGCAAACCTATACAACCCTCCATATCAAAATTAGATCTAGAACTAGAGAAGGCTCGAAAAGAGAGGGAAGACCTTGCAAAAGAACTTGAGAATGTTGAAAATGAAGGTCAGGCCGCAGAAACCAGAAGGAAAATCCAATTCATAAAGTCTAATTCTGCATTGAATTCATGGCCTAGTTTGTCTATCCCACCTACAAATCCTGCACCAGTTAATGCTCCCATAATCCTGACTCAGAAAGCACCCCAATCTGCTCCTACCTCATCTTCCAATATTGGCACTCAAGTCCCATTTGTCCCACCACAGCTATCCCAAGCTGCTCTCCTAAGTCAAGCTAATGCAGCTAGTACCTCTAACGCTCCTGGTTTCCAGAAGAAACCTATATACCTCGAAAAATATAGACAAATATCATTTGTCAGTATTCCTGGTGCCCCCCATCCCATATCTTTTGATTTAAGGGATAAAGTGGTTAAGTTTTCTGGAAATAATGCTGTTACTGGTGAAGAACATTTGAGAATTTTCATTGACATGCTCAATAATTATGAAGTTGAACATGAGGACATGGTGATGAAATTATTTGTGCATTCACTCACAAAGGATGCAAGGGATTGGTTCAGGAGGTTGCCTGATGATAGTATTACTTCATGGAGTGATTTGGAGAAATTGTTCAAAGAACAATATGGGGACAATACTAATGCAGGATTCATGTTGAATGAGTTCAACAATATCAAGAAGAATCCAAATGAATCCACATTTGATTTCAATGTGAGATTTCAGAAAGGGATGTACAAACTATTTCAGTTTATGCGGTTAAATGAAGACGTCTGCCTTACAACCTATTTCAATGCCTTTGATAGAAAAATGGCCTACCAACTAAGAGATAAGGATCCTAAAACTTTAAGAGATGCCTATAGAGTTGCAGTGAATATAGAAAATAATAGAAAGGCCTCTAGAAAATTAGGGAGGAGGGATGATCCTAAGCTTTTCAACCCTAAGAATAATAATAAAAGGGAAGGTGACAAAACTCCCATAGGAAAAAGGCCTGAAGAACCTACTATAGGCCATGTTTTAGAAATGCTCAAGAAGATGAATCCCACTATTTTCAATAAGACAAATGTTATTGAGAGAACCCCTGTGAATAACAACAATTTCAATAGACAGCCTAGGATGCAGAATTACCCTTACACCACCCAATGGAAAGATGGTAAACCAGTTCCCAACCAGACCCAAAATATGAAAGATAAGGGTACCCCAGACCCCCTGCAAAGGAACACTGTAAATATGAATGATGATGTACCTTGGTGCATTATATGCCAATCACCTCATTCTGCTGATTATTGTTCTGTTGCCCAATCATTCGCCCAAGCTCAAGGAGTACAAGCAGAAGAAGAAACAGAAGAAAAAAATCATGATGATATAAGTTGCAATATGGCGAACACATCTGATGATTTGATAGATTCTGATTCAGAAGAACCTGAGAATGATGTTACCAGCCAGAGAATTGCTTACCAGTTACATCATCAGCAAATATTTTTAGATGATGAAAAGAATGGTACAGATAAGGTATGCAATACATTTTTTGAAGTAGGTTTCACAAACCTAAGAATCCCCTCCAAGGAGGAAATTGATAGAATTACAGCCGAGATGATTTCACAAGTCCATAGTAATTACAATTTGAGAAATAGAGCAATAAATAATGAGGCAGGAAGGCCATCTAGTATGTTCATCAAAGACACCATTCATAAGACAGATGATCAACACAAGAAAGTCAGTATAGATGTGCCTAAGATCAAGGAAAACAAGGGTCAGAAATGGGAACCAAAAAGGAAGGTTCAATTTCAGAAAGGTGAAGCAACAAAGACCGTAGTGCAACCAGAGAAATCAGAACCAGATGTTGTCAAGCAAAAAGTGGTACCCACTACTCAAAAGACTCCGATTCCAGGTACTATTGTAAAACCTACTGTGGTTGAACCTGTTGATATGATTGCCATGTTATCTCAAATTACTGTGAAAGTACCCTTGTCTGAGCTTTTTAGAATTGAAGAGCATAAGAATAAGGCTTTGTCATGGTTGGGTGGAATAGCAAACAACAATAGTATTGATGATCAAGATGTAGCCCAACAGACCCCATTAATAATAGAGGACAATGGTATTATATCCTAGATTCCTCTGATGTTCTTAGATGATTCATCAGTTGCGTTCATACAAGATATTGATCCTTTTTTCCTTAGTCTAATCATAAAAGGGAAAACCTTAAAAAATTGAATGATAGATTCTGGAGCTTCCAACACTATAATGCCTTTTAAAGTAATGGAAGCCCTAGGATTGAAGGTGGATACTAAGCAAGGTAGATGCCGAGGGATGGATGCTAGAGAGGTTCCAGTAATAGGTACTATAAATGCCTTACCATTCAAACTGGCTGCATTTCCTGAGGTAGAATTAACCATGTCTGTCCTTGTGGTGGATATACCCCCACACTACGGGATGCTACTTTCCAGAAAATGGAGTGCCGCCATGGGGGGAAGCCTACAATGTGACCTTACTTATGCCACCTTCCATATAGGGGACAAAGCTGTCAGGGTAAATAGGGAACCAAGGGTTAACCACATCTTAGGAGAAGAAATTGACAAAGATACCACCTGTTTCCTAGACACTGGGCTTAATGCTTTCAGGGCTGAATTAATTATTCAGGAAGTGGAAAACTTGCCTGATATCATTGAAAATGAGGTTGAATGTTGCATGAATTCACCAAAATTGTGGACAATGTTCTTTGATGGGGCTAGTTCTAAAGAGGGTGTAGGGGCAGGTGTAGTCTTTGTGTCCCCTGAAAATAACACCTTCAGGTATTCATTCACCTTGAAGTTTGCTTGCACTAATAACATCGCTGAATATGAAGCACTGCTGCTAGGTCTCAAAGTGGCCACACACCACAAAATTAAGAAATTGTGTGTCATAGGGGATTCTGAATTGATCATCTCTCGGATTAAAGAAACCTACTCCTCAAAAAATAGGAGATTAAAACAATATAGAAACGCAGTCTGGGATCAAATAGAATTCTTTGATGCATTTGGGATCTCATGGAGAGATAGGACCTAGAATAAAATGGCCGATCTTCTGGCCAATGTAGCTATCAAACCAAAAGAAATATCATTTGTAGGAATCTCCCAGATTGAGGCCCAAAATAGACCTTCTATAGTTGACAATATTGAAAATTGGCAGGTGTTTGAAGATGACAAAGATATCACAAATTTTTTGCTAAATGAAGACAAATACCATGGTCAGGAGATGGACTGCAATGGACTGATTGAAACCATAAATGTGAAAGAAACCATTTTTGGTCAAGAAATCATGCAATTAAAAACAAATAATATGCCTAAGGGGTTGGTAGTCTTAGAGAATATTTTTGATAACCAAGACAGAGTAAAATCGGGAATAAAAGATCCCAAACTGCATGAGCTAGAAGAAATGAATTTGGGAACGGATGAATTCCCTAAAAGGGTTTACATCGGCCAAGATCTGCTGGTC
This sequence comes from Cupressus sempervirens, assembly GCA_028749045.1. Lineage (NCBI taxonomy): Eukaryota > Viridiplantae > Streptophyta > Pinopsida > Cupressales > Cupressaceae > Cupressus > Cupressus sempervirens. The sequence goes on along the minus strand of CM053785.1, from coordinate 936,888,391 downwards.
CAAATCAGAAAAGCATTGATTGACCTACTTAGAAAGTACAGGCATGTTTTTGCTTGGTCATATGATGACCTTAAAGCTTATAGGGAGGACCTTTTCCAGCATGTCATACCATTGAAAGAAAATGTAAAATCTTTTAGGCAAAAACAGAGGCCAATCAATCCTACCCTTGCCCCAAAAATGCAGGAAGAACTGACAAAACTGAGAGAAGGTGGAATAATCAAACCAATTAGACATTCCACTTGGGTTTCAAACCTTGTTCCTGTAAGAAAAAAGAATGGAGATATTAGGCTTTGTGTGGATTTTAGAAATCTAAACATTGCATCTCTAAAAGATAATTATGGCTTACCTAATATGGAAGCCATGTTGCAACAAGTGACCGGCTCTGAATTGATGTCAATGATGGATGGTTTTTCTGGATATAATCAAGTTCTGGTAAAAGAAAGTGAACAGTTCAAAATAGCTTTCACAACCCCTTGGGGAACGTATGTGTATGTGAGGATGCCTTTTGGCTTGATTAATGCAGGAGCTACTTTCCAAAGAGCCATGGATGTAGCATTTCATGAATATATTGAGAAATTTATGGTTGTGTACCAGGATGATCTTACAGCGTATTCTAACAAGGCTGAAGATCACTGCAAACATTTGGAAAAAAAATTTATAAAAGCCCTGGAATATGGGGTATCTCTAAACCCAAAGAAGTGCTCATTTGGGGTCACAGAAGGAAAGTTATTAGGACACATAGTGTCCAAGGATGGGGTAAAAATAGACCCAGAAAGGGTAATAGCTATTGATAAAGTCCCTAAACCTAAAAACGTGAAAGGTATACAATCTTTTTTTGGCCAGGTTAATTTTCTGAGGAGGTTTGTTACCAATTTCGCTGAAATTAGTAGACCCATTTCAAAAATGCTCAAGAAAGGAGCTCTTATAGATTGGAATGGTGAACCTTCACAGGCTTTCCAGGATATAAAAACTGCGATAAAAAATGCTCTAGTGTTGAGGACCCCAGATTATACAAAACCCATGCATATTTTTTCTTTTGCATCATTCCATACTGTAGCTGCAGTTTTATTATAGAAAAACCAAGAAGGGTATGAGCAGCCTATTGCCTTTTTTAGCAAATCCCTGCAGCATGTTGAACTGAAGTATGAAATAAATGAAAAACAAGCATATGCTTTGGTAAAGGCTATAAAAGCATTCAGAAGTTATTTGGTAGGCGCTACTATTATTGCCTTTGTACCTAGTGCTGTAGTTAAAGATATTTTCTCTCAGTAGGAAGTGTCAGGAAGGAGATGTAGATGGATCAATAGAATCCAAGAATTTAACATTGATATGCAGATAACTAAGTTAGTAAGAGGTCAAGGCTTGGCCAAACTTATGGCCGAAACTAACCTGGAAGCTAATCAGATAAACCTAGTAAATGATGATTTCAGAACTGATTTATGCGACATGGACCAGTGTGACTGGTACATTAATGTTATACATTACTTGCAACATATGGAAGTTCCTCCCCATCTGCCTGATAATGAAAAAAGGAATATTAAATTGCAAGCCATCAGGTATGTAATTGTTCAAAATAACTTATGGTGGAGAAACTTTGAAGGAGTTCTATTGAAATGTGTTGACAAAGAAAGGGCAAAAGAGATTTTGAAAGAAATGCATGCTGGAGTATGTGGAGGACATTACATGGCCAAAACTATTGCGCATAAGATAATGAGAGCTGGTTTTTGGTGGCCTACTTTGTTCAAAGATGCTCAAATTATGGTTAAGAAATGTGATCCTTGTCAGAGATTTGCTGGAAAGCTGAAATTCTCAGGAAATACTCCACTGAAGCCAGTTGAAACTAAAGCACCTTTTCAACAATGGGGTCTGGACTTCATAGGAGAAATTTTTCCCAAGTCTAGTACTGGCTATTCTTGGATTCTGGTTGCTACTGACTACTTTACAAAATGGGTAGAGGCTATCCCTACCAGAAATGCAACGAGTAAAGTGGTAAATAATTTCTTATTGAATAATATCATTTCCAGATTTGGATGTCCACAAAAAGTTGTCACAGATAATGCTATGTGTTTTAGGTCTGAGGAATTCATCAAGTTTTGTGATAAATATGGAATGACAAGAACAACATCTACCCCATATCATCCACAAGGGAATGGGCAAGCTGAGTCCACAAATAAAAGCCTGTTGAAAATCATTAAGAGAACCTTGGACGATAATAAAAGGGCATGGGATTCCAAGTTACAGTTGGCAATATGGGCTGACAGAGTAACTGTAAAGAAGGCAATTGGGGTGGCTCCATTTGATTTAGTGTATGGAATTCAAGCTAGAATGCCCCAGAACAATTTGATGGGATTATACAATTACATCCAGTCATATGATGAAGATACTACTGATGAAATGAAAGAAAGAATGAATGAATTGGTAGGATTGACCGAAGCCAGAAGAGAAGCATCTCTGAGAAATAAAAAATTGCAGTTACAAGTCAAAACACTCTATGATAAAAGAACTGTAAATAAGAAATTTGAAAATGGAGACCTAGTCTTAATGTGGAACGCCAAAATTGAAGATAAAGGAAAACATGGCAAATTTGATCCCATTTGGTTAGGCCCATATCTCATTGAGAATGCTTGGGGTAAAGATTCTTACATAATCAAAGATATGTTTGATAATATTCTTGAATTTCTAGTTCATGGACAGTTCTTGAAGAGGTATTTTTCTTAAAAAAATACTTATTTTCTTCCATGAACAATAGTTTTAGGTTTTCCTGTCGTCCCGTTTTCTGTAAATCCCTGTACAATCTGAGTTTTTGTTTTTGTGTGTTGCTCTGTGCTCTCTGAAGAATTTGTCACTTTACCGGCTATGTGGTCTACTCTCCCATACATTCTAAATCCTTGCATAGACTCAAGTAGTCTATCATCCCCAGATAGAGCCACTGTTGGTCTGACTTTTTCTGCAGTAAAAAATTTTTCAGTTAAACCATAGAAAAGTCATATGTTCTATGTCTAAGTGAAGCATAGGGTTTTGGATAAACCATCTATAAGAAATAATCGCCATATAAGCCCTATATTCATCCCTATTCATAAATGGTCGGGCGCAAAATTTTCAAATTTCAAAAGAGGCGAATATGCTTTCATATTCCTTTTCCTTTCTCCCGGGTTACCTTTCTTCCTATTTGTCCCAACCGTCGGATATGATTAGATCTACCGCTGGCGATACCTCGCTATTGAGAGTTGCATGCTCATTAAGTATAGCGAGATAGTGAGTATTGAGTTTTTTAAGCGATGGGACCATAAAGTGAAGATGCGGCGATCCGAGATTTGCTTATTAAATGTTTTATTGTGCAGGTACACTTTGCAATTCGCCATCCAAAAAAAGGAGAGGGACCCACTAGAATATCTGACATTAGAGCCGAAATGTTGATTTTTCTGGAAGTTCCGCCACCTCGCTATCAGAAAATTCAGGCACTTCACCATTAGCGAAGTAGCGAGGCCACGTGAAAATCTAAAAATGATGACATTGCATCTTGCTTGTATCATAATTACACCAGGTGGCATGACCAGTCATAAATACCGTTGTCAGAATCAGTTTTAATTAACAGAAGTAATTACTAGGTAACCCTTGCATTTTCCAGCACGGAATCCTTTTAAGTGCCGGAGCTCGCTACCTCGCTATCAGAAAATTCAGGTGCTTCGTCGTTAGCGAGTTAGCGAGGCCCTATAAAATGGCAAAAGATCGGCAAGATCTTTGATGACGTGTAATGATAGATGACTCTAATAAATTTTGACATGTGCCAGCTATGCAAAGATCCGATTCTCATTAATACCTATCTGACTAAATGTACAAGAAATCTTGAACGTCAGCTTGAAGTGGATCAACGGAGCTCGCTACCTCGCCATGGAAAGGTGCTTGTTCTTTATGCATAACGAAGTAGCGACATGCTGACACATGTTCTCCGTCGTCAGTGGGTCTAAATGTAAGCGCCATCAAAAGAAAGAATTCTATACGTGGCAAGTTCTCATTGGGTAAAATAACTGACATGGAAAATATAACTCCTAGTTATTCTCTTTGTAACGCATGATCGTAGGATCTTTGAAGATCAACGGCGCAGTTTTAAATGAAAAATGTAGTGCCACTCTCTGTATTAATTAAACAAGAAAGCTTCGTCCATGAGGAAAAACAGAGTATAATACAGAGAGATTGCATCAGTTTCATTTCACGCGAGAAAAGATTTGAAGCCATTCTTGTGCAGAAGCCATTACTGAAAGAAAAGTGTGCCAAGGTTTGATAAAAATTTGTCAAGTTATCTGTTCGCGGAAATTTTGCAGGAATACAGAGGAGAATTGAGACAGAATTCAAGTAAGTAAAACTACCATCATCTTCGTGAGATTTTAAGTTTTAAAAAGATAGCCCAAGATGCCTCCTAAGAAGGGATTTACAGGTGCAATAAACTACCTGGATAGAAATGTGCATAATGATTTGCTTGAGTTACTTCCTGAATCTACTGTAGAAATGGTGCAAGTTAAGAGGTTAACCTCACTCAACCCTAGGCTAAGGGTAGCTGATGGATTGTATGATAAGGGTAATTGGGTCCGGGATGCTCAAACTTCTCAAACTGGTTTGAGTTTATTCAAAAAATGGTTTGCGAAAAGGAAGTTATATGCCCCTCATGCCAATATATGGAATTTTGATCTTGGGAAGCTTGTTGTCCCCAGCGTGTTTATGGATTTTGACCTGCTTGAAGCTATAGCAAAAAACTATGACCAAGCCACTAAGGTAGTAAGAAGAATGGATGGTGAGGCTTTAGTTACCATCAGTCCCGAGGAGATTAGGAAGGTTTTCAGTCTGGGACCGCTCACCATGTATCATGTGCCCATTAATTTGATAGATTTAGAAAAGAATATATATCCAAGAGGGATGTAGTTAGACAGGGTGCACTGAAAGCCCACATAGGCCAGATTGGAGGCCTCCCAACCATAACATCATCTTCTAAAGAACCATTCAAGAAATCATGCTTTAATGCCAGGGCAGTGGAGATATATAGGACCCTGTGGAGAGTCTTCGGAGAGGGCGAAGAAGATTTTATTCCAGTGAGCTTCATGTATATGATCACCCAAATCTCTTCTTTTGGTGTGGAAATAATTTTTGATTTTGCATCTTACTTGGCAAATGAGATTCATCAGGGATTGGTGGGGATTGCACAGGGCAAGGTGGAAAAGGTTTGGGGTCAGTATTCCTTATTGATTCATATGTTTCTTTTTAAAGGGGCCACTTATTTTGGTAAAGAAATGGTTTTAAATAGAGAACAAGAAGGGGAAGCACTGCCAGTCCAATTATGGAGTGCAGACATGACCTGGGAAGCAGAAAATGCTAGCTTCGTTAGATTTGATAGGCACTTTGCCTCCAAACTAAGGTGCCTAATATTGAGTGACAATCCCAGAATCCCTAAGGCATTAATGCACCTTGTCAGGCCTATGGACAAAACCCATAATCTAAAAGTTTCACATAATTGTGGAGATATTATCCCATATTCAGTCTCAACTGTCATCAGGGTCTATGGATTCAAAGGAACACCCCATGTGTTACCCTATCAGATACCTTTAAAGGTAGGGATAGCTGAATTTTTGTGGCAGTTGGGAGGAGTGGAGGAGGCCTTTTTGCACAAAAGGGGGACAGGATCAATTTTTCCTACTTGTACTATAGCCCACCAGTTTGTGATAACTAAAGAAGGGTGGGTCTTTCTCCATAAAATTTTGGATCAATATAAGATGGCAGTGTCTCACTCTCGTTTTTGTGATACAAAAGGTTTCTTTAACTCTGCCCTTAGATTGAGAATCAAGCTTCGTCCAGGTCAGCATGAATTCTATTTTCCTGAAGATATAATAAGAAATGAATACTCTCTCCATGAGCAAGAAAGTAAGAAAGAAAAATGGAGAGTCTATTCAAAAATTTTGGAATTCATTAAGTGTTTTGACAAAGATTTCAGTCCTCTTAGTAATGCTGCAAACAATGCAGATAAAATACATAAGCTCATGAGTACTTTCTCTGAGATAATGGAAGTAATGAATGAGAAGAAGTAGCATTTTATTAATTCTTTTCCAGATAAAGCCAGAGAAATTATGAGAAAATTGGGTTTCACCCCCAACATTGGAATAGGTCCACTGGTGGTACGAAAGAAGACAGGATATACTCTTGTCCGACAGCAGGTGCCCGTTGTACATAAAGAAAAATAGATAGTTGAATCCACCAGCACTGTCCTAGAAGAAAGACCCCCTGAACCTTCTCCCAAAAGAAGGAGAATAATAAGGGAGGAAGAATCCCCTGATGAAAGTGGCTCACCTTCTCAAACCCCAATAAGAATTGAGGAAGAACAGCTCACCAATGAGCAATTCGAACAAATGGGGTCACAAGGAGAATTTTTTGTTACACAAGCAGAGATTGATGAAGGGAACCCTCAGGAACCCCCTGTACCAAGTTTTGAATTAACTACAGCTGATTTCAGAGGAAGGGAATTGGACCCTGTTTTGGAACAAGCCAGTCAGCATTTTTTATCTGATAACAATTTTGTAACATCTAGGACTTTCCATCAGTTTGCGTGGAGAGTAAACATACACATTTTTGAGCAAAGGTGTAATAGTATGAAAGCAGAACATCCAGAAATGGATGAGACCTCCATTCAAAATCTAATAAAGGAACAAATGGTGCAAGATTTCCAAAGTATAACCCCTGATGAGGGAAGACAGATGGTAAAAAATGCTAATGTTTTATTATTGCCCAATTGGGACATTGCTGACGCATTAATTTTTAATTCTGTTTCAAATAATTTAGGACTCCAGGATCCAAATAAAGAGGAATTCTTGGGTACAACGTTCAGCAATGATCAAGCTGCCCTTGTTATGTGGTCCCTGAGAAGAGGATCCAGAATTACTTCATCACAGCCTGATGGTTCAGGATTAACAGGGAGTATCATTGTAAGAAGAGTTGCTGACACTTCAAATGTACAGGCAGCCCACATGAATGTGGATTATTCTAAATTTGCCTTTGCTACTGCGGAAAGAGGAGAGAGGGAAATGATTGATATGCATAATAAATATGAAATAGTGGTGGAAGCCTATAACCAAGAGGTAAAAAGGAGAATTGAGTTAGAAAACAGGGTATCTCAATTAGAAAAGGTACTTGGAAAGAGAAAAGTGGGAGAATCTAGTACACTAAGAATTGCATATCCCCCACAGTCATCTGTGGGATTAACCCCTATTATTGAGATACCTGACACCCCTGAAAGACCCCAATTCTATACTGTAGAGGAATTTGAAGCAGAAAAAACCAAATTACATGAGTGGCAAATAGAATTTAGAAATCAGCAGGAAGAGAAATGGAGGCAGGGTGTGACATATTTGAGGGATAAAATACAATGGTCAAATTTTTATGATCAGTTGACAAGGATTGTAACCCTCATGGATGAGTTAAATAAAGAAAAGAATGGACTAGATTCTCTTGCACAGAAGTGGAGACAGAGAAATAATGATGTTACAATTATTTGTATATCTACAGTTCAAATGCCTTATCATCAGGTTGAAAGGATTTTTGATTTATTAAATCAATTAGATAATTTTGAGAACAAAAGAGATTCTTTACAGAGAAAATTGATACTCTGTTTTTCAAAATATCTTGCTAAAAAATTCACCCTATTTCCTTGTGCTTTAGAATTTGTTGATACAGTAAAGGAAAAAGACAAATGGAAAAAGGACATGGATGAATTATTCGATAACAGAATAACAAACATCATCAGTGAGACTGGCCATTGGTTTTGGGCAAAGACAAATGAAGAGCTGGTAAAAATACAATTATATTATGCTGATATGAGAAAAGAATTCGATGATTTAGAGGAGAGTGCCAATGCTTTAATAAAGATAAAAAGAGAAACCCTAAGTTTTGATTGGCCAGATGATGATACTTTTAACAGATAGAAAAATCAGTTTAGTGAGCAGATGTCAGGAGATGATGACGAAGAAGATGTAAGAGTAATAGTTACTTTTGTAGTCAGCAATGATGATATAGAAAATCTCCAGGTTAAAGTGAGTTTGCATGTAACAGAAGATGATACATCACTTACAGACCTTATGGGTATGTACTCTGAAGATGAGGAATGATTGTGAGAGCAGATCATAACAACCAAGAAGCATAACAGAAAGGGACCCACCAAGAATTGCTGTTGTAATCAACCTTTCTATTATTCTTGTTTTTGTTTTTCAAAAGAAGGGCACCTGTCACCTTCTATAGCCTGAAGCTTGTTGCATCTCACATTATTTAAGTAAGATCCCAAGGCTAAAGATGGGTCCAAATTTAGTTTTCACTAAGTATTATGCTTAGTTCTTTTTTTGGTCCAAACATTTTGGGAAAGAAATTTATAGTATACTTTTTCTGTCAAAATTTTTGAGATATAGATGAATGTAGAAAGAACTGTGCTTCTTCTCTGAAGGTTTTTCTGGGTCTTTTGTAAAGGATATACCATTTTCAAAGGAAATGAATAAAAATTATGAACTGTCCCCATATCTGTTCTTCTCTGAATTTTGTCTCCTTTTTAATACTTAGCTACCTTGATATTGTGTGAGTAAAAGCTTATGCAATTGATTGCGATATAGTAAGACTGTACATCCATTTGTTATTACTGTTAATTCAATGGATTAAATAAAGGCTCTGATGAATGTGATGAGGTTGCTTGGGTGTTAATAAGGATTTTTGAATGATAAATTCTGGTAATAATTGCTGATGAAAATTCGTTGCAAGGCAACAAATTAGATCTAAGAATTTACTTGACTCTGAATTCCCAATGGATTAGGCACTGATCGAAAGTATTTCAGCCAAAAGAGAAGTATATTATGACTATATTTTTCAAAGTACATCATAAAATTAATCTTTACTTGTATTTCCTGTAAGATTTTCAATGTTGGCCAGCACTTGCCTGCATGGATTGTTTCAGCTTCATTTAGCCATTGCTATTGGAAACATATGCAGAGCTATAGAAGATTTCTTGGCCATATCTGTTCAAGGGATGTGTTTATCAATTCGGTAAGATTTATGTATATGTTTGAGGATTTAGAGATGAGAATCAAAATGAAACTAAGAATAATTCTCATACAATTGTTCCATCTTTGAACCATCCCCAGGCACACCCGCCCTGGTTTTTACAGAGCCAAAAGAGTAGAAAACCGTCTAAGGTTTTGTTGGAGTTGGGCCCTAGCACTTTACATATGCAAGTGATAATGAGAATTGGCTATTCTTTAGGTTGTGTATGTACTGATATCTAGGTACTAAGCCTTTTGTCGCCTAGTAGTTTTAGCACTGTTAACATCAAAATAAAACACCAACAAAGATAATTGCCTTTCTTTTTAAGTGGTCAAACAAAAAGCATGGCACTCTTAGGTTCTTTGATCTTACCTTTTTAAAAACATTTTTAGTAGGATAAGGTGGTGTAATATATTATTGCACGATAATAATAATATCTTCCTATATTTGTTAAATATATGGGAACTTGTTTATGCATACTATACCTTCAACAACTTGATCTAGTGATGGTACATATCCATGCAACCCATAATTACCACCATGGCCTATAAAACCAAATGATTAAATAATTATTCGCTACAAAGGACACTAAAGCCTATACAAAAACTTTTGTAGCTAATGTTTTGTATACATATAGACACAGAGAAACACATAGACATAATAATCAAAAACAAAAACAAAAAAAGACATGGATACTAATAGTTAAGCATATGCTCTCCCACAACCACATAATTATATTCATTTTCTCTTCAGGTCCCTCGATGATCATGATATTGGATCCATCTTCTACACTTCCTTTAACAACCTTAGACTTTTCTTAGACTACCAATAGCAATATCATAGCTCTTTCTACAGGAAAAAAACACAAAATCATGATTAATTTAAGAAGAAAACAATATAAATAAAATATGGTCCAAGCAACATATGCATACATTACTTGTGTTTTCTTGTACATTTAGATAAATTGAGATGATAGTTTAGATATTTCATAATACTACTTAAGCAATAAGCTAAGAACTCCACAGAATCTGAATGATTTATATGAAGTATATGATAAGACTTGTACATACAAACTAGTTTGTATACATAATTTTCAACACTTTTTAGGACTATTATTAAACATCTTACATAAATTTTGAACAGAGAATAAAAATGCTAATTCTGTTTATTTGTTTGAATTTTTTTAATAGATTACTTGACAAAGTAGCAATATTTAGGGAGGATTCTTCTTAATTCGAAAATGGGGTGGAGCCTATTGGGTGGAGAATATGCATGCTGACCAAAGTAGAAGAAGCCAAATTTTTTATTCAAATAGCACCCATTTTTACAAGCACAATACTCTTGAGTATAGGTCTAGCACAATGCCAAACATTTTCTATGTCTCAGGGTTTGACAATGGATTGAAGCATGGGAAAACATTTCAAAATCCCAATAACTTCTTTATCCGTAACTCCTTTCCTATTTCTCATCATTCTTACTACAATCTATGATAGAATAATTGTTCCAATTATTAGAAGATTCACTACGCACGAAGCAGGGATAACACACTTGCAGAGAATAGAAGTTGGACTTGTATTGGTTCTGATATCAATGTGTATTGTTTTTGTTGTGGAAGTGAAGAGAAAACATGTAGCAAAATAGAATGGAATGATAGATACAATACCAATAGTTATGATGCCTATTCCAATGAGTGTATTCTAGTTGGCATTTTGGTAAAAAAAATTTGAATTTATGATCTTTTTGTTTTGGTAGGAACAATGGAGTTCTTCTATAGTAAGGCTCTTGAAAGAGGATTCTATGGAGGTGTAATTTAGTAGCTAATTGCTTAAGTAGTTTTTGTTTGGCATCTAACAAATTGTGTACTTTTTGATAGTAGTCTACATGAATATGATTTGAAGCTCTGTACATTTATGAGCTATTATGAAGTTATAATTTTACACGTGTGTGTTTCATGTGTTGTGGCAATGGGATGAATTGGATAGTTTACTATTCCTTTAAAAACCAATTGTTCTTCATATAAATGAGTGAAAAAACAAATTAAAATGACATACTTCTATGCATTGAGAGATCTCCAATTCAAGCGAAGAAATAAGTTCTTATAAACTAAATGTTTTTTGCTATTGTTTGTTTTTTAGCTATAAGCTAGAATGTGTATACTTCAAGCCTTGTAAGCCTATTAAGAGGTCATCCAAATTATCTTCACTAAATTTGTATGGTCTACCTGAGAAAGATATGAAAGGTTTCAAGAAGTGATCTCTAGTTGAGTTCATCAATTGGAAGTTTGTCAGTTTCCTTTTTATTGGTAATGTACAGACCATAAAAAGAATGCAAAAAGATGTAGATTTTGGTCCAAATTGAAAGTACACATGACATATGAATCCAATTAATATGTTGAACCACATAGACCAATGCCCAAGGGAGGTGGTTTCTTCTATCACTATAGGGGAAAATGAGAAGATTATTGTGGGGCATTTTCCCAAGCAAGCTTGTACTTGTAATGCTTTGTACCAAGTCTAAAGCTAAGAGATACGGGAAGAACAAAACAAATATTTCTCAAAGGTAGCAAAGAAAGTCATTTTGTAAATTGGGCAACAGTAATATAGAAAATATAATTTGGATAGATTGGGCAAGTCATATCCTGCAATCATTGTTGTTACAGTTAACTACTATTAAAATTCTCTTCATATCCCATTTGCAAGAAATTATTCAGAGTTTGAGTTTAACTCCAAAATCCTCTAGCATATTTCAGTTTTGGATAACTGTACAATTCAAGGAATGATTGACTCTGAAATCTTGAATTTTGGATATTTTGAAATTTGAAGATGGAATTATATAACATTAGTCATACTCATATGGTTGACATGTCAGATTCATTCAATGCAATTTCCTATGACACATGGTTCTAGAAATTTTTTGATTCCATATACAAATGGTCATTTATTTTTCTTCAATTCATTTGTATTATATGGTATGGTTCCTACTTCATGTTATGTTGTTTACTTCTCCAAAACACTTCTATGTGACTTTAGATTGATCTCAATCAATTATGGGGAGGCATCCAAATGATCTCAAATTCAGAACCTCAACTTAAACTTATGAGTAGTTTGAGTGGCCTAATTCATATTTCATGCAATCTTCTACTCGTTATGAGTGATCCCGTTCACATTTCATGCAATATATTGTTATGTGATGGTATTCAAAAGTCATCCACTATGTGTTTTATTTCGAATGGTGGATTTGAAACAAAATATAGCTTACTAGTAGAGGATGGTGTGAAGAGAAATAAGAGGATTAAACTTTTATTGTTTGAAATTGTATTGTTAATCTATTTGTATTGTCAGTGACCTACTTCTAATTCATCTAGGATACCTCACTTTATACATGCAGAGTGAGAATAGAAAAGATGTAGATGCCAAAAACCTCTTTTTTTTTCATCATATATTGAGAGCTCCATAGATTTTAGAATTTAAATGAAGCATGAAATAATCACTGAGAAATATAAATTTTGTTTGAGAAGCAGCTCAACATTATCCAACATGCAAATTGATTAATTAATAGAAATTCTACTCAAAGGTTAAGTGTTGATAACATGTGAAATATAACAATAAGCAAAGTAAAACCCAAAATAAGTCGGCCACATGCCATCTATGTGATCTCCACCAATAAAAATGCTAGTTCCAGTTGCCATGACCACTGTCATTCAAATGATTATAGAAAATAAGTATTCATATTTTATGTCAAATACCATTTTTTTAAAAGAAAAAGGATTAAAATCATATCAACTTAGGATGAATTGATATAGTTTTCAAAGAATAGAAGATTTTGTAGAGAATAGAAATAGATGAATATTTATACCAAATATTATTAAACTTGTTGAAATTCTATGTTGGATCTTTCTTGTGTGATTAGAATATATTTTTCAACTACACTAATTCATTTCCACGTTAGACACAATGAAACACAAATATATATTATTTCATCTTAAGTTCAACGAGGATTTAAATTTAGACCATCCACACATATAACATGTAAAAGGTTAATAAACCCCTAAAATGCTATGTGATCTTCATTTTCATTCATTTTATGAACACATTGAATGGCTAATGCAAAAAATAATGGTTCTTTGGACTGGAATTTCAGTTGACTGATAATATAATTTCACCACTCTTAGAAGGATATTAAAGAGCTAGTAGTGATCGAGGCCTATTTTTTTCGGAAAAAATTAGGGATTCCATTTAAGAGATTATAATGAAAATTTGATGAAGTATTATGGCCTGTTGTAAATCTAGTTTTAAGAACAACATTAGTAAACATTTTGTCACCCAATTATGGGTTAATATGTTTATTTTTAAAATTAAAAGAAACTTAAGATGTTATCAAATGAAGGCTACCTTTAAACATCATAGATTCACATGCTACATTCTCTGCTACCATCTTTGAATAGCGATACCAATTCTGAACACATAAAGAGAAAGAGGAGAAATTACTTTAATAAAGTTGGAATATGGATATATGTTTACAAGTCTATCCATGGTATACAAATACAAACTAAATGGGTTACCTTGGTTTGGATTCAGTAATGAAGATTTCCCTAGCAGTCCTCATCAACTATGGTTTGTGGATTTCTAATTGGGTTGAGGTTGTTTAGAGAAACTATCAAATGACTACTAGAAACTAGAACTCTAAGAAGGGCTATAATTACCTAATTAGAATATATCCAAGACCAAAGAAAAACATCTCTTCAAAATAAGGACTATTTGTATAATAGCTTTTGGACTACAACACCATCTATTGTGATACGGGAGTTATGGTAGGAGAGAAATAGACACATTTAAAAAAATAAAATGATAAGATAGGAACAACTTACTGACAAGATGGATGCTATCATTATCAAGATTGTGAATAATAGAATATTGAATATGCAAAAAGTGGCAAAAAAGATGACTTACTGGAATGAGAAGATGAGAGGTAGATGGATTGGGTTTAAGATTTTTCAGTACGGTAGTTTGATCTTCACTTGGTTTTCAGAATACTTTAATATTCTCTACATAACAAGGGCAAAAACATGAAGGTGAAAGTTCATTTGGCCTCACCCTCTCCCCCTAAAATCAATCTAAATTACCCATTATTATTTAATCAAATACTTCATTCATTCATTCATCCATTCATGAACTATAATATTCAATCAATACAATCATATAACATTTATTAATATGATATAAAATTCATTAATACAAAATACTAATCAAGACTTCATTAACATATAACAATATTCATTGACATGAAATAAAAATCAATATTAATATGCAAAATTCATAGATAATTACTTAAAACAAAGTTCTTTGATTATCCAACAAAGTTTATCAAACAAGGTTGATCAAAGAGCATTTTTAAAACATCATTTTTTTTCATTTTTTTATTAGCTCTATTTAGAAAAAGACTGATAGGAGCATCAATATCTTCCTCATTATCCTCTTCTTGTGGCACATGTAATGTCAAATTATGATGTCTCCTCCTATTTGGAGGAGCAGGAGGCTATTGCACTAAAGGGGGCTCTGTTGCAAGAAAAAGTAAATGGGTTAAATTGACATACTCTTTTTCTTTTTTTAAATTTTTACAAGTATTTAATTAAGTAGTACAACATAAAATTCATTTTTATTACTTGGCAATGCCACATCATGTACATTAACATTTTGATCCGCCACCACGTAAACATGCTAATCAACTTGGAACATGCTCCACTGCTTCACCATGATGTTCAACATGCTCTAAAATATTCAGAAAAAGATACACATCAAATTGCAATTGAAGATGTTAAATTGTATTCATAATTTCATAATTAATTTCAAATAGAAAATTAATACCTCCACCACTATAATGTACACCATGGCCTTCATCACGAGAAGGTTCTATGATAGGATATGAAAGCTACAGTGAAATGTTATGTGCATTTTATGTAGTCAATTTATGTTAAAAACTAACACCAAAGAAGAAAATTTTTAAATATTCAATTTGATTTACTTTGAACATTTGACCAATTTACCTATGTCTCATTTGGTGCACTAGATTCTTGGGCAAGGCTTTGACATTCTAGGCATAGGTGTGCAACCATGACTTTATAGCCTTCCTTCAAGGCAATTTTTCTATCTTCATCCATGAGCTCCACATTGAATTTTGTGCCCTATTTTTTTTTCTTAATATCATTAGTTTTTCATGTATGGTTTCATTAAAGAATTTTTTTTGCAACATTATATTAAAAAAAAATATGAAATTTCATTGCTACTACTTACAAATCAATATTGAAGATTCATATAGCCATCAGAGCCAAGTTTGTGCTGGCCAAGCTTTTCTAGTCCACTTTTGTAGCCATGGATGTGTCCTATACTCTATGAATAGTTTCAAACATGTTAGATTATATATTTACAAAGATCACTAATTAGTGCATGATTACATTGTACTTAATGCTACCAAGATATACCTTCTTTTGTCCTGTGCTGGGTCATTTTATTTATTTTCACGTAGCCTTTTCTCCTTTGCATCTTCTATTATTTCATTCCACTCCATTAGTGGAATCATAGGAGGATGGTCATACTTTGGGTTCTCCTTTAGACCACTTCTATATTGATCCTTGATAGTATTTATGTGCCTTGATGCTCTTTTCAAAAGTAGGGTGGTGTCAAAAATGTTTTTTCCAAAAGGGTCCTCAAAAGATGCAATCATTTAATTTTTTTATTTAGAAACCCATTCATTCCACCTTTAAAAAAAAATTTTAATTGTTAGATCAATAACTTTAATATAGTACAATAAATGGAAGAAAATAATTTTTTTATAGCAATGATATGAAACTATATACCTTTTACGTATTGTGGGTCCAAATATCCTCAATGTCGTAGCAAAAAGATGATCAAATAAAACAACATTACCTAAAAAAATATCAAGGGATTATCAATCCAAAATGAGTTATGTATAAGTAAATGAAAATTACACTTTAAATAATAGCAATTTAAAATCACCTAGAAGCTATCATAATTTTAATGGAAACATAGTTTTCTTGTTCAGCAACAATGTCCCAGCAAATGAAATAGTACTAGTCACATAGACTACTATAAGAAATGGATCAGCTTCAGTAGTACTAGTCTTTGTTGCTCTATCAACTGAAGGTATATCTATTGGTGCACAAAATAGGTCCATGAGTACAAAATCCACTGAACAAAAAAATAATAATGCATGATTGGCACATTACAAAATATAGCAAAGCAAGGTTTTGCTAGTTGTAGTGGGCATAGAAGAGGATGGTTGCATGCACCTTGTTGCCAACAATGCAAAAGGCAGTATCAAACTGTCAACTGAAGGAAGCATCCACACCTTATCATGAGCTGAAGAATACAATATTTTTAGCAAAGACATTTTCAATGAAAAAAGATCAAGTGGGATACTAGCTAGAAGCATCCAATAATAAAAGTTAAGTATTATAATGTTGATGAAAACAAACAAAGAATGTGTTACTTACATGAAGGTTGTGCACTATAACCCTCACCATGTTCACCACACAGTGTCATAGCTCTCACATATTTTTGTAGAAGAACACATAATATTTTAGACCACGATCTATAAGATACTATAAAATATAAATATCTATCTATTGAACTTCTACTATTGCTTTAGATTAATTATTGCTTTCCTCCAAAGATTCAACCCTACGACCCAATTTTTTTTTAGTGCCTTTTTCTCCTCACTTATGTCACACTTGATGATAATGTTAACAATTTCATCATTGTATCTTTGTATAAGCTGTTGGGCCATGAACTTAGAGTCAATACTAAGGGTGATATCATGTAGAAATGAAACTTATATTTTAGATTGCATATGATCTACTATCATTTTAGATTTTTGGACTATCATTTGTGACATCAATATCAAAAAAATTTCATCAAAAAAACTCTAAAGCTATAAAGAAAAGAACATAATAATATGACATTTGTTTCTATATAATTTGAACAATTACAATAATTAAGGTCTACCTTTGCTAAAGGTGTGTGAGACCCTTCTTATGCATTGTGGTCTACCCATGTCACCCTATGAAAAAGATTAGTAATTCTTAGAATTCAGCACCAAAATGAAAGTATTTGACATGTTGTACTTAATATTTATATTTTCACATGTGGTTTTCAAAGAAAAATTTGGTGTAACTAATGTATATATCTACAAAATTCAATATCAGTAAAATTCCATTAAAATAACTCCAAAGCTATTTAAAAAGAACATAATAATATGACATTTTTTTCTATATAATTTGAACAATTACAAAAATCAAGGTTTACCTCCACTAAAGAAGGTGTGTGAGATGTTGCATCCCTACCTGTGCAAGGTGGTCTATCCATGTTGCCCTGTGAAAAAGATTAGTAATTCTTAGCAATCAGAAACAATATGAAAGTAATAGAATTACCAAAAAAAAATTAATAATAAAGTAGATTTTATATTGGAGTCAATATTAATTGGAGGCAATTTCACATACAAAAACATGATGTCCCTCACGTGACTCAAATATACAATTTGCCAACTTATTAGTTGACACGGGTTGAGAATTATTTATAAATCCTACAATATTCCCTGTTACTTTTAGCCTTCCATCAATATAAATAGCGAATATTTTACTGTGATCATTTTGTTTGCATTGTATATAATTTGGTGACAATGCTACACATACTTTTTTTATATTGCACAATCTACATCCAGTTTTTATAATTGTAATAAGCTCCTACATACTTCATCAATTCAACAACTTTATTGTAAAAGACCTTTATGCAATCCATAGAAAATAGGCCCAAAGCATGTAATGAAGATGGATCTATGCAATATATCCTTTCATTAACATAAAAATTAGTGTTAACTAGAGGTAGTTCCTTGGGTACCCATTATTTCTGAAGATGTGTGTACCTTAAGGGAACCTCCCTATCACCTTCACTCTCATTATCATAAAGACATAACACCCCCCCCCCCCCCCCCCCCCGCCTTAGCAAGAAAAAATTTCATTCTTTTGCTGAATTTTCTTCTAATCTTTTGACCTCTAGTTGATCTGTTTATTTTAAACCTACTAGATGTCTCACTTTTGTCTTTTATTATCACATTTTCCTCACTCGAGGAAGACAAATTAGACAAATAACTATTTGTTAATACCTTCAATCCATAAAATGAGAGAGAGATGAGGAAAAAATTTGATGTTGATGGTAAAGAGAAGATATGCAAATAAAAAAACTGTATCTATAAGGTCTATTGACATATACCTATCAATCCATGTGACTATGCAAGACCCTAGTCAAAGGTATTGAATAGCTTGCATATGTAAATTATTAATCTTAAGTTAGCAAAAATTTTGGTATAACTAATGTGTATATCTAAAAATATATTTCAAATGTTCTACTTAATGTTTATATCTGCACATATGGTTTTGAATGAAAAAGTTGGTCACCTTGCTTATCAAATTCACTCATATTATAATGAACGAAAAGTTGTCAATTTACAATTCTCTATAGACTATAAATTATGCAGAAGAAAAAAATTGTACATGATGCATTCATCAAAATCAAACAAATTTCTATAAATAAAAATCATGACCCCATCATACTTGTTAGAAGTTGTAATCTTTCCTTGGTGCATTTATAAACCAAGGTTAGAAATCCTTTCTTTATTGTTATAATATATTAGGATATAAGACAAGGTATCCTAATATTTTTTTTTTTTGTCCTTTTTCCACTACATCTTATTTTGTTATCTAGTGGAATATGTGAGGACAAATATATATTGTAATTTCTAATTTTAGATTATTCCTCCTTAAGAGGAATCTCACACTTGGCCTCACACACTTATGAATGGTGGCATTCATAGACATGGGAGTTACATTCTAACTCCTCTCTCTCATCTCTATTTAAGAGATGACCCTCCTCTCTCATTCAACAACAATGAGGTTTCTTCCTCTTCTCAATTATTGTATGAGCATTGCTCTCTATCTCTCTCTCTCTCCTCCTTCTTAGGATTTTGATGCCTCATTCATAATATCACAAGGGGTTTTCTTTTCTTTCCCCTTTCCAAATATCTTGTCTCATGGTGTTGGAGCTTGAAGCTTTCTCTCTCCTATTTTATGGTAATATCTTTTCATGCATTTACTCACTTAGATTATTTCCCGGTATTGCTTATTTACAGATTTATTTTTCCATTTCTAAAAATACTTGAAATTGATCGTACCTAAAAAGACATTTCATTCATCATCATCTTCATCCATGTCTTCATTATCATCATCATCACACTTGTTAGTTTGATCATCATCATCACCACCACCATCTTCATTGTAATCATCATCATCTTCATCACCATTAGCATGACCACATCATCATTACCATCATCACCATGATCATCATTATCTTCATCAACATGATCATGATTGTTTTCATCATCATCATCATCATTATCATCATCACCATTATCATCAGCATGACCTAAATCATCATCATCCTCTTCTTCTTCATCATTGGGTAACAGTCATTCATGATCATCATTTACTTCATCTTTTGATTCTTCAATATCTTTTTCTTCCATCACAATGTACTTTAGTGACTTTCCTCTTAGATTACGTCGAACAAAAAATGACCAACCTGATTTGTGTGGAATGCCAAAGTAAAACACTTGCTCACATTTTCTTGGAAGAACATAGGGCTCATCTCCAATTGGCTCAAATCACCTTGTATCAATCATTGTAAATCCACTATCATCTTCAATAACAGTCCTATCAAGATCATTTCAATTCAGTCATAGCATGTACCATTTGATGACAAATAGAACTATTTTGAATGAATTAATGTTGCACTGAAGTATATAATACAAAATGCCATAGTCTCAATTTTTAGATTTTTGAGGATGTATGTTAGTTCTAGATGAAATATTGGTCTTTGCAAAATTTATGACCATGGTAGTACATAGATTTGTGGTGTTTGACTTGCAATTATTCAAACATGTCAAGTTTATTTGCATCGATCTATGAAATTGATATTAAACTTATGGCTCATGATTAGTAATCTTCTGTGTATTATTATATCTCTTAAGCCATATACTAGATCAAGTACCATTGGTGTAAAATTGTGATATCTATTACAATGAGTTTCCTTAACCGACAATGCAACACCTTCCCATGGTAATGAGTAACCATTTTATTGAGACTATTCAATCCATACCATTATCCAATAAAGATTGTTTGCAATATAGCAACTATAAAAAATTCAATTAGACCAGTTAGAAACAACTTATATTGATGATGGATAAGAATTAAATAACTAAAAAATAACAGCTTATAATTACCTCTCACTCTCCTCAATCTACCTTTCCCCGTCAAGTACTCCTCTTCAAATTTGTTAATAGAGTTGGGTTCCCAAGTGCAATCTACATGGATATTTGCTACAAATTTTGGAAGATATTCACTAATGTACACCATGGTCTAGTATACCATATATTCCTCTACCATAGAACCCTCAGAATGTGCTCTTTGTCAAACTAAGCCCTTCATAAATTTGAAGTGCCTCTCAACCATCCAAATCAACCTAGTTTGTATAGGTCCACACAATTTAATCTCCTCAACTTGATGTATGAGGTAGTGTTCTTGAGCATTGAAAAAGTTTGAAGGGAGAAATTTTTGCATTTCACACATAAGCTATGGAATCCTTAAATGTTTGCAATCTTTCTGAAAACCCTAAAAGTTTTTGGGTTCCTTTCAAAAATTCTATGGAATTTGACTTGAAGGTGTGTCTCCTTAGCCAAGTTTATTGTTCATTTTTTTTTTTACATGGGATATTATCACTATAAAAGGTATGAGGAACTTCCAATCCCTTCCTTTTTAATAAAAAAAATTCTGAAATGTTTCCCAATCAAAAGATGCACTGCTTCTTACAAAATTGATTCACAAATGGGATCACAACCAGCTTATAAAATAACAATAGCCTCCATCAAATTATTAGTAAGATGACCCTTAATAGGATAAATTAAATAGCCCATAAAATATCTCTAAATTTTATGCCTTTTAGGACTACATACACCACTAGATACTAGATATAAACCATTAAAGTCTATGAAGTTGATTTTGGGTCTCTTCATTAAATTTCCAGAGGATACTTAGTGCCTCATTTATTTTTAAAATTAGTTTTGTTTAATATATATCTCTATCTATAGCTTAAAGATATCTCTAAATTTTATCCCTTTTTCAGGACAACATACACCACCAAATACTAGTTATAAACCATTAAAGTCTATGAGGTTGGTTTTAGGTCTCTTCATTAAATTTTTACATGATAGTAAGTGTATCATTTCTTTCTAAAATTAGTTTTGTTTAAGATATATCTATATCTATAGATTAAAGATGTCTGTTCTAGTCCTTTTTGATCTTGCTCATGTTTCAACTATGTAACTTTTTGAATTCCTTTGTACTCCTCTATTTTCATTTTAATAAATTTCATTCAAACTTATGAGACTATTATATTAGAAAAACAAAATAAGGAAATAGAAAAACATTTTGTTATAAAAATAATTATGTTATTTCATGTGATAAGGTGAGCATTTGTATTATTAATTCTTTGACTTTTATAATCTAGCTAGTTTGTGTATAAATAAAAACCTTATTTTATTTTATTTTTCTATTAAAAGACTTTATCAATAACTCAATAGATGAATGATATTGCTTCTAGTCTACCAAGATTCTACTAATATTCTTAATCAACAAACACATGAAAAAATCACTAAACATAAAAAATAAGACAATGTATCATTCAACATAAAATTATCAAACTTGTTCTAAAATAAAACACTTTAATACAAGAATTCTACAATATAATTGTTAAACATTTACAAAAAATATTATATTAATGTTACAATCTCCTAAAAATATCTTTAAATTTATATTTTTACAAATATTAAATATTATTTCATGTTTTCAAAAATATTTACAATAATCTCAATTTTATTTTTTATTCAATAATAATAATGAAAGTAAATATAAGACTATTAACCCCTTAGAAATCAAACCTACAGTGCGTAGAAATGCATTCAATTTTTCTTTTCTTCTTTACACCAAACCACTATTACTTTTAGGTAGGTTGGACAATTGTTTGTCCTCATGTGATTAATTGGAAAATAATTGTTAGAGTTACAAAAAATAATTATTTGTTAATTAATTGACTCCTTTAGAAGCCACTAGTAACCTATTGGTTGGATTTTTTTAATCAAAAAGCAACTAGAAACTTCTTAGTGTAGTTGTCTTGATCAAGAAGCAACTAGAAATCTCTTGGTTAAGGAGTATAAAAGGGTGTTAAGGGAGGCATTTGGAGAACATAATAGAATAGAGAACAACAAGAAGTTTTAGAAGCATTTGCAATGTTAATAAATGAGTTTGTAGTGATAGAAAATAGTCTTGTAGTATTAGCAAGGGGGTAAGGATAGCACTAGGAAAGTAGTGGGGAATATCAGCAAGAGAAATTAGAAGGTGGTCTAAATTCTGCTAGTGAGAGGTAAGGAATTTTGTACCTCTTGATTTGTTGATGTTAATATATTTTCCATCTGTAAAACTGGTCTTCCCTTTTGCATTTTTTCAGGGATGATTTGTCCAAAAATATTGTGTTCTTTGTGTTGTGAATTTCTTTACGTATTTTATTGATGAAGTTGCACTTGTGTTATTTTTCAATATTACTTGAAAATTTTTTTTCAGCAGTTTAATAGTCATTTATGATAGGAGATTAAGAATCAGTGATTGCAATAGTGTTACTTTTCACAACCACCTCTATAAGTACTGCAAATAGCTCATCAGTAATGTAAATAGTCCTTAATAAATGTTGTGGTTCTTGGTATACTTTAAAGATCAATTAGTTATACATTTAGAAAACAAGAGTAATGCTTCTTTTTTTTGACATAGATAGGAAAACCATACTTAAAAGTTGTACTCAAGATTTAGTCCAATTCTACAATTGCCAATTTGTCATGGAGGCCGATAGATCTTTATAATGTAAACTTTAAAATATATACCTAGTGAGGAATGAGTAAAAGACTGGACTTTGTGAACTTTCACTTACATGTACTAGACATGATGTGATATAGTACTACTTTGTGGATTCTCTTCTATTGCGAGGTGGCTCAAAAATATAGTTATTTTGTTTAAGGGCAAAGATCCAATGTGAATTTTCTTATATTAGTGTATGTTTTAGTATTATTGAATTTAATAATACTACTAAAGTGATGGATGAGTATTTATGAGCAATGTCAACAATTCTAATGATATTCAATAGTAGAATTAATTAGATTC
Source organism: Cupressus sempervirens (assembly GCA_028749045.1). Taxonomy (NCBI): domain Eukaryota; kingdom Viridiplantae; phylum Streptophyta; class Pinopsida; order Cupressales; family Cupressaceae; genus Cupressus; species Cupressus sempervirens. The sequence continues at coordinate 936,864,999 of CM053785.1, read as the reverse complement.
GGTTTGCATAGCATATACGATTTTTATTGTGATTTTAACTATTATAATATATCAATTTTTAAATCAATTTAAATGAATACTATATTTCTCACTTAATAAAATTCAAATTATCAATCTATTAATATCAACTATATGAAAAAAAATATTATTTTTAATTAATGTGGTGTTCTTAATTTTCACTTGACAATAATTTAATAATTTCTTATGTCTACCAAAATAAAAATAAAAATGTAAATAATTTCTAAACTATAAAAAATCAAACTTTCATATCTACAATTTTGTGATATATTGTTGGCATTTATTATCATTGATTGCAAAAATAATTTTGCAAGTTCTGAATGATCTACCCTAGTTTTGCGATTTTAATTTTTTGTCTTGGTGGAAAAATTTTTGTGTGGTTTTAGGTTTTAGAAAGAATCTAAAGAGATATCAGATTGAGAAATTTTGGAAGGTGATTATTATTGAATGTTTGGCTCTACTAGGGTTTCATTCGAATTTTCACTTTTCTTGTGTATAGCTCTTTGTCTAAGCCTTCCTTCTATTGTTTCCACTTGTCACACTACATTTACTATGGGAGATTTTAGGCAAGGTTATAATGGCCCTAGCCAGTGGTGACCTAGTTTTTACTGGTGTTCACAATACTACTTCGGATTACTATAGCACCTCCTTAGAACAAACACCCTTACAAATTTTTCCCAAAGGTTTTTCACAACCTAATCCTAATATTATCCTTCCTTTACAAGAATATTATGTTGCATGTGATTGGTTAGAGTAGTATACCTTAATAGGGTATTTTGTGGGTATGACTTCTCTTGAAGCTATGCTCCAAGAATGGGTTAACAAAAGTTGGACTCTTCAGGGAGTCCACATTGACACTATGAAAAACCTTACCAAAGGCTTTTAAATTTTGTTTCACTAACCCGTTACAAGTAGATGTAGTTTTTAACAATGGTCCTTGGTTTGTGCATTTTTCCTTACTCATTTTTCAAAAATGGTCACCTAGCTTCAATTGTGTGACCTAACAAAACCAGCTTTGTTAAGCCTAGATATATTTTTGACAACATTATTGCTATCTAGGAAGGAATTGAGTGGGCTCAAAAATCCAAATAGACAGCTATTTTTTTGAAGATTGATTTTGCTAAAGCCTATGATTGCATTGAATGGCCTTTTATCTTGGTTATCCTCTAGGCTCTTGGTTTTGGTCCCAATTTCTTACAATCTGTGGAAATGCACTTTGGCAATGCTAATACTTGCATTACCATCAATAATTCTCAATCTGATGCCTTTACTCTTTTTTGTTCCATTAGGGAAGGTTGCCCTCTGACACTGGCACTTTATGTCCTTGCTGCTGAAGGGTTTAGCTATTTGCTAGCTCACTGTATATCCTTAGGACTAGTTTGTGGCATTTCCTTGCTTGAATCATCTTCCCAGTTGGTTAAGGGTCATTTTGTAGATGATTCCTTCCTCACTCTTTTGGAGGACGAAGAAAACATCAAAAATGCATTAAATTTCCCAGACACTTTTTTATCAAGTCTTTGGATCTACTATTTAATGGCTTAAAATGCTCTGCTATCAATAGTCATTCTTGCTAGCACCACCTTGGCTTAGCCAATTTTAATGGAAATGGGTCACTCACGAGGAGATATTCATCTTTCTTGGCATTCCATTTTCTTTTCAGGCTTCACCTGTTGAACTATGGAGTGTTGTGCTTGCCAAGATCACCAAGAAACTAGATTATTAGATTACAAAACCACTCTCCCTTGTACAAAAATTCTAGATTTATTCGAAAGTTCTTGCAGCCACTCATGTCTATTATTCTTCCTTTTGGACTCCCTCTAAAGCCTCCTATCAAAAAATAGAAAAACTACTCAAGCATTTCACTGGGCTATTGGTACCAATCATCATGACTTTTATAGAGTTGCTTGGGATTTTTGTTGTCTCCCAAAAGAACCTGGTGGACTTATCCTAATTTCCACATAGAAGCAAGGCCTTGCTCTATGTGCTAAATGGATTATTTGTGCCATCACTGGAGATGAATCCTAGAAAATTTTGGTTTTCCATTGCATCTCTTTCAAATTTTCCATCAACATACCAACTTGGAAAGGGATTAGTTTCGACACCCTTCTAATCATGTGGGAGCCAACGATTATACAAGGGTTTTTTATTATCAAGAATATATTGAAGTCTTGGCAAGCTATCAAGCCCTTGCATTGCTAGTTTGGTGATGAGTTCTGCAATGGTCTCTTTTTGAATCAACAGAATATTTGGAGCTCTCCGTTGGCCAAGACTCAAGGTGGTAGTGCTCTGCATTTTTTCAAATGAGGCATCAAAATTCCTAAAGATATTTTTATCTAGGATTTTCATGAGTTTTAGATCCTAGGAAGATATTTAGGTCTAGTACATCTTGTCCATTCAAATCGATAGACTTTTGACTTATTGCTCTCTTCAATTCCAATACACTTAATTCATAAAGTGGGTATTTAGTCTATTCTCTAATATGCTCAATCAGAGATGACATTTGCAATCTTCTCTTTCTCAATGGAGAAAGTGCTTTGAAACTATTTGGAGTGCTATTATAGAGCCCAAGATTTCCCATTTACCTTGGTGTCTAGCTTTTCAAGATTTTCCCCTTGGGCCTCAGCTCAAGCATATTAGGATTCCAGATCCTAGATGCCCTTTTCATGGACAACCAAAGTCTTTCTTGAATATTTTTTATTTTTGTAGACATGCTCAAAATTATTGGTACTAGATTTATGACTTCTTAAAGTCACTCAAGCCTAAACTTTTTTCTTGGCACATGGTTATCTTGGGTGATTCCCCCAGAATTTCTCAAAAATTTACCTAGATTTTGCATATCTTTAGGATGGAGATTTTGTTTACTTTGTTGAAAGATAGAATTTTTTCTCTTTTCACTCACAATTTTCCTTATATTAATATTGCTATGTATAATAAGGCATGAATTTGTAATAATGTAACTATGCAGATTCAAGTTCAAGCTAACAAAGTTGCCTTGGAGGTGGCTTACCTGCAAGAGCTGCTGAACCACTAGGGAAATGCCCCTTGGACTATTTCCAAACTTCTTCCAAATGCCTTGAATGATACCTTGATGCCTCAAGGCCACTATCCACGATGCTACTCCTTAGGCCACCACTCGCACACCCCACGCTCCTAGGCTTCCCACCACCACTCTCCCAGTGGTGGCGATGGCGAATGGAGGCACCGATCAACATCCCTACGCCATGGTGGTACTAGTTGGTCCTTGGCTCCTCCTCCTAGGGCTTGGTAGGAACTTTATGGAAAATGACCTCGCCTAGATCTGGTAATTTCTCCTCTATGGACAAAGATAAAAGACGTAGATGTTGGCACTAAACCTACTGCTGCTATTATTGATGATGGTTGGATTGTCCCTAGCCTTCCCCCAATCCATAAGATGATTGTGACAAGCCACCTACCTTGGCAGACACTTTTTTGGCTGCGTGAGGTTGCTATTTATGTTTTTTTTGATGAATAGTGTTTGATTCTGGCTTCGGCCTTGTGAACTTTTACGAGGTGATCTTGTATCCTCTGGCCCCTTTTTATGAATTGTAATCTTAGTATATTAATTATTAATAGAAAAGGACTCTTCATTATAAAAAAAATCTTAAGTCTTTACATAATATTTAAGCTCTTTGTTAAAGATTTTATATTTTAATTATAACTATCTAAGAGAAAATTACAAGGAAAGAGAATAACAATTTTTATTACTATTTCTTCTCTCTAATGAAAACTAGGTTCAATAAAATATTCTATAATTGTGAAATATTAAAGTATCTACGGTTAGAATCTTGTCTTGGATTTTATAACTTTATTGTACTTGTCATAGGCACATACTATTCCATTTAGTTCTATGAACTTTAGTTGTAATAACTCACATAAATTGTATACTTCCAATTTTTCTTCTATTTTTTATTAATTTAACATGATTACTAACATGATCTAAAAAATATTACAAAAGTTTTGTTATGTAAAATATGAATTCTTATAACATAAATATAAATATACAAAAATTAAATACAAATTTTGACATCTAGACTTTATTTGAACATTTATAATTTTTTAATTAATATATTTATTTTAATCTTGTTTACATTGAAGTTATCAAAATTGGAAGTATATCAAAATTATTATAAGTAAAAGTGGAGCCTAAATTTATTTCTTTTATTAATTATTTAGCTAAAATAAATTTTATTACTATATACTTTTATTTATGCGCATATAAACTTAGTTGTCTCTCTTCTAATACAAAGTTTCTTTTCATTTCTTATTACTATTTCTTGAAATAATTAGGTATGATAGTTTATTTATTTCTATTACTAATCTTACATCTCTATTTGTATTAAAATTTACTATAAGGACAAGTACATGTTGCTATGTGGCACTTATTATATTTGTCCTAGGCAATATTCTCAATCACTTCAACTTAACTAATTATAAACTTCCATATTTCAACCAATTAGATATCAATATTTTTATTTTGAAAACTAATATTTCATTTTCGATTTCCAAAAAAATAAATGTCCAAAAAATATTAGATTGGTGTTTTCAGTAGTTTGCCTGTTCTACATTTTTTTGATAGTCTTTTTCTTCAGCATTCGCATGGCTTTTCCCTCTCTAGATTTCCACTTGCAGTTTTCATGCTAGGTACAATCTCTCCTTTTTCTTTCTTTTGATGTTCATGCCTAATCCCTACATCTCAATAGAGGCCATTCTCATGGCCTCCCAAGGCACTAGGATTCATTCGGAGCTAGATCCCAACATTCCTCATAACCCAAGCTCTTTGGCTTCGACCTTGAAACCAAAGACATCTTTAGATGCCATCTCTACTTTGTCCATAGGTGTTGGTGCTAAATTCCACATCAAATATGGAGCGCAAAAGCCAAGTAAGGGTTCTAGGGAAGCTTTGATGCCCCTTTCCATCTCTCCTAATTTGAATATGGTTAATGAAAAACTTAGGGCAAAGAATAGGCTAAAGGGTTTTACCATTTTCTTTGCAGTGGTTGACATTGAGAAATGCCCTCCTCGCAAATTTATGGATCAATAGTTTCAAAACTATTGGGACTTGAAACTTGGCTATCACATTTCTTTTTGTAGGAAAATTAAATTTGGTTTATTTGTCATATTTTTTAATATTTCTGAGGCTCAGAAAGTTGTTCTTAAGAAACAATTTTGGAGGGTTGGTTCTTCTTCCTTTGGTGCCCTAGCTTGGACCCCAAAAGATATTCATGATGACATGACTAGGTTGGCTCCCCACATGAATGGTAGAGCCTTGATTGCAATCTAATCGGGCTTAGAAATGCTAGAGTAAATAATTAATAATTATTTATTTATTCTATTTACTTAAGCTTACTTAGGTTAAATTCATGTAGTTAATAGTTGTAGTGATGAGTTGTTCACAACATGGGAGCTTGTTCCCTTCTAGCATGTTCCACCTTTTTGTAGAATTGTGCTTAGTTGTCAACCTTATCTTCTACCACTTTCCAACTTGTTCTACAAGTTTCTATGAGGCCTTTATATTTGATCTCTCTCCCATTATAAATTCATTCATTCACATAGTAATTTCATTTTCCTATTGTGAAATATTTTCTCTTGCATTGTTTGCTTCAAGCTTTTTCTCCTTTAGTTTCTCTTCAGCAAGCTATTTGAATGTAGGTGATCTTGGCAAGCTGTGGAGTTGGATTTCATCAACTCCTACAGGAAATCCCTACTTCTTTAGAAATTAACCTTGGTGATGATCTCTTTTCCTAGCTTGTTGACATTTTGTGAGGGCTCAATGCTTTCTTCCTCTATAAAATGTATTGAGTAGAACACAAATATAAATAACTAAAGTAAGTTCTATATTATCTAATCATTTAACTATTACTTTCTAACTATTGTAGGTAAAAATATCTTAACCAAGTGGACTTACCTATCTTTTTGTTTTTAAATCCTTATTGTAAGGTAACATTCCACTGAATGTTTGTAATTCCTATAGAGAGGCCACCCATTAAAGGGTGAAAATGTCTAGATGATCTTTGGTAAAAATCCTCAACAAGGTCACTCCTACCAAGTGTGTTTGTAACCTTTAAAAGGGTTGGCTCTTAACTGAGATACCTTGAGAAAACTAAAATTATTTCGGTTGAATATTCCTAGATAATTTTTAACCTAATGATGTTTCTATGTTAAAAATGATGGTGCTCATATATGTGTATGGTATATTTTTATGTTATTTTCTTTTGCATGTTCAAATTTTTACCATTTATGTTAATCAGTTGATAAAGCTAATATTCAGTATAGGAGGCAATTTTTTTTTTCTGCATGAGAATTTCATTGATTAATATGTTAAAGTTGTAATAAGTATAATCAATTGTTTTAAGAGGCTAGTAGATAATTGATTCACCCCGTGTTGCCACAATTATGTAAAAATTATTAAGTTACTTTCTAGCTCTTTTTTACTTAAGCTAAACATTAGAAATATAATAATTAATTCTTGTATTTACTACTATAATGCAGCTTACGATAGTTTTTGATAAGATAAATAGGTAATTCAACTTAGGTTAGTTACCTTTAGGGTTTTGATCTAATTTTATAAGGATGGATCTAACTTTATCAAATATTCAATCAATACAATTTCAAATTATCTTTTTCACACATCAAGAATGTGTCATCTTTTATGTATCTCTAAATGAAAATCTCCATATATTTTCTTCTCTATTTTTATGATAGGTGTTTGCATGCAAGTGATTCTTGAGAGCTATGAGATGAGCTTTCCTTTACTTCATATGGTATCTGAGCTTTATAGTTTCATGCACCTATTCTCTTCTTGAGAATTTTTAGATTAGTTTTTAGATCTATGTTCTATACATAGGATTTTATATTGGATCTAGAGGAGACCTTTATTTAAGATCAATTTGAACCAAAAAAATATTGTTGTTGAGCTCATAGAACCCAAAAACTCCCATTTCCATAGAAAATACATTCAATTTGGATGCAATTGCAACCTATGGAAAAACAAAATTGGCTGGAGGTCACAATGTGTGGGCACAAAAAATGAGGCAACATGTTTTAAAAACATTTATTAAAAAAATTAAACATATTTTTAATATTTTAAATGTATGCTTTTTTATTGATAATGAGTTGAAAATACAAGACTTATTATTATTTATTTAAATTAATTATTAGAATGTGTTAGTCTTGAGTAGATTCGAATCCAAGACCTCCCATATAAGAAGCACAAGTTACTATTGTGTTATAGCCTCTTGCCTATAAATTGAATTTTTTTTGTATAAAGAAGCATGCATATTTTCTTTCTATAATTTTTTATTAAAAGAGGGATGCAAGTAAAGTCAAAAAATGCTTTAAAGATCTTTGATTAGTAGTACAATTTTTGACATCAGTGGTACATAGGAAGGTAAAGCTATGTGTAATGCCCCGCCAAGAGATCCAAAGAATTTTACTAAGTTTGCCAAACAATTTTTTTTTTTTTTAAACATGAAAGATAAAACCATTCATAAAATTTGCGGAAGCAATAGCAACAATTCAAATGAAAATAAACATTAAATATATACATAATAGGCTACATTCTTCAAAGATCCTTTAACATTGTATCAAATCTAAATTAACTATTCATCTAACATCTCATCCTTTTGTAATTATATTTTAGTTTAGCTTAATCATCCACTGTACATATCACAGTGTATAAAAAGATTAAAAGAATAAACATCCAAGTAAATAAAGTACATCATCATCATCTAATATTAATCCATAATGCATTAACATAAATGAAACAACATATCATACATGATACATCATCACAAAAGATATAAACATCTATCATAAAAAATAATCATATATCACAAACATAAATAATTAAGTGCACGGTTTCTCTCAACCGTAAATAGAATCATTAGACCATCATGGATCTTAGCCATCCCTCTGTGCGTAACATTTCAAAGCTCCGAAGAGATCATCGGTATTATCATAGTAGGAATGTCACTCCTAAAACATCCTACTAACATGCAAAGTAAAGCATAATAAATCATCAACTAACATATGCAAAGTAAAGCAAATTATCAATATAAGAAACATACCAGTAAATACATCCATCATAAGGTATATTATCTATCATAATGCTCCAAGAACATAATGAAGAATAAATACCAACCAAGGATACTCCAACCACGATTTCTCGGACGGATTTCAAATGATAAGAGTGAAAATACACTACCACCCGACAGCGTGGAACTTAAGTGGTCCACTCCCACCATGTTGAGGAGATAATCTCAAGTCTCAAATAGGCTATCAATCTACAAAGCATAAATTTCTATAAGTCTAAGAATCCTAAAAGTATACTAACTCAAAGGTTCCATCACACAAAACCAACATCTAATTCTCAAAGGCACACAAAGACATGTAAGAAACCTACTCTGCAAGTGGGAAAGTGTCATCGCAATTATCATGTACAAGTTACCTTGGCAGTTAGCTAAACTCCACGGGTCCATACTGATCTCATGCGACCACTAGTATCCTCTCATACTGACAAAGCATACTACGGAATGCACAGTCGCAACCATGCGTTCTCACTACTCCCATCCTAGCCTATACAAGCACTCAAGGCATGGGCAAGAACATCAAAACAATTATCTTTTTAAGTTCATTTAATCCCCATTTAGTGTGTAAATGTTATCACTTATTAACCAAACTTACAATGAGTTACCTTGGTAGCCACGTAGGGCCTCGACCCCCATTGCAAGCCACTTCCCAACACTACAAGTAGATTACCTACCCTAAGCTTATGGAATCATAAATTTCAAAATCATCAACTATGCATAAAAGAATCAAATATCCATAATAAAAATCATCAAATCTCCAAGATAAGAATCATCAAATGTCGATGAGCATCTGAAAAATAATCCATAAAAAATCATGACCACAATAGTTCTCTATTGGTAACTGAAAGAATCACTGATAATCATAATTATCAATTGATTCTCAATAACCAAAATATATCTCAAGATAAATGGTTCTCAACAAGAAAACAAGAATATCTCAAAATCATACTGATCGAAGACTCCAAAATGGTTGAGTCAAACATGTCACAACATGACATCATCAATAAATCAACATTTCAGTCCCATCATAGCGACTAGAAAATAATCCAAGGATAACTGATCGATGACTCAAAAATGATTAGCTCAGGTGTCTCATATATCTCAGCTTCACACATGAAGACTGATGAATAACAATCAGTAATACAAACATTTTATAGAGCATATGATCACATTACCATGGTTGGGCTTATAAAGATCGAGACCAAATAAAATCAACATGCCTTCACATCTCATAACTTCGAGCCTCTGGTAACAACCTAGGACTGGTCAACACTAGTTAACCCAAAACTCAAAATAAAAAGCATATAGATTACACAATGCAGACACATGTTTTGATTTTGCTATCTTACATAGTTGAATCAAGTGTAGGGGTTTCCTGTTTTTTGTTTGCAAGTATACTTTCAAGTGTCTTAATTTTCATCATTTGACCTATAAGTCAACCCATTTGTTCCCTGATAGCATTATTCTTTCATTAATAAAAAATAATACTTTAAGAATAATTTAAAGATAAATATTCATTAAACTGATTATCATTGACCTTTAATTGTTCTCTTGATTTAAGTATGATCTATATTCTAATTGATTAACTCTTCTTTAAGGTTACTTCAGCTTTTCAAGATAATCAAGGATCATTATTCATTATAATATAAGAAAACCAATTATCAATCTTTGAATAAGAAAAAGATAACTTTATTTATTTCAATCCATTAACATAGGTACACCATCCATCACCTATTAACATCTTATTAGTTTTCAATTAGAAACTTAATTAAGTATTACTAAAGTTTGATTCTTTTAATTTAATTGTTATCATCAATGAAAACCATATAATATCTAAAGTCATAATTCAAGTCATAAGACTTATCAACTTTGATATTGATAATCTACAATCTCATGAAAAGAATTATATCAATTAAATCTCTATTACATAACTTAATTATTAATTATATCTAATTAACTCTCATTAATTGATTTAATTAATAATTGTATAACCATAGCAACGTTCTAATTAACATCAGTTGACTAATAACTAACTAAAATTCTGTAAGTTAAAAGTCAACTATAATTTAATACTCAAATGATCATATTAATAATTCAATAATAATAACTTGTTAATATTTAATGACAAGCTATATTGGAAATCTTATTATTAAAGTTTTAATGATCACATACATCGCTCTGCAACAATATTTTCATTTATATTTTAATAATAACAAGTTATAATAAATCTTCAATACCAAGTATTATTATCTCAATAAGTTTTCCCTACGTACATTGATTCAGTTAACTGATAATCTTCCAAATTATTAACCAATTCAATTTGATTAATATCTTTTACAGTACTTCAATCATTAACTAATCTCCTTTAGAGTAACTCTGTTCATATTTATTGATAACTATTTAAACTATTTATTCTATTATTTATTAATAATTTGTTAGACCCAACAAACATTAATAAATAATAAACTTATCACAACTATAAATAATCAATCTAGAGAACTTTTACATAGAACTTCATTAGCTAACTCTTAATACCATGAAGGTATTCAAACGTATTAACCAATAACATAATAATTCAATCTTAATCCAATATCATTTAGAGTTTTTAAATTTAAATCAACATAATATAAATTATCATCTTACAATTATTTAATCAATATTAAAATCAACCATTAGACTCCATTTTCTAATTGTTCTAATAATATTTTGTCTATATAAAATTTGTTTGAAAAAGATCCCTATCACAAACCAATAAGACTCATTGTAGATTTTAACATGAATAATTTTCAAATTCTTAACATTATCATCTTCATTAAACAACTTTAAAATTGTTTAATAATATTCAATATACATTATAAAAAGTCCACTATATAAACCATATTAAAATCTCTTTTCTTTTAATCCATTTTCTTAGATTGACTAATAATTAACAACACTTCTTCTACTATTAACTAATCTTAATTAAATTTGATTTAATTATATTAGATAATAGACCATATAAAAGCTAATACTTATTAATAAGATTTTAATAAGGGAAGATTGCAATAATATCTTTAATTTATTTCATGCTTTGATATATATATATTATTTTTGTGAAGTTTAAGCATAAAAAACTCTTAGTTATGAGAAATGGAGAAATATATGTCCTTGAATAAAATAGTCTCAGTACGACGGTCATATCTCCCTAATGAACCGTTGGATCAGGCTGAAATTTAAATATGTTGGAAACGGATAAATTGCGCCAATTTTGACCGGAGCGATCGAATAAATTCGTTCATGATAAAAAGTTATGAATAACTGAGTTCCGATCTATCCAATGGGCAGCGACAGGACAATTTGTGATGAATTAAGAATTTCTTATTAAAATAATTTTTCTCTAAATTTAACCATAAAAGGGTTTGTTCATAAGCACCTAAAAATATAATTGATAGAAAGATTACATCTAATCATTCAAATTTTCACCATAAAATTTTTATTTTTATTTCAAATCTTGTCTTTCTAATTTAATATAAATTCGAACCCAAACTCGATTAAAATCTAATTTTTTTCTCATTTGGAACAAGGGATTTTCTATTATTTTCTTCTCATCCAAATAAAATATCTAAATTCCAATTTCAAATAGTAGATTCAATCACAGAGACTATTCAGACACATAAAACAGATATGATGAAGACAGGAAGAGAAATAGTACAAAGGGAATATGAGAATATCACGAGTGCACCTGGACACTGATGCCTCTTTGCCATGCCTCAGAAGTCCATAGAAAATCTCTTCCTTCTCCACCATTCGCAATTCTTCCAAGAATCAGAGCCGATCGAATCCTCCAACTGATTAGAAGTGCTAGAAGGAGCATAGAAGCAAGTAGAAAATATATGAGCATATTAATCTTCTCTCATGCATGTAAGTTTTGAAGCTTCTATTTTAGCTTGTAGCTCATGGCTTCCATTAAGCTTGTAGTTTCTATTAAGCTTTTCATTTAAGCTTCTATAAATGCCTGAATATTAAGAGCTCTCAAAAAACTTTTTGGAATGCTTCTTGAAACTGCTGAAAGGTGTTACCAACTAAGCATGGTTCTTTTCCAACCTTTTTGATGAGTCATAGAATTGTAGACACCTTGTGCTTAATTGATGCACTAACGCCCATGTTGTTGACACATGTTAGTTCTCATGCAAGCTTATAATTCCAATTTAATTTTTAAATAATCTCTATTTAAATTTTATAACTTTCATTTTAATTTTTATAACTTTTATTATTATTAATTTATTTATTACCTTATTATTATTTTATAATTATTATTAATTTTAATTTCTAGCTTTCTTTTATTTAATTCCTTTTCTCCAATAATTCACATTTAATTAATTACAATCAAAATATCAAAGATCATGATATTCTATTAATTTTTTAAATAAATAATTTATTAATTAAATCTATTTATTAAGACTTAATTAATGAAAAATTCACCATAGACCTCCAATATGAAAACTCATCATAGAACAAATCATACAAAATAAATCTAAAGGGTTAAAAATTACGAAATATGTCATTCGACACATTCGATGGGTATTCAACTCAGTTACTTGTCCTAATTTTTCAATTAGGACAAATGGCTCAAAGGGTTGGGATTTGGACTTGACAATTTATCTCCCCTCTCTTATCATTGAGATAATGTGATAGAGTACACTCATCTTGGCAATTCAGAGAAGTTGATACCCAGTACCTGCAACTTGCATAAAAATCATGCATGTACAAACACAATATATACTAAACTAAACAGACAATGGTAGGAAGTGGTGCATCGTGTAGATCTCAACTAGCAAGTGACTATGACTCCCTTCCTTAACCACATCAGACACGCCATACAAAAGAAAATATGCAAAGCAAACACCCACACCATACACATGTAAGTATGGGGTAAGTATCCATAAGAAAGCACATATGATAATAAATCATCTTACTAATCATCATTAATAATTGAAAGCAATGTAATAATCATCATCAATAATTGTGAACACTAAAAATAATAATCATACATACATGAAATGTAGAGTCTAAGTAATCTCGTCACATAATAAACTGAATCCATAGCACAATATTTGATAATCTCAAAAGAGTGTTGCTAACCAACAACATAAAACTAGTTCTAAAAGAGTTCAGCAATGATAACAAAATGTGAGCCAGGGGCAGGCACTACATCCACCCCCCTAGGATTAGGCTTACTCATGGAACCCTACAGGAATGAAAAACTAAGATACTCACTATGTGGGTCCCATTGAACCCTTTCCCTTTGTAGGGAAACATGTTTCCACTAAGGATATTACAACACCCTTAAAGCACCATGATTCTGGTTTAATGGTAAACCGAAAATCATATCAATCCAACATTCATTCTTTTAACAACAACTAAAATAGATCTCTTAATTCATTCTAAACAACAACAACTTAATGATTGCAAAGATAAACAGAGGTTTATTACCTTACAACATAGATAAAAGATACATGTTTTGCAGCTAGAATGAGTTTCAATTTTTAGTTTTGCCTTCATTTAGATTTTTAGTAAAATTTTTAGTTTTGAAAGCTAAGTGTTGAAATATTTAAAAAAAAATGCAAGTAATAGTTTTAAGTTCTGTTTCAGTTCACCTAGTTTCAAGTTTTTAGTTTGAAAAAGATACATATGATAGTTTTAAGTTTTCGTTTTATTCAACTAATTAATAACTATTAGCATTCCAATATACCTAGAGCTCCCAATGTTGAAACTTGAGCTCTGATACCAAATGTAATGCCCCGCCAAGGGATTGAAAAAATTTTACTAAGTTTGCCAAACAATTTTTTATTTATTTTAAACATGAAAGATAAAATCATTCATAATATTTGCAAAAGCAATAGCAATAATTCAAATGAAAATAAACATAACATATATACATAATAGGCTACATTCTTTAAAGATCATATAACGTTGTATCACATCTAAATTAACTATTCATCTAACATCCCATCCTTATGAAATAACAATGATACATCCAATGTACTTAAACAATAGACAAGTGTCCTTTTGTAATTATATTTTAGTTTAGTTCAATCATCCACTGTACATATCATAGGGTATGAAAATCTTGAAAGAATAAACATCCAAGTAAATAAAGTACATCATCATTATCTAATATTAATCCATGATGCATTAACATAAATGAAACCACATATGATACATGATACATCATCACAAAAGATATAAACATCCATCACAAAAAATAATCATATATCACAAACATAAATAACTAAGTGCACGGTTCCTCTCAACCGTAAATAGCATCATTAGACCATCATGGATCCTAGCCATCCCTCTATGCGTAACATTCCAAAGCTCTGAAGAGATCATCGGTATTATCATAGTAGGAATGTCACTCCTAAAACATCCTACTAACATGCAAAGTAAAGCATAATAAATCATCAACTAACATATGCAAAGTAAAAAAAATTATCAATATAAGAAACATACCAATAAATATATCTTTTATAAGGTATATTATCTATCATAATGCTCCAAGAACATAATGAAGAATAAATACCATCCAAGGATACTCCAGCCATGGTGTCTCGAATGGATCTCAAATGATAAGAGTGAAAATACACTACCACCTGACCGCGTAGAACCTAAGTGGTCCACTCCCATCGTGCTGAGAAGATAATCTCAAGTTCCAAACAAGCTATCAATCTATAAAGCATAAATTTTCATAAGTCCAAGAATCCTAAAAGTATACTAACTCAAAGGTTCCATCACACAAAACCAACATCTAATTCCCAAAGGCACACAAAGATATGTAGGAAACCTACCTTGCAAGTCGAAAAGTGTCATCGCAATTATCACATACAAGTTACCTTGGCAGTTTGCTAAACTCCATGGGTCCATACTAGTCTCATGCGGCCACTAGTATCCTCTCATATTGACAAGGCATACTACGAAATGCACAGTCGCAACCATGTGTTCTCACTACTCCCATCTTGGCCTATACAAGCACTCAAGGCATGGGTGAGAATATAAAAAAATTTATCTTTTTAAGTTCATTTAATCCCCATTTAGTGTGTAAATATTATCACTTATTAATCAAATTTACAATGAGTTACTCTGGCAGCCACTTAGGGCCCCGACCCCCATTGCAAGCCACTTCTCGATACTACAAGTAGATTACCTACTCTAAGCTCATGGAATCATAAATCTCAAAATCATAAAAGATAATCTATAATAAAATCATCAAATATCCATAATAAGAATCATCAAATCTCCAAGATAAGAATCATTAAATGTCCATGAGCATCTGAAAAAGCATCCATAGAAAATCATGACCACAACAGTTCTCTATTGGCAACTGAAGGCATCACTGACAATCATAAGTATCAATTGGTTCTCAATAACAAAAATATATTTGAAGATAAATGGTTCTCAACAAGCAACCAAGAATATCTCAAAATCATACTGATCGAAGACTCCAAAATAGTTGAGTCAAATATGTCACAAAATGGCATCATCAATAAATCAACATTTCAGTCCCATCTTGGCGACTAGAAAATAATCCAAGGATAACTGATCGATGACTCAAAAATGATTAGCTCAGGTGTCTCATATATCTCAGCTTCACACATGAAGACTGATGAATAACAATCAGTAATACAAACATTTCATAGAGCATATGATCACATTACCATGGTTGGGCTTATAAAGATCGAGACCAAATAAAATCAACATGCCTTCACATCTCATAACCTCGAGCCTCTGGTAACAACCTAGGACTGGTCAATACTAGTTAACCCAAAACCCAAAATAAGAAGCATATAGATTACACGATGCAGACACATGTTTTGATTTTGCTATCTTATATAGTTGAATCAAGTGTAGGGGTTTCCTATTTTTTGTTTGCAAGTATATTTTCAAATGTCTTAAGTTTTATCATTTGACCTATAAGTAAATCCATTTGTTCCCTAATAGCATTATTCTTCCATTAATAAAAAATAATACTTTAAGAATAATTTAAAGATAAATATTCACTAAACTGATTATGATTGACCTTTAATTGTTCTCTTGATTTAACTATGATCTATATTGTAATTGATTAAATCTTCTTTAAAGTTACTTCAACTTTTCAAGATAATCAAGGATCACTATTCATTATAATATAAGAAAATCAATTATTAATCTTCGAATAAGAAGAAGATAACTTTATTTATCTCAATCCATTAACATAGGTACACCATCTATGACCTATTAACATCTTATTAGTTTTCAATTAGAAACTTAATTAAGTATTACTAAAGTTTGATTCTTTTAATTTAATCGTTATCATCAATGACAACTATATAATATCTAAAGTCATAATTCAAGTCATAAGACTTATCAACTTTGATATAGATAATCTACAATCTCGTTAAGAGAATTATATCAATTAAATCTCTATTACATAACTTAATTATTAATTAAATCTAATTAACTCTCATTAATTAATTAAATTAATAATTGTATAACCATAGCAACATTCTAATTAACATCAGTTGACTAATAACTAACTAGAATTCTATAAGTTAAAAGTCAACTATAATTCAATACTCAAATGATCATATTAATGATTCAATAATAATAACTTGTAAATATTTAATGACAAGCTATATTGGGAATCTTATTATTAAATCTTTAATGATCACATACATCACTCTGCAACAATGCTCTCATTTATATTTTAATAATAACAAGTTATAATAAATCTTCAATACCAAGTATTATTATCTCAATAAGTTTTCCCTACGTACATTTATTTAGTTAACTGATAATCTTCCAAATTATTAACCAATTCAATTTTATTAATATATTTTACAATACTTCAATAATTAACTAATTTTCTTTAGAGTAACTCTGTTCGTATTTATTGATAACTATTTAAACTATTTATACTGTTATTTATTAATAGTTTGTTAGACCCAACAAACATTAATAAATAATAAACTTATCACAACTCTAAATAATCAATCTAGAGAACTTTTACATAGAACTTCATTAGCTAACTCTTAATACCATTAAGATATTCAAACGTATTAACCAATAACATAATAATTCAATCTTAATCCAATATTATTTAGAGTTTCTAAATTTAAATAAACATAATATAAATAATCATCTTACAATTATTTAATCAATATTAAAATCAACCATTAGACTCCATTTTCTAATTGTTCTAATAATATTTTGTCTATATAAAACTTGTTTGAAAAAAATTCCTATCACAAACCAATAAGACTGATTGTAGATTTTAACATGAATAATTTTCAAATTCTTAGCATTATCATCTTCATTAAACAACTTTAAAATTGTTTAATAGTATTCAATATACATTATAAAAAGTCCAATATATAAACCATATTAAAATCTCTTTTCTTTTATTCCATTTTCTTAGATTGACTAATAATTAACTACACTTCTTCTACTATTAACTAATCTTAATTAAATTTGATTTAATAAGGTTAGATAATAGACCATATAAAAACTAATACATATTAATAAGATTCTAATAAGAGAAGATTGCAATAATATCTTTAATTCATTTCATGCTTTGATATATATATTATTTTTGTGAAGTTTAAGCATAAAGAACTCTTAGTTATGAGAAATGGAGAAATATCTGTCATTGAATAAAATAGTCCTAGTACGACGGTCATATCTTCCTAATGAACCATTGGATCAGGCTGAAATTTAAATATGTTGGAGAGGGTCAAGTTGTGCTAACTCTGACCAGCGCGATCGAATAAATTCAATCATGATAAAAAGTTATGAATGACTGAGTTTGGATCTATCCAAGGGGCAAGGACAGGACAATTTGTGATGAATTAAGAATTTTCTGTTAAAATAATTGTTCTCTAAATTTAACCATAAAAAGGTATGTTCATAAGCACCTAAAAATATAATTGATAGAAAGATTACATCTAATCATTCGAATTTTTACCATAAAATTTTTATTTTAATTCCAAATCTTGTCTTTCTAATTTAATATAAATTTGAATCCAAACCCGATTAAAATCTAATTTCTTTCTCATTTGGAACGAGATTTTTTCTATTATTTTTTTCTCATCCAAATAAAATATCTAGATTCCAATTTCAAATAGTAGATTCAATCACAAACAGTATTCAGACACATAAAACAGATATGATGAAGATAGGAAGAGAAAGAGTGCAAAGGGAATATGAGAATATCACGAGTGCACCTAGACACTGATGCTATTTTGTCATGCCTCAGAAGTTCATAGAAAATTCCTTTCTTCTCCATCATTCGCAATTCTTTCAAAAATTCAAGTTGATCAAATCTTCCAAGTGATTAGAAGTGCTAGAAGGAGCATAGAAGCAAGTAGAAAATATATGAGCATATAAATCTTCTCTCATGCATGTAAGCTTTGAAGCTTCTATTTTAGCTTGTAGCTCATGGCTTCTATTAAGCTTGTAGCTTCCATTAAGCCTCTATGAATGCCTGCATATCAAGAGCCCTCAAGAAACTTTTGGAATGCTTCTTGAAACCGCTGAAAGGTGTCACCAACTAAGCATGGGTCTTTCCCAACCTTTTTGATGAGTCATAGAATTGTAGACACCTTGTGCTTAATTGATGCTCTAACCCCCATGTTGTTGACACATGTTAGTTTTCATGCAAGCTTATAACTCCAATTTACTTTTTAAATAATCTCTATTTAAATCTTATAACTTTCATTTTAATTTTTATAACTTTTATTATTATTATTTTATTTATTACTTTATTATTATTTTATAATTATTATTAATTTTAATTTCTAATTTTCTTTTATTTAATTCCTTTTTTCCAATAATTCACATTTAATTAATTACAATCAAAATATCAAAGATCATGATATTTTATTAATTTTTTCAAATAAATAATTTATTAATTAAATCTATTTATTAAGACTTAATTAATGAAAAATTCACCATAGACCTCCAATATGAAAACCCATCATAGAACAAATCATACAAAATAAATCTAAAGGGTAAAAAATTATGAAATATGTCATCCGACACATTCGGTGGGTATTCAACTAAGATACTTGTCCTAATTTTCCAATTAGGACAAATGGCTCAAAGGGTTGGAATTTGGACTTGACAATTTATCTCCCCTCTCTTATCATTGAGATTATGTGATAGAGTACGCTCATCCTAGCAATTCAGGGAAGTCGATACCCGGTACTTGCAACCTGCATAAAAATTATGCATGTACAAACACAATATATACTAAACTAAACATACAATGTTAGGAAGTGGTGCATCATGTAGATCCTGACTAGCAGGTGACTACGACTCTCTTCCTTAACCACATTAGACAAGCCATACAAAAGCAAACACGCAAGGCAAACACACACACCATACACATGCAAGTATGAAGTAAGTAACCATAAGAAAACACATATGATAATAAATCATCTTACTAATCATCATTAATAATTGAAAGCAATGTAATAATCATCATCAATAATTGTGAACACTAAAAATAATCATCATGCATACATGAAATGTAGAGTCTAAGTAATCTCATGACATAATAAACTGAATCCATAGCACAATATCTAATAATCTCAAAAGAATACTGCTAACCGACAACATAAAACTAGTTCTAAAAGAGTTCAGCAACAATAACAAAATGTGAACCAGGGCAGGCACTACATCCACCCCCCCTAGGATTAGGCTTACTCCTGGAAGCCTACAGGAATGAAAAATTAAGATACTCACTATGTGGGTCTCATTGAACCCTTTCTCTCTATAGGGAAACATGTTTCCACTAAGGATATTACAACACCCTTAGAGGAATATGATTCTGGTTTAATGGTAAACTAAAAACCATACCGATCCAACATTTATTCTTTTAACAACTACTAAAATTGATCCCTTAATTCATTCTAAACAAGAGCAACTTAATGATTGCAAAGATAAACAGAGGTTTATTACCTTACAACATAGATAAAAGATACATGTTTTGTAGCTAGAATGAGTTTCAATTTTTAGTTTTGCCTTCGTTTAGATTTTTAGTAAAATTTTTAGTTTTGAAAGGTAAGTGTTGAAATATATAAAAAAAAATGCAAGTAACAGTTTAAATTCTATTTCAGTTCACCTAGTTTCAAGTTTTTAGTTTGAAAAAGATACACATGGTAGTTTTAAGTTTTCATTTTATTCAACTAGTTAATAACTAGTAGCATTCCAATATACCCAGAGCTCCCAATGTTGAAACTCGGGCTCTGATACCAAATGTAATGCCCCGCCAAGGGAGTGAAAGAATTTTACTAAGTTTGCCAAACAATTTTTATTTTTTTTAAACATGAAAGATAAAACCATTCATAACATTTGTAGAAGCAATAGCAACATTTCAAATGAAAATAAACATAACATATATACATAATAGGCTACATTCTTTAAAGATCCTTTAACGTTGTATCACATCTAAATTAACTATTCATCTAACATCCCATCCTTATGAAATAACAATGATACATCCAATGTACTTAAACAATATACATGTGTCTTTTTGTAATTATATTTTAGTTTAGCTCAATCATCCACTGTACATATCACAAAGTATGAAAAGCTGAAAAGAATAAACATCCATGTAAATAAAGTACATCATCATCATCTAATATTAATACATGATGCATTAACATAAATGAAACCGCATATCATACATGATATATCATCACAAAAGATATAAACATCCATCACAAAAAATAACCATATATCACAAACATAAATAACTAAGTGCACGGTTCCTCCCAATCATAAATAGCATCATTAGACCATCATGGATCCTAGCCATCCCTCCGTGCGTAACATTCCAAAGCTCCGAAAAGATCATCGGTATTATCATAGTAGGAATGTCACTCCTTAAACATCCTACTAATATGCAAAGTAAAGCATAATAAATTATCAACTAACATATGCAAAGTAAAAAAAATTATCAATATAAGAAACATAGCAGTAAATATATCCATCATAAGGTATATTATCTATCATAATGATCCAAGAACATAATGAATAATAAATACAAACCAAGGATACTCTAGCCACGGTGTCTCGGACGGATCTCAAATGATAAGAGTGAAAATACACTACCACCCGACCACGTGGAACCGAAGTGGTCCACTCCCACCGTGCTGAGGAGATAATCTCAAATCTCAAATAGGCTATCAATCTACAAAGCATAAATTTCTGTAAGTCCAAGAATCCTAAAAGTATACTAACTCAAAGGTTCCATCAGACAAAACCAACATCTAATTTTCAGAGGCACACAAAGACATGTAGGAAACCTACTTTGCAAGAGGGAAAGTGTCATCGCAATTATCACGTACAAGTTACCCTGGTAGTTAGCTAAACTCCACGGGTCCATACTGATCTCATGCGGCCACAAGTATCCTCTCATACTGACAAGGCATACTACGGAATGCATAGTCGCAATCATGCATTCTCGCTACTCCCATCCTAGCCTATACAAGCACTCAAGGCATGGGCGAGAACATCAAAACAATTATCTTTTTAGGTTCATTTAATCCCCATTTAGTGTGTAAATATTATCACTTATTAACCAAACTTACAATGAGTTACCCTGGCAGCCACTTAGGGCCCCGGCCCCCATTGCAAGCCACTTTCCAACACTACAAGTAGATTACCTACCCTAAGCTCCTGAAATCATAAATCTCAAAATCATAAAAGATAATCCATAATAAAATCATCAAATATGCATAAAAGCATCAAATATCCATAATAAGAATCATCAAATCTCCAAGATAAGAATCATCAAATCTCTATGAGCATCTGAAAAAGCATACATAGAAAATCATGACCACAACAGTTCTCTATTGGCAATTGAAGGCATCACTGATAATCACAAGTATCGATTGGTTCTTAATAACCAAAATATATCTCAAGATAAATAGTTCTCAAGAAGCAACCAAGAATATCTCAAAATCATACTGATTGAAGACTCCAAAATAGTTGAGTCAAACATGTCACAATATGAAATCATCAATAAATCAACATTTCAGTCCCATCATGGCGACTAAAAAATAATCCAAGGATAACTGATTGATGTCTCAAAAATGATTAGCTCAGGTGTCTCGTATATCTTAGCTTCACACATGAAGACTGATGAATAACAATCAGTAATACAAACATTTCATAAAGCATACGATCACATTACCATGGTTGGGCTTATAAGATCAAAACCAAATAAAATCAACATGCCTTCACATCTCATAACCTCGAGCCTCTGGTAACAATCTAGGACTGGTCAACACTAGTTAACCCAAAACTCAAAATAAGAAGTATATAGATTACACAATGCAGACACATGTTTTGGTTTTGCTATGAAATGTAGGGGTTTCCTATTTTCTATTTGTTAGTGTACTTTCAAGTGTCTTAAGTTTCATCATTTGACCTATAAGTCAACCCATTTAATTGTTACTTTCTAACTATTGTAGCTAAAAATATCTTAACCAAGTGGACTTAACTATCTTTTAGTTTTTGAATCCTTATTGTAAGGTAACATTCCATTGAATGTTTGTAATTCCTATAGAGAGGCCACCCATTAAAGGGTGAAAATGTCTAGATGATCTTTGGTAAAAATCCTCAACAAGGTGACTCCTACCAAGTGTGTTTGTAACCTTTAAAAGGGTTGGCTCTTAACTGAGATACCTTGAGAAAACTAAAATTATTTCGGTTGAATAGTCCTAGATAATTTTTAACCTAATCATATTTCTATGTTAAAAATGATGGTGCTCTTATATGTGTATGGTATATTTGTATGCTATTTTCTTTTGCATGTTCAAATATTTACCATTTATGTTAGTCAATTGATAAAGCTAATATTCAGTATAGGAGGTAAATTTTTTTTTATGCATGAGAATTTCATTGATTAATATGTTAAAGTTGTAATAAGTCTAATGAATTGTTTTAAGAGGCTAGTAGATAATTTATTCACCCCGTGTTGCCACAATTATGTAAAAATTATTAAGTTACTTTCTAGCTCTTTTTTACTTAAGCTAAACATTAGAAATATAATAATTAATTCTTTAATTTATTACTATAATGTAGCTTAGGTTAGTTTTTGATAAGATAAATAGGTAATGCAACTTAGGTTAGTTACCTTTAGGGTTTTGATCTAATTTTATAAGGATGGATCTAACTTTATCAAATATTCAATCAATACAATTTCAAATTATCATTTTCACACATCAAGAATGTGTCATCATTTCTGGATCTCTGAATGAAAATCTCCATATATTTTCTTCTCTATTTTTATGATAGGTGTTTGCATGCAAGTGATTCTTGAGAGCTATGAGATGAGCTTTCCTTTACTTCATATGGTATTTGAGCTCTATAGTTTCATGCACCTATTCTCTTCTTGAGAATTTTTAGATTAGTTTTTAGATCTATGTTCTATACATAGGATTTTGTATTGGATCTAGAGGAGACCTTTATTTAAGATCAATTTCAACCTAAAAAATATTGTTGTTGAGCTCATAGAACCCAAAAACTCCCATTTCCATAGAAAATACATTCAATTTTGATGCAATTGCAACCTATGGAAAAACAAAATTGGCTGGAGGTCAAAATGTGTGGGCACAAAAAATGAGGCAACATGTTTTAAAAACATTTATAAAAAAAATTAAACATATTTTTAATATTTAAAATATATGCTTTTTTTATTGATAATGAGTTGAAAATACAAGACTTATTATTATTTATTTAAATTAATTATTAGAATGTGTTAGTCTTGAGTAGATTCGAATCCAAGACCTCCCATATGAGAGGCACAAGTTACTATTGTGTTATAGCCTCTTGCCTATAAATTGAATTTTTTTTGTATAAAGAAGCATGCATATTTTCTTTCTATAATTTTTTATTAAAAGAAGGATGCAAGTAAAGTCAAAAAATGGTTTAAAGATCTTTTATTAGTAGTACAATTTTTGACATCAGTGGTACATAAGAAGGTAAAGCTATGTAGGTCATGGCATCATCATATTTTCGCAGACCAATAATGGTTGCTAAACTACCATGTATTTGATTTGTTCTGTCCAAAAAAATAGTTGATGGCTTTTTGACCATATCTTGGGCATGCAAAGGTATTTTTCGATAAATACTATATTGTTTGAAAGTTATTTTTGAACACATTATGTTGGCACAGTTGGTATAGTTTTGTTTCTAGTTTATCTAGTAAATTATTGTTAGAAATATTATTATGTGCTCTTTCTAGTGATTCTAATTTTTATTGTACATTCTTCATTATATATTTTCTTTTTCTTTTTCCTTTTTGCACTCTAATGGATATCTTTGTTGTTTTAGGTGTGGGGATCATTATTGTTACATGGGATGACTTGTCTTGGGTTGAAGTATTTTTTACCAACCATATTTGTTGTCTAGTACTTTTGAATAGTTGTTGTAGCAATTCTTTGCAAATTTACTGAGAAAAAGTGCCACTCTATTGGATTTCAAATTTTTAACATCTTTGTGTCTTCTTGTACTTGTACATATAAAGTTCCATTTAGGGTTTCATATCTACCATTCTTTTCATCTTCCTTTATCAAGTGAATTCTCCTTCTATTGCATTATACTCTTGATTTATCAAAGACATGTGCCTTTATAGGTATCTGTACTTCTTTCCCACTCTTGATGTTCCTTGTTCTTTATTCTATAGGAGTTTATCCCTTCAAATTTAGCCAACACGTCTTGCGTCTTAACATTATAGATCGGTTACGATGGTTTTAATTCTTTATTAGTTTGATAGAGTGAGCTATGTATTTAAAACTTATTCATTTGTATTGGGCAATTATGATGATTGGATACCTATGTATTTTGGTGAGATGAATAATTTACCATATGAACATTATTTTATTCCTATTTATGGAGGACATTAATATATCTCCCATATTTAATCTATAAACACTTTAGACTTAGTATTCTCTACTTATTCATATTCTATTCTATGGAGGTTCTTTAGATTAGTAGTTCGATAGTGTTTCTAACTTATTCTTTAGTGATGTGCTTCTTAGTCATCATTTTGTTCCTATTTTCTAGGACATTCTTTAGTTTTGAAGATTCTATATTCCTTCATTATTTTTTCATCATGTTTTTTTATCTCTTCTTGGAGAAGTGTTTTTTACATATGATTTTCTCTATTTCTCCTCTTTACAAATTTTTTTTTGTGATTGGGTACCTTATCAGGCCTTGTTGATGGGACCCAAATTTACTTTTAGTAGTAGTTTTTAGGATTTTACCTACTGCTTAAGTTTATCTTAAGGGGGTGGTTAGATTAATAAGGTATTTAATTGTTAATTAAATCATTTTGATTTAATTATTAAGTCACCTATTAATTCTATTTTACTTAAGCTAAACTTTACACATATAATAATCAATTCTTTTTTAAATTATTACAAATATAATCTAGGTTAGATACCTTTAGCATTTTTATCTCTTTTATAAGGATTTATCTCTATTTGTGAAGCATTAATTCAATACAACAGAAATTTATCTCTTATACATCAAGAATGTGTCTGTCATCTTTTATGGATATTTGAATTCAAGTTCCCATAGCTTTTCTTATATCTTTCTATGATAGGTGTGTGTGTACAAGTGATTTTTGGAACCTTGAGGTTCTCAAAACAAACAAAACCTAGGTTTATTTTATAAAAAATAAATAGCCCTAAACCCTAACTATATCATAATTATAATTCTACTTCTATTTATAATTCTTACCTAATATATCTATTATTAAATTCAATTATTGAAGAAGCCATACCCGAACCCCTAACCTTCAACATTATGTGTTCCCTAGAATCTATATTTTAATCCTAATGTGAACCTTAATCCTAATCTTAATCTAAACACTCAATTTAGTCCTAATTATTTTATCAACCCTAATTTAAAAAATAAACCTATTTCAAATCCCTAAACCTAATGGTCATTTTTACCCTAACCTAGTGTATAAGAAAAATCATAATCCTACTCATGTTGCAAATGTAACTATAACCATATTCAAAAAGTCTAATTGTAATCCTAACCTTTACTATTACTCTACTATCTATACTAACCATGATGTTAATCCAAGACAAAAATTTGAGCCATAATTATCAACCATGTCCCTACCCATAATCCTAAATCTATTTAAACATTAATTGTAGTAGTAATCCTAACCATAACTTTAATCCAAAGTCTAACTCATTTTTTTCACAATATTCTTAACACTAACCCAAATTACTATCATTACGCTAAACCATAATCATAACTTTACCTCTATCCAAAAACTGAATTCTAGTCATCATCCTCACCAAGAGCACAGTGCTAAATAACAAACCCTAATATAAATGCTTAAACATTATCCTAGCTATGATTAATACTCTAAAATAATACCATAAACAAAATATTAAGCCTCTAGCTAAACAATTATCATTATAATATTCCCTAGACCCCAATCCCAACCTAAATCAAAATTATAATCCTAAACAATCTAATTCAAATGCCAATGCTAAACCTAACTATATATCATATCCCTAATCCAAACCTTAGCCATAGCCATAATACCAACCATGATGTAACCCTTAAGGCTAACCATACTCCCAACCCTAAAAAATCCTAATCCTAATCATAGTGTTAATCCATGCCATGAGATTGATATGAACTTCAATTATTTTTCTCACTCTCGTAAAAATCAAAATACAACCTCAAGCTATGGTACTCCTTGATGTGAATTTTGACACTAATGAGAATCCTAATCTTAAACCCAAAGAACTAATCCTAACATTAATCAAATCCCAAGTACTCACCATAATGATAACAATGATATCAACCCTTACCCTAACTATAATCTTAAACCTAACCCTTATCCTTATCCCTAAATCTAACCTTGACCAAAAGAAAAACTATAAACTAACCATAATGTGAAACCTTACCATAACCATGATCCTAACTTTAAACTGTAAACCCTAATATTACCCATGAAAATATTTTTGAGCTTAAAATCAAATCCAAATACTAAACCCCGATCCAAACAAGAACTCTAAACCTAATCCATAATAGTTGACATAATATTTTTAATCCTAATTCCAACCTTAATAATAAAAAATGTAATCATATTTTTCTTCATAATTTTAAATCTTAATCCTTATCCTATATTGAACTTAAAGAATCCAAATTGTAACTATTACCATAGCCATAAGTCATTATCCCTCACCCTAACCATAATCATACTCATTATAGGAAGACCTGAATCATGAATGAAACCTAATTATAAATGGTAAGCCATAAGTGTAATAATTATTTGTGATATAAATACTAAGTCTAACCATAATTATATTAATTTATTCAACTTATAATACTACACCTTAAAACTAAATCATATTTATAATATGAACCCTAACAATAATCACAAACCTAAACTATATCCTAATTGTAGTTCATATATTAACCTTATCCTAACCCAAACCATAGCCTTAGCCATGTACACTTAAAATCTATTATTTTAATCACTTGAACCTAGAATAGCAATTCAATAACTTCCCCTAAACCAAACCAATATCCTAATATTCCTAACCTAAAACTTATTATAATTATATTTGAAACCCTTAACAACAACCCTAACCTTCTTTCTCTATATTTATCTTTGTAACAATGACTTAAATTCAACCTTAACACTAAAACTAACTTTAATTATAACAATAAATGGAAACCAAAATCTAATCTTAATACTAACTCTAATCATGATATAAATTATAATACAAAATACTAATGTTAGTCAAATTAATTAATTAAAGCGGCTAGAGTTATGATTGTTGGTAGCTAAGTGGGGGGAAATTTTGGCGGTATTAATGGGTAGGTCAATAGAAGCTACCGTTGCGCCCTACGTTATGCTCCAAAATTAAACCTAATTTAGAAACGTTGCAGTAGACTCCTCATTTTCCAACTTTCAAGGTGAGAACTAAAATAATGTCTGAACAAAATTTAGAACGCCATCATCCAAATATGGCAAAAATGGTCAGAGAAAATGAGGTTTAATTTAGTTGTTGCACCTTCAAATCAGTGGCCCTAATGTTGCCAATTTCAAAATTTATAAGAGACAGCAGCTCTCCTTTTTAATTCACCAGAATACCAAAAGAGAATCATATAAGGAATATAAAAGCCATTGTTTCATAGAAAAATGGGTTGCAGGAGATCATGTTCGAGCATGTATGTGAGAGTTTGGCTGGACAAATTTGTGAGGACAAGTTTGTTGCAGGAAAAGTTAACTTCATGCTTACCATTTTTAAGTGATCTGTTGTTGTTTGTGTGCATAGTGGGAGGGCTTTTCTTGCTTCCTCCGCCTATCTTTGTTATTATAATGGCGTATGTATCAGAGATTCAAAAGAGGAATTGCAATGGGAGGGCTCATATAATCTCATACATTCAAAATGGAAATTGCTGTGAAAATGAAGGAGAATTTGAAGGTTGGGATAAAACCGAAAATCAGAGAGTTTCTCATGAAGTAAAAGACGAAGTTGAATTGGAGTGTCTTAATGATATGACATAGCGATTTCATTACTCCAACTCTTTCCCTCATTTAGAATGCCAAAGAGAGACGGGCAAAACGGATAACTGGAATCCTAGAGAGGTAATATATGCGATTTTTTTAGAATAATTTGAATTTTCTGCTGTCACAAGAGCCATCTTCCTCTGTATATTTTAACACTATATTAACTCTTTACTTTTATACATTTTGCAGTTTACTGAATGGTTGGAATTTTGGCAAATGAAGGAGGGCAAAAATGCATCATCAAAGACTCTTATTAATTCACCTTTGAATTAAAGGTTATTTTGTTGATATAAATGTATATCTTCACCTCACAAATAATAAAAATAGAACTTATTTCAGTACACTTATCATCAAAAAAAATGTTATAATTAATTAATGATGACTATGATAAGTTTAAATGTACAAATTTAAAATATATTTATCATTTATTAATTACAATTATGATAATAATAATGAATTATGACTTCATTATAATAAATTTTAGTATTTGCCTTTAGATTAATGTAATCAATTTTCTTTAATTAAAAAATATTAAATCCACCAATTACAATTCAATTATTCTATTATCTAAATTTTCCTAATAAAATTCTAATGTCAACATGCCGCATTTATAGAATTTTGTTATTAGTACTTGTCTATTGTGATACTTTTAGATTTTATGTTTTAACTACATAGATGCATTGTTAACATTACAATTTAAAAAAATATTTTTCTAAGATTTGATTGGTTGAATTTATTAATATAATATTTTTCATTCAATTAAACATACAAAAATACTATTATATATTATTATTTTCATATTTTAATATTTTCATTGATATCTTTGAAATAGATAGACTTATCCCTTGGGATGTTTTAAAGAATAAATTTAAACTTCCTGACTCTCATAAAAAGACTTATAGTATGATTGTTAAAGCTAGTAAAGATATCCCCACCCTTTGTTGCAGACTCTAATAGTTATCTCCAAACTTAAAGTGAAGAATATTTATTCTGTTTTAAATTATAATGTTGACACCATCATTCATATTAACAATATTTGGAATACTGATTTGGATGTTTCTTCTTGGATGAAGTTTTTTGATTATCTTTGGAAAAGTTCTATTGATCCTAAAATTAAATGTTTTAAATGGTTGCTTATTCTCAATAAGCTACCTATTAGGAACTCTTTCTCTGATATTAACTATTGCAACATTTGCAGAACCCCAGAAATGGGAAAGCATATTTTCTTTGAGTGCAATTTGGCCAAAGAGGTTTGGTTAATGTTTCGTATTTCTATCCCTTCTAATTTCAGTATTTTTGAAGTTATTATTGGCTTTATTACTAATGCTAGAAAAGATGTTAATATGTTTCAGGATATTACCTCATCTAACATTTTATAGCAAATTTGGAAGTGCAAAAATGAAGAAAGGTTTCAAAATATCTTCGGAATGCTTACTGAGGTTTTTAAATTTCTCACATACTTTAAATTTTTTTCGCAGATTCAGATGACCATGAAAATCAACAAGGCTAAATTCAAAAGGTTGCTCAAGGATAGTCATGCTACCTTTTTTGCGAATGAGGTTAATAACGGATATTTCTGGAGGTTGCACCTGGATAATATACATGCTTTCATTCAAATCTTCAATAGTTTTAGCAAAGAGATTAAAAGAAGACCTCACAATGCTTCTAGTGAGATGGTTTACATGCGGAATAAAATTCAAGATCCAAAAAGCGTGGTGTGGATGGATGGCCCCTTGGGCTGGGTGGCTTCGGTGGACACCTAGGTTGATGTGCTTTACTTGGTGTCATGTTCTATTATTTTGTTTGGTTGTTTTATTGTATATACTTCATTTTTGAAGGTGTGAGGCTTGGCCTCTGAACTCTGATACTCTGCGATCTCCTGTATTTTTTTGATCTCCTTATTTCTAATATAAAAAATAATTATATTTATAAATAAAATTATAATTATAATTATAATTAATATCATTATAGAAAACTATAATTATCTAATATTTTTATTAATTAAAATATTTTATAAACTATAATAAGTTATTAAATTTAAACTATATTTATATAAAATCCAAGTACAAAGCCACTATGTAGCACTTGTTCTTATTGCTTTAATAATTTATTAAGCCATTCATTTTATCTAAACATATTTTACTTTTTCTCATATATTAATTGTAGTTTTGTAAAGTAGTTATGTTCATAAGTGATTGTTCAATTCAAATTTCAATTATTTTAAAAATTTATTTAGTTTATAATTAAGAAAGATCAAATTATTTAATGATTTATTAATATTAATAATTATGTTATCTATATTTTTAAAAAATGTGTACTTGAATTTTACATTTTTTAAATTTTTATTCTATCATTTACATTT
Source organism: Cupressus sempervirens (assembly GCA_028749045.1). Lineage (NCBI taxonomy): Eukaryota > Viridiplantae > Streptophyta > Pinopsida > Cupressales > Cupressaceae > Cupressus > Cupressus sempervirens. The sequence goes on along the minus strand of CM053785.1, from coordinate 936,833,933 downwards.
TACACACTATATTATATTCTTATATAATTTAATATTAATATTTATAGTTAAATAGAATTTTGACAAACCTCATTCTTGCCATAATCAAGGTTTTGCATATCCACAATATCTTCCATTTTGAAATCTTGGATAATCAGATGGATAGAAGATGGGATCACATTATAGAGGAGCCAACATATTTAACTATAAAGGCTCCTCTAGTAGGTCCCCCATGAATTGGAGTTTTTCATAGTTTGTTCTTGATTAGCAGAGTTACCACTATTTGTATTGCTGTTAGTTCAGTCCTTTCTCTCATCGCAGGTGTGCAATGGTTCTGGTAAAAATTCAGTTATGATTTTGAATGGAACATCTGAGGGGCTCCCTTCTATGGAAGCTGCTTACTTTTAACCATATGAGATTCTAATAGTTCTTTACTTCATTATCTATTTGAGAATCAGAGGCCATTGCAATGTCATAAATATGGTAGCATTCTGTATACGAGTTTCATCCCATATCCAAATAAATAATTATTTTGTACAATTCACATTGTTGTACTTGTCATAGGCTAGTACTATTGCATTCACTTTGCACAATTATTCAATTAGTAATAATTTTTGAATAATTAAAATATTTCTATAGTTTTTTTATTTATTTATAAATTTAATATTTCATAGAAATTATATGATTGGCTGCAACCATTTTTTGTCATAGGAGCTTTTTTCGGAGGTTCTCCATAATGCAATATTTTTAGCTAAGTTTTAGTTTCTATTTGCATATGTTTTGGCTAATGCAAATTTATGCAAAATCAAATCCCACTATAATGAAATCTTAATAAATGTAATAGTAGGACAGGTGAAATTGTAGTTACACGAGGTATTTTTTATATATGAGAATGTTCTCACAAGATGAATGAAAGTAAAATGTGCCAAAGTAAAATGCATTTACAACTACCAATGAGATAATGAGAGTATAATAATTTTTACACTATTCTATTTATTCATTTATATTTATACTTTGAGAACATATTAATTATAATTCTTTTTTCACTTTTATAATATTTGAATTAGATTAGATTAAATTTATTAAAAATTTATTTAAAAATCTACACTCTCCATTAGATACTTCCAATTACAATTACTAACAATAACGCAACGCAAGTACATGTCACTATGTGGCACTTGTTAGTTTCTCAATCCAATTATGTAAGATTTATATTTTTTAAAATACATATCACTTGTTTCTATTCATTTATTTACTTTTTACAAATTTGTAGATAATTTATATTATTTGAACTTTTTCAAGAATTTAGGGTTTTATTGAGGAAGTAGGTCAATTATTTGTCACCAAAGAAACTATAGTTTTTTTTTTGGGAGGAAGGTAGGTCAACTATTCATCACCAATGAAGCTATAAGATTTTCATTTTAAAAAGATTCTTTGTTTCTAGACATAATAGGAATTTTTATTACAATACAAAAATATTGCATTATGTGTAAAGGGTCATTTCTAAGTCTCACCTACATAAACTATCACTTTTGATAGTTTATCATTATTTGGTCTTAAAATCAACCCTTTTTCATTGAAGTGTTCAAATTTATATGGTGAAGATATTTAGATTAAAAAATTATATTTTATTGTGTTTATATTCATTTAATAAAAAAATATTAAAATTAAATTAGATTGTGTCTACCAAAGTTGATTTTTTATTTTAATAAAAAAAATTTGAAGTGAAAAAAGAGATATTTTTCAAATTAGATGTAGTGGTATTAGTTTAAAATAAATATCTTAACTCTATCAAATGTATTATATTAAAAGTTTATTCTTTTATTTGAATTGGACATTTGATTAATATATTTCACTGATATAATGTTCAATTTAGAAAGTGGATTTAACTTTGACAAAGGTCATATTATTCAAACAATCATGTTTTAATTGTGTTAAAATGAACATTACTTTTATTTGTCTTCGGTATTGGATAATGTTCGATTTAGAAAGTGGAATTAACTTTCTGACAATATTTAATTTAATATTGAAATATAATTGTATATTAAAATATTTAAAACATTTTTTTCTTTAAATGAGCACTAGTAGCAAAGAACAAGTAAGAAAACCTCTAGTCTTGCCCAAGATCGAGGTCTGAAATTATACATAGTTTAAATGAGGCATCCCCCAATATATTCCTAATTAATGAGATCTTACAGTGAGCAATTATTAGATCTAGTATTGACAGTAATAGTTTCCTTTGCATTATTCAAAATATCTTCCAAATTCAAACTTATAATTTTATTTGCAACTGCTTATACCTCTTGAGATAATTTTTCTACCAACCTACATATCAAAGATGTCTTTCTTTCCATAAGTATTAGTAGTATTAGACCAATAAGAATAAGTGAAGAGATTCAACAAGATTTGATAAAACCTTTTCTATAACAAAGTTAACACTTTTCTCCTTAGCTATATGTAGTTTATTATGGGTTGGTAGACTACCATCTAATTTATCAATTTTTGAATGTTCATGTAATTTAAATTTTTATAGGTTCTTGTAGTGTCCAGATTAGTGAATAATCCACACATGTTATAATGTACTATATTGGGGAAGATTAGGAGTGATAGACATTTTCCATTAAATTATTTTATTGCCTATTTTCTATTGCTTGCTATAGATGGTTGATTTATTTCTTTATATGTTTCCATCACATTTTGAACTTAATTTAAATCAGAGTGTTACTACATGAATTGTAGTGTGTGGAATGTAAACTTGCAGATTGATATTACCAATTTTTGAAGTTACTACCAAGATTCTAACATTATTCATATGTGTATAATAAGACTAAGTTGCAGAGCCTCAAATCATCATATAGATATTGCAAAAATTAAAAGAATAGATTTTCAAGGATTAGTATAAGAAAACTTATAGGACTCAAAAATATGTTCCCATATAGCCTTACTAAATTCCTTTCATTTTTTAAAGTACTATTGTCTTAACTCTTTTAATATGTATATATAGCGTTTTCTGTATTTATATACATATATAGGAATGTATGCATATATATTTAAAATTCTAATGATATTATATTTGTTTGTATCCTTATTATCTAAATTATCCATCAAGGCTAATTTAGCTAATAAGATTAAGAGTTACATTAACAAGTTTTGATCAAGATGGGTTTTCAATTTCTGATTAATTTATTGATAATTATAGATTAAGATATTTTCACCATCAACCCCCTTATTTGCTAATTTATCTAGCAAATTTTAAAATTTTAAAACTAATACTAAGATATTTTTAATATTAAGGGATCATGCTTTATATCATAATCAAATTATAAATGTGATAATGGTTAATAAGGGTTATAGTTAGAATCATGCTTATAGTTATTAGAAATATTACAATCTACATTTACTTTAGTAAATTTTAAGGCCATTGCAATTCTTACACAACCTTCCAAAATGAAAAAATGTTTATTTGTATAATAAATATATCCCTTGGAAAATTAATGAAACCTTGTAAAAGGTTGTGTTTTATTTGTGAAATTTTTTTTTTTAGAATTATGTAATGAAAAGTTAAAAAAGGTTTATATAATCATATTTACCATCACATAGAGGGAAGAGATGATAAGAAGGGGATTGTGTAATTGGAGGGAACACAAAAGAGAGAGTGAGATAAAAGAGCTAGGGATATAGACATTTGGTAGAGTTAAATACTGAAAAGGGAATAATAATGGTGAGAGGGGGCATAAATGGTTGATGGATTAGATAGCTGATATATAGCTTGAGAAAGGAGAGAATTAAGGCCTCAGAGGTATGGTCAAGGATGGATGAGATAGAGTGAAAGAGAATAATAAGGAGGAGAGAGTGGTAAAGGGGGAAAAGGTGAAAGAAATGAAGTAGTGATAGATAGTAATTAGCGGGAAGATATGATTGGAGGGGGAGAGATATACGAGAAGTGGAAGGGGAGAGATGAGGTAGAGAATGAGAGGGATGATAGGGAAATATATGAGCTATAGAGAAAGAGGATAACCTAGGTATGAGATTATTTGTCATTAAAATAAGGTTTCTAAGCGTAAGAAGGCATTCTATGGACTCAATAAAGCCCCAAAAGCATAGTATAGAAGAATTGATTGGTATCTCTTACAAAATAACTTCAATATGTACAATAGTGAGCCTACCTTATATACAAAGCTGAATGAAGACGATGAGATCTTAATTTTTTCTTTATATATTGATGACTTGATTTGCACGGGTAATTTTTCAATTTATATGTTTTAATCAGAAATGAAAAATGAATTTGAGATGATAGATTTGGGTTTAATGAAGTACTTTCTTGTTATTGAAGTGAATCAAAATAAAAATGGTATATTTATCTCTGAACAAAATTATGCTGATGATATTTTGAAGAGGTTTAATATGTTGAAATATAAATCAACACCAACACCAACTGTCATAGGTTTGAAGCTAAGAAAAGATGACAAGGGATCTAATGTAAATTTGACTTTGTATAAGAAACTTGTTGGGAGTCTCATGTATTAACAACCATAAGGGTAGATATAATGTTTGGAGTTTGTCTCATTTCAAGATTCATGAATTCTCCAAAAGTTTCTCATTGGCAAGCAAGAAAAATAATTTTGAAATATATTAGAAGAATAGGAAATTGTGGAATACCCTATTCAAGATGAAAAGATTTCAAGGTAATAGAATACACTTATAGTGATTGTGTATAATGCATTGATGATAGGAAGAGAACTTAAAGTTATGTCTTCCATTTTGGATCAAGCTTAGTATCATGGGCTGCAAAGAAACAACCAATTATCACTCTTTCATTAGTTGAAGCAAAGTATGTAGCAGCCAAAAGGTATCATTTCATCAGGGAGCTCATCGCAAATGGAAAAAAATAATTTGGACATTGTTAATCAAAGGATCAATATGTTTAAAATTTCACCAAACCATTGGGAAAGAATGTTTTGTGCATCAAAGAAATCAATTGGGAATCACAAACAATAGTTGTGATTAAGGGGGAGTGTTAAAATTAATCTTGCCTACCCTTTCTCCATAGACTTTATTTTCTTCTTGTTGTTTGTGTTGGCAATACAAGAGGATTAATTGAGAGGGGAGGGGTGAATAAATTACCACTAAAACAATTTTAAATCCCTTACATGTCAATATAAAAAATTTATTCAAATCCTTACATAGCTTGGTTAGGACTAGATATTCACTGTAACTCTGTTAATAAATCAGTCTTGAGATATTAATGGGTATTAACCTTTAGTAACTTAGTTGAAAAATGATAAAGTAGTAATAAAATAACATGAACACATGGGACACAAAGATTTATTAGGCAAACCCAATTTGAGAAAACCACCAATGCAACAAGTTACAACTTTTTGCTTTTTTAAAATGAGCCTGTTGGTGTAAATATGTATTTACTTAGGTTAATGCATTATTTAATTGTTTTGAATTATTTTATTATTTATTTAGGTGAGACACTTAGGAGTTTGTGTACTCTCACTGATTACACAACTCTAATTATGCACATGGTGTCTACAACATAGGAGTTCACATGATTCACTGAGTTGTCATGTTGACAAGATAGTTATCCACACTCCTCATTTAGCACATGTTGTCTACACCACTAATTTGCATGCTACACCATTGTAGGCTTATCCTCACATTATTGCACTTAATCCTATGATTAATGGAGGATAACCCATATCTGGTGGACATGTGCCTTGTTGTATGACTTATCATGATGCTGACTTCTACGCATTCTAGAAGTTCTCTTGAGGCCTTTATACACAGCCACTCCTAGTGTGCTCTCAAGCTAGCATATTGAATGAATGTTGTCATTCTAATCATACTCTATCTATTTTGTTCTATAGTGTTCTTGTATTGAGTTTTTTAGTTCTTGGGTGAATTCTAGCCTGAGCAAAATTCTTACATGGTATCAGAGCTAAGGGAGATTCTCTACAGATAGTTGTTCGACACCATTCATGCTTCAGCACCTCAAATTGAATCTAGAGGATCTATAGAAATTGAGAGTGTTTAGAGATAGATTTGACCTCATAGTTGTGTCTAGAGCATCAATTCTATGAAGATTGACTATAAATTTGCCTATGTTAGATGGAAGTTGGTGATGAGGATTTTTTTTTTTTGCAAATCAAAACCTGAAGGCCTTGATTTGCAGTTCACATATGGTCAATTAATTGATTTGATTAATTCTTTTTCAGATCTACATTCACTTTTATCTCTATGATTATTGGGTATTTTTTTGGAATTATTTTTTCAAATTCATACAAGCAGAGAAATTTTTTTAAGCTAAATTGGGCAGTGACACCCCGATTCAGCTCTGTAATTTTGGCAAAATTATTTGTAATTATTTCTTGAGGATTTATTATAATCTACCAGTAATCATTGGTGGGCCCTACCACCATTTTATTTGGCACCACATTCAACAAATCCAGTAAAAAATCTAACCACACCGACCCTGCGAATTATTCACAACCTGCAGCCAAGCTCCAACTAGCGCACTTGGCTTTACCAATTACTCATGGACTCATATATTTCAACAAGTACTTGCTATGCTTTTCCACAAATGTGGGACAAAAAAAAACCAAAATCTCCGTGGCAATTAAAATAAATCTAGATGCATGAATATTCTGTTCCTAATCTTCAACTTTTTGGCGCTCTTAACTCTCGCTTAGGCAACATCTTGGAAAATCATGACCCAAAAAAATTTAGCATAGTCGAGCAGGTTCCAACATTCAAAAACAAAGATCCCAGAATCACATTCTTTTTTTCAAACCCTTAAGAATTTTCCATGTCATACCTGTGTAGATGCATGACTAGTCATCCATACATGGTAGCCATGACAATAGCGCCAACAAGGACAACACATGGCATACTTCTATTTGTTCCTACCTACCAATTATGCATCTAATTAAGTAGTGATAGTGCAGATGTCGGCAAGACATGTCATCATTGTCTATATGATTTTGTACAGTTGACATCATCATGATGTCATGCTAATGTAACACCTAGCATAGGAGTCACTGACATCATCTTCTCACTGTCTTAAAATTGATGGCTATTTGGACGTCAAAATAGGCCAAATTCTAACTGATATGATAGCCACATTTTTGTCAAATTTGATCCCGTCATTCGCTGATGCAACCCCTCTCTAGATTGATTTTGATTTTTGTAGTCTGACTTCAGGAGGCCATAACTTAGACATCTGGACTCCAAATTAGATGTAATTTTTTTTGAAATTGGGTAGCATTTTATACAAAATTTAATGGTGCAGCTCTTTTCTACTTTTGATGCAAGCATTATTCAAAATTTGCATTTTTTGGTGACTGTACCTACATAATCCTACATTTTGCAACTTCAAATGCTCTGTATGGGTACATCTGGAGTCAAAAACAAGTTCTATTTACTTGAAAGCATGTTATTTTTAAAGTTCCAGATTTCTAATCCATTAAGAGGTTGTAACAAGAAAAATCAAAAGTCCATGAAGGCCAAAATTGGCAAGTGGCCCATTGTAATCACACTACTGACAAAGTGCCCAAAGCATCTATTTTGGGGTGATTTCTTGATCTAGTGAAAAGGGGGGGTGTTCTTGGTGTTGTGTTCTCTCTTTTTTGTACTTTTCTTTCATTTTCTACATTATGGGCAACTTTAAGTTTCCTAAATTAACTCCTCATAACTATGCTACATGGTCCATAAAAATGTGGTATCACTTAATTAGTAATGGAGTTTCACAATATGTAGATGGTACTCTTCCTAAACTAGTAGGTGATAAAGTATTAGAAAGTGATATTTTAGCTTGGGTAGTAATGGATAAGAAAGCCCTAGGTGATATATGTTTGGGGATTTATGATAAGATCATGTACCAAATCAAGAAGTATTCTACATCCAAGGAAGCTTAGGATACCCTCGAAAACCTTTATGGTAAAGTGTCTGAGGAGGATGTTTTCAAAATTGAAGATGAGCTTGTCTCCTTAGATCCTAAGTCATATGACTCCATACAAGACTTCATCATCAAGGTGAATGAACTAAGTACAAAGCTTACTCATTGTGGGAGTTCGATCAAAGATGATAGACTGATTTATCTCATACATAACAAGCTACCATCAGAGTATTCCACATTTGTATCTTTTTTTAACACCTCAAAGAATACCTTAGGTTCTACCTATAAGAAAGTCACTTTTGATGAATATTCTAAATTGTTGGATGATGAAGCAAAGAAGTTGAAATCAATGGGGATTCTCAAATCACCTTAGTCTAAAGCATTGGTGGCCAATGAGGGATCTCAAAATTCAGCTATATAGTCTTCAAATAAAGGAAAGGGTAAGCAAAAATGGAAGAAGGACAAATTTAAGGATGCAAAAAAGACAACACCACAATCCAATCAACAAGGAAAGTCCTCAAATTCCAACAAGAAGAGGGACAATGACAATAAGGAGAAGGAAAAGTGCGCTTATTGCAAGAAGTTGGGGTCATGAAGAGCATAAGTGTTATCTCAAGAAGATTGATGAGTTGGCCAACATCATGAAGAAATATAATGTTCCATTACCTAATGCCTACAAGGAGAAGGGATCTTCTTTAGATTCAAAGGGCAAAGGGAAAGCACTCATGGCTAATTCAAACTCTTCAAAGGAATGGATATTTGACTCAGATGCCTCATATCATATGGGTTCTTCAAAGGAGGACTTTTCTTCATTGAATCACTCGAAGGTACCGCACATCTTCATGGGAAATGATAGCAAAATGGAAATTGAAGGAAAAGGAAACATGGAGAATTTCAAAATGTTCTCTATGTTCCAAACTTAAGTTCAAATCTCCTATCAATCTACAAATCGCTCACCTTAGAGATGGACATAGAGTTGAATTCCTTCCAGACTTAGTAAAGGTACATAGTCTTAAAGATGATTCCTTGTTTGCAGTGGGGAAAGTGAATCATAACAAAAGGTTGTACTCTTTCTCTCATTTTGTGCCCAAGTCTTCTTCAAAGGCCTAGTTATCATAATTAAATTCAAACATGCAATTATGGCATCAGTAGTATGGTCATCTTGACTACCGCTACATTCAACAACTTTGCACAAATTGAATGTTGAAAGGTCTACCTCAAATCAACTTTTCTAAGGGTGAATGTTCAATAGATTTAGTGGATATGCATCTAGAGGGGAAGTTATAGAGAGGGAAGTCTTCAAGAGCAACAAGTGTTCTACAGATGGTTCACATGGTATTAGTAGGTCCTTTTGCATTCAGCCAAGATGGCTACATACTTACGTTTGTTGATGACTTTTCAAGGTTCACTTGGGTCTACTTTCTTCATAATAAGAATGAAGTGTTGGACACATTTCAAGCCTTCAAGACTCATGTAGAATGGAAATCTAGAAAGGCCATCAAAGTACTCTAAATGGATAATCGAAGCATTTATGTGAATAGAAGACTTATGGACTTTTGCAGACATGAGGGAATTGATCTTCGAGCTTTGCTAGCATGTAGTCTACATAAAATAGATGTTGCAGCATTGAGGATCTGAACTCTTAAGTTTATGGCAAGTTGCATGATCCATGCCAAGTCTCTAGATCCATCATTAGAAGTTGAAGCAATCTCTAGTGCCACTCATATTCTTAATCATTCTCCTCAACCAACCTTAGATGGAAAAACTCATTTTGAGGCATGGTGCGGAAAAAAACCCATTGTGACACACTTCAGAGTCTTTGATTGTCCTGCATCTACAAATAGATCTTCCAGGGGATGCAAGGCATAGTCACCTCAGCCTTGTACCTTCATTGGTTATGAAGACAATGCGAAGGCATAAAAACTTCTAGATCTAGAGACACATCAGATTTTTGTAGCAAAGGATGTACATTTTGAGGAGAGTTCATCTAGCTTGTCCTCTACTCCTCTTCAAACATCATACAATGTGGAAATTGATAGTGACACTAGTGATAGTGCTTCAACTGATTTAGACATGTGGGATTCTATTGACAGTTGTAGTGAGAGGTCACTTCATCAGTTTAGTCCACATGCATACATCACCACAACGATAGGTCCACAATAGTAGGGTTCATCCAATCTTCCAAATATAGGTTTAGTGATAGACTTTGGGGGACACTATTGATGATCTACCTATTTTTCTTGATGCAGAATCACCTTCTTTAGTTTTCATGAGGGCTCTATTTGACTCTCTTGTTCATTCTCTACATGATCAATCCTCATAATTTGAAGTGATTGTGGATACTTATGATCAACAATTGTAGCAAGGTTCTTCATTAGTTGGAGAGACAGGTAGTTCTTTGAGACTAGTTCTTTAGCCAATTGAGTAGGTTTTAGGGACATCACTTATTCATGGAATTCTTTCCACACACAGTGGAAGCATCTCATTTGTACCCTTGGTCCTATTTCTTCCTAAGGGGAGGAACACCATTCTATAGTCTTGGATCAGCTTCTTTATCAGAGTAGTCATTGTTCAACATTATTCTTTGGAGTGGGGGGGGGACCTATCCTATCTCTCTTCCTTTTCTGACCTTTCTCTTATGTATATATTGGATGTATGTTGTAATAGCGGGGTCTTCATTACTCCATCCATCCATACATCATTTTATCTCTCTTTTTGGAGGAGGGTTTTTCCCATGAGGTTTTTCTTTCCCCACTTAATGGGAGATTGCATATCATTATGTACATGGGTATCTAACATGGCCTAGTAGCTAGGACCCATTATGCATTTCATCCTAGATTTTGTAAGCTTAAGGGAATTCTCCTAAATTGCACTTGAGGGGATGTGTTGGTGTAAATAAGTATTTACTTATTACACTTACTTAAGTTTAGTAAGGTTAATGCATTATTTAATTATTTTGCATTATTTAATTATTTATTTAGGTGAGACACTAGGAGTTTGTGTTCTCTCATTGTGTTATTCAACTCTAATTATGCACATGGTGTCTACAACATCGGAGTTGACATCATTCACTAAGTTGTCATGTTGACAACATAGTTATATGCACTCCTCATTTAGCACATGTTGTCTACACCATTGATTTGCATGCTAACATTGTAGGCTTATCCTCACATCATCGCACTTAATCTCACGCTTAATGGAGGATAACCCATATCTGGTGGACTTGTGCTTGGGTGTATGACTTATCATGATGATCACTTATATGCATTCTAGAAGCTCTCCTAAGGCCTTTATATATAGGCACTCCTAGTGTACTCTCAAGTTGGCATATTGAATGAATATCGTCATTCTGATCATACTCTATCTATTTTGGTCTACTGTGTGCTTGTATTGAGTTCTTTAGTTCTTGGGTGAATTTTGGCCTAAGACAAATTCTTACAGAGCCCTATTTGGAGTGAACCCTTTTAAAGGTTACAAAAAAAAAATTTATGTGTGACCCTATTAAAGGATTTGAATCACCCTATTAGGAGTGGCCTTATTAGAAAATTGTAAATTTTGTAGCACTTCAACATGTCTTCATGTTAGATGTCTAGATAATTCTTACATCTCCGAACAAATTTTTTTACACTTCAACATGTCTTAATGTGGGCTGATGCAATTTTCCAAATATCAGAAACATCTAGACATCACCCAAGTGTATAGGTACTCAAAGTCTTCTAAAAATAGAGGCTTTGTCATCATTTTGAATCAATAAATAAATAACCAATTAGAATTTCCTGATGGTGTTGTTATTAGAAATAGTTTTTATAGTTTATATCTAAAATAGTTTCTATTGTTCCATGTTACTTTCCTCTCCAATATTCAATAATAGTTTAAAATTGTTTGAGTAAAGAGAGACCATCTATATATGGTGTGAATATTCACGTTTACCCTTCCTTGGAAAGGCTCTTTTATGGTCTTGCATTAATGTGTCTAGACCCTTTTTAGATTCTCCCCACTCTCAAACCAAACCACAACTTGGTACTTTTGTATATTTACCCTTAATCCATCTACCCATTCCTTTGAAAAACATTTATTCTTCTCCACTCCTTTTTGTTCTCCATTTTTCTACATCTTTTACACAAGATTCATCAATAGAAGCTCCTCATAGTTAACCTAAAAACCATCAGAATATATGGATGAAACAAGTTACATCGTTAATTAAAATTGGACTAATTCGCTATATCTTCAGGTATGTAAACTCATTAGAAATTTTTTGTGACCTAGAATTGAAATATACTAAAAAGAATTGTTGAATCAAACCAATTTTCTTAATATTTGTAGGCTATGCCAATTTTTAGCCAAATTTTCAAGGATGATGTTATAATGTGGAACCTAATCATACTCATAGCTTCATTTTCCCCACTTTATTTGGTGTGGTTTCCCCCCATATTTTACTATAGAGGTTTGAGGATAGCACCCCCAAGATAGGGTCAAGGGGAAGCATCCCTTATGGGGTCCTAGGATAGAACCCAAGGTGTGATCCCTATTGTAGTACAAGGTGGAATTGAGGAGCAATGACCCCTATGGTGTTTTTTGGGACAATTCCCACAAAAGCTTAATGGACTTTATGATTGTAAAAGACATTAACTATTTTTTCAATTGGGTGAGTTATTCTAGCCCTAATTTTGTAAGAGACAAAAAGATTGTATAAAATGGCTTAGGGTTAGGGATTTCATAATGTGTGATGAGATTATAGCTTCTTGCAGCAATACTGAAATGTAAGAGATTGTGGATTGTAATTACTAAATAATAATGATATTAGATTTTCTATTGGTGGATGGAGCCAGGGGATTGGGTGAACCACATTAAATCTTTATGTTTTGTGTTCTCTTATATGTAATTTATTATTTTATGAGATTAGTTATATTTTCATGTAATTGTTATTTATGTCTATGGTTAATCCTAAAAAATGAGCTATCTTTGAATCAAAGAAAATTCCCATAAATAGATGCTCCCAATTCAAAACCTTAAAGCACAAAATATTTTACTTTAAGGAAGTTCAAAATTGTATATGAGTGATTTTTTTTACATAGATCAATTAAAAGTGAAAATAAAAACTAGTCACTCTCTACTAAGAGATACCACTGATCATTCAATAGATAATTTTCATTTTCATTCCATTCTCTAGGAATATATCTGAAAGTATCAATATTCAAATGAGTATAGAAATTAAGAGTTTAGTTGAGTACTAAAGTTAACTACCCACTAACATTCTCATATGTTATTAAATTTATTTCATAGAGAAAGGATTGGAGAATGTGAGAAGGAGTAGAGACTAGGAGGTCTAATATAATTTTTTTACAAACACTAATGGTGGAGAGGCTTGATAGATCTATTACAAATCTAGTGAAACAACTTCCTTGTTTAAGAACTAGTTATAATTGTCTGCATCTAGCTCTGATACCACTTTGTTAGTAATCTAGTGAAACATGGGAGATATAGTAGAGATAGAGAATACACAATAGAACACAAAATACCCAAGAAATATTTTACATAGTTTTTCTACAACAAGAAGAAATCAATGAAGAATTGGATTATTATGCTTTTGAGGTACAACTATATAAAAAAAATTTGGGTATTTTTTCTTCTATTATGTATTCTATGTTTGTTCCTATCTCCCTTGATTCACTAGATTAATAATAACACTAAAAAAGAGGATGAGAGTAACCCTTTTCTACTTGTGTTGGCGTGTACCCTTGGCTTTTTGAGGTTGTATAGAGATCATTTTCTGCTATCATATTTTTCTTGGAAGCATTTGGAGGTTGTGCATATTATAGGGGAAAAAATTATAATCTTCTATATAACACCTCTCTTTTGTGAGCTATGTGGCTTTAGCATTTTTTAACCTATACCCTTTTTGTTTAGGAACTTTTACGTTAGATCTCTTGTTTAGGAGCTTTTATGTTAGATCAACAACAAGGAGCATGCAAAAATCCACACCTGATGCAACTAGAACCGGTAAATCCTTGCTTTGTTACATTTTGTTCTATTAAATATGATTTCATTTGTACTTTCTTGTTTATTTGATCATAGTATGACATTGATTAAATTATTGTAATGACAGGTATAACTTCTCATGATGATAAAATAAATAACAGTACTGGTGATAATTTACCAACCTTTCTTGGAGTAGCTTGTGTTATTTCTACTAGATCATTGGAGGCATCATTGTGGATGGTTGAGATGTTAGTTTGTGGTGACTGATTAGGGAAATACTATACATACATCATAAATTCAAAAAAAAATTGGGCCCTATTTTAATGGGTTTTTGAGCCTACATGTAATCATTAATTATAACCCTAAAGTAGTAAAAATACTTGTATAAAAGGGCTTAGGGTTAGGGATTGTTTCATTAAGGTCATGCAAAAATTGGTTCTTGCAGCAATATTAAGCTATAAGGGATTATAGATTGTAATTAGGTTGTAATCACTAGATTGTAAGAATATTGGACTTGTTGTTTGGTGGACATAACCAAAGGTTTGGGTGAACCACATTAAATCTTGGTGTCTTATGTTCTTTTTTGTGTGATCTATTATTTTCTAATATTGTTTATATTTACATGTAATTTTTATTTATGTCTAAGGTTTATTCGAAAGATATGTTTCCCTTGAAATTTCCTAAGCTTCTAGGTACTTTAAAATTATAATTATTTAGAGTGTAATTGTAGTTTGCTTATAAAAAAACTCATTTTTTACTAATGATCCTATGAAGATTTTGCAAGAAACAATCTTTTTTATGAAACTTTTTTTGATTTAACATTGAAGATATTTGGGTGCACATTACGTAAAAGGTACATTGCTTCATATAATTGGTTTCTTACATTTTTATATTCATTCATTTGTTGTAATATATATAAGCTACCTATATTGAACTAATTTTTTTATCCAACAATTTCTTTGGTAAAAGGTGGAATGAGCAAGGCCCTAAATTAAAAGATCAACTCATAAAATTGATAGAGGAGCTCCACGGTCATAATATTTTGAATAGATTCCAAATTCTTAAAAAAGTTTTCAAAAATCTAAAGACTATAAGAGACCATTATAGAAGGGATCTAAAGCTCAACCCAAAGGATGAGCATCCTCCTATGGTTCCAGAGCTGGAGTGAAATGAAATCATTGAAGATGCAAAAGAGATAAGACTAAGAGAAAAGGTATTAACCCACCACCCAACAAAAATAGGTATGTCATAGTATTAATGTAATTTTTCACAAATTAGTGATTATCATATTTATATAATCCAACTATTTGAAATTTGTTTATCCCTCCCCTTGGGATTCATGAAAAGGTCTTAACCGCCTACTATGTACTATAAGTTGAGGGGCTGCATTGAGCATTGATAGATTAGTATTTTGGTGTAACAACAACTCCACTTTAACAAGTGGTATGAGAGCTTGGTCACAGGTTTGAATTCTCAGACCCTAAGATAACATTGAGGGGGAGATTATTGTAAATTTTTTCAATGTTCATCTTGGAATTCATGAAAAGGGTTTAACCAACTTCTATTTAATATAAATTGAATGGTTGTATATGTAGGAATAGAAAATGGGTTAAATGCATAACATACTATGATAAATCACAAAGCTCAGTAACCATACATTAGCACCCACTAGTCTACCATGAAAGCCAAACTAATCAAAAGAAGAAAACACAAGGTTAGAAACCCCATCTTTCATTTGTAGCTCCCATGTCCTTCTTTCTTCTCCAAATGATTATAGCTCCAACTTGCCTATAGTGCACACAAAATTGAAGCAAAATTCTATGATATGGATGATGCCATGAGAATACTAGAAGTGTGAGAGCAAGAATGCAAAATGCAAAGAAGCTAGGGACTCAAAAGACTCAAGAATTAGGACCCAAGGACTTTCAAGAATGGAAATGAGAGAGAGTTCTCATTTTATAATGGGAATGGAGGATGGGAGCATTGGATTTGTCGTCCTTAAATATGCAATGTGGCAAGAGATTCCTTTTAGAATCCATGACGCATATGAAAAAATATCCAATTGTAAGATTCTATGATGCATCGAAGTCAAACTTGGCTAAATATGGAAGAGAATCTATGACGCATCATAAGACACCTCAAGCCTACTTAAAGCCAAGAATCTATGACAAATAAGCCAAAGAAGGATGTGCGTAAGAGAATAAGAAAATTTGATTATGACAAATCTTATCCAAGTTTCAAAGGAGAATCCACGAGGTGTCATATCCAAGTGTCACTATGATGCAATATTTTATGGAACATTTGAATTAAAAATCCTTTTATTCCACAAAATAAAAAATAGTAGAAAATAAAATTAATGATGGAAAATGGAACTTAGGAAATTGTAAATTTCCATGGTTTGTAAATGATGAATCAATTAACTAATAAAATTAATTAATTGAGGATGATAATTAGGAAGAATAATTAGAAAGAATAATAGGATTAAATTATGGGTTGTTTAATCCTATAGAGAAAATTAGTAGATGATTGGTCAAAATGATTAAATAAATGTGACTGTATCCTTTGATGAAAACGTGATGATGATAGTGGAAATTGACTAGGATGGTGATAGGTAGACTAAAGCCATGGTCAAAATGATTGATTGATTGAAATTGATAACATGCCGAGGACACATGACATGAATTCATTGATATGTAACATTTAACTAACATTGCAAATGCTACAAGATCAAGGTTAATATTAAAATGGTTGATAATTCCATGAACTAACATTGAAATCCTCAACAATGTCAAATATTGGATGACATGAATTATAGTTTGACCTAGCATTGAGAGTCACGACAATACTAAGGTTAGATTGATAAGATTGATAAGTTGATAGGTTTCCAAGGCACTGATAGCCACAACAATACCTAGGATTGGATAAATGATGATTGATTTGGGATGTTTGATATGTTCTAGGTTCATTAGGACTAATTCTGAGTGATTTTGAGTTGATTTGGGGTGATTTTGAGTTGATATGAAATGGTTTTGAGTTCATATGAAATCATTTTGAAATAACATGAAATTAATGTGAAAGACGATACAAACGATAAAGTATAATCGATTTGACCAAAAAATTGAAGTTAGTAGAATGAGAAAATGAGACAAATTAGTATGAAGAAGTGATGAAATTGTAGATGCAAACCATTTTTGAGCGTCTACATTTTCCCCTCTTTGATACAATGTGATTTAGAGCATTGTGTCAAAGAATAACTGATGAGAAAGCAACAACATGCCCCAATAGGGATGATATATATGGGTGCCCCCTCAAGAAATTGACTAAGATAAGAATATGATAAATCAATTTTTTGACAATGAGAAGAAGAAACCATAGCAATAGATAGAATGAAAATTGGAGCTAAAATGTGAAAGTTATGAGGTTTAGAGTGCAAAACAGAATGAACTAGGATCCCGAGAGTGATTGTATGGGTACCACTCAAGAAAAACACAAAATTATGAAAATTATAGTTCATTTTTTTTTGCAACAAAGATAAAAATCCAAAACAACTAACGGATTGAAAATCCAAGTTAAAATGCTAAAGTTATGAGCTCTGGAGTGCAACATAGGGGCTCTGGGAGCAGTTTTGGCCATCCTATTGCCCCAAGTGCACCCAAAACTCAACCAAGTGCATCTAGGATGCACTTGGTAAGCCCAAGTGCATAATGATAGTACAAAGTGTATCCATGACACAGTTGGGAAGCCCAAGTGTGGATAGAAAGTGCAAGATGTGCCCAAAAAGGCTTCGGGGGCCAAAATCAACATGACAGGGAGCAATCAAGAGCCCAAAAGTAATGTCTTGGCTTATAACTCAAGATAACGACCAAATAATGAAAATGATAGCTCATTATTTTCACAAGAAAGATATGAGTCCAACACAAGACATGATCATGGTGATGGAGAATGAGATGAATAATAGAAGACTAAGGAGATGAGATGAGGAATTGTTAGTATGATGGGAAGACTTTTCCTTGTAGTAAGTGCACTATATGTCAAATGGAACTTTATTTTGATATGGCAAATGGAATGTAAAGCATTGTGGCATGAAGGGCTAGAGTGAAAATGCAAGCCTTTTACATAAACAAGCACAATGTAGACAAAAAATGACCTTGTCCTTCCTGAGGCATATGTACATGTCCCAAACTTTCAAAGGTACACTGTAATAGACAAAAATAGAAAAAGATGACCATGAACCATCCAGGCCACTCTCATAGATCAATTTATATCATCGAGAGGCATAGGAATAGTATCAAAGAAAAACAAATAAAAAAATAAATCACTCACTAAATAGCATGAGCCAATAGCTATTCTTGTTCATTATTACTTGATTTTTAATGTTTTAAGTGTTCAGACGGTGTTTGATAGTTTGATAATTTGATAGCTTTGTTTGTGGATTCAGTTAATAGGTTCATAATAACATGTTGGATTGATTGTTGGTTCACGTTGCTGAGATATTTTGATTGACATTGAAGTGTACTGCTTTGATTTTCAATCTACAAACTGCAAGTGCATATGCAAAAGGGATGGTTATGCATAGTGAATATGTACAAGGTTTATTGCATATTTTTGATGGGTTTTGTGATTTTTAGGGGTTTTGTGCATATTTGATGTTTTTGTGTGACTGATTTCTTCAAAAAAAAATTATGATTTTTAGGGTTTTTTCTAGGATCATATTTGAATTTTTAGTGATTTTTTTAGGATCATTTTATGACTTTTAGGTTTTTTTTAGGACATTATATGATTTTTACTGGTTTTTTTGGGACATTATATGATTTTTATAGTTTTTAAAATGATATTTTATGATTTTTAGGTTTTTTTAGGAACGTAAAAGCATGTACATGTGCTAGCTCCAATCCATTATGTGATAAGTCTAATGGATAAAAAAATTCTTCGGCATATGCCCTCATTTCAAAGTCAAACTCGTGCACCATGTAGGTAATATCCCCCCAGACAAGATGCAAACTATGTACAAAAGCCAATGACAGAGTGTGTACAAACTGGAAATTCTTGGTAAGATAACAAAGGACATTAACTAGATCATGAGCCATGACAAGGGACCAGGGATATCTTGCAATATGAAGGATATGATCAAGGAATGATAGAGGGGGGAAAACCAGATGGTATCCTGATAGATAGAGGAGCAACAATTGATTACACATTGCACTTGTTTGCTAGGTTTTCACCATGGTACTTGCCCAAAGCACCTGTTTGCTAGGTTTTCACTTTCAGATAAAATTTTTCTCTTGATTCAAATTTTCATGGCAAGATGCTTGTTTGCTAGGTTTTCATCAAGGCATCCATTTTTCATGACTTTTTTCACTTTTTTCTTGGCTTTTTCATGACTTTTTGCTTTCTTTATTTGATATTTTTTCAAGACTTTTAGATGGAATCAAGAAATTTTCTAACAACTACTAGTAAGAAATATTTTTTTACTGCTGCTAGCTGATAATCTCTAGATCCATGATTGACCATAACTACATAGGATGTGTTCTGTGTTTGTAGCTAAGATCAAACCACTAGAAAGGCCTCAAGATATAGCATTGTCTACCGTATGTAAGATAGTGTCTGCCTCTTGTGAATCAAGGAATCTGAGGATAAATGGGTCAATAGATATGTTATGTGGAATGTCTCTGATGATGACATATGCAAAGTCTTGGTGGATAAAGATTTGAGCTTGGGTGTTGGGCAAATTAGGTAGCTGGATTTGGGGATAAACAACTAGATATAAGGGAGGGTTGAGACCAATGACCTTCCACATGAATGCTAATCTAGAGAGCTTTGAAAGACATTGTGGCATGTTGAACACTGCAACACTGATATTCATGGCATCAAATTTTTCATTTTGTATCCTTGGAAGTTGTTTAACTTTTGATTTTTCATAGTCTAATGGTACCTTTCGGTTTTCACCAAGAGACCTATGCTTGCTATCTTTTTCTCTTTTTGCGTTGTAACTAGAAGCTGGAGTTGGCTCCCCAAAATATGCCAATGTGTTCTCTTTATAAGAAATTGTTTCTTTATGATTGTCAATCATAATGCCTTCATAGATTTCAAAGTTTGTTATAAGAGTTTCATCATTGTCAAATCAATCAAAAATTGGTGGTCCACATTGGTCCCAATCCAATAGTTCAAGATAACTTGAGGGGGTGTCATCATCAGTGCTAAATGAGATTTGGTTAAAGCTATGGATATGGGCATTAGATTCCATGGTATCATTGGGGTTATGCTCAGAAGTGAGAGGATTGTTGGTTTCAGGTGGGATATCCTCAAATGCCTTTTCATCATTCAAAACATCCATAGTCTTACACGTGGGTACTGTGGTACAAGGAGGACCTATTCGTAATGGTTTAAATCCAAGCCCCAAAATAGGAGCTCATCCATCTATAATGATAGGTTCAATTATGTCTTGTTTGGGAGATCCAAGACCACTACATCCATCATAGCCTTGTTTTTGCATGATAGCAAACCCAAGTCCATACAAATGTTTAGTCCTACTCCTCCATCTATTAAGACACGTCTGACTTTGGCATTATGGATGACGATTTCAAGATGAAGGGGGTCATTGTGGTTAGGTTTGTCCTTAGGAATATCCTAAGGGAAAAGCTGATATGCTGTGAGGTGGATAGGTTCCCAACCATGGCTTGGAACTGGGAAACATCCATGTTATCTAGGATTATTGACTCTTTAAGGGCTTTCTCCAAGATCTTCTAGTGTTGGGGAGATGCACAAAGTAGGTCCAAGATGGATATTTGCATAGGGATCTTGCCAAGTTGTTCAACAAGGCTATAATCAGATGAAGTAGGAGTAGCAGGTCTACTAGGGGGTGTAGGTCTAGTAGAAGCAATAGGTCTAGATGGGGCTCCAGGTAAAGTGAATGTGGATATTTAGGAATCTAATTCATTAAAATAGTTGACAGTGTAGTCATATCCCATGTGTGTGTAATTAGCATTAGCTTGTGAGTTTGAGTTTGAACTGGAGGGCTTCTCTTTGTCATGATTACTCAAAGGATCTTTAAAGATAGTGTGGTTAGAGTGGGATGCTAATAGTGATGGATCAACTGTGATTACACTATCATCAATAAGGTCTTGTATGGCATGTTTCAATTGGAAGCATGATGAGGTTTTATGTCCTTTGGTGTGATGGTAATCACAGAATTTTTTGTTATCCCACCAATTGGCTTTAGTCAATGGTTCATCTTTGATTAGTGGTAACTATAGGAAGTTGTTACTCAATAACTATTGTAGTGCAGTCTCAAGGGGTATCTCCAATGGTGTGAATTTTCTTTCCTTGGTTTTAGAATGTCTTCGATGTTTGTCCTGCATAGAAGTCTCACTCTTCTGTTGTGGGGTTGATGTTTGATTAGGAGTTTGTGAATTTGTAGGATTTGCCCCTTTCAAAATTAGTTGAGGTTGTGTTGTGCTAATTGTTTGTGCATCCACAATACCATCATTAGTCACATTCTTGTTTTTGGAGAAAAAAATTGGCTTGTCATTAGAGGAACTAGTGTTTGTGTTGTCCTTATTTATCTTGAGGATTCCCTTATGGATAAGAGAATCCTCAATACTAGACCCCCTTTTTCATCAGTTTAGAAATAGTGCTTGGGCTCTTGATTTTGAGTTCATACATTAATTCTAGGACTAAATTTTCAATGCACAAGTTTACTTGTTGTTCTTCAGGAATGTCTAGTGAGCGTTAACTAACTAAGCTTGTCCAACATAGTAAAAATGTGATAAATGGTTCTCCTATCTTCTATTTAGTCAAGCACAAATCAAAAAGTATCACTTCATTTGTAATTTTTAAGGAAAAGTGGGAAATGAACTTTTGTGCGAGTTCCAACAAGGATTTGATATTACTAGGAAGTTTGGAGTACCATTCAAGTGTAGGCCCACCAAGAGAATGAGGGAACAATCTCATGAGGTAACTAGGCTTATCACAGAGTTAGATACATGAGGCACAAAATTCTCTAATTTGACCAACAAGGTTGCCTTTTCCTCTATATTTTTGAACCTTGGAGCCTCAAAATCATTTGGAAATGGAGGCATATACAAACTTTTATCGAATGGGTTAGGACATAGGTCCCTTTCTATATATAAAGCCTATTTCTTTTGGGCTCCCAATGCCTTGACTTGTTTGGAAAGTTTTTTGAATTGTTGTAATAGCTCTTCATTGATATTTTTTATGATAATCTTTCCTTCAACTCTTTTGTGCCTATGAGCAGACCATTTGCTATGGTGGGAGCTATGTCTACTCCATTCTAAAATTTTTGTGTCTGATGAGTCTGGTGATGTGTCACTTGGTGGTGGAGGTATGTTGGTACCTCAAAGACAAAAAGGTCCCTGTTGTTGGGGAACTTGTTGTGGTATTTGATGTGGCACTTGTTGCAGGATTAACTACAATTGTTATTCAATGTGTTGTTGTTGTGCCATGTGTGGTAGTTGCAGTTGGGATACCTCTAATGGTTGTATGTGAGACCATGTATGTGCTTGTTGTTGTAGAGGTATTTTTTGAGGTTTTTGTGGCCCATGTTTTTGTTGTAACAAATTTTGTTGATATGCAATTTGCTTCTCAAGGCATCTTTTGTATTCTAACTGTTGCTTGAGTTGCTCTTGTTGTTTAGCAAACATCGCTTGTTGTTGTTTATACATTGCATGGAAATCAAGTGGGTTTATGTTGGACCACGTATTAGGGATGTTGGATGTTCGCACTAATTGAGGTTTTTTTTTTGTGGTTGATGTTGTTGTTGATATGTTGTATGTATGTTGGAAACATTAGGTCCTTAGACTATCGCAAATTGGTGTTGTTGGGGTAGTTGGTTATGTCCTTGAGAAGTGATCATTATGTTGGTATTGCTGCTTTGGCTCCTTTGTGTGTTAGAGGTTCCTCCTTATGACATCATATTGACTTGACTATGAGATGTGTTCCTATTGGGAATGGGTGTAATGTCAATAAGGCTTTTTATTTGTACCTTAATAGGGATTGTTGTAGTTGATGTTGCACATAGTGTACTTGTCCTTTGCTCCATAACATTTGATGTCATAACACTTGGTAGGGTTAGGAGCAAAGGTGCACTTTATTGATTTTCCTCCAAAGAAGGTATGTTTGACATCCCTAGAACACAAGTCCCTTTAAATGATTCTTTTTGTTGCATCATGTGACTAAAATCAAGTCTTAATGTCCTTTTGGGGTGTTTAGGGATTGGTGGTATTTCGTCGAACAATGGGTTGACATTGATGTGTTCAAATGTTCTTTGGAGGATTTTGATGGTTGATTCTTGATGGGACCTTATAGGTGCCATTATCATGTTTCAAAACTCCAAAGGTTATTTTCCCTTATCTAGGTCCAAATTTATCATGGATTGTATGTTTTCAATGGTTGTGTTGGTTTGGTGTTTGGACTTAGGTCCTTCCATGTTTGGGTTGAATTTGATAATTTCTTGGGTTGCCAAAAGTTTGAAGTTTTTGGGAAAATTTTTGTGTTGACATGCCCTAGCCATTTCAACATCAGTGATTCCATAATTAGTGTCAGAGTCATCATTGAGGTGTATAGCAACTTATTGTATGTTTGATGTGTTAGGGTGGAAGGTACTTGTATTAGGTTGGTTGAATTCAAAGGAATGTGATCGTTCATCTTCGGGTGTGGTTTGCACACTTCCTCCTTCGAGTGGTATCGGTACGAATATAGGTTTAAAGTTAGGACTTTGTTGAACCATTCCATGTGTAGGGGAAGTTTTTGGAGGAAATCTCATGGTAGGTGCATTATTCAAGGTTTTTTGTGTCATAGCTCGATTACGGTGCTCTCGCAGATACATGTTCAAGGGGTCTACGCTAACAATGGTTGTGATGCCTCGATTTGGTCTTCATCAAATGTTGGTTTGAGTTTTCTTGCCCTTCTTCTATCTTGGACAAGGTTTTGGTTGCATTTATGTCTTAGAAAATAATGGTTGATAAAGTTATTCAGGTCTCTGCACTGATTGTGTTCTAGTAAGTGTTGGCATGTTACCTAAGAATGCAGATGCAATGGAGGGAAACTTGAATAGACTTTTATACCTCCCAAGTGCGCACCTAAACTACCAACTGTGCCTAGATAGTAAAAAGTGCAACAATGATTTAGTTGGGGGCCTAAAAGTAGGAATTTGGTAAGTAAGAGGCATGCAATGGGTAAACAAAGGTGCTAAGGTGCCTAAAATGAAAATTTTGAGTGTTTTGAGTGATTTAGAGTGTTTCCCAAGATCTTGGGATGTAATACAAGGTGTGGAAGTGAAAATTAGGGTTCTAGAACCTAGAAAGAAACACATAATTACCAAATTCATTCTAAAACTGCCAAGTGCATCCTAAAAACACCAGCTACACACTTGAAGTGTGCAATTGGTAAAATAGGGTTGCAGTTGGTAAAACAGGGTTGCAGTTGGTAAAAGAGGTCAAAACTTGATAATTAAGATGTGGGTATGCAAGATACGAGTGTTTTAGGGATTTTTAAATGTTTAGGGATCTTATGAAATGTGAGGAAATGCTAAATTAATTAGGGTTTTATAATGCAAAGTGCAAATGTACTAGGGATATTATGCAAATGCAAATGCAAGCTATCATTTTGAAGGTATGAAAATTGAAGATTATGGTATGAAAAATGGAGGTTAGGGTTATGTTTTAGACTTGTAAATGACACTAAATGTAGGTGTATGCAAGGTGTATTATGAAAAGGATGGGTTCTAGGGTTCACAATGACGTTTGGGATATGCAAAATGAGGGTAAATGCTTAAGAAGGCAATTTGGTTAATGGACACTTTGATAGAGTTTGGTATCGAAAATGATGCTAGGATTTTGATCAATACAAGATGAAGGGGATATACCACTAGGGTAAGCCAAAATGACATTTAGGAATATTATTATGCTAATTATAGAGGTATATGCAAGGTTTTGAACTTAGGTGAAACCTTTAGAAAGTATTTTGTCTAGGAGTTTAACCTTGTGATAAAGGACTTTGAATCTTGACCAAAAAGTGATAAAAGATGAAAAATATCAATTTGATAAAAGAAGAAAAGATCAAATCTATCAAGACAAATAGATTATGACCCAAGAAAATGATAAGAAAAGATAAAAAGACTAGTCAAGATCCATTATCTGTCAGCACTAGGAGATACTCTAAGACTCATACTTTGTCTAGATTTATGACTAAATTCAAAGGTTTCGCAGTTCAAAATGATGTTTTAGGGACTTAAAATGGTGGTGATATTGTGTGAATGTGTAATATGGAAAATGCATATTTTTTATTATTTATTTATTAGCCACCTAGGAGTATGTGTACTCTTGTGAGTTATCATGTTGACAACACAAGAGTCCACACCTCTTTAATGTACATGGTCCCTACAACACAAGAGTTAGCACATTAATTAAGCACATTGTGTCTAAAACCTTGTCATTCTTATCCTCTCATCAAGAATGATGAATAAGGCATGTGCTTAGTTGTCATGATGTCTATCTTATCTCCTAGTTCTATCTAGAGACATTCTAGGTGCTTCTTGAGAGGCCGTTATATACAGGCACTCCTAGTGTGTACATTCATCATATACTAAACAAAGCAATGTATTAGGACATACTTTGATTAATTGATCATATCCATTTTTGGTCTACAATTGTGCTTGTGTTTGAGTTCTTAGTTCCTAGGTGAATATTTTTTTTTTGCAAACTAGCACCAAAAGGACCAATTTGCAGAATTGGTATGATCATTTCAGATCTGTTCATTTAATTTTCATATTTGCATTTTTTTCATTTGCATCTCTACTATTTTTTTTGGATCTACATTATTTTTTGAATTTTTTTTGGTCATCAGACCATAGGAGAGAACTTTTGTAAGTGAAGATTGAAGCTTGTTGGTGCAAATTAGATATTTGCATCACATTTAGAAGGTCTAAAAATGCCCAGATCAGATTTTGTTTCATCCAAATCAAACATTTGAGGCATAATCTAGAGCCATTTGATTTTTGGAGGTGCGGCGATGATTCAAAAAATAATAATAGCAGCAACAATTTTCAAATAGCGATATCTCCTTCATACGGACTCCTTTTAGCTAGTAATTTTTTAATTTTGGGGTAGGATTTCATGATCTACACAATAGTGCAGGTGGTCAAAATTTCCACAAATTCTTGGTGGAAAACTTTCAAGAATGGGTCAAAATTTTGACTAATTCTTGGTGGAAAATTTTCAATAATTGGTATAAATATCAACCAATTCTGGCCCATCCCACAACCAGGATGCCATGGTCATGACCAAAGGGTTAGTTAAAATTTTGACCGGTTCTTGGTGGAAAACTTTCAAGAATTGGTCAAAATTTTGGTGGAAAACCATGTGGAGATTGTCAAAATTTTGACCACACTAAGTAGTTTTTTAAAAATAGAGTGGATAAATCCCCCAATGAATGCTTGCCTATGGACTCTCTCTTAGATCATCTCATTTTATCACTTGACCAACACAATTTTAGAAGAGGCTTGGCAGCATTTGTCATTATATAGCATGTTTGTTTACTGATTTTGAAGTTGAGCTAATAGTGAGCCCTCTTTTAGCATTAGGTGGTTGCTTAGTGCTCTATAAATTTGTTATGAATGTATCACGGCTAATGGGAGATTTGATAAATAAAATCTCCTAGTAACCCTCCAATAGAATCAGTGTCAGTGTTCAAGAAAGACATGTTTTCTAGATTTTGAATATTAGCATTAGCATCCTTTCTATTGGAGGGTTGTGAAGCATCCCCAAAGTCATCTCTATTCAACTTCTTTGACACAATTTATGGAATTTTTTGGTAGCCATTGTCATTGTGGTTGCCTAAAAAGCGATCTAAAGCGTGAGCCATCTTAGTAATTGGGCAACTTATTAGGTGTGACAAGGGTGTCATTTCCAAGAATGAACAAAGAATGAATATAGTACTAGATTCCAAATGAAATCAATGACATCAAATCTATAAGAGCATAATGAAGTAGTAGCCTATTTGTTATATGTGGCTCTCTAAAGATGCTTTTCTTTCTCACTCCATTGGCAAAAATTTGGGAGTGTGGTTCAATAGCAGTTGTTCTAGAGTGGCATTGTGATGATCTAGAAAGCAATGATCTAAGGTTGGAGCTTGCATCTAGCACTTGGGATGTTTGTGTAAGCAAGTAGGGGAGCTTCTATTGTGCAAGCCTAGTTAGAAAAAGTAAACCTATTGGCACCATCACCAACCATAATTGAATTATTAAGAGTAGAGTATGAATCCAAAAACCATTAGTGGTATCAAGTTGATATTCTCAAGGATGCCCTTCAAATAATCCACCACCATAAGGATGCACATGAAGATCTTCCATGATAGCAAGGTTTTAGCATAAATGGAACCATTTTTATGACAATCACCAATATTCAACTCTCATTGGATCATTGCATCCATAGGCCAGGTGTCTTCATTAGGCTGACATATCTATAATACATGTGTCTTTATGGGACTATTATGCTCATAGGTTATAGGCTTTCACTTGATTGCAATAAGAGCTCACCTTGTTGACAAAGGTGTAATAATTTTACATATGTGAAAACAAAAAAAGCACTAACAGGCCTCTTTGGCTTGTTCGGGTCATTGGTTGTCTTTTTTCTTATCCTGCTTTTTACTAGATATGTCCTCTTTGGTAGCGGCCTTCCATTTTCTAATTTTCCTATTAAAAGCAAGAAGAATCAAGGATATATATTGAATAATTGAGGACATTAAATAATCTAAATTTATTTACGAAATTAATTGATAATTATTGCTAAAGGTTTAGACAAACCTTTCTTTGGAAAATTTTGAACCACCTAATTTATTTTAGAAACTTTATTTTGTTCGATCACAAGTGCATTCTTGCATATTTTATAGAATAATCAACCTATTAAAGAGCAGAACTTCCCAAGCAAATCAGAAATATCAAGATCATAAAACCACACATATTTTATAGATAATGAAGAATTTACATGACTTCAATTGTTATTGAAGTTTTTAGTCTCAAGGTGAAAACATCATCTATTGGTGGCCAACTAGGAGATTCAAAATACTTCATAGCCTATTTGTACTCTAATTGGTCCAATGCACAATAATCAAACACAATCTCTAGCCCTTTTCCTTATCCTTGTGACTTTTAGCTATCCTTTGTTTTCCACAAGCTTTTGTAGGCAATCCAAGATACTAAGATGTCACCAACATACTAAAAACACAAAATAACTAGTTCAAAAAGGGCTCCCAAAGAAAAGAACCAATAAAGAAAAACTTCATTCCTTATACCCATCATAATACAAAGTGCAAAATAAAGTACTATCTGCGTCAAAACCTATATGCTAGCAACAAAGAATCATAGGTACATATTTGTGCTAAGCATCTAAAAACCCACAATTGAGTCATATACAAAAATCCCCAAACACAAATACATAAAGGGCTCATGCATAAAGGAGCCTATCATACATAAGAAAAACCAAATCTTATAAGCCCAAAAACCCATATACATTATATGCACCAAGGGTGTTTTCCAAGAGTTAATTACATAGTGAAATAAGGAGCCTGATCTTATGAACCAATAGAAAGCAGGAATGGCATGTAAGAAAAAAACCATAAAAGCCATGCAAAGTCCAAAAATTAGCCCACAAGAATGTTGAAATCTCATAAATCGACCAAGAGAATTGAGCTAGACTTGAAGAAGTTTTGTGCCAAGAACATGACTAGAGAAGCAATAAGGGAGTTGTACCCTTTTGTAATCCCAATCGTGCTTTGGTCTTTTCATTCTCTTCCCTTCATTTTTGCCAAACTATGCAGTTTGAAAAGTCATCATTGTCTCTTGATGAGATTAACTATAGAGCATATTTTAACTTCTCAAGGTAGTGTTGAGCCACACTTGAGCAAGATTTTGCTAGTTTTGAATCTCTATCATGTCATTTATTCCACTAATGTCAATGAAGTTTTGGCTTTTGGAGAGCACCTATCGTAATGCAACTGTCCATGTTCAAAAACTTGATGATTTAAACATTTTTCATTCCAGCAACTCTATGATAGCTTTCTATATCATCATAAGAGTTTCATGTTTAAGTTGAAAGATACACTACAAAACTAGTGATCCATCTATGCTGAATAGGAATATCAATAATTATTAATAATCAGTAAATATTAACAATAATATATGTCAAATTGTATCTAAATGATATCCCAAATAAAATACATTTAGAACATAGAAAGATTAATTAATATGGTAGAATGTACCATAAGCAATAGACACATTTTTTTGATCAGGCTCTCACTAATCTAATTCAGGCTTGTTATAATCAACATTTAATCATTAGAATAATAGCTCTTGTGAACAAAGAGGGTGCAAGGGGTGGATGAATCTTTTCTTCATATCTTATGATGGGAGCCTACTTTATATATCAAAAGAAACTATCAGTCAGTAAAATATGTCAATTACCTTTTACATTGAAGGAGAATTATCACCCAAGGACTGGTTATGGTTAGCTAATCCATTGATAATTTATTCAAGGAAGAGATGTGATTAGCTTAAAGAAAGAAACCATTGCATATAAGGAAGCAATTATAATACATTGATAATCTTAAATAATAGTTAATGAAGGAAAGGTGTGATTAAATGTTAGATATAAGAAATATACATACTAGGTGTTTTCTTTAATGATCCCAAAATTGAAGTGGCCACCATCTTCATGGGCTATGGAATCACCATCTACTACCAAGATACCAAGATGTCACCAAAATACTAAAAACACAATTTTTATTGTATATATTAAAAACACCAAATAAGTTACACATCTTTTATTGAAACTTTTATGAAGCAAAACTATAACCAGATTAACCTTCATTTGTTGCCTTTAGGTCCAACTTCTGGAATGGATTGAAATTTTACTAGTCAACATTCTAGCTTAGTATTTCTCAAAAGAAATATTATTAAATGTGCCTAAATGATAGCCAAGCAATGATTTAATCATAAATGAAGCCATGAAAGTGTTTTGTACCTATTGTAAGGATCATAATAGAAACCATTAACCAAGTCATCACTATTATAAAAACATACATAATAGAATCCTACAATAGTGAGGCCACAATCTATACCAACATTGACAAAGAACTTCTCTTTCCATTGCTTTCAACCATAAACTATGAGTTACTCATCAAAACAATTTTATAGAGAGATAATTACCTAGTAGGTAAGAAAAATTTTGCATCTACATTTTCAATTTGAAGTGTCCACTCACTGTTCAATTAAAAAATAGACCATCACATGCAGATGTCATATCTATTGCATTTACTAAAATACTAAAATATTTTTCAAATTTGCTTTGTCTCAAAGTTGGTTAGAACCTTTTATTTTTATTTTTTAATGTTAGAAAGTTCTTAAATTTTTTTAAAGAAAAAGATTTATGTATAAGTGCCAAGATTAATGTATTAATCTCCCAACCTATATTGATAGATGCCCCTAACAGCATGGTACTCAGTTATGAGTTCCATAATTCTTAAATCATCTTTGAATAGTGTAATATAAGGTGGATGCTCTTAAAAATAAATACAATTCAAAATTGAGTGTCTTACCACAAAAACTGGATGTGCATTCCACACACGCAGTGCTACAGAAGTTGTGACAATTCTTCGAACCATTGTCTTGACATTAGGATCCGATGTTGCATTCAAACATGTATTATATTAAATTCAAGGTGAGTAGGTGCTAGAAACATTTAATAATCATATTCATAGTAAATAAATGACAAGAGGTAGAAAAATAACCTATTTAATTACTTCAAGATTGATAACTAGAATTAGTAAATCCAACTTATTTATCAAAATCATGTCAATTAAGGAATTCTCCAAGTAGGATCATAATAATTTGGAACCATTAAATCAAGAAGGATAGAATACTACCTTGAAGATAATTGTCTTTATTTTTAAGTGGCCAAACAAAAAGCATGGCACTCTCAGGTTCTCTGATCTTACCTTTTTAAAAACATTTTTAGTAGGATAAGGTGGTGTAATATATTATTGCACAATATTAATAATATCTTCCTATATTTGTTAAATATATGGGAACTTGTTTATGCATATTGTACCTTCAACAACTTGATCTAGTGATGGTACATATCCATGAAACCCATCACTACCACCATGGCCTATAAAACCAAATGATTAAATAAGTATTCCCTGCAAAGGACACTGAGGCCTATACAGAAACTTCTATAGGTAATGTTTTGTATACACATAAACATAGAGAAACACATAGACATAGACATAGACATAACATAGACATAATAATCAAAAATGAAAAAAAAGACATAGATACTAATAGTTAAGCATGTGCTCTACCACAACCACATAATTATGTTCATTTTCTCTTCAGGTCCCTTGATGATCATGATATTTGATCCATCTTGAACACTGCCTTTAACAACCTTAGACTTTTCTTAGACTGCCCCAAACTTCTTCTATTTCCTATTTAAAATACAGTAGTAATATCATAGCTCTTTCTACAGCAAAAAAAATCAAAATCATGATTAATTTGAGAAGCAAACAATATAAAGAAAATATATTCCAAGAAAAATATGCATACGTTACTTGTGTTGTCTTGCACATTTAGATAAATTGAGAGGATAGTTTAGATATTTCATAATACTAATTAAGCAATAAGCTAATTACTTCATAGAATCTGAATGATTTATATGAAGTATATGATAAGACTTGTACATACAAACTAGTATGTATACATAATTTTCAACACTTTTTAGGACTATTTTTAAACATCTTACATAAATTTTGAATAGAGAATAAAAATGCTAATTATGTTTATTTGTTTGAATTTTTTTAATAGATTCCTTGACAAAGAAGAAATATTAAGGGAGGATTCTTCTCAATTTGAAAATGGAGTGAAGCCTATTGGGTGGAGAATATGCATGCTGACCAAAGTAGAAGAAGCCAAAAAATTTATTCAAATGGCATCCATTTTTACAAGCACAATACTATTGAGTATAGGTCAATCATAACTCCAAACATTTTATGTGTCTTAGGGTTTGACAATGGATTGAAGCATGGAAAAAAATTTCAAAATCCCAATAGCTTCTTTATTAGTTATTCGTTTCCTATTTGTCGTCATTCTTGCTGCAATCTATGATAGAATAATTGTTCCAATTACAAGAAGATTCACTAGGCACAAAGCAGGGATAACACGCTTGCAAAGAATAGGAGTTGGAGTAGTATTGGTTTTGATATCAATGAGTATTGTTTTTGTTGTGGAAGTGAAAAGAAAACATGTAGCAAAATAGAATGGAATGATAGATGCAATACCAATAGTTATGCTGCCTATTCCAATGAGTGTATTCTAGTTGGGATTTTAGTATATTTTTCTTGAATTTATGATCTTTTTTTTTTGGTAGGAACATTGGAGTTCTTCTATAGTAAGGCTCCTAAAAGAGGATTCTGTGGAGTTGTATTTTAGTAGCTCATTGCTTAAGTAGTTTTTTTTTGGCATCTAACAAATTGTGTAGAGTTTGACAATAGTCTACATGAATATGATTTTAAGCTCTGTACATTTATGAGCTATTATGAATTTCTAATTTTACATGTGTGTGTTTAATGTGTTGTGGCAATGGGATGAATTGGATAGTTTACTATTCCTTTAAAAACTATCTGTTCTTCATATAAGTGAGTGAAAAAAAAAAAAATGACATACTTCTATGCATTGAGAGAACTCCAATTCAAGCAAAGAAATAAGGTCTTATAAACTAAATGTTTTTTCTATTGTTTGGTTTTTAGTTATAAGCTAGAATGTGTATACTTCAAGCCTTGTAAGACTATTAAGAGGTCATCCAAATTATCTTCAGTAAATTTGTATGGTCTACTTGAGAAAGATAAGAAAGGTTTGAAGAAGTGATCTCTAGTTGAGTCCGTCAATTGGAAGTTTGTCATTTTCCTTTTTATTGCTAATGTACAAACCATAAAAAGAATGCAAAACGATGTAGATTTTGGTCCAAATTGAAAGCATACATGACATATGAATCCAATTAATATGTTGAACCACATAGAGAAATGCCTAGGGGAAGTGGAGGGTTCTTCTATCACTATAGGGGAAAATGAGAAGATTATTGTGGGGCATTTTCCCAAGCAAGCTTGTACTTGTAATGCTTGGTACCAAGTCTAAAGCTAAGAGAGAAGGGAAGAACAAAACAAATATTTCTCAAAGGTAGCAAAGCAAGTCATTTTGACAAATTGGGCAAGAGTA
Source organism: Cupressus sempervirens (assembly GCA_028749045.1). Lineage (NCBI taxonomy): Eukaryota > Viridiplantae > Streptophyta > Pinopsida > Cupressales > Cupressaceae > Cupressus > Cupressus sempervirens. Next base: position 936,800,793 of record CM053785.1, on the reverse strand, counting down.
ATATAAAAAATCTGATTTTGATAGATTGGGCAAGTCATATCCTGCAATCATTGTATTTACTTTTAACTGCTATCTAAATTCTCTTCATATCCCATTTGCAAGCAATTATTAAGAGTTTGAGTTTAACTATAAAATCCTCTAGCATATTTCAATTTTGGATAAGTTACGATTCAAGGAATGATTGACTCTGAAATCCTAAATTTTGGATGTTTTGAACTTTGAAGATGGAATTATATAACATTAGTCACACTCATATGGTTGTCATGTTAGATTGATTCAATGCATTTTTCTTTCACACATGGTTCTAGAATTTTCTTGATTCCATATACAATAAGTCATTTATTTTTCTTCAATTCACTTTATGTTGTTTACTTCTCCAAAACACTTCTATGTGACTTTAGATTTATCTCAATCAATTATGGGGAGGCATCCAAATGATCTCAAATTTAGAACCTCGACTTAAACTTATGATTAGTTTGAGTGGCCTAATTCATATTTCGTGCAATCTTCTACTCGTTATGAGTGATCTAGTTCATATTTCATGCAATATATTGTTATGTGATGGTATTCAAAAGTCATCCACTATGCATTTAATTTCAAATGGTGGATTTGAAACAAAATATAGCTTACTGGTGGAGGATAGTGTGAAGAGAAATAAGAGGATTACTTCTATTGTTTGAAATTGTATTGTTAATCTGTTTGTATTGTCAATGACCTACTTCTAATTCATTTGGGCTACCTCACTTTATACATGTAGAGTGAGAATAGAAAAGATGTAGATGCCAAAAATCTCTATTTTTTCATCATATATTGAGAGATTCATAGATTTCAGCATTTAAATGAAGCATGAAATAATTAGGGAGAAATATAAATTTTGTGTGAGAAGCAGCTCAACATTATCCAACATGCAAATAGATTAATTAATAGAAATTCTGCTCAGAGGTAAAGTGTTGATAACATGTGAAATATAACAATAAGCAAAGTAAAACCCAAAATAAGTCAGCCACATGCCATCTATGTGATCTCCACCAATGAAAATGCTAGTTCTAGCTGCCATAACCATTGTCATTCAAATGATTATATCAAATAATTATTCATAATTTATATCAAATACCATATTTTTAAAAGAAAAAGGTGTAAAATCATATCAACTTAGGATGAATTGATATAGTTTTCAAAGAATAGAAGATTTTGTAGAGAATAGAAATATATGAATATTTATACCAAATTCTATTAAACTCATTGAAATTCTATGTTGGATCTTTCTTGTGTGATTAGAATATATTTTTCCACTACACTAATTCATTCCACGTCAGACACAATGAAACACAAATGTATATTGTTTCATCTTAAGTTCAATGAGGATTTAAATTTAGACCATCCAAATATATAACATGTAAAAGGTTAATAAACCACTAAAATGAGATGTGATCTTCATTTTCATTCATTTTATGAACACATTGAATGGCTAATGCAGCAAATAATGGTTTTTTGGACTGGAATTTTAGTTGACTAAAAATATAATGTCAGTGCTCTTAGAAGGATATTAAAGAGCTAGTAGTGATGGAGCCCTTTTTTTTTTTTTGAAAAAATTAGGGCCTCCATTTAAGAGATGATGATGAAAATTTGATGAAGTATTATGGCCTCTTATAAATCTAGTTTTAAGAATAACATTAGTAAACATTTTGTCACCCAATTATGGGTTAACATGTTCATTGTTCAAATTAAAAGTAACTTAAGATGTCATCAAATGAAGGCTATCTTTAAAAATCATAGATTCACATGCTGCTTTCTTTGCTACCATCTTTGAATAGCAATACCAATTCTGAGCACATAAAGAGAAAGAGGAGAAATTAGTTTAACAAATTTGGAATATGGATATATGTTTACAAGTCTTTCCATGGTATACAAATACAAACTAAATGGGTTACCTTGGTTTGGATTCAATAATGAAGATTGCTCTAGCAGTCCCCATCAACTATGGTTTGTGGATTTCTTATGGGGTTGAGGTTGTTCAGAGAAACTATCAAATGACTACTAGAAACTAGAACTCTAAGAAGGGCTATAATTACCTAATTAGAATATATCCAAGTCCAAAGAAAAACATCTATTCAAAATAAAGACTATTTGTAAAGTAGCTTGTGGACTACAACACCATCTATTGTCATATGGGAGTTATGGTAGGAGAGAAATAGACACATTTTAAAAAATAAAATGTTAGGATAGGAACAACTTAATGACAAGATGGAGGCTATCATTATCAAGATTGTGAATAATAGAATATTAAATATGCAAAAAGTGGCAGAAAAGATGACTTACTGGAATGAGAAGATGAGAGGTAGATGGATTCGATTTAAGATTTTTTAGTATGTTAATTTGATCTTCACTTGGTTTTGAGAATACTTTAATATTCTCTACTTAACAAGGCCAACGAAATGAAGGTGAAAGCTCATTTTGCCTCACCCCCTCCCACTAACATCAATCTAAATTACCCATTATTATTTAATCAAATACTTCATTCATTCATTCATCCATTTATGAACTATAACATTCAATCAATACAATCATATAACATTCATTAATATGATATAAAATTCATTAATACAAAATACTAATCAAGACTTCATTAACACATAACAATATTCATTGACATGAAATAAAAATCAATATTAATATGCAACATTCATAGATAATTACTTAAAACAAAGTTATTTCATTATCCAACAAAGTTTATCAAACAAGGTTGATCAAAGAGCATTTTTAAAACATCATTTCTTCTTTTTCTTTTTATTAGCTCTATTTAGAAAAAGATAGATAGGAGCATCAATATCTTCCTCATTATCCTCTTCTTGTGGCACATGTAATATCAAATTATGATGCCTCCTCCTATTTGGAGTAGCAGGAGGCTGTTGCACTAAAGGGGGCTCTATTGCAAGAAAAATTAAATGGGTTAAATTTGCATTTTCTTTTTCTTTTTTTTAACTATTACAAGTATTTAATTAAGTAGTGCAACATAACATGCATTTTTATTACTTGACAATGCCACATCATGTACATTAACATTTTGATCCGCCACCATGTCAACATGCTAATCAACTTGGAACATGCTCCACTCCTTCACCATGATGTTCAACATGCTCTAAAATATTCAAAAAAAGATACACATCAAATTGCAATTGAAGATGTTAAATTGTATTCATAATTGCATAATTAATTTCAAATAGAAAATTAATACCTCCACCACTATAATGTACATCATGGCCTTCATCACGAGAAGGTTCTATGATAGGATATGAAGGCTACAATGAAATGTTATGAGCATTTTATGCAGTCAATTTATGTTCAAAACTAACACCAAAAAAGAATTTTTTCAAATATTCAATTTGATTTACTTTGAACATCTGACCTATTTACCTATGTCTCATTTGGTACACCAGATTCTTGGGCAAGGCTTTCAAATTCTAGTCGTAGTGTGTAGCGATGACTTTATAGCCTTCCTTCAAGGGAATTTTTTTATCTTCATCCATGAACTCCACATTGAATTTTGTTTGCTATATTTTTTGCTGAATATCATTATTTTTTCATATATGGTTTCATTAAAAAAATAAAATTGCAAAATTATATTTAAAAAATTATATGAAATTTCATTGCTGCTACTTACAAGTCAAGACTGAAGATTCATATAGCCATCAGAGCCAAGTTTGTGTTGGTCAAGCTTTTCTAGTCGACTTTTGTAGCCATGGATGTGTCCTATACTCTATGAATAGTTTCAAACATCTTAGATTATATATTTACAAAGATAACTAATTAGTGCATGATTACATTGTACTTAATGCTACCAAATCATACCTTCTTTTGTCCTGTGCTAGTTCATTTTGTTTATTTTCACATAGCCTTTTCTCCTTTGCATCTTCCATTATTTCATTCCACTACATCAGTGGAATCATAGGAGGATGATCATACTATGGGTTCTCCTTTATACTACTTCTATATTGATCCCTCATAGTATTTATGTTCCTTGATGCTCTTTTCAAAAGTAGGGTGCTGTCAAAAATGTTTTTTTGAAAAAGGCCCTCAAAAGATTTAATCACCTAATTTTTTAATTTAGAACCCCATTCATTCCACCTTTTAAAAAAAATTAAATTGTTACACCAATAACTTTAATATAGTACAATAAATGGAAGAAAAGAAATTTTTTATATCAATGATATGAAACTATACACCTTTTACGTATTGTGAGTCCAAATATCCTCAGTGTCGTAGCAAAAAGATGATCAAAGAAAAAATCATTATGTAAAAAAATATAAAGGGATTATCAATCCAAAATGAGTTATGTATAAGTAAATGAAAATTACGCTTTAAATAATAACAATTTTAAATCACCTAGAAGCTTTCATAATTTTAACGAAAACATAGTTTTCTTGTTCAGCAAGAATGTCCCAGCAAATGAAATAGTACTAGTCACACATACTGCTATAAGAAATGGATCAGCTTCAGTAGTACTAGTCTCTGTTGCTTTATCAACTAAAGGTATATCTGTTGGTGCACAAAATAGGTACATGAGTACAAAATCCACCCAACAAAAGAAAAGAATTCATGATTGGCACATTACAAAATATAACAAAGAAATGTTTTTCTAGTTGTAGTGGGCATAGAAGAGGATGTTTGCATGTTCCTTGTTGCCAACAATGCAGAAGGAAATATCGGATTGTCGACCAAAGGAGGCATCCACACCTCATCATGAGCTGAAGAATAAAATATTGTTAGCAAAGATATTTGCAATGGATAAAGATCAAGTGGGATACTAGCTAGAAGCATCCAAAAAAAAAGAGAGTTAAATATTATAATGTTGATGAAAACAAACAAAGAATGTGTTACTTGCATGAAGGTTGTGCGCTATAACCTTCACCATGTTCACCACAGAGTGTCACAGCTATCACATATTTTTGTAGAACACATAATATTTTAGATCATGATCTATAAGATACTATAAAATATAAATATCTATTGAACTTCTATTACTGCTTTAGATTAATTATTGCTTACCTTCAAAGATTCAACCCTACGACCCAATTATTTTTTCAGTGCCTTTTTCTCCTCACTTGTGCCACACTTGAGGATAATGTTAACAATTTCATCATTGTACACTAAGGGTGATGTCATGTAGAAATGATGCTTATACTTGAGATTGCATATGATCTACTATCATTCCACATTTTTGGACTATCATTTGTGACATCAATATTAGTAAAATTTCATCAAAACAACTCCAAAGATATAAATAAAAGAACATAATAATATGACATTTGTTTCTATATAATTCAAACAATTACAATAATTAAGGTCTACCTTTTCTAAAGGTGTGTGAGACCCTGCCTATGTATGGTGGTCTACCCATTTCACCCTATGAAAAAGATTAGTAATTCTTAGAAATTAGCAACAAAATGAAAGTATTTGACATGTTGTACTTAATATTTATATTTGCACATATGGTTTTCAAAGAAAAAAATGGTGTAACTAATGTATATATCTACAAAATTCAATATCAGTAAAATTCCATTAAAATAACTCCAAAGCTATTTTAAAAAGAACATAATAATATGACATTTGATTCTATATAATTTGAACAATTACAATAATCAAAGTTTAGCTCCACTAAAGAAGGTGTGCGAGATGGTGCATCCCTGCCTGTGCATGGTGGTCTATCCATGTTTCCCTATGAATAAGATTAGTAATTCTTAGCAATTAGCAACAATACGAAAGTAATAGACTTACCAAAAAAATTTATTAATAATAAAATAGATTGTATATTGGAGTCAATATTAATTGGAGAAAATTTCACATACAAAAACATGATGTCCCTCACGTGACTCAAATATACAATTTGCCAACTTCTTAGTTGACATAGGTTGAGAATTATTTATAAATCCTACAATATTCCCTATTAATTTTAACCTTCCATTAATATACATAGAAAATATTTTACTGTGATAATTTTATTTGCATTGTATATAATTTGGTGAGAATGCATACCTACACATACTTTTTTTATACTACACAATCTGCATCCAATTTTTATAATTGTAATAAGCTCTTACATACTTGATCAATTCAACAACTTTATTGTAAAAGACCTTTATGAAATCCATAGAAAATAGGCCCAAAGCATGTAATGAAGATGGATCTATGCAATATATGCTTTCATTAATAGAAAAATTAGTGTTAACTAGAGGTAGTTCCTTGGGTACCCATTATTTCTAAAGATATGTGTACCTTAAGGAAACCTCCCTATCACCTTCACTCTTATTATCATAAAGACATAAATCCCCCCCCCCCTGCCCTTAGCAAGAAAAAATTTCATTCTTTTTGTTGAATTTTCTCCTAATCTTTTGACCTATAGCTGATCTCCCTATTTTAGACCTACTAGATGTCTCACTTTTCTCTTTTATTATCACATTTTCCTCACTCGGGGAAGAAAAATTAGACAAATAACTATTTCGTAATATCTTCAATCCATAAAATGAGAGACACACGAGGAAAAAAGTTCATGCTGATGGTAAAGAGAAGATATGCAAATAAAAAAATGTATCTATAGGGTCTATTAACATATACCTATCGATCCATGTGACTATGCAAGACCCTAGTCAAAGGAAATCAATAGCTTGCATATGTAAATTATTTATCTTAAGTTAGCAAAAAATTCGGTATAACTAATGTGTATATCTAAAAAAATATTTGACATGTTCTACATAATGTTTATATCTGCACATATGGTTTTGAAATAAAAAGTTGGTCACCTCGCTTATCAAATTCACTCATATTATAATGAATGAAAAGTTGTCTACTTACAATTCTCTATAGACTAAAAATTTCGTAGAAGAAAAAAATGGTACATGATGCATTCATCAAAATCAAAAAAATTTCTATAAATAAAAATCATGACCCCATCATACTTGACATTGATCGTACCTCGACAAACATTTCATTGATAATCATCTTCATTCATGTCTTCATTATCATCATCATTACACTTGTCAGTTTGATCATCATCATCACCAACACCATCTTCATTGGCATCATCATCATCTTCATCACCATTAGCATGACTAGATCATCATTACCATCATCACCATGATCATCATTATCTTCATCAGCATGATCATGATTGTTTTCATCATCATCACCATTATCGTCAGCATGACCAAAATCATCATCATCATCTTCTTCTTCTTCATCATTGGGTAACATTCATTCATGATCATAATTTACTTCATCTTGTGATTCTTCAGTATCTTGTTCTTCCATCACATTGTACTTTAGCGACCTTCCTCTTAGATCATGTCAAACAAAAAATGACCAACCTAATTTGTGTGGAATGCCAAAGTAAAATAATTGCTCGCATTTTCTTGGAAGAACATAGGGCTCATCTCCAATTGGCTCAAATGACCTTGTATTAATCATTGTAAATCCACTATCATGTTCAATAATAGTCGTATCAAGATCATTTCAATTTAGTGATAGCCTGTACCATTTGATGACAAATAGAACTATTTTGAATGATTTAAAGTTGCACTCAAGTATATCATCCAAAATTCCATAGTCTCAATTTATAGATTTATGAGGATGTATGATAGTTCTAGATGAAATATTGGTGACTGCAAAATTTATGACCATGGTAGTACATAGCTTTGTGGTTTTTGACTTGCAATTATTCAAACATGTCAAGATTATTTGAATCGCTCTGTGAAATTGATATTAAATCTATGGCTCATGATTAGTAATCATCTGTGTATTTTTATATCTCTTAAGCCATATACTAGATCAAGTACCATTTGTGTAATATTGGGACGTCTATCACAATGAGTTTCTTTAACCAACAATGCAACATCTTCCCATGGTAATGAGTAACCATTTTCTTGAGACTATTAAATCCATACCATCACCCAATCAAGATTGTTTGCAATATACAAACTATAAAGAATGTAATTAGACTAGTTATAAAAAACTTATATTGATGATGGATAAGAATTAAATAACTAAAAAATAACAACTTATAATTACCTCTCACTCTCCTCAATCTACATTTCCCCATCAAGTACTCCTCTTTAAATATGTTAATAGAGTTGGGTTCCCAAGTGTAATGTAGATGGATATTTGCTACAAAATTTTAAAGATATTCACTAATGTACACCATGGTCTAGTATACCATATATCCCTCTACCATAGAACCCTCAGAATGTGCTCTTTGTCAAACCAAGACCTTTATAAATTTCAAGTGCCTCTCAACCATCCACATCGACCTAGTTTGTACAAGTCCACACAATTTAATCTCCTCAACTTGATGTATGAGGTAGTGTTCTTGAGCATTGAAAAAGTTTGAAGGGAGATTTTTTTTTCATTTCACACATAAGCTATGGAATCCTTAAAGGTTTGCAATCTTTCTGAAAACCCTACAAGGTTTTGGGTTCCTTTCAAAAATTCTATGGACTTTGACTTGGAGGCTTGTCTCCTTAGTCAAGTTTATTGTTCATTTTGTTTTTATACTTGGGATCTTATAACTATAAAAGGTATGAGGTGCTTCCAATCCCTTCCTTTTTAATAAAAAAAATTCTCAAATGTTTCCCAATCAAAAGATGCACCGCTTCTTACAAAATTTACTCACAAATGACTTGGTGTGTCCAAGATCACAACCAGCTTATAAAATATCAATAGCCTCCATAAAATTATTAGTAAAATGACCCTTATAAATAAAAAGGATAAATTAAATAGCCCATAGAATATCTCTAAATTTTATGCCTTTTAGGACTACATACACCACTAGATACTAGATATAAACCATTAAAGTCTATGAAGTTGATTTTGGGTCTCTTCATTAAATTTTCAAAGGATAGTAAGTGCCTCATTTATTTCTAAAATTATTATTTTTTAATATATATCTCTATCTATAGCTTAAATATATCTCTAAATTTTATCCCTTTTTCAAAACTATATACACCACCTGATACTAGTTATAAACCATTAAAGTCTATGAGGTTGGTTTTGGGTCTCTTCATTAAATTTGTACATGATAGTAAGTGTGTCATTTCTTTCTAAAATTAGTTTTGTTTAAGATATATCTCTATCTATAGCTTAAAGATGTCTTTTCTAGTCCTTTTTGATCTTGCTCATGTTTCAACTATGTAACTTTTTGAATTTCTTTGTACTCCTCTATTTTCATTTTAATAAATTTCATTCAAACTTATGAGACTATTATATTACAAAGAAATAAATTGAGGAAAAAGAAAAATATTTTTTTATAAAAATAATTCTGTTATTTTATGTGATAAGGTGAGCATTTGTATTATTAATTCTTTGACTTTTATAATCTAGCTAGTTTGTGTATAAATAAAAACCATATTTTATTTTATTTTTCTATTAAAAGGCTTTATCAATAACTCAATAGATGAATGATATTGCTTCTAGTCTACCAAGATTCTAATAATATTCTTAATCAACAAACACATGAAAAAATCACTAAACATAAAAAATAAGACAATGTATCATTCAACATAAAATTATCAAACTTGTTCTAAAATAAAACACTTTAATACAAGAATTCTACAATATAATTGTTACACATTTACAAAAATATTATATTAATGTTAAAATATCCTAAAATATATTTAAATGTATATTTTTACAAATATTAAATATTATTTCATGTTTTTACAAATATTTAAAATAATCTCAATTTTATTTTTTTATTCAATAATAATAATGAAACTAAATATAAGACTATTAACCCCTTAGAAATCAAACCTAGAGTGCTTAGAAATGCATTCAATTTTTCTTTTCTTATTCTACACCAAACCACTATTACTTTTAGGTAGGTTGGACAATTGTTCGTCCTTGTGTTATTAATTGGAAAATAATTTTTAGAGTTACAAAAAATAATTATTTGTTAATTAATTGACTCCTTTTAGAAGCCACTAGTAACCTATTGGTTGGGTTGTTTTAGTCGAGAAGCAACTAGAAACCTCTTGGTTAAGTAGTATAAAAGGGAGTTAAGGGAGGCATTTGGAGAACATAATAGAATAGAGAACAACAAGAAGTTGTAGAAGCATTTGCAATGTTAAGAAATGAGTTTGCAGTGATAGTAAATAGTCTTGTAGTATTAGCATTTGGGCAAATGATAGCACTAGGAAAGTAGTGGGGAATATCAGCAAGAGAAATTAGGAGGTTGTCTAAAATTTTCCAGTGAGAGGCAAGGAATTTTGTACCTCTCAATTTTTTGATGTTAATATATTTTCCATTTATAAAATTGGGTTTCCCTTTTGGGTTTTTCCAAGGATGATTTGTCCAAAACTACTGTGTTCTTTGTGTTGTGAATTTCTTTACGTATTTTATTTATAAAGTTGCAGTTGTGTTATTTTTCAATATTACTTGTAAATTTTTTTTCATCAGTTTAATAATCATTTATGAAAGGAGATTAAGAATGAGTGATTGAAATAGTGTTACTTTTCACAACCACCTCTATTAGTACTACAAATAGCTCATCAATAATGTAAATAGTCCTTAATGAATGTTGTGGTTCCTAGTATACTTTAAAGATCAATGAGTTATACATTTAGAAAACAAGAGTAATGCTTGTTTGTTTCTTTACATAGATAGGAAAACTGTACTTAAAATTTGTGCTCAAGATTTAGTCCAATTCTGCAATTGCCAATTTGGTATGGAGGCCAATAGATCTTTATAATGTAAAATTTAAAATATATATCTAGTGAGGAATGAGTAAAAGACTAGATTTTGTGCACTTTCACTTACATGTACTAAACATGATGTGATATAGTACTACTTTATGGATTCTTTTTTGTTGCGAGGTGGCTCGAAAATCTAGTTGTTGTGTTTAAGGGCAAAGATCCAATGTGAATTTTCTTAGATTAGTGTATGTTTTACTATTATTGAATTTAATAGTACTATTAAAGTAATGGATGAGTATTTATGAGCAATGTCAACAATTCTAATGATATTCAATAGTAGAATTAGTTAGATACAATTTGCATAGAATATATGAGTTTTATTGTCATTTTAACTATTATAATATATCAATTTTTAAATCAATTTAAATGAATACTATATTTCTCACTTAATAAAATTCAAATTATCAATCTATTAATATCAAGTATATGGAAAAAAATTATTATTTTAAATTAATATAGTGTTCTTATTTTTCACTTGACAATAATTTAATAATTTCTTATCTCTACCAAAATTAAAATAATAATGTAAATAATTTCTAAACTATAACAAATCAAACTTTCATAACTACAATTTTGTGATATTTTTTCTTCATTTATTTATTGTTGGCATTTATTATCATTGATTGTAAAAATAATTTTCCAAGTTCTAAATGCTCTGCCCTAGTTTTGCGATTTTAATTTTTTTTCTTGGTGGCAAAACTTTTGTGTAGTTTTAGGTTTTAGAAAGAATCTAAAGAGAGATCAAATTGAGAAATTTTGAAAGGTGATTGTTATTGAATGTTTGGCTTTTCTAGGGTTTCATTCAAATTTTCAGTTTTCTTGCGTATGGCTCTTTGTCTAAGCCTTCCTTCTTTTGTTTCCACTTGTCACACCGCATTTACTATTGGAGATTTTAGGGTAGGTTATAATGGCCCCAGCCAATGGTGACCTAGTTGTTACTAGTGTTCACACTACTGCTTTAGATTACTATGGCACCTCCTTAGAAAAAATGCCCTCAAAAATTTGTCCCAAAGGTTTTTCAAAAGCTAATCCTAATATTATCCTTCCTTTACAAGAATATGATGTTGCATTTGATTGGTTAGAGTAGTATACCTTAATAGGGTATTTTGTGGGTAGGACTTCTCTTGAATCTATGCTCTGGGAATGGGTTAACAAGAGTTGGACTCCTCACGGAGTCCACCTTGACACTATGGTCCTTGGTCTGTGCATTTGTCCTTACTTATTTTTCAAAAATGGTCACCTAGCTTCAATTGTGTGACCTGAGAAAACTAGCTTTGTTAAGTCTAGATATATTTTTGACAACATTATTGCTATCTAGGAAGGAATGGAGTGGGCTCACAAATCCAAACACACAGCTATTTTTTTGAAGATTGATTTTGCTAAAGCCTATGATTGCATTGAATGGCCTTTTATCTTGGCTATGCTCCAGGCTCTTGGTTTTGGTCTCAATTTCTTACAATCTGTTGCAATGCTCTTTGGAAATGCTTATGCTTGCATTACCATCAATAATTATCAATCTAATGCCTTTTCTCTTTTTTGTTCCATCAGGGAAGGTTTCCCTCTGGTACTGGCACTTTATGTCCTTATTGCTAAAGGGTTTAGCTATTTGCTAGCTCACTCTATATCCTTAGGACTAGTTTTTGGCATTTCCTTGCTTGAATCATCTTCCTAGTTGGTTAATGGTCATTTTGCGGATGATTCCTTCCTCACTCTTTTGGAGGATGAAGAAAACATAAAAAATGACTTAAATTTCTTGGACACCTTTTATCAAGCCTTTGGATCTACTATTTAATGGCATAAAATGCTCTGCTACCAATAGTCATTCTTTCCAGCACCACCTTGTCTTAGCCAATTTGAATGGAAAAGGGTCTCTCATGAGGAGATATTCATCTTTCTTGGCATTCCATTTTCTTTTCAGGCTTCACTTGTTGAACTATGGAATGTTGTGCTTGCCAAGATCACCAAGAAACTTCTTGTGGCCACTCATGTATATTATTCTTATTGTTGGGCTCCCTCTAAAGCCTCCTATCAAAAAATGGAAAAACTACTCAAGGATTTCTCTGGGCTTCTGGTACCGATTATCATGGATTTCACAGAGTTGCTTGGGATTTTTGTTGTCTCCCAAAAGAACTTGATGGACTTGGCCTTCTTTCCACATAGAAGCAAGGCCTTGCTCTATGTGCTAAATGGATTATTCGTGCCATCTCTAGAAATGAATCCTAGGAAATTTTGGTTTTCCATTGCATCTCTTCCGAATTTTCCATCAACATACCAACTTGGAAAGGGATTAATTTCCATACCCTTCTAATCATGTGGGAGCCAATGATCATACAAGGCTCTTTTATTATTAGTAGCATATTGAAAGCTTGGGAAGCTATCAAGCCCTTAGGTAGCTATTTTGGTGATGAGTTCTGCAATGGTCTCTCTTTGAATCAACAGAATATTTGGTGGTCTCACCTCGCCAAGACTCAAGGTGGTAGTGCTCTACATTTTTTCAAATGAGGCATCAAAATTCCTAAACATATTTTTGTCTAGGATTTTCATAAGTTTTAGATCCTTAGAAGATATGTAGGTCTAGTACCATCTTGTCTGTTCAGATCGATAGACTTTTGATTTATTGTTCTCTTCAATTCCAGTACACTTAATTCATAAAGTGGGTATTCAATCTATTTTCTGATATGCTCAATCAGAGATGACATTTGCAATCTTCTCTTTCTCAATGGAGAAAGTGCATTGACACTATTTGGAGTGCTATTATAAAGCCCAAGATTTCCCATTTACCTTGGTGTCTGGCTTTTCAAGGTCTTCCCCTTGGGCCTCAGCTCAAGCATATTAGGGTTCCAAATCCTAGATGCCCTTTTTAGGGACAACCAAAGTCTTTCTTGCATATTTTTTATTTTTGTAGATGTGTTCAAAATTATTGGTACTAGATTTATGATGTCTTTAAGTCATTCAAGCCTAAATTCTATTCTTGGCACATGGTTGTCTTGGGTGATTCCCCTAGAATTTCTCAAAAATTTACCTAGATTTGGCATCTCTTTAAGATGGAGATTTTGTTTACTTTGTTGAGAGATATAATTTGTTCTCTTTTCACTCACAATTTTCTTGATATTAATATTGCTATGTACACTAAGGCATGCATTTGTAATAATGTAACTATGTAGATTCAAGTTCAAGCTAACAAAGTGGCCTTTGAGGTGGCTCACCTACAAGAGCTACTAAACCACTAGGGAAATGCCCCTTGGACTATTCCCAAAGTTCTTCCAGATGCTTGGACTAATACCTTGATGCCTCAAGCCCACTGCCCATGATGCTACTCCTTAGGCCACCACTCGCACACCCCATGCTCCTAGGCTTCCCACCACCACTCTCCCAGTGGTGGAGGCACCGATCAGCTTCCCTACACAATGGTGGTACTGACTAGTTCTTGGCTTCTCCTCTTTGACAAATGGAACTTTATGGAAAATGACCTTGCCTGGATCTGGGAATTTCTCCTCCGTGGACAAAGATAAAAGATGTAGATCCTGCCACTGAACCTACTACTACTGCTATTGATGATGGTTGGATTGTCCCTAGCATGTCCCCAATCCCAAAGATGATTTAAGTTTCTATCATTGTGACAAGCCACGTACCTTGGCAGACACTTGTTTGGTTGCCTAAGGTTGTTATTTATGTTTTTTTGATAAATAGTGTTTGATTATGGCTTCAGTTGTGTGAACTTTTGCGAGGTGATCTTGTATCCCTTGGCCCTTTTTTATGAATTATAATCTTAGTATATTAATTATTAATAGAAAAAGACTCTTCATCAAAAAAGAAATTGAAAGTCTTTATATAATATTTAAGCTCTTTGTTAAATATTTTATATTTTAATTATAACTATCTAAGAGAAAATTACAAGTAAAGAGAATAACAAGTTTTATTACTATTTCTTCTCCCTACTGAAAATTAGGTTCAATATAATATTCTATAATTGTGAAATATTAAAGTATCTAAGGTTAGAATCTTGTCTTGGATTTTATAACTTTATTGTACTTTTCATAGGAACATACTATTGCATTTAGTTGTAGGAACTTTAGTTGTAATAACTAACATAAATTGTATCCTTCCAATTTTTCCTCTATTTTTAATTAATTTAACATGATTACCAACATGAACTAAAAAATATTACAAAAGTTTTGTTATGTAAAATTTGAATTCTTATAATATAAATATAAATATACAAAATTAAATACAAATTTTAACATCTAGACTTTATTTGAACATTTATAATTTTTAATTAATATATTTATTTTAAGGTTGTTTACGTTGAAGTTATTAAAATTGGAAGTATATCAAAATTATTATAAGTAAAAGTGGAGTCTAAATTTATTTATTTTGTTAATTATTTAGTTAAAAGAAATTATATTAGTACTTATATACTTTTAGTTATGCGCATATAAACTTAGTTGTGTCTCTTCTAATACAAAGTTTCTTTTCATTTCTTATTAATGTTGCTTGAAATAATTAGGTATGATAGTTGATTTATTTCTATTACTAATCTTACATCTCTATTTGTATTACAATTTACTATAATGATAAGAACATGCCACTTATTATATTTTTCCTAGGCAATATACTCAATCGCTTCAACTTGACTAATTATAAACTTCCATTTTTCAGCCAATTAGATATCAATATTTTTATTTTGAAATTTAATATTTCATTTTCACTTTCCAAAATCTTAAAAAAATTAATGATATTGAAATAAATGTCCCAAAAATATTTGATTGGAATTTTCAATAGTTTGCTTGTTTTGCATTTTTCTGATAGTCTTTTTTTCAGCATTCGCATGGCTTGCGATTTTCATGCCAGGTGCAATCTCTCCTTTTTCTCTCTTTTGATTTTCATGCCTTATCCCTACCTCTCAATAGAGCCCATTCTCATGGCCTCCCAATCCACTAGGACTAATTTGGAGCTAGATCCCAATATTCCTCATAACCCTAGCTCTTTGGCTTCGACCTTCAAACCAAAGACATTTTTAGATGCCATCTTTGCTTTGTCCATAGGCATTGGTGCTAAATTCCACATCAAATATGAAGCACAAAAACCAAGTAAGGGTTCTATGGAATCTTTGATGCCCCTTTCCATCTCTCCTAATTCAGATATGGTTAATGAAATAGTTAGGGCCAAGAATAGGCTAAAGGGTTTTGCCACTTTCTTTGCAGTGGTTAACATTGAGAAATGCCCTCCTCGCAAATTTATGGATGACTAGTTTAAAAACTATTGGAACTTGAAACATGGCTATCACATTTCTTTTTGTAGGAAAATTCAATCGAGTTTATTTGTCACATTTTTAAATATTTTTGAGGCTCAAAAAGTTGTTCTTAAGAAAAAATTTTGGAGGGTTGGTTCTTCTTCCTTTGGTGCGCTAGCTTGGACCCCAAAAGATATTCATGATGACATGACTAGGTTGGCTCCCCACATAAATGGTAGAGCCTTGATTACACTCTAATCGGGCTTGGAAATGTTAGAGTAAATAATTAATAATTATTTATTTATTCTATTTACTTAAGCTTACTTAGGTTAAATGCATGTAGTTAATAGTTGTAGTGATGAGTTGTTCACAACATGGGAGCTTGTTCCCTTCTAGCATGTTCCACCTTTTTGTAGAAGTGTGCTTGGTTGTAAATTCATTCATTCACATAGTAATTTCATTTTCCTATTGTGAAATATTTTCTCTTGCATTGTTTGCTTCAACCTCTTTCTCCTTTGATTTCTCTTCAGCAAGCTATTTGTATGTAGGTGACCTTGGTGAGCTATGGAGTTGGATTTCATCAACTCCTATAGGAAATCCCTACTTCTTTGGAAATTAACCTTGGTGATGATCTCTTTTCCTAACCTATTGAGATTTTGGGAGGGCTCAATGCTTTCTTCCTCTATAAAATGTATTGAGTAGAACACAAATCTAAATAACTAAAGTAAGTTCTATATTATCTAATCATTTAATTATTACTCTCTAACTATTGTAGCTAAAAATATCTTAACCAAGTTGAATTAACTATCTTTTTGTTTTTAAATCCTTATTGTAAAGTAACATTCCACTGAGTGTTTGTAATTCCTATAGAGAGGCCAACCATTAAAGGGTGAAAAGGTCTAGATGATCTTTGGTAAAAATTCCCAACAAGGTCACTCCTAACAAGTGTATTTGTAACATTTAAAAGGGTTGGCTCTTAACTGAGATACCTTGAGAAAACTAAAATTATTTTGGTTGAATAGTCCTAGATAATTTTTAACCTTATCATGTTTCTATGTTAGAAATGATGGTACTCATATATGTGTATGGTATATTTGTATGTTATTTTCTTTTTCATGTTCAATTTTTTACGATTTATTTTAGTCGATTGATAAAGCTAATATTCAGTATAAGAGGCAATTTTTTTTTATGCATGAAAATTTCATTAATTAATATGTTAAAGTTGTAATAAGTCTAACAAATTTTTTTTAGAGGCTAATAGATAATTGATTCACCCCGTGTTGCCACAATTATCTAAAAATTATTAAGTTACTTTCTAACTCTTTTTTTTTTAAAGCTAAACATTAGAAATATAATAATTAATTATTTTATTAATTACTATAATGCAGCTTAGGTTATTTTTTGATAAGATAAATAGGTAATGTAACTTAGGTTAGTTACCTATAGGGTTTTGATCTAATTTTATAAGGATCGATCTAACTTTATCAAATATTCATTCAATACAATTTCAAATTATCTTTTGCACATCAAGAATGTGTCATCTTTTATGGATCTCTAAATGAAAATCTCCATATGTTTTCTTCTCTCTTTTTATGATAGGTGTTTGCATGCAAGTAATTCTTGAGAGCTATGAGATGAGCTTTCCTTTACTTCAATATGGTATCTGAGCTTTATAGTTTCATGCACCTATTGCCTTCTTGAGAATTTTTAGATTAATTTTTAGGTCTATGTTCAATACATAGGAATTTGTATTGGATCTAGAGGAGACCTTTATTTTAGATCAATTTGAACCCAAAAAATATTGTTGTTGAGCTCATAGAACCCAAAAATTGCCATTTCCATAGAAAATACATTCAATTTGGGTGCAATTTCAACCTATGGAAAAACAAAATTGGCCAAAGGTCACAATGTGTGGGCACAAAAAATGAGGCAACATGTTTTAAAAACATTTATCAAAAAAATTAAACAATTTTTTTATATTTAAATTGCATGACTTTTTTATTGAAAATGGGTTGAAAATATAAGACTTATTATTATTTATTTAAATTAATTATTAGAATGTATTAGTCTTGAGTAGATTCTAATCCAAGGCCTCCCATATGAGAGGCACAAGTTACTATTGTGTTATAGCCTCTTGCCTATAAATTGAACTTTTTTTTTTTGTATAAAGAAGCATGCATATTTTCTTCCTATAAGTTTTTATTAAAAGAGGCATGAAAGTAAAGTCAAAAAGTTCTGTAAAGATCTTGGATTAGTAGTACAATTTTTGACATCAGTGGTACATTGGAAGGTAAAGCTATGTAGGTCATGGCATCATCATATTTGAGAAGACCAATAATTGTTGCTAAACTACCATGTATTTGATTTGTTCTATCCAAAAAAATAGTGGATGACTTTTTGACTATATCTTGGGCATACCAAGGTATTTGTTGATAAATATTATATTGTTTGAAATTTATTTCTAAACACGTTATGATGGCACAGTTATTTTCCACTTTGGTATAGTTTTTTTTTCTATTTTATCTAGTCAAAGGTAGGAGTTCTATTTTAGCACTATAGGAGACATGTCTTGAGCTTCTGGACTCTATTTCTTGAAAACAAAATTATTGTTAGAAATATTATTATATGCTCTTTCTAGTGATTCTAATTTTTATTCTACATTCTTCAATATATATTTTCTTTTTCTTTTTCTTTTTTCTTTTTGCACTCTAATGGATGTCTTTGTTGTTTTAGGTGTGGGGATCATTATTGTTACATGGGATGACTTGTCTTGGGTTGAAGTGTTTTTTACCAACCATATGTGTCATCTAGTATTTTTCAATAGTTGTTGTAGCAATTTTTTGAAAATTTACTAAGAAAAAGTGCCACTCTATTGCATTTCAAATTTTTAACATCTTTGTGTCTTCTTGTACTTGTACATTTAAAGTTCCATGTAGGGTTTCATATCTACTATTCTTTTCATCTTCCTTTATCAAGTGAATTCTAATTCTATGGAATTATACTCGTGATTTATCAATGACATGTGCCTTTATAGGTATTTGTACTTCTTTCCCACTCTTGATGTTCCTAGTTCTTTATTCTATAGGAGTTTATCCCTTCAATTTTAGCCTACACATCTTAGGTCTTAACATTATAGATCAGTTACAATGGTTCTAATTCTTTATTAGTTTGATAGAGTGAGCTATGTATTTAAAACTTATTCCTTTGTATTGGCGGATTATAGTGATTGGATACCTATGTATTTTTATGAGATGGATAATTTACCATATGGACATTATTTCATTCCTATTTATGGAGGACATTAATATATCTCCCATATATAATCTATAAACTCTTTAGACTTAGTGTTCTCTACTTATTCATATTCTATTCTATGGAGGTTCTTTAGATCAATAGTTTGATAGTGTTTCTAACTTATTCTTTAGTGGTGTGCTTCTTAGTCATCATTTTTTTCCTATTTTCTAGGATATTCTTTAGTTTTGAAGATTCTATATTCCTTCACTATTTTTTCATCATGTTTTTTATCTCTTCTTGGAGTAGTGTCTTTTCCACCTGATTTTCTCTATTTCTCCTCTTTACAGAGATTTTGTTGTGATTGGGTACCTTATTAGGCCTTGTTGATGGGACCCAAATTTACTTTTAGTAGTTGTTTTTAAGATTTTACCTACTCCTTAAGTTTATCTTAAGGGGGTGGTTAGATTAATAAGGTATTTTATTGTTAATTAAATCATTTTGATTTAATTATTAAGTCACCTATTAATTCTATTTTACTTAATCTAAACTTTAAGCATATAATAATTAATTTTTTAATTAATTATTACAATATAATCTAGGTTAGATACCTTTAGCATTTTTATCTCCTTTTGTAAGGATTTATCTCTATTTGTGAAGCATTCATTCAATACATGTGAAATTTATCTCTTACACATCAAGAATGTGTCTGTCATCTTTTATGGATCTTTGAATTCAAGTTCCCATAACTTTTCTTATCTCTTTCTATGATAGGTGTTTGTATACAAGTGATTTTTGGAACCCTGAGGTCCTCAAAACAAACAAAACCTAGGTTTTTTTATAAACAAATAATAGCCATAAACCCTAACTATATCATAATTATAATCCTACTTCTATTTCTAATTTTTACCTAATATGTCTATTAATAAATTGAAGTATTGAAGAAGCCATACCCGAACCCCTAACCTTCAACATTATGTGTTCTCTAGAATCTATATTTTAATCCTAATGTGAACCTAAATCCTAATCTTAATCTAAACACTCAATTTAGTCCTAATTATTTTTTCAACCCTAATTTAAAAAATAAACCTATTTCAAATCCCTAAACCTAATGATCATTTTTACCCTAACCTAGTGTATAGGAAAAATCATAATCCTACTCATGTTGCTAATGTAACCATACCCATATTCAAAAAGTCTAACTGTAATCCTAACCTTTACTATTACCCTACTATCTATACTAACCATGATGTTAATCCAAGACCAAAATTTGAGCCATAATTATCAACCATGTCCCTACCCATAATCCTAAATCTATTTAAACATTAATTGTAGCAGTAATCCTAACCATAACTTTAATCCAAAGTCTAACTCATTTTTTTCACAATATTCTTAACACTAACCCAAATTAGAATCATTACCCTAAACCATAATCATAACTTTACCTCTATCCAAAAACCAAATTCTAGTCATCATTCTCAGCAAAAGCATAGTGCTAAATAACAAACCCTAATATAAATGCTTAAATATTATCCTAGCTATGATTAATACTCTAAAATAATACCATAAAAAAAATATTAAGCCTCTAGCTAAACAATTATCATTATAATATTCCCTAGACCCCAATCCCAACCTAAATCAAAATTTGAAACCTAACCATAAAACTAATCACAATGTAAACTATTTCCGTAACTATAATCCTCATGAAAACAAACTAATTCAAACACCAATGCTAAACCTAACCATATATCATATCCCTAATCCAAACCTTAGCCATAGCCATAATACCAACCATGATGTAACCCTTAAGGCTAACCATAGTCCCAACCCTAAAAAAATCCTAATCCTAATCATAGTGTTAATCCATGCCATGACATTGATATGAACTTCAATTATTTTTCTGACTCTAGAAAAAATCAAAATACAAGCTCAAGCTATGGTACTCCTTGATGTGAATTTTGACACTAATGAGAATCCTAATCTTAAACCCAAAGAACTAATCCTAACATTAATCAAATCCCAAGCACTCACCATAATGATAACAATGATATCAACCCTTACCCTAACTATAATCTTAAACCTAACCCTTATCCTTATCCTTAACTCTAATGTTGACCAAAAGAAAAACTATAAACTAACCATAATGTAAACCCTTACCATAACCATGATCCTAACTTTAAACTGTAAACCCTAATCTTACCCATGACAATATTTCTGAGCTTAAACTGAAATCCAAATACTAAACCCTGATCCAAACAAGAACTCTAAACCCAATCCATAATAGTGGTCATAATATTTTAAATCCTAATTCCAACCTTAATAATAAAAAATTTAATCATATTGTTCTGTTAATCATAATTTTAAATATTAATCCTTATCCTATATTGAACTTAGAGAATCCAAATTGTAACTATTACCATAGCCATAAGTCATTATCCCTCACCCTAACCATAATCATACTCATTATAGGAAGACCTGAATCAGGAATGAAACCTAATTGTAAATGGTAAGCCATAAGTGTAATAACTATCTGTGATATAAGTACTAAGTCTAACCATAATTATATTAATTTACCTAAACCATATCCTAATTGTAATGCATATATTAACCTTAATCCTAACCCAAACCATAGCCTTAGCCATGTACACTTAAAATCTATAATTCTAATCACTTGAACCTAGAATAGTAGTTCAATAACTTCCCTTAACCCAAACCAATATCCTAATATTCCTAACCTAAAACTTATTATAATTATATTTGAAACCCTTAAAAGTAACCCTAACCTTCTTTCTCTATATTTATCTTGGTAACAATGACTTAAATTCAACCTTAACACTGAAACTAACTTTAATTATAACAATAAATGGAAACCAGAATCTAATCTTAATACTAACTCTAATCATGATATAAATTATAATATAAAATACTAATGTTAGTGAAATTAATTAATTAAAGTGGCTAGAGTTATGATTGCTGGTAGCTAAGTGGGGGGAAATTTTGGCGATATTAATGGGTAGATCAATAGAAGCTAACTTTGCGCCCTACGTTACACTCCAAAACTAGACCTAATTTAGAAATGTTGCAGCAACCTCCTCATTTTCCAGCTTTCAAGGTGAGAACTAAAATAATGTCCGAACAAAATTTAGAATGCCGTCATCCAAATATGGCAAAAACGGTTAGAGAAAATGAGGTTTACTGTGACGAATGCAAAGATGTTGCCAAAAATCCAAACCGTTCAGATTGAAAATTCAAATTAGCAGTCAAAATATTAAACCACGAAATCATCAGCCGCAGCTCTAATTTAGCTGTTGCACCTCCAAATCAGTGGCCTTGATGTTGCCAATTTCAAAATTTATAAGAGAGAGCAGCTCTCCTTTTTAATTCACCAGAATACCAAAAGAGAATCATAGCAAAATGGGTTGCAGGGGATCATGTTCGAGCGTGTATGTGAGAGTTTGGCTGGAAAAATTTGTGAGGACAAGTTTGTTGCAGGAGATGTTAACTTCATGGTTGTCATTTCTTAGTGATCTGTTGTTGTTTGTGTGCATAGTGGGAAGGCTTTTCTTGCTTCCTCCACCTATCTTTGTTATCATAATGGCGTATGTATCAGAGATTCAAAAGAGGAATTGCAATGGGAGGGCTCGTATAATCTCATACATTCAAAATGGAAGTTGCTGTGAAAATGAAGGAGAAGTTGAAGGTTGGGATAAAATCGAAAATCAGAGAGTTTCTCATGAAGTAAAAGACGAAGTTGAATTGGAGTGTCTTCATGATATGACACAGCGATTTGATTACTCCAACTCTTTCCCTCATTTAGAATGGCAAAGAGATACGGGCGAAACGGATAACTGGAATCCTAGAGAGGTAATAAATGGGATTTTTTTAGAACAATTTGAATTTTCTGCTGTCACAAGACCCATCTTCCTCTGTATATTTTTACACTATATTAACTCTTTATTTTTATACATTTTGCAGTTTACTGAATGCTTGGAATTTTGGCGAATAAAGGCAAAAATGCATCATCAAATACTCTTATTAATTCACATTTGAATTAAAGGTTATTTTGTTGATATAAATGTATATCTTCCCTTCACAAATAATAAAAATAGAACTTATTTCAGTACACTTATCATCAAAAAAATATGTTATAATTAATTAATGATGACTATAAATTGCTTAAATGTACAAATTTAAAATATATTTATCATTTATTAATTACAATTATGATAATAATAATGAATTATGACTTGATTATAATAAATTTTAGTATTTGTCCTTAGATTAATGTAATCAATTTTCTTTAATTATAAAATATTATATCCACCAATTACAATTCAATAATTCTATTATCTAAATTTTTCTAATGAAATTCTAATGTCAACATGCCGCATTTATAGAATTTTGTTATTAGTACTTGTCTATTGTGATACTTTTAAGATTTTATGTTTTAACTACATAGGCATTACAATTTTATAAAATTATTTTTCTAAGATTTGATTGGTTGAATTTATTAATATAATATTTATCATTCAATTAAACATACAAAAATACTATTATATATTATTATTATAAAAATATTATTATTTTCATATTTTAATATATTTCTAATATAATATTGTGACATATATACAATAGAAGACATATATTAATAATTATATTTATGAATAAAATTATAATTATAATTATAATTAATATCATTAGAGAAAATTATAATTATCTAATATTTTTATTAATTAGAATATTTTATAAAATATAATAAGTTATTAAATTAAAACTATATTTATATAAAATCCAAGTACAAAGAAACTATGTATCACTTGTTCTTATTGCTTTAATAATTTATTAAGCCATTCATTTGATCTAAACATATTTTACTTTATCTCAAATATTAATTGTAGTTTTGTAAAGTAGTTATGTTCATAAGTGATTGTTCAATTCAAATTTCAATTATTTTAACAATTTATTAAATTTATAATTAAGAAAGATCAAATTATTAATTATTTATTAATATTAATAATTATGTTATCTATATTTTAAAAAAATGTGTACTTCAATTTTACATTTTTTAAATTTTTATTCTATCATTTACATTTTACACACTATATTATATTCTTATATAATTTAATATTTATATTTAAATTTAAATAGAATTTTGAGAGACTTCATTCTTGCCATAATCAAGACTTTGCATATCGACAATATCTTCCATTTTGAAATCTCGGATAATCAGATGAATAGAGGATGGGATCACATTATAGAGGAGCCAACATATTTAACTATAAAGGTTGCTCTAGTAGCTCCCCCACAAATTGGAGTTGTTTGTAGTTTGTTCTTGATTAGCAGAGTTACCACTATTTGTATTGTTGTTAGTTCAGTCCTTTCTCTCATTGCAGGTGTACAATGGTTCTGGTAAAAATTCAGTTATGATTTTGAATGGAACGTCTGAGGAGCTCCCTTCTATGCAAGCTACTTACTTTTAATCAGATGAGATTCCAATAGTTCTTTACTTCATTATCTATTTGAGAATCAGAGGCCATTACAATGTCATAAATATGGTAGCATTGTCTATATGAGTTTCATCCCATATCCAAATAAATAATTATTTTGTACAATTCACATTGTTGTACTTGTTGTAGGCTAGTATTATTGCATTCACTTTGCACAATTATTCAATTAGTAATAATTTTTGAATAATTAAAATATTTCTATAGTTTATTTATTTATTTATAAACTTTATGTTTCACACAAATTATATGATTGGCTGCAATCATTTTTTGTTATAAGAGCCTTATTTTCGGAGGTTCTCCATAATGCAATATTGTTTGCTAGAATCAAGGTACGAGATAGTTGCATAAATTTTAGTTTCTCTTTGCATATGTTTTGGCTAATGCAAATTTACGCAAAATGAAAGCCCACTATAATGAAATCTTAATAAATGTAATAGCACGACCAATTTTAATTTACCTTGTAAAGATTATTTTTTATTAAAAAATATGTATAAGTGAAATAGGGTAGGTGAAATTGTAGTTACACAAAGTGTTTTTTATATATTAGAAAGAATGTTCTTACAAGCTGTATGAAAGTAAAATGTGCCAAAGTAACATGCATTTACAACTACCAATGAGATAATGAGAGTATAATAATTTTTACACTATTCTATTTATTCATTTATATTTATACTTTGAGAACATATTAATTATAATTCTTTTTTCACTTTTCTAATATTTGAATTAGATTAGATTAAATTTATTAAAAATTTATTTAAAAATCTACACTTTCTATTAGATACTTACAATTACAAACACTATTCTATTTATTCATTTATATTTATACTTTGAGAACATATTAATTATAATTCTTTTTTCACTTTTATAATATTTGAATTAGATTAGATTAAATTTATTAAAAAATTATTTAAAAATCTACACTTTCTATTAGATACTTACAATTACAATTACTAACAATAGGGCAAGTACATGCCACTATGTGGCACTTGTTAGTTTCTCAATTCAATTATGTAAGATTTATATTTTTTCAAATACATATCACTTGTTTCCATTTATTTATTTACTTTTTACAAATTTATAGTTAGTTTATATTATTTGAACTTCTGCAAGATTTTAGGGTTTTATTGAGGAAGTAGGTCAATTATTTGTCACCAAAGAAGCTATAGCTTTTTTTTTGGGAGGAAGGTAGGTCAACTATTTATCACCAATGAAGCTATAATATTTTTATTTTAAAAAGATTCTTTGTTTTTAGACATAATAGGAATTTTTATTACAATACAAAAATATTGCATTATGTGTAAAGGGTCATTTCTAAGTCTCACCTACATAAACTATCACTTTTGATAGTTTATCATTATTTCGTCTTAAAATTAACCCTTTTTCATTGAAGTGTTCAAACTTATATGGTGAAGATATTTAGATTAAAAAATTATATTGTATTGTGTTTATATTCATTTAATAAAAAAAATTAAAATTAAATTATATTGTGTCTACCAAAGTTGATTTTTTATTTTAATAAAAAAATAATTAAGTGAAAAAAGATATATTTTTCAAATTAGATGTAGTGGTATTAGTTTAAAATAAATATCTTAACTCTATCAAATGTATTATATTAAAAATTTATTCTTTTATTTGAATTGGACATTTGATTAATATATTTCACTAATATAATGTTCAATTTAGAAAGTGGATTTAACTTTGACAAAGGTCATATTATTCAAACAATCATGTTTTAATTGTGTTAAAATAAACATTCTTTTATTTGTCTTGGATATTGGATTAATAGATTTAGTTCTTATAATGTTCGATTTAGAAAGTGGAATTAACTTTCTGACAATATTTAATTTAATATTGAAATATAATTGTATACTAAAATATTTAAAACATTTTTTTTTTAAACGAGCACCAGTAGGAAAGAACGAGTAAGAAAACCTCTAGTCTTGCCCAAGACCAAGGTCCTAAATTATACATAGTTTAAAAGAGGCATCCCCTAATATATTTTAATTAATGAGTTATTACAGTGACCAATTATTAGATCTAGTATTGACAGTAATAGTTTCCTTTGCATTATTCAACATAACTTCCAAATTCAAACATATAATTTTATTCGCAACTGCTTATACCTCCTGAGATAATTCTTCTACCAACCTACATATTAAAGATGTCTTTCTTTCCATAAGTATTAGTACTATTAGACCAACAAGAATAAGTGAAGAGATTCAACAAGATTTGATAAAACCTTTTCTATAACAAATTTAACACTTTTCTCCTTAGCTATATGTAGTTTATTATGAGTTGGTAGACTACCATCTTATTTATCAATTTTTGAATGTTCATGTAATTAAAATTTTTATAGGTGCTTGTAGTGTCCAGATTAGTGAATAATCCACACATGTTATAATGTACTATATTGGGGAAGATTAGGAGTGATAGACATTTTTCATTAAATTATTTTATTACCTATTTTCTATTGCTTGCTATAGATGGTTGATTTATTTTTTTATATGTTCCCATCATATTTTGAACTTAATTTAAATGAGAGTGTTACTACATGAATTGAAGTGTGTGGAACGTAAACTTGTAGATTGATATTACCAATTTTTGAAGTTACTACCAAGATTCTAACATTATTCATATGTTTATAATAAGACTAAGTTGCAGAGCCTAAAATCATCATACAGATATTGCAAAAACTAAAAGAATAGATTTTTTAAAGTACTATATACATACTCAAAAATATGTTCCCATATAGCCTTACTAAACTCCTTTCATTTTCTAAAGTACTATATATATATATATATATATATATACATACATATATATATATATATATACATATATATACATACATATATATATATATATATATATATATATATATGTATATATATATATATATATATATATATATATGTATATATATATATGTGTATATATATATACATATATGTATATATATATATATATATGTATGTATATATATGTATATATATATATATATGTATGTATATATATGTATATATATATATATATATGTATACATATATATATACATATATACATATATGTATATATATATACACATATATACACATATATATATGTATGTATATATATATGTATGTATATATATGTGTATATATATACATATATATATATATATGTATATATATATATACATACATATACACATATATATATATATATACATATATATACACATATATATACATACATATATATATATATACATATATATATATATATATATATATCTATATATATATATACATATATACATATATATATATATATAGCTTTTTATATATACATATACATATATATATATAGGAATGTATGCGTATATATTTAAAATTCTAATGATATTATATTTGTTTGTATCCTTATTATCTAAATTATCCATCAAGGCTAATTTAGCTAATAAGATTAAGACATACATTATTAAGTTTTGATCAAGATGGGTTTTAAATTTCTGATTAATTTACTGATAATTATAGATTAAGATATTTTCACCATCAACACCCTTATTTTCTAATTTATCTAACAAATTTTTAAAATTTTAAAACTAATACTCAGATATTTTTAATATTAATGGGTATGCTTTGTATCATAATCAAATTATAAATGTGATAATGGTTAATAAGGATTATAGTTATAATTATGCTTATAGTTATTAGAAATATTACAATCTACATTTACTTTAGTAAATTTTAAGGCCATTGCAACTCTTACACAACCTTCCAAAATGAAAAAAAAAACTATTTGTATAATAAATATATCCCTTAGAAAATTAATGAAACTTTGTAAAAGGTTATGTGTTTTATTTGTGAAATTTTATTTTTTAGAATTATGTAATGAAAAGTTAAAAAATTTTATATAACCATATTTACCTTCACATTTAAATTAATATTTTATCCATCAATCATATATATATATATAGTACATAGGGGTAGGAGATAATAAGAAGGGAATTGTGTAATTGGAGGGAACACAAAAGAGAGAGTGAGAGAAAAGAGCTAGGGATATAGACATTTGGTAGAGTTAAATACTGAAAAGGGAATAGTAATGCTGAGAGAGGGGATAAATGGTTGATGGATGAGATAGCTGATATATAGCTTGAGAAAGGAGAGAATTAAGGCCTCAGAGGTATGTTCAAGGATGGATGAGATAGACTAAAAGAGAATAATAAGGAGGAGAGAGCACGGTAAAGAGGGAGAAGGTAAAAGAAAAGAGGTAGTGATAATAGTAATTAGTGGGAAGATATTATTGGAGGGGGAGAGATATATGAGAAGTGGAAGGGGAGAGATGAGGTAGAGAATGAGAGGGATGATAGCAAAATATATGAGTTGTAGAGAAAGAGGATAACTAGGGCATAAAATATATAGATATGTTCAGAGAGAGAGAAAGATATATTAATATATAAAAACTAGAGAAAAAAGACAATTTGAGGGGGAGGGAAGAGATAATATAGAAATATAGAGGATATGTAAGATAGATATGGTGTAGAGAGAGAAAGAAGATTCTAATGGAATGCAATGTATTTTTATGGTGACGAAGAAAGGAAAATGAGAGATAGGTATTTAGGAGGGGTCAAAGAGAGTTGAAGAGATTGTGAGAAGGGGAGGGAGATGAGAGAAATTAAGAAGGGGAGGATTTAGTTATGGGGGATCACATGTAGGGAAGAGTGAGAGAAGAACGAGAGGGAGAGAGAAATGAGGTAAATATAGATATTAATGATGGGAGAATGATAGTGAGAGGGGGGATAAATAGAGAAAGAGATAAGGGAAGTGGGGAGATGGGGTAAGAAGTGAAGGGGGGGAGAAGTTTGATGATATAGAGCTTCAGAAAGGAGATAATTAAGGCCTAGGAGATATGGTGGAGGATGGATATGATTGAGTTAACAAGATCAATTAGATTGGGTGAGAAGGGGGAGAGGGTGAAAGAAAAGTGTTAGCAATAGATAGTAACTAGTGGGCAAGAGATGGTTGGAGGCGGAGGGATATATGTGATGCAATGCAAGGCTAGAGAATCCAGGGAGAGATGTCCTAGCCCCTATCGAATAACCACATAGCAAAAAAACAAATAACAGTTCAAGATATGATACCAATTCACAACACTTTCTTCATAAAATAATTGTATGCAATGTGCTCGACGATAAAGCCTTCTGGGTTATGACCAAATACAATAGCAATTACAATTAGAGTTTTGATAGATCTCTCAAGATCCAGCCCCAAACCCCTTAGCTAGTCCAAAGCCACACACTCTGGTAGAAACATCCAAGGAAGATTTAAACTTGTGTTTGTAATCCCACCAAGCAATATCCTTGTTTACCAAGCCTTGAATACTGGTGCTTCTCAAAGTCGGCTCCTCTACTTCTCAAAATAAGTGGGAAGATTTTATCAAATGGATGTAAAATCAACATTTTTATTTGGTTTCTAGGAAGAAGAGATTAATGTAGAACAACCACCTGGGTATGAGATTATTGGTCATTAAAATAAGGTTTATAAGCTCAAGAAGGCATTCTATGGACTCAAGAAAGCCCTAAGAGCATAGTATAGAAGAATTGATTTGTATCTCTTACAAAATAACTTCAATATGTACAATAATGAGCCTACCTTATATACTAAATTGAATGAACACGATGAGATCTTAATTTTTTTCTTTATATATTGATGACTTGATTTGCACGGGTGATTTGTCAATTTATATGTTTTAATCAGCAATGAAAAATGAATTTTAGATGATAGATTTGGGTTTAATGAAGTACTTTCTTGTTATTGAAGTGAATCAAAATAAAAATGGTATATTTATCTCTGAACAAAAGTATGCTAATGATATTTTGAAGAGGTTTAATATGTTGAAATACAAATCAACACCAACACCAATTGTCATAGGTTTGAAGCTAAGAAAAGATGACAAAGGATCTAATGTAAATTTGACTTTGTATAAGAAACTTGTTGGGAGTCTTATGTATCTAACAACGATAAGGCTAGATATAATTTTTGAGTTTGTCTCATTTCAAGATTGATGAATTCTCCAAAAGTTTCTCATTGGCAACCAAGAAAAATAATTTTGAAATATATTAGTAGAATAGGAAATTGTGGAATACTCTATTCAAGATGAAAGGATTTCAAGCTAATAGAATACACTAATAGTGATTGTGTACAATGGATTGATGATAGGAAGAGAACTTCAAGTTATGTCTTCCATTTTGGATCAAGTTTAGTATCATAGGCTTCAAAGAAATAACCAATTGTCACTCTTTCATTAGTTGAAGCAAAGTATGTAGTAGTCAAAAGGTATCATTTCATTAGGGAGCTCATCACAAATGGAAAATTTATTTTTGGACATTGTAGATCAAAGGATCAATATGTTTAAAATTTCACCAAACCATTGGGAAAGAATGTTTTGTGCATCAAAGAGATCGATTGGGAATCACAAACAATAGTTGTGATTAAGGGGGAGTGTTAAAATTAATCCTACCTACCCTATCTCCGTAGACTTTATTTTCTTCTTGTTTTTTGTGTTGGCAATACAAGAGGAGTAATTGAGAGGGGAGGGGTGAATAAGTTACCACTAAAACAATTTTAAATCTCTTACATTTCAATATAAACTTTTTATTCAAATCCTTACATAGCTTGGTTAGGACTAGATATTCACTATAACTCAGTTAACAAATTAGTCTTGAGATATTAATGGGTATTAACCTTTAGTAACTTAGTTGAAAAATGATAAAGTAGTAATAAAATAAAATGAACACATGAGACACAAAGGTTTAATGTGCAAACCCAATTTCAGAAAACCACCAATGCAACAAGTTACGACTTTTTGCTTTTCTAAAGTGAGCCTATTGGTGTAAATAAGTATTTACTTATTACACTTACTTAAGTTTACTTAGGTTAATGAATTATTTAATTATTCTTCATTACTTTATTATTTATTTAGGTGAGACACTTAGGAGTTTGTGTACTCTCATTGAGTTACACAACTCTAATTATGCACATGGTGTCTAGAACATAGGAGTGCACATCATTCATTGAGTTTTCATGTTGACAACACAGTTATCCACACTCCTCATTTAGCACATGTTGTCTACACCACTAATTTGCATGCTACACCATTGTAGGCTTATCCTCACATCATTGCACTTAATCTTGTGTTTAATGGACGATAACCCATATTTGGTGGACATGTGCTTGGTTGTATGACTTATCATGATGTTGACTTCTATGCATTCTAGAAGCTCTCCCGAGCCCTTTATATACAGGCACTCCTAGTGTACTTTCAAGCTGACATATTGAATGAATATTGTCATTCTAATCATACTCTGTCTATTTTGTTCTACGGTGTGCTTGAGTTTAGTTTTTAAGTTCTTGGGTGAATTCTAGCCTAAGCCAAATTCTTACATGGTATCAGAGCTAAGGGAGATTCTCTACACATAGTTGTTCAACACCATTCATGCTTTAGCACCTTGACTTGAATCTGAAGGATCCGTAGAAATTGAGAGCGTCTAGAGTTAGATCTGACCTCCCAGTTGTGTCTAGAGAATTGATTCTATGAAAATTGACTATAACTTTCCCTATGTTAGATGAAAGTTGATCATGAGAATTTTTTTTTTTGCAAATCAAAACCTAAAGGCCCTGATTTGCAGTTCGCATATGGTCAATTAATTGATTTGATTAATTATTTTTTAGATCTACATTCATTTTTTTCTTTGTGATTATTGGGTTTATTTTTTTAATATTTTATTTTGAATTCAAACAGGCAGAGAAATTTGTTTAAGCTGAACTGGCTAGTGAGACCTCGGCTCAACTCTATAATTTTGGCAAAATTATTTGCAATTATTTGGTAGGGTTTTATTATAATCTGCAGACAATTATTGGTAGGCCCTACCACCATTTTATTCGGCACCACATTCAACAAATCCAGTCGAAAATCTAACCACATCGACCTTGCGAATTATTCACAACCTGTGGCCAAGCTACAACCTGGTGCACTTGGCTTTACCAACTACCCATGGGCTCATATATTTCAACAATTGCTTGTTACACTTTCCCACAAATGTGGGACAAAACAAACCCAAATCTTGGTGGCAGTTAAAAAAATCCTAGGTGCAAAAAATTCTATTCCCAATCTTCAAGTTTCTGGCACTCTTAACTCCCACTCAAGCAACATGTTGGAAAATCATGACCCACAAAAATTCAGCATAGGTGAGTAGGTTTTGACATTCAAAAACAAAGATCCCAGCATCATGTTGTTTTTTTCAGACCCTACCATGTGGAACATTAATAATTTACCACGTCATACCTTCATAGATGCACGACCAGTCATCCATACATGGTAGCCATGAAAGTAGTGCCAACAAGGACAACACATGGCATACTTCTATTTGTTCCTACCTACCAACTATGCATCTGATTCAGCAGTGATAGTGCAGATTTCATTAAGACACGTCATCCTTGTCTATATAATTCTATATAGTTGATGTCATCATAATGTCATGCTAATGTCACCCCTAGCGTAGGAGTCATTGATGTCATCTTTTCACTATCTTAAAATTGATGGCTATCTGGATATCAAAATAGGCCAAATTTGAACTGCTATGATAGTTGTATAACCTTTAAATTTGACCCTGTCATTCGTTGATGCAACCCCTCTCCAGATTGATTTTGGTTTTTTCAATCCAACTTCGAGAGGCCATAAATCAAACATCTAGACTCCAAATCAGATGTAATTTTTTTTGAAATTTTGTAGAATTTTCTAAATTTTTTAGTGGTGTGGCTCTTTTCTAGTTTTGATGCAAGCAATATTCAAAATTTGCATTTTTTGGTGACTATACCTACATAATCCTACATTTTGCAACTTCAAACACTCTATATGCGTACATCTAGAGTCAAAAAAAAGTTCTATTTTTATGAAAGTACATTTTTTTTGTCTACTTTTCACATCTATTATTAGGTTGTAGGGTTGTGTGGAAAAAGTGTCACTTTCAGCAATAGGGCCTTTCTTTTCTTTATAATGCTTCAGAATTGTAGCACATTGTAAAGTTCTAGATTTGTAATCCATTATGAGGTCATAACAAGAAAAATTAGATGTCCATGAAGGCCAAAATTGGCAAGTGGCCCATTGTAATCACACTACTAACAAAGTGCCCAAAGCATCTATTTTGGAGTGGTTTCCTAATTTAGTGAAAAGGGGGGGTGTCTTTTGTACTTTTTTTTTTTTCTGCATTATGGGTAACTTTAAGTTTTCTAAATAAACTCCTTATAACTATGCTACATGGTCCATAAAAATGTGGTATCACTTAATGCGTAATGGAGTTTCACAATATGTAGATGGTACTCTTCCTAAACTAGTAGGTGATAAAGTATTAGAAAGTGATATTTTAGCTTGGGTAGTAATGGATAAGAAAGCCCTAGGTGATATATGTTTGGGGGTTGATGATAAGATCATGTACCAAATCAAGAAGTATTCTACATCCAAGGTACCTTGGGATACCCTTGAAAACCTTTATGGTAAAGTATCTGAAGAGGATGTTTTCAAAATTGAAGATGAGCTTGTCTCCTTAGATCCTAAGTCATATGACTCTATACAAGATTTCATCATCAAGGTGAATGAACTGAAAACAAAGTTTACTGATTGTGTTAGTTCTTCAGCTAGTTTAGCAAGTTTTAGGGACATCACTTATCCATGGAACTCTTTCCACACATAGTGGAAATGACTCATTTGTACCCTTGGTCTTGTTTCTTCCTAAGGGGAGGAACACCATTCTACAGTCTTGGATCAACTTCTTCATCAGAGTAGTCACTATTCAATATTCTTCTTTGGGGGGGCGGCCTATCCTATCTCTCTTCCTTTTTTGATCTTTCTCTTATATATATATATATATATATATATATATATATATATATATATATATATATATATATATATATATATATATATATATATATATATATATATATATATATATATATATATATATATATATATATATATATATATATATATATATATATATTGGATGTATGTTGTAATAGGGGGGTCTTGATTACTCCATCCATCCATACATCATTTTATCTCTCTTCTTGGGGGAGGTTTTTTCCCATGAGGTTCTTGCAACAGTATTGAGCTATAAGGGATTACAATTTGTAATCAAATTGTAATCACTAGATTGTAAGAATATTGGACTTGCTTTTTGGTGGACATAACCAAAGGTTTGGGTGAACCATATTAAATCTTGGTGTCTTATGTTATTTTTTGTGTGATCTATTATTTTCTAATATTTTGTATATTTACATTTAATTATTATTTCTATCTGAGGTTTATTCAAAAGATATGATTCCCTTGAAATTGCCTAAGCTTCTAGGTACTTTAAAATTATAATTATTTAGAGTGTAATTGTAGTTTGCTTATAAATAACTCATTTTTTACCAATGATCCTATGATGATTTTTCAAGAAACAATATTTTTTATGAAACTTTTTTTGATTTAACATTGAAGATATTTTGGTGCACATTACGTAAAAGGTACATAGCTTCATATAATTGGTTTCTTACATTTTTACATTCATCCATTTGTTGAAATATATATAAGCTACCTATCTTAAACTAATTTTTTTATCTAACAATTTTTTTTGTTAAAAGGTGGAATGAGCAAGGCCCTGAATTAAAAGATCAACTCATAAAATCGATAAAGGAGCTCCATGGTCATAATATTTTGAATAGATTAAAAATTCTTTAAAAAGTTTCCAAACATCTAAATACTATAAGAGACCAATATAGAAGGGATCTAAAGCTCAACACAAAGGACGAGCATCCTCCTATGGTTCTAGAGCTGAAGTGAAATGAAATCATTGAAGATGTAAAAGAGATAAGACTAAGAGATAAAGGTACTAACCCACCACCCAAAAAAAATAGGTATGTGGTAGTATTAATGTAATTATCCACAAATTAATGATCTTTATATTTATATAATCTAACTATTGGAAATTTGTTTAGCCCTCCCCTTGGGATTCATGACAAGGGCTTAACTGCCTCTTATGTACTATAAGTTGAGGGGCTGCATCGAGCATTAATAGATTAGTATTTTGGTGTAACAACAACTTCACTTTAACAAGTGGTATGAGTGCTTGGTCACAGGTTTGAGTTCTCAGACCCTCGGATAATGTTGAGGGGGAGATTATTGGAAAAATTTCCAATGTTCATCTTGGAATTCATGATAAGAGCTTAACCACCTTCTATTTACTATAAATTGAATGGTTGTATTTGTAGGACTAGAAAATGGGTTAAATGCATAACATACTATCAGAAATCACAAAACTCAATAACCATACATTAGCACCCACTAGTCTACCATGAAAGCCAAACTTATCAAAAGAAGCAAACACAAGGTTAGAAACCCCCTCTTTTGTTTTTAGCTCCCATGTTCTTCTTTCTTCTCCAAATGATTATAGCTCCAACTTGACTATAGTGCACACAAAATTGAGGCAAAAGTCTATGATATGGATGATGCCATGAGAATACTAGAAGTGTGATTTTAGTGCGAGAGCAAGAATGCAAAATGCAAAGAAGATAGGGACTCAAAAGACTCAAGAATTACGATCCAAGGACTTTCAAGACCAGAAATGAGAGAAAGAGTGATCATTTTATAATGGGCATAGAGGATGAGAGCATTAGATTTGTCCTCCTTAGATATGCGATGTGGAAAGAGATTCCTTTGAGAATCCATGACGCAAATGACAAAATATCCAATTGTAAGATTCTATGAAGCATGGAAGTCAAACTTGGATAAATGTGGAAGAGAATCTATGACATGTCATAAGACACCCCAAGCCCACTTAAAGCCAAGAATTTATGACAAATAAGCCAAATAAGGATGTGCGTAAGAGAATAATAATATTTGATTATGAAAAATCATATCCAAGTGTCAAAGGAGAATCCATGAGGTGTCATATCCAAGTGTCACTATGATGCAATATTTTATGGAATATTTGAATTAAAATCCATTTTATTCTACAATATAAAAATTAGTAGAAAATGGAATTAATGATGGAAAATGGAACTTGGGAAATTGTAAATTTCCATGGTTTGTAAGTGATGAATCAATTAACTAATAAAATTAATTAATTGAGGATGATAATTAGGAAGAATAATTAGAAAGAATAATAGGATTAAATTATGGTTTATTTAATCCTATAGAGAAAATTAGTAGATGATTGGCCAAAATGATTAAATAAATGCAACTGTATCCTTTGATAAAAATGTGATGATGACAGTGGAAATTGACTAGGATGGTGATAGGTAGACCAAAGCCATGGTCAGATTGATTGATTGATTGAAATTGATAACATGCCAAGGACACATGACAATAATTGATTGATATGTAACATTTAACTAACATTGCAAATGCTACAGGATCGAGGTTGGTTGATAAGGTTGATCATAATAACATCAAAAAACATTTTCAATATTATTAAAATGGTTGATAATGCCATGATCTAACATTGAAAGCCTCAACAATGTCAAAGATTGGATGACATGAATGATAGCTTGAGCTAGCATTGAGAGCCACGATAGTACTAAGGTCAGATTGATAATATTGATAGGTTGATAGGTTTCCAAGATACTGATAGCCACAACAATAGCTAGGATTGGATAAATGATGATTGATTTGGGATGTTTTATATGTTATGGGTTCATTAATGATTTCTAGTTGATTTGGGGTTATTTTGAGTTGATATGAACTGGTTTTGAGTTGATATGAAATGATTTTGAAATGACATAAAATTGATGTGAAAGAGGATACAAATGATAAAGTATAATCAATTTGACCAAAAAATTGAAGTTAGTAGAATGAGAAAACAAGACAAATTAGTATGAAGAAGTGATGAAACTATAGATGTGAACCATTTTTTAGCGTCTACAATATCAAGCATTGATAGATTGGTCTTTCGATACAATGACAACCTCACTCTAACACTAAAATATTTCTAACATATTTCAAAGATTGCATATATAGGTTGTAGGACACATCAAAGGCGACACAAGCTAGGAAAGAGAAGGTTGGTCAACACCATCTTGGCTCTTGTAGATATATGAAAAATTACTCATCACTTGTAAGTAACAGTAAATGAAATTTCATATCAAATATTTTATTTAAAATTAAAAATAGGAACTACATTCAATATTGATGATATTATGCAAAAAATGCAAGGCATTTAATTTAATCTAGCACCCTTAGAAGAGGACAAACAAATTGGCTTCAAGCAAGGTTATAAAGTAGTGGTTTCCCACCACTACACAGATTCTAGTGGCCAAAGAGATTTAGAAATTCTAGTGCACTAGTTGACACATAGGTAAATAGGCCTAATGAATAATAATCAAAATTGAGAACTTCATGAGAAATAATCTATTTTATGTTAATTTTGAATAATGATAACAATGTGCATGGCATTTCGTTGGAGCCTTCTACTCTAGGCATAGATCCTACACATGAGGAACGCCTTTTTGTGCATCATAATGATACATGTACATAATCAATTTTTATTAAAATTTAATTATGTAATTATTAATAAAATTTAACATCTTAAATTATAATTGGTGTAACCTTTATCTAATAATTTTTGAGTATGTAGAATGTCATGGTGATGGAGTTGAGTGTGGTGTTAGTGTTGAGCATGTTGAGGTGGGCTTGAACAAAATATCATAGTAGATGATATGGCACCATTAGGTAAATAAAATTCCATATTATGTTTTTTAGATTAATGAAATACTTACAACATTGTCACAAATTTTTAGAATTAAACCTATTTATTTCTTATTGTAGGGGTGCATCAACCTTATCCTCAAAAAAAAAAAGAGGAAGCATCATGTCATAATATCATAGCCATAAGAGCTATAGGAGAATGCCAAAGATAGTCATGATGTGCCTATTATCCTTTATCTTCGACAAAAGAAAAAACCAAAGAAGAAATGAACATTTAAAAACCTTGTTTGATGATGAATGTGTTGATATTTTTTGTGAATGTTGCTTATTAATGAAATTTATGTCATGTTATTGAATATTGTTATGTGATTATAATGATTGATGTGTTCATGAATTATTGATGAATCTTTTGTATGTATTAATGAATTATATGTCATGTTAATGAATTTTATGTCATTATAATGATTCAATGATATAGTTCTTAAATGAATGAATGAAATATTGAATTAGTTTTTAACGGGGAATTTAGAGTAATTATAGAGGGTGGAAGAGGCCAAATGAGCTTCCATCTTCATCTGGTTGACCTTGTTAAGTATAGAATATGAAAGGATTCTTGAAGCCAAGTAAAGTTCAAACTAAATGTATCAAAAATAAACACCAATATATGGTCCCATCACCAAGTGGCTAGAGAACTTCACCCTAGTCACTAATGACTATCATTTCTTTGATGATAATTTATACATGTCTAATTGACTCCTTTGGTCATCACCAAACTCTTCCTACCACAATTTTATCAACTTTATAATGAGTCCCTTTACAACACCCAAAAATTGCCTTCTTTTCCCAACATGGTTTCTCTGTCCTAAAGTGCTTAAACTTAATCCTTTCTTTTCAAAGTCTAAGAGGAAGTTCAATAAGTTCTAAACAACTTAGTTTAGATATAGAATGAACAATAAAAATGACCCCAAAATCTCTTTCTCTATCAATTTCTAAACTAGCTAGTTAATTCCTAGTAGCCCTTGCATGTAAGTATTTTATGAGAAACAAGGGTTTGTTGTATCTTAAAAAATAGCCAATATCACTACATAAAAATAATATTCTATTGTGATATTTTCCAAATTCAAAAGCATTTAAGGGGGAAGATGGATTGGTGGATATGGTAAGTGTTTGATCATATACTATGATTTTCATTAAGTTTGAGGAGAATAGTCTAAGGTAGTTGTGAATAAGGAAGTAAGAGCTTTCAATTTGGACTCCTAGTGAAGGATTAAATTTTTTATGTTTTATTTAGATTTTCATTCTAATTTTGTATTAAAACCTTCTCTTTGGCCCTTAAATAGAATTCAATTCTACCCAAATTCTTTACCAACTTGACACTCGAGTAAACCTTCACTACATCAGCATAACACATTCTAAAAAGGATTAGATGGATCAAACTCATTTTCTCATTACAAAATCTTTATGAACAAAATTCAATGGAAGCTTCACTATTTCCATCACACAAACCCAAAGGGATATGTAGATCTCTAATTCAACATGCCCTCTATGAATGCAATTAGAATACCCAATCCCATAGACATTTAAGCTCACTTCATTTCCACTCATAAAGCACCCAATGGAATTAGATCCTTCAAATGAGCTGCCAACTCCTTTCCCAATTGCTGATCATATTAATAATAAGGCCTATTAGGAAGTTCATGAAAATTTTACTCTATGCACCTAATGCTCAACCCTTGAATCTACTTGACAACTCTCAATATTGATTAAGATCTTCTCCCTACACCCTTTCAAGCATGATAAGTGAATGCACAAACTTTGTTGCAACCAAAGGCTCTTTCTTTTCACAATTTGATTTGAATGTCATGTTGTGACTGTGGCATAATAGTGACACAAGAAAGGATCCAAAACTTCCCAACTCACACTTCAAACAAAATAAATAACCTCAATGCACTTTAAGTCAATCACTATATTTTGTTCCCAACCATACATATTTGACCTTTAATGAATCGATATATTACTATCACTATCACTATCATGGTCAAGATAGTGTGATAATGTATTTTCTACACAAGGAACCAAAACA
Organism: Cupressus sempervirens; assembly: GCA_028749045.1. Taxonomy (NCBI): domain Eukaryota; kingdom Viridiplantae; phylum Streptophyta; class Pinopsida; order Cupressales; family Cupressaceae; genus Cupressus; species Cupressus sempervirens. Next base: position 936,760,272 of record CM053785.1, on the reverse strand, counting down.
AATTAAAAGCCATTAATATCCAATGTGAGGTTTCATCTCATTAAACTTCATGGAATAATAGGATCTACCCAACCATAATGGTGACTTATAAAACTCAACAATAATAGTCAAAAATCATAAAAAACTTGGACATATTATGAGAAATGAAATCCTCAAAATACTTGACATCCTTTCCATGCTACTTAAATTGATCCTTTATTTTTTCCACAACCTTATTTGCATCATTTAAATATTTGGAGACTTCCATGATGTTTGGTCTCAAACACTTTCATATTGCAGAATAGATACATGCCATGTTTCAACTTTTCTTTTGGTATCAACTATTTCTTATCATTAAATATTTTCTCCTATAATTTTTTTTCCTAATGCTCATTTTTGAGATTAAACTCTTTAACATATCATTATTTTTCATTTGTTGTGGTTTGACCATATAATACTCCTTTCTTAAAAGAAAACAAAATTCTTTATTTCTTCATTGCTAATGAGGCACTCTTGAATGCCAACATCCCTTTTTTAATCCTCTTTTTGTTTTTCTTCATCCATGCACTCTTTCTCCTATCTAGTCTTTCCTCTTTGACTAACTTAGGACAACTACTTTCTTCCAAATGTTGGTTTTTGTTTAGGTATCTCTATAGTCAGGTCATTATTGAAGCTTCTACTAGGAAAGTTTTTTTTAATCCAATAAGATTTCTTGAATAACTTTTGTTTTAATTTTGAGGTTGGTGATGATGAGATGCTTAACTGAGAAACTCCTATTCCATATATATGACCCAAAATTGAGTCTTGTAATCCAAAACTAGGATGCTCCTACACCATTCTCCCCCACAAAGAAAGTAGTTGTCGTGGGATGACAAGGTTAAGTAGTTGAGGATTGATTCCTTTCTTCTTGAAGTCAATTTCAAGGCCCTTTATACATTGTTAAATCTGCCACATTGAATGTAAGCAAAATCTATGATGATTTTACATACCTTGCTGAGAATCTTGTAATTAATACTGATAATTTATGTGTCTTCTATTTATATTTTGTAGTTGTTTAAAGTAATCAAAACAACACTTAAACTCTTCATTGCATTTGCATCAGACACTTTGTTTTCTATCTATGAGTCAATCCTGTTAATGAACATATTGAAGTGAAATTGGAAATTAATATGTTGGATATCATTTATTACTTATGTTTCAAAGAAAAATTAAAATATTATGCTTGACTAGACCAAATTAATGGATATAGTATTAGATTTTAATTCTGTCAATCATTTGGTTTTAGGAAATTTAGAAGGTGGCCCTAGTTCAATATGCAATCTCAATTGATATGCATAGGACATTAGGTGGAGCTGAAAAATGAAACATGTTTTCATTTTTGATATAGGTCATTAATGTAAATGTGGTGCATTTTTTTCAGCTCCATCTATTGTCCATGCATATGGAACATTTTTATATGTGAATTCTTGATTCAGAGTGGTTGAATCTTATTTTGGATGGGAGGGAGAGAAACGAAAGACATATGGATGCTTAAGTGGCCACAAAAATGGTTCTTCACTATTTACATTGTAGTTATATCGCTGAGTTCCTTATTTTGACTATTCCTACATTCTACATTTTAATGTTATTAAAAGTAATGTTTTGTTTCCTTTTTTGAAATGTGTCATTTCTTCATTCACACAAATTGATCTGTTCTAATTGTAACCACATTCGTAACATGCTTTTTATGAAGGAGATTGTTAAAAAAAAATTGATACAAGTATGATAAATGTGTTTCAATCATTGTCTTGTCACTAATGTCAAACCTCCTATTTTTTTGGTAAGACAACTGCTTATATGATTTAAGTACTATCACTTATTTGATTGATGAAGAGGATTTGATCAAAATATGTAACAATGGAATCTAGAGGAAAGCTTGAGTTATGATATAAAAAGGAGTAAAGGAATCAGCTAAGATAGTGGTAACATAATGCATTGATAATCCACTTAAGATTACAAAGAGTAAATAAAATAAAAAAGTTTGGAAGAAAAATATAAACAAAATTTGTCTGTCAAGCTTCACTGAATAGATAGTAGGTGCTGAGAAAAGTTAGTGCAAGCTGAGCAAAAAATTAGTTGTAGTCAAGTAAAAGTTTATTTTACTGTATGCCAAGCAAAATAGTGGATGTAGAGTAAATTTTGGTTGATACCAAGCACTAGTAAACTTTAGTTTGTGCCCAGTTATTTTATAGATGATGATGAGAAATGCAATATGTGCCAAGCATCAAAAGAAAGTTAATGTCAAGTGCTAGCACTATTAGAAAGATCTTTGATGGATCTAAGCTAACAAGTTTATTTTCTTGGATTGTGTGAACTAGGTGGAAGATAAGGTTGATAAGATGGTTGCATACAATTCATGGTAAACCATTTTTAAAGTGAATTCAAAGAGAATTGAAGGAGAAGTTTCTAGAAATGATATGTAATAAGGGTTAGATTAATTGAATCCTACCTAATTTTTTCTAAACCTAAATTGGATGATCAATAAAGAATGGCAAAAGATTTTAATTCCCTATTTATAGGGATGGCTAGACAGAAGCAAGGGTTTTCATGTGAGAGAACCAAAGGAAGACAAGGAGTCATGGACATTGCTTCATTTAGTGACCTAATTGAGATTCTACATTGGCATGTTAAGAAGGAAGGCTTAAGGGTATGGATTCTTGAAGGATGAACAAGCTATCACAGCTTAAATGTCTTAAAGACAAGCAAAATGGATGACTAAAATAGAGATCTATAATCTACAAATGGAGTTGTATGTCGTTATCAGATCAAGCCTGATTATTACTCTGTAATAATTGTTTCATTCTAGGGTAAATCCTTTGGATTAACATTGACCTAATAGTTATTTGTAAATCCTTTAACTAAGTGACATTCAAAGTGAATGGTCTAAAGTCCTCTAACAAGGCTTACTCCTAATAGCGTGATTGAAATCCTTTAATAGTGTCATATTTAATAGTGTGTATTGAAACCTTTAATAGGGTTAGCCTTTCATAGGGCACTAGTTCACAAAAGTGAAAAAGAGTAGCACATTTCTGATGGTTTTTCCCAAATTGGGTTTCCATGCAAATCGTTGTGTCAAATGTGTTGCTAAACCTATAATGGGTTATGTTTACATATCTGCAAATTGATTTGATAGTAACCTACAAGTTTTAATTGATTTCATAATCTTATTGATGCATGCATGATGATAAATATTTTATAGGTTCACTAAGTTGTGAAAAGTTTTATTTATACATCTAGACCTTGGATAACATATTCACCCCCCCCAGTTATTCTAAATAATTCCAACAATGGTGATCTTAGTCTTCTTGAAGTTGTTGTTATAATACTATAGATCCTAATATGCATATAGCACACTCACCAATGCAAAAAAAAAATGGAACATATCTTCAAACTTTTCAACATCTTTTGTAATGCTAATTGATCATGATTTTCATTCTATTTTGTTGAACTGTACCAAGCAATAGAACTTAATGAGAAAATGAGGTTGTAGAGTAAAGAAAGAATCCCTCCATTATTTGAGGATAATTCCAAGCAATGATTGAATCTATTTATGGTTCGAATCTAGAAGGAAAGTATTGATGAAAATATTTTTTAAAGATTCCTGCATAATGTTATTTTGTTACATGTTTGGTGTTGAATGAAAGATGTCAATTGATGATCTTCTTCTTGTTGTTTCAATTGGATAGAATTTTATATCTTGCACATAGATATGAAGAGACGTACCCTTCCAAGAATATGAAGAGATGTACCCATCTTATATCTTGAAAGGATATGAAGAGACGTACCCCTCCAAGAATAGATTGTTTGGTTATAAGTGGGCACAACACACAATGTTTAAATAAGGATAAGTTCTCAACTATTTGTAAGATACAACTTCTCACATTATCTACCCTTACCAATGTGGTGCAGGAGCACCCTAGGGTCTTATTTAGATTCTAGTTTAGTTTGGCTTGTAGGTAGTTCTAGCCAACCACATGGGTAATAAGGACTATTGATAAGTTCCTAAGTGAGGTGTGATGTGTATTTGTAGATAGGTTTTCTTAGAGTCATCCTAGTGGTCTATTTACAACATGTCTAATGCTAAGTCCTAGAAAAGTCAATATGGGTCAAAGGTTGACCAAGTATCTAAAATGGAGTGGAAATTATACATTTGATGTTTTCAAAATTTTTATAACCATGTGATGTGATTTTGGTTGAATTGTGCCTGGGAGGATATTAGAAATGTAAAATTGTAAAAAGATGTAAAGTTTCTCATGACAACATTTCCTAAAATCTAGAAAATATCTCTAAAGGAGTCTTAACCTTGACCTTAGGGTCTAAAAATGAGTGTTTTACATATTTAAGGTTAGATAAACCCTAATCTAGGAGCTAGTTTTTGGATTTCTACACTTTGCATTGGGAAAGACACTAAATTTTATATGATAGAGAGATTTTTACTTTTATCCAAACTCTAAGTGGATTGAATAGAATAATGTGAGGCATTGAGGTATTGATTCTGGTTATGTAGTTACATGTTGTGGACTTAATTTGAAGAGTTTGAATTGATCTTTGTCATTTTACAAAATCTTTAATTTCCTCTTTGCCAGTGCCTTAAATAGTGCTAGTTATGTAAATATGACCCCTACTTGAATTCCCATTGTTGAAATTCAATGGCCACTTGGAATCAAGTAAGAGACATTATAAATAGTATAAATATGTGTTTTTAGGTTCTTTATTGTAGGGGATCTATTTCTTCCATCAAGCCCTAAGTGAGAGCAAAGGCAAGTTGGTTAGGAGTTTCAATAGAGCAGTAACAAGAAGGTTTACAATATTGATCGGTTTGTGTGAACCAATGGTTGGATTAATTAAGCTCATGTGTCCATGATAAGTTATTACAAGGAGAGAATTGGTGAAGTTGAATAGATCACCTACTGGAAGACAATAACCTAGACTGGTTCACATGCCCTAAGAAACCCAAGAAGATAGGGATTTGGTGATAGACCTATGTACAAACACATTGTAGATTTAAAAACTAGGAAATTTTGAATTCTAAGAATTCCTTAGAAATAATCCCTAAATATATTGGGGTTTCTTTGGAGAATTTGAGATTTATTCCAAGAATGTAGATTTTAGGAGGCATAATTGGGCTAAAAGGGCTACAAAGCCTAAAACTTGAAAAGTAAGAACTCGATGGAAACTCAAAAGAAGAATCCATAAAATTGGATCAAAATGGATTGAAACTAAATATGGGATAGCTAGGACACCTATTCCTAGTCCCAAGATGATTTTTGGAGAAAAGTGGTTAAGTTGAGCCCATGAGCACATAGTTGGATTGAGGAACATAGTTGAGTGTTTCAAGTTTGTGGTGAGTTCTAGAAGGAAAATGGGGATCTTAGAAGTGATCTCCGATTAGGGGAGACTAGAATACCCTAGTAAGAACAAATGATAGGTCTTAGGAAGAGAAAGAGTGTTCTTGAGAATTAGTATTGCCCACCAAAATGTCATTGTTCAAAACTCAACTCCTTAAACAATAAAAAAATAGTATTCTTATAATTTATTTATTTTAAACTAGGGTTTTCATCAACATTTTCATGACCATTAGTCAATCTATCAATGATCATTATTGTTGATGAGATGCCAACATCGTTAGAATCTCATAGGATTCTAATGACATTTTATCATATTTTTATGAGGCCTATCATCAATGGCTTGACAAGCTCATCAATACCAATCTCCTAATCATCAATTTTTTGATGTTTCCTAGTAATGGTCTGACACCACCTTGTGACAAAGATTGGGATCATTTTTTATGGGATGCTCTGACGAAATATAGATAGCCCTAGATTTCATCAAAATCTTGACAAAATATTTTGACCATTGTCTGTTGAAATATCAACCAACCCTCATCAAAAAAATGTAAAAATTCACCAGTGTCGTGATATTAATTAAAAAAATAATTTATTATAATATGCCAAAATTTTAGCTTAAGTAAATTAGAGATAATAAGTGACTTAATAATTAAATCAATATGATTTAATTAATAAGAAAAATACTTTGTTACTCTGTCAGTTATCTAATCCTCTCCTTTTCACCCATTTTAGATTTAGTGTTGATAAATGTCTATGATGTGTGTTTTTCAATTTATGGTTGGACATGGTTATTACATGGGGACCATTCCCTTTTGCAAAATACACCTTTGGAAAATGATGTAGAAATTTTTATAGTTAAAGAATTGAGGTTGATAGGGGGAATGTTCTCTTTAGGATCTATGAAGGGATAGAGTTTTTGAAAAAAAACCCTAATAATTTTTTTAATCTTTGTTTCAAACTGAGGAGGCTTGTTACTATCTATGAAGATTCAAAGTGGAGAACAATTTTGTTGTTAGTGTTTCTCAAAGAGAGGCACCTGTTTCTTCACATCCAAATTTGGGGATGGGATGCCTTTAGTTTGGGGCTATATTTTGAGGGGTTACAAATTTCTTTTATTTTTGAAAGACTTTTGGTGATAGGGTTAATGGCTCTTAGCTTTGGATCATTAAATATTGTTAATATTTCTTGTTCTCTTATGGTTGTTCTATTTAGGAGCTTCTATCTCCCTTTGTAAGACATCATGTCTTTACTTTTTGGGAAAGTTTTATTATTTTTTATTGTTTCCCTAGTATTAGTGAGGCATTTGGTTATCAATTGTAAAGGATAAGTATGGATCGTAGTTGTGACTAATTAGAAGAGAAGGTGGTTTTTCAAGGCTTAGAAGGTTTAGGATCCATAGGAAAATCCTTTAAGCTTAGGGTTCTTTCTTTAAACTCTACAAGATTTTGGGTTCCTTTCAAAAATCCTATAGAATTGACTTTGGGGACTTTTCTCCTTAGCTATGTTTATTGTTTGACGTGTTTTTGTACTAGTGATATTCTAACTATAAAAGGTTTTAGAAGATTCCACTCCCTTTCTTTTTAATAAAAAATATTCTCTAATGTTTCACAGCCCACAGATGCACTATTGCCTGAAAATTTGAGTCACAAATTATCTTGGTGTGTTTGGCCAAGATCACAAGAAGCATATAAAATAGCAAGAGCCTCCATAACATAATTAGTAGGATGACTGTTATAAATAATAAAAAGGATAAACTAAATAATCCCTAGGACATGCTACATTTTATCCTTTTATGAGGACTACACACACCTCCACATACTAGTTGTAAAACATTAAGGTCTATGAGGTTCGGTTTGGGCCTCTTCATCAATTTTTCTTTGTATTTTGAGATGATAGTAAGTGCCTCATTTCTTTTTGAAATTATCTTTGTTTAAGATGAAAATTATTAATTCCTTTTTACTTTTCTATTTTATTTTAATAAAATTCATTCAAACTTTTGAGATTACTACAATAGGGAGAAAAATATGAGGAAAAGAAAAAACATCTTTTTATAAGAAGAATTGTGTTATTTCATGTGATAAGGTGAATGTTTCTATTATTAATTCTTCTACCTTTATAATCTAGCTAGTTTGTGTATGAATAAAAACTATATTTTCTTTTATTTTTCTTTTGAAAGGCTTTATCAATAAATCAATAGATGAATGCTATTTTTTCTAGATTTTAATAATATTCTTGATCAATGATGCTTATTTGAAAAGCACATTAAAAAATCACTGAACATAATTTATCATTTAAAATAAAATTTTCAAACTCTTTCTAAGATAAGATACTTGAATACAAGAATTGTACAATATAATAGTTACACATAAACATTAATAGAAACTTAATATATTAATGTTATTATCTCCTAAAAATATCTTTCATAGTATCTCATGTTTTAAAAAAAATTCAATTTTTTTTTTTTTGATGAATAGGCAAGAGCAGAAATAGAAGAGGCAAGCACACTCCTAGATTCCTAATCTACATTTTTCCCATTTTCCAAAATAAAAAATTTTATTTAGAAAACTGTATATAAACTTATTTTCTCTACTATAGATAGAAGTTAGAAATAATTAACCCTTCTAGCACTTATTTTTTATGAATCGACAATTTTAGTTTTTCTTCAATAATAATAATAATCAAACCCAGAGTGCATAAAGAACTAGAAGAAGCGGATTCAAATTTTATTCTCTAATTGAAGATTGATAACAACAAAAATTTCATGGAAACCCTAATTAAATGTATGAGACATCAGGACATTGAGAAATGTTCAATATCGTACTTAAAATCCATTGGTAGTTAAATAAAGTCATATGCCGATTGTGGATCTTCTGCATCTCATCTCTTCTCATTACATTCCTTGGAGTGTCTGTCTAAGAATTGAAGAAGTTCTTCTCGACTGTTGGACATATATCGTAGAATCACACTAGATTAAATGGCAACGTAACCATACTTATTACATATTTACTTAAAATATCGTCCTGGAGAAACACTTTACATTTTATTAAAATTTCCAAAAATAAGCCTTCGCAGCCGCAAAATCAATTCGGAGTATTTTTAACAATAATAGTTGTCCTCGCACTTGGCGAGTTTGTCTTTGCCATTTCCTCCTGGTAAGCAAATTGACATAATTTTGTGGAAGTTGACTCTCGCATTGTCTCCTTTCGTCTTGCCCTCGTGGCTCTTCATCAAAATAGCCGAATGTTTCTCTCTTTCATTTATAACTGGCAGTTCTTTATTATTCTGATATCCAAAAGCTATTCCATACCCAGTCAAAGCTTTAGATTGGCGAAAAATTATTTAGCATGCCCATCAAATTCAAAAATATGAAATGCGTCTATGTAAATGGATGTTCATTACAAGACTCCTTATCAATTAAAATCTGTTGTCGGTTATAGATGGAAGCACTCTTCAGATTGGCATCTTAGAGGCAGAGAGGTGGACCGTCCAGAGTTTTCTCAGATTTTGGCCTCTAGGACATGTTGCTCTCTGCTAGGACCAGATGTTTTCACTTGGGGAAGTACCCGTTAGGGTGTAGGGCCCATTTTCCATTGCACCAAAAGCCATGACTATTAGTGAACATGGAACACCACATAATTAACCACCTGTGGGCAGGGGAGCGCATCGCATCACCCAACAATCTCCCCCTCAAAGCGCATACCAGGTGCTTACGCGGGTCGGGAAGGCACCGAGGAGATTTGAACCCATGACCAAGCCAAAATCAGGCTCTGATACCAACTGTAGGGCCCATTTGCCGTTGGATCAAAAGCCATGACTATTAGTGAACATGGAACACCACATAATTAACCACCTGTGGGCAGGGGAACGCGTTGCATCACCCAACATAAGGGATACTGATGTCCCTTGGTGGAAACAAGTTTGGAATAAATTTTCTTGGTCCAAGTGCAATTTTTTCACAACAGCTGTCTTATGCGGGATAATCTTTGTAAATGTGGATTTCAGGGCCCCTCATATTGTGTTTTATGTGGTAATGAGGAGGAGTCTATTTCCCATCTGTTCTTCCATTACTCCTTTTCTACTCAGTTATGGCACCTTTGGTAGAGTGCTTGGGGTTGAAAAATAAAATGACAAAGAAACCATATAACAACAATTCTTCCACAAGATTTCGACTACTGCCCAAGGTGAAGATTCAATTTAGGCATATTGTGGATATTGGAATGATTTCCACAAAATCTTCTAAAAGAGATTTTCCCAACCAAATTTCTCAATTTTTAATGATGGAGTTAGGAACAAGGATATCTAACAAATGTTGCTACCTTACCATAGAAGGAAACTCTCCTTAACATCCTCATCAAACCGAGTACCACAAAGTTTCTTAGAGAGCTTAGGGATGGAATAGCAACAGTGTGGACAAGAAATTTATTAAATTTGCATATTCAATTTCATAAACATTTTGAGGAAAATAAAATACAAGTACAAATGTATTTATCGTACTTCACCACAACTTGTGGTGCTATGTCTAAAGTGGAGAATTATTATATTAAGCAATAATTTAATTTAATTTAATTTAATTTAATTTAATTTAAAATTTTACATCTTCTAGTGACTTCTCATTCATAGTTGCAAACTTTTCTAAGTTCTCTAGTTTCATTTATTTTTCTTTTAAATAATCCAACTCACAAAATCAAATTTACATTTTCTTTTAACACCCTTCTACATTGTTCTCCCATTCTAATAAATAATCTAACTCGTGTTGTCCTTGTTTTAGAAACTTTGTATATTTCTATATCAAATATTCAAATAACTTCAAGAAAATCCTACATAGATATCAAACTTCTTTTTTATTAAAAGCAACCAAATTTTTTTTTAATTACAGATTGACATAAGATTGAAACAATTCAGCAAAAAAGTTGTTTATCCATATCAAGTTGAAAGTCTCTAAAAATGTGATTTAACATCAAAGAACTGAGCAACTTCCTATAGTTGCAGTATACAGTACAATTATATACAAGCATCAATGAGTGAGTGTCAATACTTTCAACATATACTACAATAACTAAAAACCATTAGGTCACAAGTTCCAATAAAGAACTGAGCAACTTCTTGTAGTTGATACAACACAATTATATACAAGCATCAAGTAGTTAGTGTTGGTAGTTGCAACATATACTACAATAATTGAAAACCATTAGGTCACAGGTTCCATGTTTTGCAATATCTGAAAGGATGAAAATTATTTTCTTGTATCTTGACTTCTTCGAATGATTTTACACAAGTGTTGAGGAGAATATGAACTGAAACATCTTTTGAAATATGAGACCAATTTGTTAGCAGATAAAATTTCACATATCATTTGATCTTCTATTTGTAGTGAAAGAATAATGTTAGCAAATACAGCATTGCAACAAAGTTTTCAAATTCATTTGATAATAACCTATCTCTAAGCATGGGATACATAGCCAAAGAATAAAGAAGAGCCAAGGAGATCTGATTTCTAAGACCAAGGTTGAGGGAATGGTATAGATAATATTGGAAAAATACAACAATTGATTTTAAATAGAGAGAAGGAAATTCTAGCTTTTTTTTATTGAATAATAGATGCCAATTTATACAATAGCTTGACTCAACAACATTTCTAAATGACTGTGAATTAGATTGACAAAAAACTACTTCATGATTGACAACACACACATAAAATTAACACTAACTAAAACTTATGGCAACCTAATTCAACACATGTACAATAAGGACTTGATTCATACAAATATTTTTTGACTTAATCCTAAACTAGATTCATGTTGTTAGCAACTCAACAAGGCTTTGCACATGTGCAACAATTATTATTGACTACTATTGGAACATTAACTCCAATAGATGAGGCAACTAAAAAAGAGTGCCATGAATTGCAAGCATGACTGCAAAACCAAAATGCATATTTTTTTTGTTTTTGTTTTATCATAAAAGAGACAAGTGGGAAGAGCATAAGAAAACTTAAGGCAGTTACTGCTAGACATTTTAACATGAAGGAATTTCCATGTTAGGAGTTGATACTATGCATCAACTTTAGAGTTCCAAATTTGGAGGATAAGTTTATTCCATTTGGATTGAAAGAAGGAGCACCTTCACTTGGAATTAAAATGAGATGAGATGAAAATAGGAGGAAGGAGTTGTTTGTAAATGGTTCAAAGGGGAAGCAGTAGATGCCATGTGCATTAGGCCATCCCCATTCATTCAAAAAGTTAGTATCACAATTAAAAAATAGCATGTTGTAAAGTTCAAATATCATGAGCTCTTGAATATCAAGAATTAGTTGCTTATCAAATGCTATGAATTGGAAGTGTGATTTCAAGAGAATCCACCATTTCTAGTTAAAGGTGGAATGGTCCCATAAATTGCAGAAGGTTTTAATTCTTTTTTTTATGAATTCATTTTCCTCTGAACCTCCCGATATTCCCTAACAGTTTATGATCTTCTTCTTGAACTAACTTGTTCCACCATATAGAATAATATAGGAAACTTATCCCATGGCTAAGGGATTGGTCAAACTAAATTAATTTTGTAGAGCCAGATGGAGTAAGGGTGCAAGGGTGCAGATCTTTGAGTTTTAAAAATGGATCTAAGAAGATCTTATCTTTCCAACTAAGGGTCCCCCAAGAACTACAAACACAAGTTATTTGAATTTGAAATCTAATTAATTTTTTCCAAGGGGCATCACCCTACAAGCCTCTAATTATCCATTTAGATAATAGGAAAGCACCTTGTGTGTATGGATCATTGATTTACAATCCTCTTTTGTGCAATTTGTTGGGATGACTCTATAGTTTCCTAGGTTGGCACAAAATTTTCATAGCCAAACTTTCCATGTAAAAATCATGTTTTCTCTAGTGGAACTATCATTTGGGTAATGGGTTTAATTCTTCTACCCAAGGCTTTGACTATAATTTTTAAGAGGTAAGCAAGGTAATGGGTCTCTAATCAGCAATTGAATCTTGTTCTTTTCCTTTGGTAATTAATAAATGGACTTAAAGTTCTAGTTTCAACTATTTGGAGATAAACATTGATGGATGGGTAGAGACATAGGAAAATACAAAGCACCAAACACAATGTGTTGCAACACAATAAGAATATATTATATTTCATTCATGGTGATTTCAAATGAATACATATTATCTTCTTATAGGCAAGTGTACAATATTTTAGAGAAATCTAGCATTAGTTGACAAGACAAAATATCTAACTATTTCTAGAAAATACTATAGCCAACTCAAACTTCTTGAAATTACTTTAGCGAACACAACGTAAACCTAAATCTAATAATCTAGAAACATTTCATTCTTAGTAAAAATTATGATTTCTAACACTCCCCTCAATTTATACTATCTACGTCATGAATATTTAAAATTCCCAATCCTACCCTCAAAATCTCAAATTGTTCTTGTGTTAAAGCCTTGGTGAAGATATGTGCAAGTTGCTTTTGTAGATTAATTTCTTAGTTACTAACCAGCTCTCTAATGAAGTGATACCTTGTGTCAATGTACTTTGTTCTCTTGTGAAACACATGGTTCTTTGAAAGTGCTATAGCAGACTTGTTATCACAATAGATTGTAGTAGGTCCATCTTGAGCTTGCATTAATTCTTTTGAAATCCTTCGCATCCATACTACTTGATATGCTATTTTTGTTCTTGCTACATACTCTAGTTTAGCTTGTGAGAGAGTTACTACAACTTGCTTCTTTGATGCCCAAGCTACAACACCTATCTCAAGATGAAATGCATATCTAGATGCTCTCCTTCTATCCACAGTATTCCCTAAAAAATTAATATCTATATATCCAACTAATTGAAAATCGTCTAAAGTAGAATACAAAATTCCATGATTCATAGTTCTTGCAATATCTCTCAAAATCTTTTTTCCTACCTCCCAATGTGAGTTCTTAGGTGATTTGATGAATCTAGAGGTTAAACTCACTCCATACATAATATCTAGTCTACTAGTAGTGAGATACATCAAACTACCAACCAATATTTTGAGTCAAAACCTTTCTCAGTATCTTCTCTATTTAGTTTGGTGCCTAGTTTGGTGTTTAAACTGGACTGCAATTTATCAATCTAAATCTTTTTAAAATATCTTTCGCATATTTACTTTGGCAAATGAAAATTCCTTTATCATTTTGAGTAATTTCAATGCCAAAAGAATATTTCATCAATCCTAGATTTGTCATTTCAAATTCCTTATTCATTACTAATTTAAACATGTCAATAGATAAATTTCCTATAAAGATCAAATCATCAACATATAAAAAACAAACAAAATCTAACTTTGTTCATTGATCTTGGTATATGATGTAGGTTCATTAGTGCTTCTCTTCAATCCATTCTCCATCATGCATGAATTTATTCTATTGTACCAAGAGCTTGCTTCAATCCATAGAGTGCCTTCTTCAACTTCTAAACTTTGTTTTCATGTCCTCTTATTTCATATCCTGGTGGTTGCTACACATAGACTTCTTCTTCCAAATATCCATTCAAAAATCTTGATTTGATGTCCATTTGGTGAACCATCCATTTGTTTTGAGGTGCAATAGCTAATACTACTTTGATAGTATCAAGTCTTGCTACAGGTGCAAATGTCTCATTATAGTCAAACCCATATTCTTGTGAAAACCCCTTAGCAACTAACATTGCATTATATTTTTCTACATCTCTATTAGCTTTAAACTTAGTCTTATAAACCCATTTTACACCAATGCAATCTTTGTTCTTAGGAAAATCAACTAATTCCCATGTGTCATTTCTCTCAATTGATTCTATTTCATCATTCATTGCATTAATCCAATGTTCAAGTCCTTAATTGCATCTTCAAAATATATAGGATCTTGGGTAAATAAAGCAAAATTTGATTGCAAATCTATTTTACTTCCTTGATCGTAAATCTCACACAAGCTTCTAGTTTTCTTGCTTGTAATCCTTGATCTCAATTGTGCAAGTATATGGTTTGAATCATTACTTACTTGTGAATTTGAAGATTCTCCATGTTCAACTTCATTTTCTAAGTGATCTCCTTGTGGACCTCATGGTGGAGTTCCTTCTTGGTCACTTGGTTGATCCTTTTTATCCTTTTCGTCATATGGTATTGTTACAGCACCTATGACATTTGTATCTATATTTCCATCCCATGATTACTCCTCTTTAAATACAAAATCCCTACTCACAATGACTTTTCGAGTGATAGAATTAAACAACCTATATGCCTTAGATTTCTCATCATAGCCAACAAAACTGCATTTCTCACTCTTATCATCTAACTTACTTCTAGTTTCTTTAGGAACATGTTGATATGCAATACAACCAAATACTCTAAGATGAGAAACACTATGAATCTTACCGCTCCATGCTTGTTGTGAAATCATGTCCCTCACTATATTTTTTGGACTCTAATTTAAGATATAAACAACACAAGAAACTAACTCAGCCCAATGCTCATTAGGAAGATTCTTAACTTTCAACATGCCCCTTGCCATCTCCATTATTGTCCTATTATTTCTCTCTACAACACCATTTTGCTATGGTGTGTAACTAGTACTAAATTGCTTTTTGATTCCATGATCCCTACAATAATCTAAAAACTCATTTGACTTATACTCTCCTCATCTATCAAATCTCAATACCTTGATATGTAAACCACTTTGTTTCTCAATAAAAACCTTGAAGTCTTTAAATTTGCCAAAAGTTTCAGATTTGTATTTAAGAAAGTAAACCCATGTCTTTCTACTGAAGTCATCAATAAATGTTAAGAAATAATGCTCGCCCCTAATGATGGTTTTTTCATTCGACCACATATATTTGAATGCACAATTTTTAAAGGTACTCTTTCTCTATATGACATCCCTTTTGAAAAACTCTCTCTATGATGTTTTGCAAAAAATACAACCTTCACATGGACTTAATGATGCTTCAATTGGGGGTAAGCCTCTTACCATTTCTTTTCTTTGCAATAACAACAATCCTTTGAGATTTAGATTACCATACCTCAGGTGCCATATCCATGTCTAATCTTGACTTGTTGCCTTGAAAATTGTTGCAATTTCATCAATCATATTGTTATTCATCCAAAGTGAAAATATTCTATTATTTGTCATTTCTACCCTTGCAATCACCAAGTTACTAGGATGCATATCAAATATAGCGCACACATTTTTCTCAAAAATAACTCTATATCCTTTTTGACTAAGTTGCCCCACACTTATAAGATTATGTTCCAAACTAGGTACAAAGTATATATTAGAAATAGATTCCTTACCATGCGTTGTTATGACATTGATTGTACCTTTTCCACTTACTTCCACTATCTAATTACTTTTCAACTTCACTTCTAATTTAATTGATCTATCTAAGCTTTCAAAATAATCTTTGTTTCATGTCATATGATTGCTACAACCACTATCTAGAAACTAAAAATCATTTAAACTCTCTTGGGCTACATTGAAAGCAATGAACAACATTTCAAAACTACTCTTAGAAAAATTTGCATTTTTCTTACTCATTTCAGCTTGTTTCTTTCTACAGTCATTTGAAAAAATGTTCAAATTTCTATCATAACTTTGCAATGCCTGGCTGTTATTGCATCCCCTTGAGTTGAAGTATTGATTTCTCCTTCCTTCTTGATTTGGACTCTTTTCTTATTCCTTTTGAAAATTATATCTACCTCTTCCTCTTCTTCTAAATCTAGAATTTCCTTTCCCTCTGCCTCTACCAAATGTTATTTGTGTTTTGAATGCATTCTCCAATGAATTACCATTATGAATGTTCAACCTATCTTCATGAACAAGGATGCAAAGTCCTCATCTATGGATAATGTTGTTAAATCCTTTGATTCTTTAATTGCAACCACAATATTATCAAATTTAGGAGGAAAACTTCTTAAAATCTTTTCTACAGCTTCATGATTAGTAAGCTCATCACCATTCATCCTTACTTAATTAACCACATTCAGAACACAATTTGAAAATTGTTCTACAAAATCAAAATCCTTCATTTGTAAATTCTCAAAATCTCTTCTAAGTGCTTGAAATTTAATAGTCTTTACCTTACTTGTACCTTGATATGCAGTTTCAAGAATGTTCCAAGCTTGCTTGGCTATAATAGCTAACTTAATCCATGAACTGAGTCATCCAAAGCTTGTCCAATAATCTGCAAAGGATTTTTACTCTTTTGCCTATTTTCATCAAGCTTTTTCTTTTGATTAGCATTTAAAGTAGACTCATCTATAGGTTTATCATAACCATTTAAGATTATATCTAATAACTCATAGAAATCAAATATAAGCTTCATTCTAAAAACCCAATCATCATAATTCTTTCCAGAAAATATTGGAATTGAAGCCTGAAAACTCCCTGAAGTCATGCCTGTTAGAAACTTATAAACAAAATTTACAGATATAACAAACCCTAAATAGGGCAATAAGAAACTTATGGATCTCACAATAACTTTCTATCCCCTTTCTTTGTTACAATCCTCCTTATTTGCAATCCTTCAAACTCCTCTTCTTAACTTTGCTCTAATACCAATCTAATGGATGGGTAGATGCCCAGGAAAATACAAAACACCAAACACAATGTGTTGTGGCACAATAAAAAAATACTACAACAGACTCAAACTTTGGAAAATACTTCAGCTGACACACCTTAAACCTAAACCAAAAATAATCTAGAAACATTTAATTCTTAATAGAAATTAATATGTCTAACAAACATAGTAAAAATCTTCATAAATGTAGGACCACAAAGAATGATAGAATTCAACAAGAAGGCTATCCATCCCGAGGCTCTTATCAACATCCATACTAAAAGGGGCTTCATCAATTTCTTTAATAGAAAGAGACCTATCAAGAAAGTTACTATATTTTTCATCAATTTTACAAAGAATACAACCTGCAACACTTTCCTCAACAAAGATAATTAAAGTATCATCTACTTATTCATCTGTAGATATTTGTTTATAATAATTGAAAAGGGTTTGCATGATGCCTAGTTGATTAGAAAGTGGAGTTCCATCAACAGATTTGATAACAACAATTT
This sequence comes from Cupressus sempervirens, assembly GCA_028749045.1. NCBI lineage: Eukaryota > Viridiplantae > Streptophyta > Pinopsida > Cupressales > Cupressaceae > Cupressus > Cupressus sempervirens. The sequence goes on along the minus strand of CM053785.1, from coordinate 936,742,829 downwards.
GATCTTTTTTGCATTTTTGGTGAAGAGAAAGATCGTGGAGGTTGGCTAGAAGAAGAGAGTGACCACACACGAGTTAGACCATTTAAAGACTTTTCAGGCCTCCTTCATTTAGTAGTAGCTCTTTGACCATAATTACGTTGTAGGGGTTTTGGTTCAGCATTCCAAGTGGCTAGAAAGCCAGTAATGAGAAAACCCTGATTCCTCGCAACAAAATCATCAATCCATTCTTACTAGAAATTCTTTCTTATCAAACATTACACTTACAAAATAATTCTCCAAGACTTTTTTTATGTATATTTATTTATTAAAATGATTTCTTCACCTTTACCTAGATATAAAATGATGACTCCTATTGGTAATTAGTTAAATCATTCATTCTAAGTAGTGGCGAGGGAATTCAAAATTTTGGTTTAATAGCTCATTCCTAGCATTAAGAATGTCCCTTTATTTGTGCTTGGGTCAATGACATTTGGAAGCAGTGCTACAGTAGAAAAAATGATCTTCCTCCATCCAGTGATGCAATGTTGATCAGATTCCGTCTGGTGACAGGATCTCCTCAGCCTGAGCTCTGATATTCGATGTCAAATCTTTCTTTTTCTTGTTGTGGGCCACTTGTTCATGAGTCCTTTATAAATAGAATACATGAATACAATACATGTTTATCGAATTCTTGTCAAAAATAATCACACAATCGAATCCACAAGCATAATGTTTGATAGTTTTTGTTGAGTGCATATGTGAAGCCCAACAGTCTCTTTTTATTATGCTTATTTTATTATTGTTGCCTCCAAATTTGTTGGTCTCTTCATTTCCTTTGAGACTTTATAAATCTGATTTGGAGGTTGATTCTTATGTATTATATTCGAAGAGCTAAAGTAACAGCTGTGATGTAAAGTTCATTATTTACATTAATAGAGATCTTCCCTGCAGTGTGGACGTAGCCACAATTTGTGGTGAAGCACGATAAATTGTGTGTTTGCATTTCTCTTTTCTTTTGCTTGTTTTGTTCATTTCCAGTTTGTACTTTCAGCGAACTTCACAATTGGTATCAGAGCTTGGCGTAGATGCTGGAATTGATTTTGGTGTTTGAAAATCCAAAGTCATGGAAGATTTGTGAGTGCAAAAATTCTTGGGACAACATTTCAATTTGTGGAAAGTTTAGATGCATTCATTGTTAGTCAAGCAAGACCTGGTAGTAGCAATTGTTGGAAAGGCAAACAAACTAGCTACAATGATGGATGAAGACTAGGTTAAAACTGATGATAAAGCAAAGGCAACAATATTTCTTTCTTTATCACATAATGTTTTATTCAATGTTCACAACGAATCTTCGACAAAGGAAGTTTGGGATAAACTTCAAACTATGTACGAAACGGCCTCAGCAGCAAATAAAATATTCATTATGAAGAAGCTCTACAAGTTGAAAATGAAAGATGGGACTGCGATGTCGAATCATATAAATGATTTGAACACCTTGCTATGCCAAGCAACCTCTGTTGGTATGACACAAGATGATGAATCTAAATCTATCATCTTGTTGTGTTCATTACCAAACAGCTGGGATCCCATTGTTACAACAGTTAGTACTTCTAACTCCTCAAACAAAAATTTGGTCTATGATGAAGTGATGGCAACTCTACTTAGTGAGGATATGCAGAGAAGCAACAAGGAATCCTCATCTTGTGAAGCCTTGACAGTGGCCAGCACTAAAAATAGAGGAAGAAGCCAAAATAGAGGAAGGAACAATCATCATAGAAGATCAAAATCAGCTAGGCGCTCAAAGTCAAGGGAAAGGAAAGGAGGAGACTGCTGGTTTTGTGGCAAAAGTGGTCACGTGAAAAAGAATTGTAGAGGTTATAAGAGAGCACAAGAAAAAGTGCGGAAAAGTCAAGCCAACACCATCTATGACAAAGATGATAGTGTGTTGATTTTATCTACAACCAAAACCACTTCAGCCTCATGGGTTTTGGATTCTGGTGCATCATTTCACGCCACTTCATGTACAAAATGCTTCTCGAATTATCAAGAAGGTAATTTTGGTGAAGTATACTTGGGTGATAATAAGGCATGTGAAATAATAGGGAAAGGAGATATTTTATTATCTATGAAAGGAGGCGTTAAATGGCTATTAAAAGATGTGCGTCATGTTCCAAAACTAAAGAGAAATCTGATTTCCATAAGTCAACTATTTGCACAAGGTTTTGTCACTTCTCCAACTGATTCATGGAAAGTCACAAAAGGATCCATGTTAGTTGCAAAAAGAGACAAGATTAGGAGCTTGTATATTGTAGAAAATATTGGTGAAGTGGGGGCTGCCATGACAATTGAAGATAGAAATTTAGAATTTTGGCATCAAAGGCTCGGTCACATGAGCCAAAAGGGCCTTGCTGTTATGCATAAAAGGGAGAAATTACCAAGGCTGAAATCAGTTGACTTACAATTTTGTTAACATTGTCTTTATGGAAAACAGAAGCGGGTCAGCTTCTTGAGGATCGGACATGAAAAGAAAGGTACCCCTTTGGCTCTTGTTTATTCTGATGTGTTCAGACCCACGACGAAAGCTCTATTGGAGGAGAAAAATTCTTTGTCACCTTCCTTGATGATTACACAAGAAAGGTATGGATTTATTTATTGCATAAGAAATTTGATGTTTTCAGAAAGTTTAAAATCTTTTAGGCTTTAGTTGAGAATTAGTCAAGCCATAAAATAAAGTGCCTGCAAACAGACAATGGAAGAGAGTTTTGTTCATCAAAGTTTGATTCATTTTGTGTGGATAACAGAATCTGTAGAATTAAGATTGTTCATTCACCCCATAAGAAAATGGAGCAGCGGAGAGGATGAATAGAACAATCCTTGAGAAATCTCACTGTATGCTCTCTAATGCTGGTTGAGGCATGCAATACAATAGTATATTTAATCAACCGAAGTCCCTCTTCTCAGTTGGACTTTGGCATACTTGAGGAAGAATGGCTGGGAAAGAAAATCTCATATTCACACATCTGAGTGTTTGGATGCAAAGCTTATGTACATGTTTCGAAGGAGAAAAGACAAAAGCTTGATCCAAACTCACAAGGTATTTTTGTGGGCTATAGTGAAGACCAGTTTGGTTTTAGAATATGGGATCCAGTTGGGAACAAAATCATCAAAAGTAGAGATGTCATCTTCAACGAAAAGGTATTTCCAACATTACATAAAGAGGAACATACAATATGTGAATATGCCCCTTTCTCAATTTTTGATAATAACTCCACTGTTGACAAAGATCAGAACAATGTTTCTTCAAGAAGTTCATCTCCCAATTCAGTCTTAGCTCCTACCCCTCTATTCTCTTCCTCTACTAGCATGTGGAGTAACTCTAACACTACTGGTGAATAGAGTAGTCACAGTTTTGAAACTCCAATTTCAAATTAGAACAAAGATGATCATCCTCTGCCTGAGTATAGAGAAAATCACAATTATGTTGATGCCTTTAGCCACAGGCATGATAAAATAGAGCACTCACCCATGGGTGAGGTGGACTCCACACAGGAACCTCACCCGTGGCCTTCTCTACACCCGAATCATGAAGTCAATGTTGGGAAAAGAAATTCTAATGGTGAAACATCATTCACAACAGTCAACCATGCAAAACAACTTCCAAACATTAATTTGCAAGAGGTCACCCACGGCTCACATATCCTTAATAGAAGCCAACGGGATGCCACAAGAGTTCAATGACCACCGCATGAACAAGAACAACATCTACCTGCAGATGGAGACACTCGGCTCATCCACTCCAGTCAGACACTTACCCACAGCTCCCCTCCTTCCCCCTATGATTCACAAAACATAATGAATGTGAGCAAACAAGAGTCCACCCATGGCTCACACACCTTTAACACTAGTCGGCAAGATGCTAGAACAGGAGAAAATCCTTTGCATAAGGAGGTCTCTGGCCGCCAGATAGGCCACACAGGTAAAATAATAGAGCCCGATATTTTTTTTTCAAACAACATGACTATTCATGGCAGAGGAAAGGGTGAATGCTATGGCTCAAATTATTTACAGCGTGCTCCCTCTAATCAAGTTTTTTATAATACTCAACTGCAGGTTCCCCTTTATAATACATTTCTTGAGTTGGGTGATAATACTATCGGACTTGGAGGAGAATTGAATAACTTGCATTATGAGTTAAGCCCACCCTTGAGTCAGTATGAAGTCAAGACTCATTTTCCAAGTGAACAAAGTCACTCACATAGCAGTGATTCAAATATGGGGATTGTGCAAACAAAAATTAATCAATGTAATCGAACCTCTTCAAAGGGCAGTGATTTTGAACTGCACACACCAAATTCTTAGGATCAACAAAAGGAACATTCTGAGCATAATGATAAAATTCAAGGGCTAAGAAAATCCACAAGACAGAGTAGGTTTCCTGCTTGATTCTCTGATTACGAACTCTTGTACTCTGAAGAAGTAGAGCCAGAACTCTTGTTTTCAAATGAAGTAGAACCAGCTAGTTTTAAAGAAGTATGGAAAGCGTCAGATTCTCACAAATGGGAGGTAGCGATGCAGGAAGAGATGGATTCTCTAATGCAAAATAATACTTGGGACTTGGTTCCTTTGCCACCAAATTGAAAAGCTCTTAAAAATTGATGGATTTATTGATTAAAAGATGAAGGTAAACATCAGAAGAGGTATAAAGCCAAGCTGGTTGTCAAAGGTTTCGATCAGCAAAAGGGTATAGACTTTAATGAGATTTTTTCTCCCATGGTCAAAATGACTACGATCTGGGCTATTCTTGGTTTAGTTGTTGCTCATGATCTTGAACTTGAGTAGCTGGATGTCAAGACCGCATTTCTCCATGGTGATCTAAATGAAGAAATTTACATGATGCAGCCTAAAGGATTTATTAAATGTGGCAAAGAAAATTTATATTGCAGATTGAGGAAGAGCTTGTATGGTCTCAAGCAAGCTCCGAGGTAGTGGTACCTCAAGTTCGATCGATTCATGACTGAACATAATTTCATTTGGTGTGAATCTGATCCATGTGTTTATTACAAGAAGTTACCTGATGGTTCATTTATTCTTTTACTTCTCTATGTTGATGACATGCTTGTCACTGGTTCATCTATGAAGCTGATATCAGAATTGAAAGCAAAAATGTCAGAAAGGTTTGCCATGAAATATTTAGGGGCAACGGAACAGATACTTGACATGGACATTATCCGTGATAGGGACAAGAAGGAAATAAATATTTCTCAAGAACACTATGTTCTTAAGGTACTAGAAAGATTTGGCATGGCGGATGCCAAACCAGTCAACACCCCTCTCACTGATCATTTCAAATTGTCATTAGCCGTGTGTCCCAAGACACAAGAAGAACAAGACTACATGAAGACTGTAAGGAAGCAAAGGTGCGCGGAATTGCTTCCTACGCTAATCTTTGAGAGGACGATTATGCAAATTCAAGTAACTATTGCAAAGATCTCAAGAAATGCATAATAACATAATCAAAATAAAAAAGACCACACAACACAATGATTACCATAGGGAAACCCTTCCGGAAGAAAAACCCCACCCTCCAAAACTCGCACAATGTATTATCAAACCAAGATGATTACAATACACTTGCAATGCAAGTTCTTACAAGAGTGCATCACCACAACTCAAACTTGGAGAGACTCCTTCTAGCACCAGTCTTGCAAACTAAACTCAATTATACAAACACCTCCCCAAGCCCTCCTTTTATAGTAATTTTACAACCTAAAAATAACTTATGGTTTTACAAAACCATGAGCAAAACTACCATGCCACATGTTACCCATTTTTGACATTTACATTTCCAATATGAAAAAACAACCAGGTTAAAAATAGTAATCTCGTCAAAAATTTTGTCTCTTAGTCTGGACCCCCATAAAAGTCACAAAATGAGTCATCAAGGCTCTAAAAATAGCCTACCTATATTCTACTAAGGACAAGACTCATTTAACAACTCACTAACCACTTTCCAATGGATAAACAAGTGGAAAACTCCCACAAACTAATTTTGGAATTTTCCAAGAAAAGATTGCAAGGTTGAGACACATGTTTCTCAACAAAGACCATCCCTTATTCTTCAGCAGTCGGTAGTCTTATGTATGCAATGGTTTGCACTCATCCGGATATTGCCCAAGTGGATGTAGTAAAGTGGATCTTGAGATATCTTAAGGGCACTTCTGATTTTGTACTATGTTTTGGTGGCAAAGACACTTCACTTAGAGGTTATACGGATTCAGATATAGCTAAAAATTTAGACAATAGAAGATCTACTACTGGTTATGTTTTTACATTTGTTGGAGCAGCGATTAGTTGGGCATCAAAGTTACAACAAGTGGTCTCACTTTCCACTACTGAGGCTCAATACATTGCTCTCACTGAAGGAGAAAAGGAGTTGATTTGGTTGCAATGTGTGTTTGGTGACTTTGATTGTACTCAACAAGGTTCAGCTTTGCATTGTGATAGCCAAAGTGCTATTGACTTAGCTAAAAATGCCGTGTTTCACAGTAGGACCAAGTATATTGAGGTTCACTATCATTTCATTTGAAGTAAACTTGAAGAGGGTAAACTTCAAGTCTTAAAGATTAATACCAAGGAAAATCCAGCTGATGCATTAACCAAGGTTGTTCCATGAGAGAAGTTCGAGTTCTATTGAACTTCTCTTGGTGATGTAAAGAAATAACAGTAGTGGATTCAGGGGAGACTCATACATTACCACTGTTGGACTTCAAGTGGGGGTTTGTTGGGTGCATATGTGAAGCCCAACAGTCTCTTTTTATTATGCTTATTTTATTATTGTTTCCTCCAAATTTGTTGGTCTCTTCATTTCCTTTGAGACTTTATAAATATGTTTTGGAGGTTGATTCTTATGTATTGTATTCGAAGAGCTGAAGCAACAGCTATGATGTAAAGTTCATTATTTACATTAGTAGAGATCTTCCCTGTAGTGTGGACGTAGCCACAATTTGTGGTGAACTACGATAAATCGTGTGTTTGCATTTCTCTTTTCTTTTGCTTGTTCTGTTCATTTCCAGTTTGCACTTTCAGCGAACTTCACAGTTTCATATGAATTGATCTTATTCTTATAGAACACATGTTTACCTGTTTTTCAGTTTTATTTTTAGAATCACACGTTTGATTGCAAATAAACCTTATGTTAAGTTAGAGCACTTCCCTGTGCAAATGGGAGGTTCTAGGTTATAATTCAGTGACTATATATAAGGGTCCGAACATAATTTTAGAGAATAAATGTATTGAAAAAGTAGAAACATGCTAAATGTTTTAGTTCACAGATAACAAGCTCTACAAATTGCTGTTTAAAAAATTGAACAATGACAACTAATCAAGATAACTAACCAGAAGTACGAAGACCAACCCTTACTGGTAATGCATCTTAAGCAAATGCTTTCAATTAAATGTAATATCAAATATCGATGTGATATCAACTGATTGGTACAGAGGAAAGACTACTAGGATTTTATTAGTTGGAGAACCTGGGCTCTTCCTCCCGTTGTCTTTAGAGTGCTAATCAAACATATCTTTACCAGCATGGTGGCAGTTGGCCGATTTTTGAGCCATCGGACGTATTTCTAGGATCCTCTATGATGGCAGTTGGATCCATTAATAGTTTCTACTTCAAATGACCTAATAAGTTTGGGCTCCACAATCTCATCAAGGGGACTACAAGACTTCTCTTACAAGGTAATATACAAAGCAATCAACCATAAACAATGTCTGCTAAGAGTAGTTCTCCATTTTCAATTGAAACTTATTTTTAATGTGTTATAATAATTAGCTTGTGTTTATAGAAGACCTAAGACTTCTCCAAAACTTGTTAGAGTAAAATTCTATGCTAGTGTAAGGACAGTATGGAATGGAAGGGCTTGGAAGGTTCCTATCCTAATTTAATGTTTTATTGAGAATTTGTTCTATGACATAAATTACTACCTACAAATAGATAGATGATAGATGGTATAATCTGATCATATTTATATATTCACACAATCTAATAAATATTTACATAAATTTTGAAAACCTAATAACTTTGGTTGATGCTAAATCATTTTCTTCTCTCAAATAATTCTCTTCTCTCCCATAAATCTTTATCACTGAATCAGTGATATTCTCGTTCTGTATAAAAGAAAAAAATAAAACCGAATAAAGTTTGTGTATGTCGAAACCCTCAAATTGTATTCTATCAAAAGAATATCTAAATATCAATATAGACCATTGATCACAGTAAGTCAGAATTTCCATCAAACGAAACTAAAGTGTGAAACTCCTATCTTAAAGAAAATTAATTCATAATTAGAACTCAAAGACAATTTTAAAAATGACGTATGTTTTTGTTTCACGCTCCATCAGAAATAAAAATATTTTCTAAACTTAATAAAAATTTTCCAGCCATCATAATAAAGTGAGTGTTTGATTGGCATGATGAAAATAAATAATTCGAAGGATCTTCTTTCTCTACAATAAACCTCCTCTATCAGAGGCTGCAATATTTTCTTACTTCAAATACCATGTTTTTATAGCATCAAAATAAAATAAGCATTTGAGTGCAGTTAAACATTAATAATGCTTATTCGCTGGACAATAAGACACGCAGATGTGCGGGATTCTTTCCCATTGTCAGAATCGCATGCATCGGTCCAATGAATGACATCAGTCTCTTTTTCATCACTGCGCGGCTTCCTGCTTCCTGAGCCTCCGACATCTATGCTCTGTTGAGATCCTAATTCGGATAGTTTCCTCCATGAAACAACTGTAGTACTCTTTTTATTCATTTTCACGCAGAACCTCTCACGAGGATGTACCTCATTAGAGTCATCTTCCAACATCATCTTACTCATCTTCTTGTCTCCCATATCACTTTACCACCTTGTTGCTGATGCTCTCCCGTACACACAAAGAATGAACCAACCTCGGCACTATATCCAAAAAAGAAAAGAAAAAAAAAGAAAAATACCACATCAAAAGAAAGAAATTACTTAATCTAAAATTCAGTATTCTTCACTTACATGTATTCTGTTGCACAAAAAGAATGAACTAACTTAGGCACTATAGGGAAGAAACAAAAGAGCGCAAAATACAAAATACTATCCTGATGTGCTAAAGAAAGAAAGAAAAAGATGAATCTAAAATTATGACTTTTTTACTCACATGTATTCTTCAATCCGCTCCTACTGAGAACTTCCAATTATGCAATCTAAAGTTTCTAAGCACCTTCTCTCTGGTTAACCTGCACCTAGGTCATGAAAGCAAATAAAGTGTGCTAAGATAAGGGACATATGATAGGAAAAATGTAGGGATGGAACAAAATAAATAGTCAAATGTGAATAGCTTAAACATTACATACTTAGAAGTTTGATTCCTAGGTTAACGTTTTGATTCCTCAAAAGTGTAAAATAGTCAAAGTTGGTTTACTTTTTCTAAGGGTGCCCCATAAATGAAAATCATCAATATAGATAGTGGGTAGGTGACTTACATAACATTTAATACTTCAAAATGATAGGTAAGAGAAATATTTTTCTTATTGAATTATCATATTTCATTATCCAATGTTTAAATATCGTGTAGTTAAGATTTAGGTCGAGGTGTTTCTATAATCTTTTACTAAAATTATGACTTGAGAAGTCCCAATGTTTACATACATGATAGTTATAATTTTTATTTTGTTTCTATAATCTCTCACTAAATACAACTCTTCAATCAAATAAGAGATTTTTAGTCTCAATTCTAAAGGAGTTGATTATATCTCACCCTCTAATGTTGTTTACATATACATGGTAGTTAAGATTTCCATGTTGTTTCTATAATCTTGCACTTGACATAAACTCTCCGATAAGGTATCTCAAAGGAAAAAAAGGTAAGCAATTGTTAGTTTCATTTTTATAAGAGTTGTCCAATATCTCAAGATCCAATGTTTTATATGCATGACAGTGAAGATTTTCCAATTGGTAAACATAAGCCTTTTGTCAAATAAGTGATCCCACACTTAAGGAAAGTAGATAAGAGAAATGTTACTTTACCTTTTAGACAAACTAATAGTTTCAAGAGTCTTTTTTAATAATTTTCTACTACATTTATGTCTTTTTGAAAACATGGAATTCAATATTATAAAAATATTTTCTCCAAATAAATCAAAAGCTTCAATTATCAAAAATTTGCTTACCTCATGATCTAATGGTTTTTATTAATTTCCACTAACCTCATGGCCAAGGCCAAAAAAGAGACTGTATGAAACTATATTGGTCAATTAAGGAAAATTATAATTTATCATTTTACTTCATTTTGTACAAAAATGCATAATTTATATTTGGAAAAAGATACTCTTATAATATTATAATATAATCTATAAGAGATCTAATTGATTTGTTAGTAATGGTAATATTTATTATAATATTATTAATACTATTTCAGATGAAACTATAACATAAAAATTCTAGTATTCAATTTAAAAGACTAAAAATATAATTAAATGTAATGGTATTGAATTTGGGTTTAAAGAACTATAATTTGAAATTGTATTCAACTTTGGCTCTTTTTGTAAGAGATGAAATAATAAAGAATTTTTGGTTTGATTAATTTTATGTATTTATGATTTAATTGATGGTTATGTTGGTATAATTACGAATAGGTTGATGATGTTTTAAAAATTACAATGTTTAGCTAAATCAATTCATGTAACTCCATTATAAACCTTAGTATATAGAAAATAATTTGATAAGCTTTTGTGTTATTAAATGAAACTAGAAGTCACCTATTTGTTCTACTAAATGTAATAACTTTTGGTGGATTCATTCTTAAAAAGATGTTTATTTGTTATTTACACATTAACATTTTTAATTATTTTAAAATTAGACATATGAAAAGTAAAATGAATCTATATAATATAAAAATTGTGAAACTTGAATAGTAAATTTTAAAGAACAATTTAGATCATTTGAAATTAAAATTCATGTAAGAATACATGAAGGTAAGTTCAGTTCTCTATATGTATGGATACAAAAAAAATAGTTACTCATTTTTTAGGAATCTTTTATTTTTTTGATTGGTAAAAGGCCGAAGCCCTATAGATTATAAAATTAAAGAGCAGAGAAAGAAAACCTCCAGTCTTGTCTGAGATCCAAGGTCCTATACTATACAAAGAATAAAAGGGACATACACTAATTTCTCTATCTACTTGAGAGGTTGTCTATTGTTACAAATACTCAAATGGATATGTGTAGGATCATGGTATGCCAAAAAGTGGAGTTTGAAAATGTATAAAACTGTTTCAAAATTCACTCTAACCTTTTTCCACCCATCCTGATACCAAGGCAAAAAATTTTGGGCCAAGCCTTTTTGGGTATCTGATCTATTATTGGGTATCCAATATGAAATTGGATACCCAAAACCTATGACATAGAATTTTTAGAAAAAAACCAAGAGGGTTTGTTTGTTTGTTTGAGCTGCTCCATTTTGAGTATTAGGTATAGGAATGGGTATTGGGTATAGGAATGGGTATCGGATGTAGGTAATTTTTTTTGTATTTTTTTATGATTTGAATGAATTTTAATATAGATTAGTTACTTTTAATAGAATTTTTTAAAAATTAGGGTTTTTTAAATAGAAATTGTTGAAATTTAGATATTTTTAATAGAAATTATGTTTTTCCATTTAATAAGTATGGCTAACCCAAATGATGACACTGAGCCAAGAAACAATGTTCACTCCACCAAACTATCTAGTGCCCCCTAGATACCATCCACAAAATGATCCCCTACCCCCTCAAAACCCTCCTCAAATTAAAGATTTAATATTTGAAAATCTCATCGAACTGGGTGTTTTGCAAGCCACATATAACAATATACCTACATTGGCTCCCATGTTATCCATGTTAAACACCATAGTGGATAATATTGAAACACTTACTAATGAACAAAATATTTTTATTCTCTGGCATGATCAAATCCATGCCATGTTTGATGATCGGTTGGACTTTGATGAGGTTGTGACCCTAAATATAACTAACGATGATATAGTTAACATTTTTGCAAAACAAAAAACTAGTAAACTAGTAGAACGCACAAAGCCCAAATTATCAACTAAATGGTGCATAAATGAGGTTATGAGTGCAAACTTTTGGGGTAGTTAGTGGTAGTTAGTGGACGGTTTTTAACAAACCTCCACACAACAATTTAGAGGTGTCATTTTATTTCATTAAACAATTGTATGCCAAATTTGTGTTGCACCTCAAGGTGAACCACTGGAGCATAAGACCCAACATGGGTGTAGGAGGAGGAGCTTCTTAGGATTAACCCTTTGCCCAGTGAAAGAAAGCTGGCACTTTTGTCCCCCCTATTGATGTCACCCCCCTCCTCAAGTGCAACACCCTAATATCATTGTAGAGGCTAGATCTTAGACTATTAGAGCCATCCATAGATTGAGTGACATCTTGATATCCTAGGCTAGGTTAGTGGTGTCTCCCCATGTTGATGATGTTGGCACAAGTTCATCATCAGTGAGCTCATCACATGTTTGTGTCTCCTATACTTGCATAACATGAAAGAACATTTGTCTAGATCCCATAGGTGAACTGTCTGAGTGTCAGTTTGTATTTGAGGAGGAGGATACACCAAATGCGCATACAAAGACTACACACCCTAATGTGAGAGAGTAGGGGCATGTAGAGGCATGAGATCATATTATATCAGTACGTGTATAAAAAAAAAATTATGGCATATGTGATTTAAAGTTAGTCTTTATATTAGATTAATTTTAACCAATAATAACTTATAAATATATGTCATCTTCATTCATGTTTAGTTGATGACTGAGGAGGAGCTAAGACAGGTTGATGATGTCATGCTCTTGACTATTTTATTTTTCCTTGAGACATCTATAGTACATTATTTTTTGTTTTCATTCTTTTTCTATTTGATATTGGAGCATGTATGGTTTCTAATCTTTCTTTTCTCTTGCATGTATCATCTATCATTGGGCACCAGACTGCGGGGGGTAAGGCACAACCCATTGATAAGGAAAATGTAATTAGGTTCTTTTAAAGTGATTAAATATCGATGCATTCTTGTAAAATTTTTGTGGTGATAAAATTTAATTACATTCTTTATTGTACATGGTGTGGTTATTGGTAATGAGTCCAAGAAGATTCAACATCATAGACCCTCTAGCATTTCCATTCATAGCGAAAGCCCCATCATATGTATAAGTATCATTTATTTTTTATTTTCATAAATAAATTCAAAATTGATTTCCGTAATATTAACAACTGGGCTTTTGTATCTCATAAGAAATACCTAGTGCATAGGAGGCTAGACATCAAAGTTTTGTATCTTTGCTCACACAACCATTATATCCAAAGGAGGAGTTGAAAAACATAATTTGTAGTTTGAATTCTTAATTATATGTTATAAATTTAGTATGCTATGAATTATGATGTTATAGTTTAAGTTGTAGATCCATCTAAAAAAGATACTTGAACATACATGGGCCACAATCAAAGAGGTTCAAGGATTCTCAAGGACATATAAGAGGACTCCTAATTCGTACAAGAGATCAATGAGAGAGGTATTTATGATGAAATTTTAATACTATAAATCTTCATTAAAAATGGATCATTAGGTATTTGGGTAATTCAATGTTAGATACATAAAATCATATAAATTCAGTAGTCTAACTTTGGGTTTTCCTTTTATTATGTAGGAGGCATATGATCCACCTAGTGCAATGAAGACACTCCATTTTGATCATCCAACAATAGCACATGATAATATAGTTGTCATGAAATGCATCGAAAGGGGTCATACATTATCCTATAATCCCATTCGACCCATTTGAAGAAACCAAATAGGTCCCTAAGGGTCCTAGGTCCCCTAGGGATATATGTTGTCATGAAATACATTGAAAGGGGTCATAAATTGTCCTATGACCTCTTTTGACACATTCAAACAAACCAAATAGGTCCTAAAACATATGTTGTCATGAAAGGCATCAAAAGGGGTCATATGTTATCCTATGACCCCTTACAACCCATTAAAAGAAACCAAATGGGTCCCTAGGGACCCCTATAGACATATGTTGTCATGAAATACATTGAAAGGGGTCATAGGTTATTCTATAACCCATTTGACCCATTTGAACAAACCAAATAGGCCTCTAGGGGTCTTATGACACCTAGGGACATGTGTTGTCATGAAATGCATTGAAAGCTGTCATAGGTTATCCTATAATCCATTTTGACCCATTCAAAAAATCAAATATGTTCTCATGAAATGTGTGGAAAGGGATCATACATTATCCTATGACCCCTTTTGACCCATTTGAACAAATCAAATAGGTCCCTAGGGGTCCTAGGACCCCTAGGGACATATGTTGTCATGAAATGCATTGAAAGGGGTCATAGGATAACCTATAACCCCTTTTAACCCATTTAGACAAACCAAATAGATCCCTAGGGGTCTTAGGACCCCTAGAGACATATGTTGCCATGAAATACATTGAAAGGGTTAACCTATGACCCTTTTGACCCATTCAAACAAATCAAATAGGTCCATATGGTTCCTAGGACCCACAGAGACATAGGGTGATTGATGCAATGGGTCCAATAGGTTTGTGGGCTAGCCCACAACCTGAGTGGACCCATTGTGTCATGACATGTGTCCCTAGGGATCCTAGGACTCTTAGGTACATAGGCTTATTGATGCTATGGATTTAATGGGGTTGTAGAAAAGCCAACAAACCCATTCAACCCAATGCATTGATTACCCTAGCCTATGAGGGTAGTCCAACAATAATGGGTTCCATTTTTTAACCAATTTTGACACTAAAATGAATATTTTTTCAACAAATGTCACGTTCAAGTGACTATATCTCCAAAACTATAAATAATTTCAAGATGACATAAACTAGTGATTTTGAGTACCCTATTCCTACTTTGTAACCATATTTTTTAATCTAAAAAAAATTTATTTATGTCAATTTTTTCATCTCCTCTGAAAAGTGGTACATAATAAAATTCAATATTTTTAAAGAGTGAGAGTCCATTTGACACACAACTTTTTTTCTAGAAATGATAATGAAGTAATTCCTTTGGCATTAGATTTGTAACATCAATAACCATAGGATACATTTGGTTTGATTCATTTTGGTTGAATATTGTCTAGCTTATGGAGTTTTGAAGTGACACAAATCATAATGTAGACATATGTTCTGCTTGACACAAATAATTTGAAGTCAATTTATCATAAACCTTTTTTTTTTCAATAGAAAGGTATCTCAATAAGCTAGTTCCTACATATTTTTTTTTAAAAAATTGACCTAATTTACTAATTTTTCTAAGGTGTCAAATTCGGTTGATGTTCAACCGATAATGAACCTATAATGAGTTAAACTCATATTTGAAAGTCTTAATGACTAAAATATGTATTACAATTATAGTCATTAAAAAGCTTGCTCTGAGCAGCACATTTTGATATTTTTTATTTTATAGTAGGAGATCATTCTTTTGCAATTATGGGTGTCAAAAGAGCAAAAAATAAATAAAATATGAAAAAAGGGTTTAAAATTTCATAATTTTTACTGTTCAAGTGAACATGGCATTCGAATGAACATATTGGACATGTTCATTCAAATGCATGTTCGAACAAACATGCATGCTAAACTTTCTCGAATGCCGAAAAGTTAATAGAACATGTTTGCCCGGACATGTGTCTTTTTTATATGGCCAACTAAACATGCAAAAAAAGAAAAATACTGTTTAAAAATATTGACAGTGACATTCAAATCTGTACATCAATTTTTTTATCCGGTTATTGCACGAAATTTATCTTGAGGCAAAGGATTATTTTTTTTAAAAAAAATTATAATAGGAAACAAGAAAGGAGGTCAAAAAAAATATGCAAGGAAGAGATCTGATGAAGCAAAAAAAAGAAATATTCAGAAGACTGTAGCACATTATCATCAAATTAAACAAGGTGAAGGAAATGTTGAAGAAGGCTGAACAGAAGTAGAAGCAGTGCATATGGGAGAGAGGTTAGGAACACTCCCTACAAAATCTCAAACAATGAATGTTGAAGAAGGTTCAAGATCACTCCCTACAGAGGTTCAAATAACAAAAGTTGGAGAAGGGTTAGAATCTTTCCCTGTAGAATCTGAAACAATAGATGTTGGAGAAGGCTCAAGATCAGTCCCTATAGAAATTCTAGTAACAGAAGTCAGAGAAGGGTCATGATCAAGTATAGGAACTAGTATGGATGAACTCTTAAATATTTCCCAATTTTTAAATAATGGTATTTCTCATAAGAATTTAGATCATTTACTTCAAATGGATGTGGATAAATTGAGAAAACTTGTAGCTAGTGTTCAACCATTAAGTTTGTCTAAGAAAAGGTCAATGAAAAAGAAGATAAGAGAAATTTTGACTCAATTTAATAACACTGAAACACTTGAACAAGCTTAGTTGCTTTCACTTTTTCTTACACAAAAGAAGTTGCA